>JARHVA010000194.1:1395000-2042500 GCA_037957365.1 Torreya grandis
ACGATGAGATAATACATATATGCATCTTAGAGTATAATCATTTGATAGTTTTACATGAAGGTCATGAAGGAATTGTAGGTGGAAATTATGTAAGTGAGACTACTATATGTAAATTTTTGTTTTCTAACCTCTAGTGGCCTTATTTTTTTAAGGATGTGAAAGAATATTTACAAAAGTGTGATGTGTGCCAACACACCAGTAAACCCAATCAAATAGATGAAATGCCACATATTTTTTTTACAATACAAGAAATTTTTTAAAGTAGGCAATTAATTTTGTTGGGCCAATCTTCCCTTCCATGCAATGGAATGTTGCAAGGTATATTAACACTAATACATACATCTTAAATGATGGGCCGAGGTATTGAAAAAAAAAATTGCACAATAGCTACAACAATGCATTTTTTGTGAGAAAACATTATTATTAGATATGGCTATCTGGTGAGCTTAACTAGTGATCAGGAAACACATTTTCTGAATAAGACAATATACTTTCTACTAGAGGAATTCATAGTGGCATGTCATAAGAATACCCATTATCACCCCTAAGCAAATGGAACTGTGGAAGATTTCAACAAAAGTTTGGGAATAACCTTGAGCAAGATTTATGATGTAGGGAAAAATATTGGGATGACTGTGTCTATGTTGTTCTATGGGCATACTAGACAATGTAAGAAAATCTAAACAAGTCTACTCTATTTCAGCTAGTGTTTGGACATGAGTCTATTTTACTAAAAGAGTTTATAATACCTTCCCTACACATCATGGATTGGGCAGATGAATGATCAAGAATACATTAATGAAAAACTATATAAACTCATAAAACTAGATGATAAATGTGTCATCACCCATTAGCATCAAGGTGTTGAGAAGGCCATATATAATGTTTGACATGATAAACATTTCAAAGTAAAATTATTACGCATGAGTCTCCCAGTCTTGTTGTATGATTGCAAGTTTTATAAACTTTCAAGAAAACTCCAAATTTGATGGATGGGTCCTTATATTATCTAAGGTATTTTGGACACTGGAACTTGTAAATTACACTTGGTAGATGGGAAAATACTTCTTATAAATTTTAATGGGAGTTGACTCAAACCCTAAAAGATGTATTCTCTCCATGAGCTACTCCACAATAAGGATTTTTGTCATACTTGTGGTTTCTTTTTATTTCTATTTTGATTTTGTTTAAGATTATTTTCAGTTAAAAAGAGTGTGTGTGAAGAGTGTGAAAGAGAGGTGTTAAACATTATTTCTCCAATCAGATTGATCTGTAATCAGAATTATAGAACTATTGATTTCATAGGTGTTGTGTGGGTGCTCAACATTTAGAATAAGTGGGTGTTTATTCATACTTAGGGGTGGGTGCTCCTTGTGAAGTGGGTGCTTCACTAAAATTTGTCATGTTTGTGATCATCTTATAGGAGTAGTCCATGTGTTTTCAGGCTTGAGAGTAGGTTTTATTCCCCAAGAAGGTTTCCCACAATACTTGTGTTATGCCTTTAGGGTTGGTAATAATTCTCATAACCTCATAACATCATTTAGGTGAGTCAAGTTAGAGATCTCTTTGAGGTATCTATGCCATACATCTAAGTATTCTTGAGGGAGTGTTGTTTTACCACTTATGTATTCTTACATTCTCTTATTTTATCTCCTCTAAGTTATTATGTTTACATATCAAGTTGTATAAGGGTTCTTCTTATATTTTTTTTATGAGTTAATGACTTAATACATGATTTAATTTATGCATAATTACGCTTTAGCATTTTAATAGGGAATATAAATCTTAACAACTATTTAGAAACACAAGCACATTTTTTACACTCGAATGGAGGACCATGCACAAGTTTAAGTGTGGTATGGGAGAAGACTCAAATTAGAAAGGATAGATGGATGCACATGAAGGAATTTGACCAAATATCAAGATGTGAGATATTCATGGGATGGGTAGCATAAAGGAAAAATATGTACATTGCATCCAAGAATGTAGGATAAGTTAAGAAGGTATAGGTCATGCCTAAAATAGGATTACACAAAGTGACATCACAAATAATTAATATAATAATAGTGGGTGCACCAACTATTATGTATTCATACATGTTATGCACTTGTAATAAAGGTGATCATGAAAAAGCGATAGTAATGACTAACTATACAAATTGCATCGTTAGAGAAATTTAAATGTTGATAGGTGTTATAAATTAATCTCTACAAGTCATTTTCAACATTGTTTCTTTCAAGAAGGTTTGAGACCCCACATAATACAAATCTAGTAGAAGAACTCAAGCAAGTAAATTTAGGGGAAGTTTAAAAATATTAAGGTATTTTGAGTCCAAAATTGAGGGATACAAAGGATTGTGAAGCATTTTCAAAAAAAAATTGAGTGAAAAGAGTATCAAAAAGATAAAATTAAACATAGTTATAGGTCATAGGAAGTGATTTTTTCCATTAAAATCACTCTAAAGCTCAGAGCTAAACTGGGAAATTAGATTTATGGTGAATGAAGTTATCAGATCAAGAAAAAATTAGAGGTTTTTATAGAATTAATCACCTAAGGGTTTGCTAGCAGGGGTTAAAAACCATAATGCTAAAGAAACGCAAAGCCAAGGGGGCCTATGGGACAAAACCATAGATTATCCACAAACGTGTGTGAGTAGCAAGTCCACCTAGGTCTAACCCAATGCTAATTAAATAAGTGATGATAGAAGAACTAGAAGGAGAATTTGAAGAAGTGCCAAAGGAGACTATAGAAATGCAATATCAAGAGACTTGTTTGTGCAAATATATTTTGGAATCAAATATCATGTAATGCAAAGTTTAAGATTATAACCATAGGGGATGGGGGAAACAAAATTTACCTTAAAAAAAATTACATAATATAAATTAGAAAGGTGGTTATTGATGGCACTATTTTTTTCGATGCAAGAATCAAGTTGGCACTAGATAAATTAGAATATTGTAGTTATTCAAGCTACCTTATTTTGGAAAGATTGAGAACTTGGTGCAGTTTTTATTATGCCCCATTCATAATAATAGATTATATTTCGTGGGGAAAATAATGAAGCTCTCCTTTAGGTGCATAATTATCATGCTTTAGCGAGGATATCAAAGTTTCCTTGACCAACATTTTAGAAGTAAAGAGGGTGGTGTTATGTGTAAAATATAAAACATACAAGTTCACCTTCCTTATTAAAAAGATCAAAGACCACACCATTTGGGTTACTGGAAGATTAGTCAACACCAAAATAAGAGGAGAGAGAATGTGGATAATCTTAATAAACAATTCCTATATATTGCACATAGAATGGGAATAAGAAGAGTACAATTTAATATTTAAAATTCATTATTGATTTAATCATTATGCATGGAAAAATCCCATCACACTAGGGAGACTTTCAAATGGGGCACAATGCTAATTTTTATCCTGCTAGATGAAATTAGGATCTTCAATGGTTATGGTGAGAGAATAATTGGTTTTTCATCTAGGAAAAAAGTCACCTACCAAAAAATACCCTAAGAATTTGTGTTTTGGTGCATACTAAAAAAATTATAGGTTTAAAATGGATAGAATCTAGATAATATGACTGATGCATTTGGGAAAAATGGTGTATCCTACGGGCGATTCTAGTGGTCTATAGAGGATATGCAAAGTTCATAGTCATGCAACACCATTCCCTTGCAAAATTGGACTTATAGATAGAAACATGCCCAGATGGTTTAAGTTTTCATATGGGTTCTCTATGTGTTATTTTTCAAAGGTTGATGATAAAGTACCGAACACACTAAAGATTAAAGTGGATACTACACATATTAATGGGGATATGTTTCTTCTAAGAGAAATGTATGTTTTAAGATTGTATCAAAGGATGAGAGTGAGTCCAATGATGACTGCACCATAGTTGATCCCAAAATAATGGAATATGTAGCAAGATATCTATGTAAAATATATTATGAATTGAAGCCTAAGAAGAAGAGTAAGAAAGATGCAAAAGATAAAATGGATCAAATTGTTAAGGTAAACATAATTGTGGGATCTCTTAAGTGAAAATAAAGATAGAGTGCAAAAGCATCATCTAGTGGAGTGGAAAATGGGGAAATAAGAGGAAAAACATAATGTTAGAATTCATTGAAGAAGACTTTGAGTGCACGAATTCACATAAGTTAGATAACATGCCACTTTATATGAAAATATTATACATACACTTACAAAAGCCATCCCCTCAAAATCACCTCCATCACCCCAACTTGTGTTTCCTACCACGCTACCCACACCAACTCCATCTCCATCTAGATATATTTTCCACCACTTTTACCACAAAATGAGGCTATGCCAAATTCATCTACACTAAAGATTCTTGCACCTCCATTAGTTGAGGATAACCTCGAGTCAAAAAAGAAAAAGAACTTAAGTACAAGCCCTCAAAATATGTTTCACACAATGAGGTTGGAGAAGAGGACACTAGGGCCAACACAATAAATATGCAAACCAAGGAATAAATAATAAATGTAGGATTTAGGGTTGTGTTATAAAAACAAGATGAAATAGACACAACATTTTCTAAACAAGAAGACACTAATGCAAAAAAAGAATTGTAAAAAGGATGAAGTGAAAGCAAATCTAAAACATGAAGTCCTTGACATTGAGATAACTTATGAATAAGGACCTAAGTGAAGTGCAATGAAAATTGGTAAGCCAAAAAGTGCACCCTACACGTACTGCTTATAAAAATATAAACCCCCAGCTAAGGAGAGGTTTGATGATGAAGACCTAATTTTTAGAGAGAGGATCCTGTAATCTTACTTCTCATGACCTTACTCCTCCCTATGATTACACATTAGCTCATGTATAGACTACCAAACTTGTTTATCCTAATTTGATACATTTTCCATTTGCATGGACCCATTAACGTATCATATACATTCCCAACACCTTATTGGCCCTTTCGCTCACTCACGATCACTTCTGACATCTCTTAGAGCCCTTTCAGAGCCTCATTGACTGTTTGGGATGGGATGTTGACCTAGGACATAGCTTGGGGGGCTAAGCCATGGCCTAAACTACATGATACTCCCATAAGCCATGGTGTAGGCTACAACCTGGCTAGAACATGAGTAAAAGGGCATAGTTTGGTCCCTAATGGCTAAAAATGACCAATTTTTAGCTCTTGATGGATTGGAGATACCATATATGACTGATAATCACTAATTTTTACCTCTCTCTCTTGCTATATACTATGATATCTCTTTCATATCATCACTCTTTAATCTCTTGTGCCTTCTTGGATCTCACTTGGTTCATTCTTGGCATGCTTGGGATTTCATTATGATAAGGGATGCCCTGCTATTCTAAAGCTTTATTTGGTGATTCATCTTGATATCCACATTGTTCTTGAGGCTTGTTTCTTGCTCCTAGCTCCCTCAAGCCCAATTTTACTTATTCTTGTGCTCTCTATATTGACTCTCTCATAGTTTTCAGCTTCTCCTTCACCTCTTCCACTGCTATTAGCTCTTGGTTTGGACTTCGTTCACACATGACTTGGTCTTCCTCCTTCATTGCTTCCTAGCTTAGATAATCGGTTGGTATATCTCTACACAATTACATTAGAACCTGATATGAGGGAACTTTGCTATGTAAATTGAAACTCCCATTGATTTACATTAGTGTATTATCTAGGTTTTTATTATTTTAGAAATTTAATTCACTTGGAGTATATTTTAGGGTAGTTTTTGAAGTTTTAGCATTTATATGTATCTATAACATATTTCATTATTGAAAATCTCTTCCATTATATTATATGTTTGATAATGAAACATCTCTCATTGCATGGTAGAATTCCTAATTACTCAAAATTTTCTATACATTTATATAATCAATCTCCTCTTTGCTAAACTAAAAAATTACTTCATTAGGAAGTGATAGTGTTGAAAATGAAGAACTAACTTAGGCTTAGATTAGGAATTATATTTAACCCTTGATTGAAAACATCTTTGATCTCCAATTTTTTTTCCATTTGGCCAAAAATTTCCTCTCTCTTAAGCTTATGCATTACCTAATAGTTCTCTCAATTTAACATTTCCATTTCCATCATTTGTATGTAAGTAGATTTCTTATTTGAGTTGCTTGATTTACTATGGTTTTATCCATTATAGATACTTGCATCCTTTGTGCACTTGATCACTCTAGTCCTAACTTGGATTATGAGTCTATCTATAGTTTGGTGTAAGCCAATAATCTAGATAAAATCTATAGATAATGATTAGCCCATATCATCCCTAAGCTTTTTAGCCTTCTAGGTATTTGCTTAAGTACCCTGTGTACCCCCTCCCAAACCCTAGTGGCTCCATTTAGATTCTTAGAGCTACATTTTGGCATGCCTAGTGGGATCTCACACCAGTTCTAGCTTGTTTAGAAATCTCTTAGATGATTTCCCTCTAATAGTCATAAGGATTTGATTTTAGTTGTGTTTTGGCTCTTGCCCTATTTGTTTCATCTTGCTTTAGTTTTGTGTCCATCTCCTCGTGCGGTCTCTAGAAATTTGCCTATTTTTTAATCTTACTTATTAATTTTGATTCATCACCTCCATGGCCAGCCTCCCACCTTTGGGATTCTCTTCTCATCATGTTCAAGGTCTCGACCCTAAGTTCACTCATTAATAGGCCATAATAATAATGGAATCACATAAAACCTCCAGGATCTTTGACATGTCTTTACCTTAGGAGTTAGGATTTCCAATATCATGTAGGGAACCATATTAGTAAGTGTAAAACTAATAGACTTAATGTTTTTTACACCAATTTGAGCTCTACTCATATGAGGAAGATTCCCCTTAGCTTCAAACTACTTTTCATTCACCCATTCAGGGTTAAGATGACCCCTTTTCATGAATGAGGCCTAATGAGCTACATGAAATAATTGATTATTTCCATAGATGGCTTCATGTGAATGAAGATCACCTTTCTCCCTCTAGGATTATGCAACATGCTTCTTTTAGAGATAGAGATTTCACCCACTTTGATTTGGATACCTCAACTAATTCTCACCCAACTCCCCCACCTCTTTCTTGGTGAGAGATTCTGTAGCAAGAACCTCCTCATATCCATGCTAAGAGGTACATGCATCTTGACTTGATGAGGCATCCACACCACATGGAGTCCTCCCATCCTCCTATCCTTTCCTTTAGAGTTTCTAATGAGTGTGATAATTTTGATCACCACTTGAAGACTAGAGATCTATGGGATGCTTATCCCAAACATCAGTGCCCTCATGTAGACCCTTATCTTGTGACACATTACCAACACCATGGAGACCTAGGTCACCATAACCATTTCCATGGGAATTCCACATCATCTCACTATCCCCATAGGGAATGATACATATCCTATGGTCATTTCCCACCCCATGATAGTGAAGATGTTCATCATGGGCATATCCCATGTCAAGAGCCACCTCAACATTATCCCCTTCATGATCAAGTTTTTGATGAGGCCTACTAGTATAGGCAACATCACAACCTCCACGAGACTCCTCAAGGAGCTCGTCACCAACCTACTATCAACTATGCCTTTGAGGATCTCCATAAGAATCCTCTAGCCCCTTGGGTAACCCCTTCCTACTCTAATCCCCAAACTACCTAAGTTCAATGGGATTCAGGATGCTAGTCTCACGTAACATATCATGAAATTTATGATGGTGTGTATGGATTGGGAACAAGATGAAGGTATGATGTTAAAACTCTTTTCTCATTCCTTGCAAGCTGAAGCCCTCATTTAGTTCCAAAATTTGCCTCTAGGTTCTCTTTTTAGTTTCTAGTTCCTTTTGGATGACTTCATCAAGTACTTTGATATCTCTAGACCATTTTACCTCAATATTCAATCACTTACCTCCATGTGATAGGCTAAAAGTGAGTCAAGCTTTAAATTTGTACATAGGTGGCACTCAGTTGTCCACATGTGTAGGATAAAGTTATCATATGATCAACTTTATGATTTGTTCATGTGAGTATTGAGGTAAGAATTTAACTTTTAGGTCCTCACACATGAACCCACCTCTTATGATGAAGCTATTAATAAGTATCTAAATATTTAGGTCTTCAAAGTATGTATAGGCATTCACCCTGTGTTAATCTAAAAGTCATCTTATTTGCATGATTACAATCACAATGTGATTGGTGATGGTGTTACTAATTATCCTATAGAGAAGAAGGACAAGAAGGATAGCCATAATATAAATGCTTTGAGTAAGAGGCCAAATAAAAATAAGGCCCTTGAAATGAGCATTTTGAGACCATGGACAATATTCCCTTATGATGCCATAAAGTTTTGCAACTTCCATCAGATGAAGGGCCATGATGATAAAAATTGTGCTGCTTAAAAGTTTGGTGCTAAGACCTCACCACCCCCTTAGATTTATCCACTTGTAAAACCCAACCATAAATTAAATGTGTTCAAGGATCCTTTACCTGACCACAATAAGGAAAATAAGAAGAATAAGAAGAAATCCAAGGCTAAGGCCCATCATTCCTCCTCTTTCTCTTCTACCTCTTCATATTCCTCTTCCTCAACTGAATTGAAAGGAAAGACAAATGTGAGTAAAAAGGTATTCACTAATATCAACATAACCTCTACTAGGTAAGGGTGATTTTTAAACATGCACTCAAGTTGATCCACTGACCCCATTGGAGATGCTAGTGGGTTTGGGCCTTTTGCCCAACCCATAGGGGTAGGGAACCCTAAAGTTAGATTTGAATTTTGGAGTAACATCACTCCCTAGGTTAGACAATGCTCGTACTCCATCATAAAGGAGTTATAGGGGATTTGAGTTGGAATCTCCATTTAGGACCTTCTTCATGTTTTACCTAAGTAAAAGGACTCATCTTCGATGAACTTGGTATCTCTTATGAGGGTTTGTTATGGAATGATGTTGCGGTTTTATTCAAATTCAACATCCTCGATCATGTTCATCCTCCCACATTGTCTTTTAACCCTACCTCCTTGACAAATAATTCAGTGCTTACAAAGATGGATAGGTTCCTACTCTACATTGCGACCTCCATCAACTATTGTCATGTCAAGAGATGCATCATTGATAAGGGAGTTTCATTGAACATCATGCCCTTGTCTATGTTTAATGAGATTGGGATTAGTTGGAAGAAGCTCTTAGATTCTCATCATAACTATGTTGGTTTCAATAATGACATGGTTGTGGTGGTGGGAAATGTGAAGCTTCAGGTCAATTTTGGCCCTAAGATAGTCAAGATCATGTTTTGTGTGTCAAACTTGGATATCTCATACAACATAATCTTTGGCCATCCTTGGATTGCTGCCATGTAAGCCATCATGTTGACAATGTTTCATATAGTCTAGTTCATACATGAAGGTGAGGTTCACACCTTGGAGGCAGACCTAGATCCTTGGGAATTTATTTATGCTAAGACAAAGCCCTCTGATGAGGCTTTGATTATCTCCTCATGGGGCCCTGTGGGTTCACCCAAGGCTTCTACCTTTAAATATTGCTTTCTCAAGGATGAACATTTAGACCCCATTGAGTATTGGTCAATGTTCACTCCTTTTACACCTATTGTGTGACCCTTGACACCTCCTATTTCCAAGAATATAGTTGGATATTCATTCTTAGAAGACTTCTTCCTAGATGTATCCCTGAATGTTAAACCTCCTCTCATTTTGTTCTGATTATCCCATCAAGGTATTGACACTCTTAATGCCTCTCCTAGTGAGGTATCTCAAGCTTACAAGGTGGATCTTGAATGGTATTCCATCGATGGTGTAGCACACAAATTAATTAATGAGAGGAGAGATTAAAATAAGCTCATTATCATACATCATATGCATTTCCATCCTTTTACTTATTTGGGGTTAGAGGTCTCATTCACTAAAAATGACCCTACCTTCACAACTCTTGTGTTTTGGGTCATGACTAGTGAACCTAAGGATATGGATGCTCTATGTCCTTATTTCCACCTTTTCCCTATTGTTTTTCCTCTTCATAGTTTAAGAAATGGCTTACCTTAGGGACATGCCTCTGATTAGGATGAAGTGGTGTCTTGCCCTTAGGGACAGGCCTAGGCTTAGGCCTTTGGTGATTTAGTGAGCCTCAAATCTTACCAAAACACCCTCTTTAGGCCATTAATCAGTGGATTTCCCATTTCATATCATCTTTTTTTAGATGTTTTAAGTATATATGGTCATTTAGATTGTGCACTCCTCCTTGGATGCACCTCAATATAGAAGCAGAGTATTTTACTTTTTTTAGTTAGTCATGTTATTGATTTATTGTAATTAACCATCTACCAACTCCCTCTCTCCTTTTTGTAGTTCCTATAGGTGGTATGGGTTAGTGTTTATGGTTAATTGAGACTTGATCTAGCCTTCCCTAGCTAATATTAATCTTTCACAAGCCTCCCGCCAACCTTCTTCTCCTCTTATTATGGTTGGCATTGAGACACTCTTTCTCGATTATCCACTGTGCAATGGCGATGAATCTAATAGTTGAGGTGAATTTCCTACCTCTAGCACTCTGAATTCTCCTCATATTTATATAATAGAGCAATGTGATCGTAGATCAATTATGTAAGTAGTGGAATGAGATAAATGTGTTTAAACAATAGTTTTTCTTGTGACCTCCTTTATGGCCTTTTCAGGCAAGTTCTAGATTATTCTGAGCTCTTTGGGCATTTTTTGGGACCTTTTTGGCCCAAGCTATAGGTTTTTGGGATACCCTATGGCATGGTAGTGGGCTAAGCCATGGGTCTAGTGTCTTGGTAGTGATATAGGTCACAGGTTTGCCCAAGTGGGAGGTAGCCTAGGCTAGAGGCCTTCTTTTTACCCTCTCTTAGCTTTTTTTTCATTCCATTAATGCTCATAGAGCTATAAAACCTCTATCTTAGGGGTTTTGGCACTTTTTGGATGTAATGAAAGAGTTTGTTTCTCTCTTAGAGGCCTAATTAGGCCTATTTTAAAACCAATTTTGTCTCTCTAACCCTTAAATCCTCTATATTACTGAGCCTGTGTAATCCTTGCTAGATACACCTTGGGATAGAAGTTGATCTCTCTTCTTCTTTCAGTCAATAGTTTCTCTGCTCATTCATAAATGATCCCTACTAAATCCCCCTTCCTCTTTCATTATGGTGTCTACAAGTGTGGGCTCATGGTTGTAGTTGTTTCAATACTTGTTCTAGTCTTCACCAACTAGTCGTCATCCCTTCATGGACATCCTATCACCCTTCATCACCTCATGCTACAGTCAGTGATGGTCTTCTCCCCTCGATTGTAACTTGATTATGTTTTTTATCTCCCTTGTGTAACTCATTCATCTTGATTTGTGTCAAGATAACCCTTATGTATCATCCTCTTACATCCTTTGCCCCCTTCATGGTGCACTTTTCAATGGTGATTCACATTGATGGTGACAGTCGAGGTAGCTCAAGATCCACTACTTTTGCTTGGGTTATTGATGACCCATGGGACTAAAATATTATTGCAGTTAGTTACCTCCTTACTAGTGAGATAAATAATGCAATTGAGTATCACATAATAATCAATGCTTTGACCAAAGTTCATGTACTAGGCATGTGCTATGTGTATTTATTCTCTAAATCACTCTTAGTCGTGTCTCATCTCACCGATGTCTAGGGTGTCCTTAGCTCTAAGTTGATCCCCCTCTTTGAGGTGACACATGATTTTCTCTCCTCCTTTGAGGATGTCTAAGTCACCCATATCCCTCATGTGGAGAACACTAGGGATGACACCCTAGTGAACATCATTTTGGATTATGTTATTTGATTTTATATCACTTATGTCCCTTTTATGGAAGAGATGGAGCTGGAATTGGAATTGGATTTAGATTACGCAACATTTACACTCTCACTCATGGATTATGCCATCGACTTCTTCCAACACCATCCTTATTTGGTAAGTATAGGTAATGTTCTCTTTTACCATTTTAGTTATTAATCTTTATTTTCTTTTGTGTGGCTTCTAAGTAATACACAACTCTCTTTATTCATTCAAACATAGACTACTTGTACCTTGGGGGTATATGTAATCATAATTCTCATGACCCTACTCCTCCCTATGATTACACATTAGCTCACATACATACTACTAAACCTAGTTATCATTATTTTAGATATTTTTTTCTTGCATGGATCCATTATCCTAGCATAAACATTCCCCAGACATTCATAACACTTTATTGGTCCTTTCGCTCACTCACGGGCCCTTTAGACATCTCCTAAAGCCCTTATAGAGCCTTGTTGACTGTTTAAGATGGGATGTTGACCCAATATGTGGCTTAGGGTGATAAGACATGGTCTATTCCACGTGATACCCCTATTATTCCATGGTCTAGGCCATAGCTCAACTAGAATGTGAGTAAAAGGGGCTGGTTTGGTACCCAACAACTAAAAATGGTTAGTTTTTGGCTCTTAATGGATTGGGGATGCCCTATATGATTACTAATAAATAATTTTTACCTCTCTATCCTAATACATACTCTAATATCTCCTTATAATCATCACTCTTTAAGCTCTTGTGACTTCTTAGATCTCACTTGGTTCATTCTTGGCTTGTTTGGGCTTTCATTGTGATAGGAGATGCCCTACTATTTTATGACTTGATTTGGTGATTCATTTTGCTCTCCACAATGCTCCTAAGGATTTTTTTTGTTTCTCATAACTCCATAAATATTCATTTTACCTATTCTTGTGCTATTATTATTATCTCTATCATAGTTTTTAGCTTCTCCTTCACCTCTTCCACTATTATTGGTTCTTGGTTTGGACTCAACTCACACACAGCTTGGTGTTCCTCCTTCATTACTTCCTAACTTGGATAATCGGTTGGTAGATTTATGAACAATTAAATTTAACTCTGATATTAGGGAGATTTGATATGCAAAGTGAAACTCTCATTTATTTATATTAGTGTATTAGCTAGGATTTTTATTATTTTGGCAATTTAGTTCATTTGGAACATTCTCTAGGGTAGTTTATGAAGATTTAGCATTTTTATATATATAGAACATATTTCATTAACTAAAGTGTCTTAAATTATATTATATGTTTTCTTATGAAACATATCTCATTGCATGTTAGATTCCCTAATTGCTCAAAATGTTCTATACATTTGCACAAATAATCTCCTCTTTGCTGAACTAGAAAATTGCATCATTAGGAAGTGATAGTGTTGAAAAAAAAGAAATAAATTAGGCTTAGATTAAGAATTATATTTAACCCTTACTTAAATATGTATTTTCTATCCAAAATATCTTTCATTTGGCCAAAAATTATCTCTCTCAAGCTTATGCATTACCTGATGGTTCTCTCAATTCAACATTTCCAGTTCCATCATTTGTATGCAAGTAGATTTATTATTTTAGTTTCTTGATTTACTGTGGTTATATTTGTTATAGATACATATATCCTTTATGCACTTGATCATGCTATCCCTAAACTAGTTTACTAGTCTATCTATAGTTTGGTTTAAGCTGACAAATTAGATAGCCTCTATAGATCACAAGTATCCCATAGCATCCATGGCCCTTTTAACCTTCTAGGCATTTGATTAAGTACACTATGTAACCCATAAGAAACCCTAGTGGATTCATTTAGATTCTTGGAGATACAGATCCAAAGAAAATTAGAAGATAAAGACCTCTGTTTATTGAACAATATGAATTGATAAATCTCAACCACATAAACTCAAAGGGAGATGTCATTTGTGTTTGATATGCATTTAGATGAGCCTATGTTCAAAGTCCTTGTTGGAGCCATCTAATAACAAGATCCAAACATTATTGAAGATGATCATAAAATAATATATGTTGATCTAACTAAGTTCAATGAGGTTGAGGTTGGGAGTGCATTGGTGAAAATGGCAGATGATGTAACTTAGAATAGTGTTATGAATAATGCCACCATTAGAATCTAAAATAAATACTTATTAGATGTTGAGAACAATTGGATACAAACATAGTAGAAAATTACCATCATGGAATTGAAAATATTAAGGCTTTACCAATGCATCATGAAATATGACCCTAAGCATGATGGATGAGGATAATTTATAAAAGGTCAAATAAATTGATAAAATAGTCCTCATGGTGGGCCAACTATTGAATAAAGAGAAGATCACAAAAAAGAGTGAACAAATGAAGACAAAAAGGCACAATTTGAGTTCACTGAGTAGCTACAAGGTTGTGAGCAAGTGTTAAGTGACCTAGCTATCACAATAGAAAGAGCCAAAAAAGTCTTCCTCAATTTTATGCACTATACTTTAGTCATCAACATATGCTTATTCATGAAATAATAAAATCAAGGGGAAATAATAACACATGTATACCAAAAGATAGAAAAGTTTGAGTGAACACAACTCCTTTAGGAAATTGAAGAAATGGGGAGGCAGATAGGAGAAAAGTGCAAGCTGTTGGAGGATAAATTCAATAATCTACAACACCAAGCAACAGATGAGAAAATGACCTCAGAGGAAGTAGTTAAGGAAACTACTGAAAGGACAAATTCCATTAGACTAAAGGCTATAGATTTAAAATGGAAACCTCTTGTGGTAAAGGGTTTAGTCACATAAGTGGTTACTGTAGATAATATTTTGTTATTATATATCACATCAGTTTTGTACACTTGGAAAACTCAAACCTTAATTGTTCCTCTCAGTTATTTATCTTTTCCACTTTTGTAAGTCTCAAATTTGATCTATTTTTGTGCCCCTTGGTCTGTCTCTTAGTTTGAATAGTCTTATATTGATAATCTAGGTCTTCTATCTTGCCCAAAATGCTTAATATGTACTTATCTTCCATCTACAATTTCTAAACATGTACATGTTATCCTGCTCACTAGACACTAACATTTGGGTCAGACAGTAGCATTGACATTACTATCCTATCATGATGCAAGTGTCCAGTGTTATAAAGTCATTCAATTTGCAAATAAAACATATCCCAATGGTTGGTATAAGTGATTTAATGTGATTTATTACTCCAAAGGGAATGATATAAATACAAGATTAACCCTCATTCATTCCTCACCTATAAAACATATGAATACTTAGAAAAAAGACCAATAAGCATTCAAAGAACATTCAATTAATCAGAAGCTTCCCTATTTATTCCTATTTACATACCAATCATAGGGACTACACATCTATAGGTTTGAAGTGCTAAAGGAGTAGCCCAAGAGCTCAATTTTATAAGTTACAAGGTAGGTCACTATTGTACTTGCTTACACACATTGTATGATTCACACATAAACTAACACATAGGGAAAATTAAATTAATCTGAGGCTCTCCTTAGAGTATTGGATATGTAGGCAACATCCTTTGACAAAGGGGTCATTGGGGTTAGCTGGACACCATGTGCTCACTAACCCATTTTCCCATAAGATCACATTGAAGATAAAAAGCTAGGGTTTTTCCATTTCACAAGGAGTGATAGTCCATAACCCAGTTTTGAATACACTAGAGTGAAGGAAAAGTAAAACCCATAAACATCTAGGTGGTCACATCTAATTTTAATAGATATTCCATATGAGACACTAACATCGTACCCATACAATAATGTTGATACAACTATCCTAAACTAATGTTACTATCTAAAGAGATAGAAGTATCAAATCTAGAATCTAATGACTGTTCCAAAATATTCTTTCCATCTACTTTCATCCTGTTACATATCCAAAATTATATTAGAATCAAAACAAGCTAAGTACATTACTTTTTTATTATTTATATATATATAGTATAGTTGTACTTTACATATTTAGGTTATCTCAACATAATAAATTTAATGTTTGCTTATATATGAGTTTAACATGTAATAGGCCTATTATAGATCTGATTATCGCCCTTGTGCCATTTCATTTATATATACTAATTTAAAAATCTAGATAAAACCAATCTAGATTGTATTTTATGGTTGAACATTTGGTGAATCTGATATTTTAACATTAAACCCTAGTCACTTAGGGTTTTTTGATTTTTTTGTTGCTGATCCTTAAATTATTATAAATTTTGCAATCATGTTGGCCATAAACATTTTAGTTGATTATTTCATGGTGCAATACCTTGTAGTGGTTATTACTTGTTACATATCATGCCTAATTAACTCATTTTGATCTATAAGAGACTCAAAACGTATTTTACTACATACTCCTTAGTCTAATGTTTACAAAGATATTTTACCTATCACTACAAAGTGCCAAAGGGAGCGCATGAAGCAATCATCCTCCTTAGGACATGCCTTTTCCCAATCCAAACACACTACTTATAAAACCTGACTACTAGACTTGTTACACAATTATTCACATTACAAGGATGTTATTTTAGATGCATTACATATGACCTTGATCCTTTGTAATGTTGAACCACCATATGTGGCCTCTATATTAAGCTCCATAAAATGGACTGAGTATAACATATCCTTTGAAAAAGAGGATTTTCCACCCCAACACCTTATAAATAGTTGTTTGCCACTCTATATCTAGGTATGTGTTTGTAACAAAATGGTAAAATAAGTTCTCATGGAAAATGGCTCCATGTTCAACATTTGTCAAATATCATTTATATATATAATGGGCAATGGAACATCAAATTTGGAACCATCTAAAATGAGTATCAAGGGATTTCACATGTCATGACAAGTATTGGGACATATAACATTGAATATTATAGTAGGTCCTCATATATTGCTCACTTTATGCCAAGTTATGTTAAATGTTTTGAACTATAAAATTATTTTGGGATGACATTAGATACATGAGATGTAAGTGGTTCCCTCCAGATTGTATGCATATTTAAATTTTAGTCATCAAGGATTCATTTACACATTCCCAATGGATACTAATCCAATGAAACATTGTGCAATGGTTCAACCACCCATTTATACTGCACCACAAGCTTAAAAATCTGATTTTGGTTCTCAATATTTACTCAAATATGGGTAAAAGGGACAAGGTTTAGGTAAAAATGAGCAAGGAATAACACATCCCGTTTCTTCTATAAATAATCAAAACTAACAAGGACTAGGTTTTTGAAATAAAGCTACTAAACATAAACATATCCCTCGAAGTACAATTTTTTTCAATATGAATATATCCACAACCTAACTCCAAGTGGTCAACCATCATTTAATCGATGATGCTGCCTCCCTAAAAATCCTAATAATGTAAGAGTTATCCAATGATGAATCATTATTAGAGTACTTGGGGGCATATGAGGATATCCCTTCCTTCTATAACAAAAATAGGTTTTTTTTATGCTACCTATACTCATGTTTACTTTGGTGAGAATGATAATCTAAATGTCCAACATGATGCATCAAATTCCATTCCTACCACATCATTTATTATAGAGAAATACATTTTGTTAAATGAAGAAATAATTAAATATAAATTTGTAATGGATAAGGACCCTTGACCAGTTTTACTTACTACAATGATGTAGGAGGATGAAGGAAAAACCTCTCGATAGGTCCTTCATGATTTACCTAACCTCTTTTCTTGTGCTTATTTAGATATGCCTAGGATTGATCCATCGGTGGCAATGCATAATATCTTATTATACCCATACGCAAAGTTAGTAAAACAAAATATATATCATAAAGTGGCATTACTGGTAAAAGACAAAATTTAAAAAATTTAAAATGTCATATTTATAAGAGCCATTACACATTCTGACTAGGTATCAAACATTGTCTCTATTAAAAAACCAAAAGGTGACATTCAATATTGCATTGATTATCATAATTTGAATAAAGCTTGCCTAAAAGATGGCTTCCCTTTACCCAATATTGACTTGATAGTAGATTCCACAATGGGATATGAGACATTTTTGAAGTCAACATATGAATTGATAAACATTGAGAATAATAAAACACACTATATTATATTTCTATAATACAATGGCTATTATATAGCCAATAAAATAGGCAAAATAACTTCTTAAATAATATGAAGGACTAATAACCATTTACCCTTTAATAAACTCATGGGTATAAAAAATTTAATATATTATTGTTACACAAAAATAATATATTAATTACTAACTTAATAAACTATAAGTATTATTTACTTTACAATAATTACATAACATTACACAATGTGAAAACTAGATTTCCCAACATTCCCCCCCCATAGTTTTTACATGGTACAATATATCTCTATTTTTTTATTGTAGTGTACTCCATCTTCATGTGCTTATGATCTGAATACATGTGCCATCACACATCTCTTTCTTCACACTCATCTACAATTGGTTTTCATAGGTTCACCAATAACCTTCCAAAATGGTTTTCTCAGATTCACCAATAACCTTACAAACTAGTTTTCTCAGGTTCACCATTAACCTTACAGAATGGTTTTTTTAGGTTCACCACTAACCTTACAACATGGTTTTAATAGGTTTAACACTAACCTTTCATCATGATTGCTATAATGATTTTTTAGATCAACATTCTCCAATGTAAATATATAAAAGGGTTACATGGGAAAATCACAAGTGAACAAGTATATACTTCTATTCTTATTTGCAACACATAGTAGAAATGTAAAACACACCATACTAAAAAAAATAAAAAATAACACACCACACACATCACCAAAACATTGATGCAACCCCATCATTGGTGACTGAAGAGAGGTTGTTGAAGACCTCCATCCCCTACATAGCTTCCATCCTCCAATTGATTTAATTAGTAGACATGGTCTTCTTCACTTATATATTTTGTGTGAGCAGTATTTGTTTGCTCATTATTTTATTTTTCTTCATCTGTTTCCATGGCATTTTCTTGTATTTTTCCATAAAGTAAATCTTGTGCTCTTTTTATACAATTCATATACATGTGACCAACTTATTTATAGAAACAAATGAGTCATTTCTTTGTATCTTTGGAAGTTGCTCCATGTTTGAATTTTTTCTTAACAAATGCCTTATCTTTTTTGTTTTTACCATACATTTTAGTTTCCTTTGGTTTAAAAATCATATTTATTTTTATTCATCAAATAAAGAAGAAATGAGATCTTCTAAACTAGGATTAATTTTACTCAGTGTAAATACTATTTTAGAATAACTGGGTGGCATACTATTTAATAAAACTAATTTTTCATCATCATCATAATCATGTACACCAAGTTTAATTCTAGCTAATTAATTTGAGATGGAATGAAACTTACTGATGTGCTCCACCACACTATCACCTTCTTCCATTTTGAAACCGAACAATCTTTATTTCAATGCAATTGATGCACTTCTAGCTTGTGAGCCAAACAATTTGTTTAATGCTAGCCAAATTGTATTTGAGGATTTAGACAAATTAATATGATGCAAATAAGCATCAGATAGCCCTAATCCAATAATTGATGTAGCTTTTTGATCTTTTCTCTCTTATTTTGCTACTTCATCTGCATCTTTGGGTTTTTTCACTTTGTCATAAAAAATATCCCACAGGTCTTTATTGATTAGAAACAATTGGGTTCATACTTGCCAGGTATGGAAATATTTTCCCTCAAATTTTTCAATATGACCAAACTTTTCCATTATGACACTCTCTTAGGACGTTGGTTTAAATTGAGAATACATTCAAATACAAACAATTGAAAAAGTTTCCTAATAATCACCTAAACAAAACCCTAATATTCACCTAGAGAAGACTCAATAATTTTGACATGAAATTAAATGACACAAACGATTTTTTTTTATTTTTTATAAATGACAATTTGACTCATTTTAATAAACTACTAAAAAACCATACTTCATATAGATAAAAGAAAATCTATTAACACTCATTTTTTTTTTCTTAAATAAAACTTGACATATTTAAATACCATAACTCAACATGACTTGACAATTAAAATAAAACTAGACCCAATGTATCGACTAATCATAAATAAACCTTAACTTGACTTAATGAATTAAACTCACCTAAAGAAAAACTAATGACATGACGATGCAAATTAAAGGAAAAATAACATTATCCTATCTCGAGCTTACAAGTGGATATCTGGATATTTATAACAGACTACAAAACATATAATGCACAATTCTAGAATTATCAAGTGATGCATGAACCTGGTAGAACTTGTGGTGGCAAGCATAGACTGGTGGAGGTTTCAACATAGGATGCAAGAGCATGGTCTATAGATCAGGTGAAAAGGCAGATAGAAGTCATGCTCATATATAAATCAGGGCTGCATGTTTTGATTTTACTGTTAACACATAATAAACATTACAATATGCAGATCTAATACATAGACATGCAGGTTGTAGAGAAAGTGTTATGAACATATCTACTAAGGTACAACGAATGGATCAAACTTGACAAGACTGTATGGAGAACATGCCAGGTCATATGGTGATCATGAAATGACATGTCTGTGGACAAAAAATATAAACCATTGACAAATACTAAATTGGCATAATGGAGAATGCACATTTTAGAACATAGAATATTATTACAATGTGCAACTATATATATAGTTGATGAAGTATATACTGATAAAATACATGAAAACTTGTCTCTACGTAGGTCTTGATGACTTTACTGACCTTTGACTCATGCAAATATAATTCTCCATACTAACATAAGATGTTCATGGTGCAAGAATTTGCTCTGGTACCAAATGAAGTCAACATATGAATTGACAAACACTGAGAATAATAAAACACACTCTATTATATTTCTATAATATAGTGGCTATTATACAGTCAACAAAATAGGCAAAACAACTTCCTAAATAATAGGATGGACTAATAACCATTTACCCTTTAATAGACTCACAGGGATAACAATTTAATATATTATTATTACACAATAATAATATATGAATTTTTTAACTTACTAAACCATAAGTACTATTTACTTTACTGTAAATACACAACATTACACAATGTGAAAAATAGGTTTCCCAATAATTTTCATTTATGGATGGTTTTTCATGATATAACCAAATCAAAATTAACCATATAGACCAAGAAAAGTCAACATTTACCATTCCTTGGGGGACATTTTGCAATACAGTCATGCCTTTTGAATTAAAATACACATGAGCCATATATCAATTTTCCATGACACATATTTCATGATTTCATACACAAAACTATTAAGGATTATGTTGATCATTTACTTACAAAATCAAAACACCATTCAGACCATGCTACTGATTTACGAAAAAATATTTGAGCACCTATGCAAATTTAATGTTCGATTAAATCCAAAAAATGTGTTTTTGAGGTATCTTTAGGAAAACTCATTGGATACATTATTTCTCAATGAGGCATTGAGGTTGATCCAAAAAAAGGTAAAAACTATGATAAAAATGCCATTTCCAACCAATTTAAAATAATTATGATGTTTGCAGGGCTGAATTTAAGCTATTTGATGTTTTATTGCCTAATTGGCTGATAAAACAAACCCTTTCACATGTTTTCTAAAAAAAGATACACAATTCATATGGGATGAAGTATGTCAACAAAGCTTTGATAAGATAAAAATATATTCATTAAACCCACTAGTACTTATGCTTCCTATTCCAGATAGACCATTAATTTTTTACATATCAGCTATTCATGAGGCCATTGGGGCCTTATTAGCACAATTTGATGATAATCACAAGGAGAGGGCAATCTATAATATCAATAACCAACTTGTCGATTACAAATGCAAATATATAACCATGGAAAAACTATGTTTAGATTTGGTTTTTGCTATCGATAAATTATGAGATTATTTGCTCAATAATGAGGTTCATGTTATAATTAAAGAAGATCCATTAAGGTTCTTCATGTTCATAGCTAAATGGGTGATGCAACTCATAGAGTTTGATCTAAAATTTGTAGCCTAAAAGTTAAGAAAAGGTCAAGTTATAGCTAACCAATAGGTCGTAAGTTCTTTTCTAGATTCCTTTCCACTCATCGAGGCTTTTTGAGATGAGTTTAAGGCAAATAATATATCTTCCACTCCATGGACAATGTTATTTGATGAATCCAAATATCAAATAAGAATAGGTGTTGGAATTATATTTTGAACCCTCGAAGGTGAATACATGCCTTTTCTTTTTCAAATTAGCTTTCTTTTGTATCAACAATATAGCTGAATATGAGGTCTTAATCATTGGTTTATTTGGAAGAACATCTTCTACCATATAAAGAAATAGTAGATAAACTCACACAGATATTTGACACATTTTCTATTGATAATATTACACACAAAGTTATTGACCATGTAGATGTTATGGAAAGTGTAGCATCCTTGATGAATTTTGATGATTATCATATAAACTTCATAATATGACAACTATTAAATCCTTTCATTTCTTCCAATCAAATGAATGTCTTGGTCGTTCTTATTGTTACTCACAGTAATATAAACATAGAATGGTATATTGATATTTATAATTTTATTTATTGAGCCTATATACCTTACCATTTTTCACAAAATGATATATGGAAGTTACAACATGAAGCATTTTGTTATGTTATTATTGGAAATGATTTTTTTAAATGAGGTTTTGATGGACAATTACTCAGATGCTTAAGCAAATATGAGGTTTGACTGCATTCTTAGAAATGCATGACAATGAGTGTGGTGGGAATTTCAACATATGTGACATACCTAAAAAAATATTATGCCAAGGTTATTAATGGCATACAATAGAATAAAAATGTATCTAACATGCAAAACTATGTTTACTATGTCAAAAATATAGCAATTTGAATCATGCACCTTAACATGAGTTAGAATCGATATTTCACAATGTTAATTTTCCTTATGGGGCTTGGATTTAATATGTAAGGTAATTTTGATATCCATTGGTGGACACAAATTTATCATTACAACTACATAATACTTTACAAAATGGGTGGAAGCCATTCCACTTGAGTTTATCACAAAGGATGACATATGCAAGTTTTTGATGACATATGCAAGTTTTTTATGACTAATATCATCTCCCATTTCGACATACCTTTAGCTAAATTTTTTAGTAATGCAACATCATTTAAAAACAAGATGGTAAGATGATTTTTCAATAAATATAAGATTAGGTATACCTTTTATACACCTTATTAACCATAGGGCAATGGCCAGGTAGAGGCAACCAATAAAATACTTGACAAAATACTTGAACGATACTATAGACACTTACATTTAATTTAGTGTATAAATGCACCTAAATCATTTAATCATTCTTATTAAATTAATAATTAACATTTATTCTTAAAATAAAATAACTGATTAATTCAAACATTTTGAAAAATTCAATTGTGCACCTTTTAATCTTTATTTTAATTATTTAATTTTTGATTTTCCACCTAATCAAACCTCTCCCACCTTTCTCTCCCTCATCCCAAACAAATCCATGAAATTATCCACCTCTTATGACTCATCCCCTGAGTTTTCAAGCCATTTGACAAAGTCTCATTGAGTTAGCTAACTAATCCCTATTTTTCCTCCATCAAGTTGAAATAATCTCCATCCTCATAGATGATGACTCATCCTTAATCGTTGATCATTTATAACATTGAAAAAATCCAAATAAGCCTCGATCATTGGATCATTTTCTAAGATTCTATAAATAATCTTGTAAATCCTCATTTTCAATGATCACAAATTTGAGATATTGTAATCAATCATGGAATCTTAGGAGATCACAAGCATACTTACAATCATAATCATATCTTGCATCCAAAGTGAATCAAGCAAATAAAATTCACCCTTTTGCACCAAAATTTTGCCTATTCTCCCTTTGTATTGGAGAAGTGAGCACCACATTATTGATAGAGCAAATTAGACTCAAATCGCAATGGAAGATTCTTGTATCTCAACTGTGAAGTTTTGATTATTATTTTTCTACATTTATTTATCTAGATTTAGTTGAATTTATCTTAACTTAGATTAGTTCATTATCTTTCCATATATTTAGTTCATATATTTTTGGAACACTGATGGGACCTACTCACGTATTTTTAATCTTTTCATCTTCTTCTTTTACATTTAGATAAAATTACTTTTCTATTTTTCATTGTTTATGTCTATCTTTTACATTTAATCTCGTCTATTTTTGAGCTAGTATAGACTATAGGTTGTTGTCATGGATTTTATATTCAACTGTACATTTTTATTATGTAACAACAAATTTGGAACACTTTTCAATGAAATTGTTAGACCAAACAACAAAATTGTTCCTATCTTCTATATTTTTTTTACTTTTATAGCAAAATCATCATTTCACGCAGCATTTTTGTTTATGTTTGCAGTGAAATCAGCTCATTCTTTAGCATTTTCATCTTTCCTCATATAATTTTTATTTCTACTTATGGAATTTTCATCCTTCTTCACAGTGAAATCATTTTTGTAAGCTTGTTTTCTATTCTGCCTTTTTCTTATGCGATCAGTTTGCAATTTTGCTTTTCTGACTTGACTGCGTAATAGTGTTTTTGTCACAAAAGCTTGTTTTTGTGTATTTTTCATGGTTTTTCATTTGGTTATTATAGGTTATCTTTATTTTCAGCCTAGGTAAACAATATAACACCTTGTTTGTAGGATGTTTGCTAAAGGGAAACAACAAATAAGCAATATAAAAGCCAATTCTTCTTATTGCTATTGTTCTTATTTTTATTTTTTATTTTCATATTAATTAAATCACTTCTCTTCATGTATATTTGTTTGTAGTTGTGAAATATGTGTATGCTATTTCCTTGCCATTACATTGGTAATAATACCTAGAAATCAAAAATGTTTTCATAATTTATCTTTTTACCCAAGTGATATCTATGTATGCTCCTTCCTTAGCATTGCACTAGTGATGAGACTTGAAAATTAAAAATGGGTGTTTACTTATTTATTTTTATTTTCTTATGGGCTCTATTAATTGTGGATTTCATCAACATACGATAGGCCAAACCCAATTTACCGATGGGGTATATAAATTGAGACCTAGTTGTTTCAATTGCCTAAGTAGTTGTGTGTTTTAAGCACATCATGACATGAAAGGATTTCATGATCCAATACCCATGGTTTCAATATCTAATTCAAGATATGATATTACTGATTATCAATACACTAAGACCCCTATGGCTATGTTGGGCACTTTAGGATAAGACCTAATAGTGTGTGTTCGTTATATTGATTTCTTCCAAGGTTTTATTTCCCCTTAGATAAGCTCATGCATACCTTAAGCCTAGGATCACCTTTTTTCCATTCAAATTTGGTACATCAATTAGCGGTTATCATCGAGAAGTAAATTTACACACAACCTCAAAACTAGACTCAGTGGGCCACAAGAATAGTAGGATCTTCCATGGTTAGTACCTTGAAATATTAATCTACAATTGAGAGCATGAATGAGTGAGTGACAATAGAAATACCAAAAGTTGTTCACCACCTTATTACCTAGTTTTCACCCTTTTTATGCAATTTTTTATGTATTTAGAGTAAACTTGTTTGTTGTTTCCTTGTGATTTTCCATGTGTTGAAATTCCTTGTGTGAAAATTAATTCCTTAAAAAAAAATTGTTTGTTATTAGTAAATCAAAATTTTAGTAATTTTTGTATTTTGCTAGAATCTAATTTCAAGTCCTTTTCATTATTGAGTCAAGTCTTTTCAAGTCTTTTTCATTATTTGAGTCAAACCTTTGTCAATATCTTATCCATTATAAAAAGTCATGGCTACTTAGAACAATAACCCCTCCAAATCTTTCCCAAATCACAATCCCAATAGTCCATACTATAATCTAGAATTTAATTCACCCAACTTTGATTCAAGTTCACCTTTGAATCAAGTATGCTATCAAACTAACCAAAACCCAAGTTTGAACATGTATTCAAACTCTAATCTCAATCAATTGAGCTATATCATGGATGGTTATTCAAATTCTCCAAATTCCCAATTCAACCCCCATCAACAATCCACCTCTTTTTCACATTCACCTATGGGACAATACCAAAAATATCATATGGGATAGAATCAAATCAGTCCCCTGGATATAGTAATCAAAATTTTCTAAATTGTTCCCCTAGTCCTACTTCATCTCCTTATCAAATATCATCCAACCCAAGTTAAACCATGTATATAGATCCATATGGATAAAACTAAAATGTCACCATAAATCAATCCTTTAGTCCACCATAAATCAATCCTTTTGTCCACCTTCATTACCATTTTACAATACCCACATATATCAAAATACTTTTCCTAGTCAGGTCCCAAATCAGTCAAACCCAAGCACATTTCATTCCAACTCATCTTCTAACTTCCACACTCATCAAGACCAATATTTATACAATAATCAAAATCAATCATTCAATTTTACATAAAATTCACCCCAAAACCCAAGCCCTTATTTCTTCACTAATACCTAAACATTCACAAACCCAACCAATCACTTTTCCAAAAACTAAGCCACTTATTCCACCCTATTTATCATAAATGGATATCAAAACACCTCACCACAGTATCCTTACACACCCACATTTCAACCAAAATCACCCAACCACTAATTATGATGCTCAAATCAATTAAGAGATGTTATATCTTGAATATATCAGACATAATTTTCTAACCACTGATTAGGATGCTTAAATCCATCAAGAGATGTCAGATGCTAAATATATTAGGCATAACCCACATCTATTCATGTTTAAAAGGTCAACCATACAAATATGTTATGATGTCCCTTTATAGATGAATAATACCATTTCCTATCCAAATAAAAATAAGGACCTTTAATCCATCATCCATCGAACAAATATTTATGATCAAATACCCATTTTTGATCAACATCCCATATTGACTCAGACACCATCCAATCTACTTGTTGAACTATCATATTACTTTAAACCACCACCCAAAAATGTGTAGTTTTGAAAAGATATTAATCTAAGGACAATCATTTACAAAATAGTAGTTAAAAATAGGTATGGTACTAAAGTGCTTCAACAAGCTCTTTTAATGGTCACAACAAGACCCAGGGAAAATATACTATCCAAATCTAATATCCACTTTCTCTTGGGATTGAGAGAAAGTTTAATGACCACCTCTATACTAACAATAATTTTAATAGTAGACACAAATGTAAATAATAATGATAATGTTACAATAAGGGAACAATATTCATCCATCATTACTACCAACTCTATCAACAATATCAAAACAGTCTATTCTATCACCATCAACGTGATCCTTCTTTTTCCTATTAACATTACTTTACTTGCACATGTCAACTGGAACCCATAATAGAGGATACCATTGAACTTGTCTCATGGTAAATTTTCAATTATCACATCCATTAACATCCATGAGAATACACCATTAATAGAAACATTAATTCACCAACCATTGCTTAAAGCTCATAAAGATGACCAAAGAACACCCATGGATGGATGAATCAATTTTTTGTTACTTCAAGACAGTCATACCCAAAATGTTACACACATTCAGTCAAGTAGGTGAGATACAACATGGAATTATCTCCCCATAATCTTATAAGAAAGAATCCTAACTCTGATGTTACATACCTATTACACCACATTGGTGGAATGCCATTACAACGAGATGGATCATGATTTTGAGATCAATTTAAAAGCGCATCATAGTCAATTTGAGTATTCTATATTTACTAAGGAATTAAGAATAGCCAACATAAATCTATCCTACTTTAACTTCTATAGTATTTGGTGGTTAATTAATCATGGTTGGGTAAGAGATATTGGCTTTTGTACATATGGAGAGTTGATTAATCCTTGGTGCTTGATCCTTTTTAATAACATATCCTATAGTCCTTATAGAGAAAGACATCCTTACACCATGGTGGTTAGATGGACTCTTAGAAGGTTTCTATAGTTTAGTTTCACCATCAAGCATATCAACATATGTCTCTTTGATAATTGTATCTTTCTAAGGCAAATTAAATTTATTACCAAACTTTGTCAAAGAAACTTATATCTAGAAATCTTCATCCAACAAGGATTCCCCAATCATGAAAGACTTTCTGGGTGGTTCACGAGTAGCACTTGGTGGACCCAATAACCTCATCCTAGTCACGTTATATTTCAAGTCAATAATAGGATTGAAAAAGAGATTGATGAGGAAATCCCATCAAAGCAACAATGGTTATCTAGGGTAGGCATGTGGTAGGAGCTAGAGGATCATGTACATAATACATCTTGTAACCTTCCATTAGGTACAAACACCAAAAATAAAAATAAAAAAATCATAAAAGGCATAAAAAGACAAAATAATAAACATGTTTTATGTTTATCAATGCCTTAGTACCTGGGGGCATCTTATTTTCACCTGTTTTCTCTTTGTAGTATTGTATTCCATCTCCATATTAGTTTAGTCATGTACATCACAACTTGTGTTTAGTGATTATTTAGTTGTTGGTTCACATAACACAGGTGTTCCAAATTTTATCATATGCATATCACCATATCACTATATTTATTCATCAAAGACATCTCATAATTTATGTTACATTAATTCATGTTTTAAATGTTTATGGGTAGAGTAAATGTTTTCATCTTTGGAAAAGCTTACAAACATACTGGCCAACATTTTTATCTAGAAAGATCAATTATGGTAGAGTTTCCTTTTGCAAGGTTCCCCTTTTAAAATAGAAAACATTAAAGCATGCTACAAAAAGAAAAGCAACAAAATTACTTGCCTATCTTAGTCTTCAATGATAAATCCTTGCATCTCACTAGTTGCATGGGGCCACGATCAGGAGGTATAATTTTACCATATAAGAAAACATCCTAATCTCAAAATTTATCAAAATAAAAAATCAAATATCTCTCACCCTTCGTTGATCTTTAGTGATGAGCCTTTGCATCTTACTAGTTGTGTAGGATTAACATTAGAGAGAGATATCTTTACTTGCCTTTTTGTAGTCTTTGGTGATGAGCCTATGTGTTTTCCTGGTCACATGAGATTACATATTGGGTGTTGAAAAGTAATTAAAAATAAAAATGATGATCAAAATAATACTTCTTCAAAGTAGTTTGTTTATATGTCTATACCATAAAAGAGGGAATATTTTATCCAATTTCCCAACACTATCGAGTCTTGTTCTTTAAAGACAAATCTAATAAAGCTAATATTTTTTATAAATGTTCCAGTGAAAAAGTACACTTTTACTATTATTTAGAAACACTTTTAATCATCATCCTTTGTAATATGTGATTTTGATCAAAATGTCTTTACCATTCATCCATTTGCACTCTTCTCACTGTAGATTGAAAACTATGTGTTATGCGTGCAAATGGTTATCATCACTAGAAAAAGCACATGATTAGTTCATTGACCAAGTCTTGTATATATATCCATTATGTTGTTTCATTTAAAATTAGTTTCTAGAATCAAGTGTAAAAAAAATTGTCTATGACTACTCATTTTACTTGGGGGCATAATCTTTTAGTTATCCATTGTATAAATTCAATTATGTCATTTTGTCCATTAAGTTATTTTATCATATAGAATGCTGAATTTTAGGGTTGATATTGATTTAGTAAGCCTATACTCTTGATTATGGTTAAGGAAAGCAACATCATTTCTTTTAGTAAAACAATAAAAACCCCAAAAACATAAAAAGCTCATAACAAAAAATATAAAAAATAAAAAAACCAAAAACATCCAAAAAAGAAACAAATCTATGTGTTCTAAATTGTAACCATAACCTCCATCACACTTACCTTCCATTCACTTGTTCTTGGTCGGGTTAGTCACACATCATTTCTATTATACACACTTTACTTGCTTCATCAATCATCCACTTTATCATCATTTCTTGCATTTGGGAGAATTACATATGGTCTGATATCCACACATAGACATTGTCTAAGTGGGTTATGTAGGAAGTGTTTAGAGACACGAGGTCTCTAGGGTTAGCTCAGTCACCACCTTCACCATAATCCATTCCCCAAATTTTATCTTTAAGCCTTTCTGCTTCTATTGCTTCTCCTTCATCTATCTAGTTCTCAACCTTGCTCTTGGCCATGTTCATTTTATCTATTATTTTTATATGTTGTAGTGTTTGTTTTTCTCCTTAGCAATTTAATTGGTTATTTTTATCATTTTATTTCTTTCTTTAGCCATTAGGTTGTTTCTTTTTCTTTACTTTTATCTCTAGCCATTCTTGGTTAAAACAATTTCTTCCTTTTTTCTTTTTCCATCTATTTAGAATACATTTGTTTGCATTACTCAAATATCATAGTTACTCATTTGAATTTGTTTATTTACATCACTCATTTTTTCTTATGTGTGCATGATGTTTATCTAGATTAATATTGTCATCTTATTTTCTTCATTATTTTTTTGTATATTTTTAAGACTATTTTGTGCAATGCATACATAGTATGGTTATGACTATATCATGATGTAATTTTCAGTAACACATTTATTCTCTTTTTGTTTGAACATGATTAAAACATCAAAATTCATCATGATTATTCAATATCATTGATGGTACTATGTTTTATGTTCTATTAAAAATTAAGTTGCTCAAAACACTCCAATATTTTTAGAATACCAATGCAAATAACAGAAATCCATGTTATGTAGCAATGTCTCATTCATAATCATCATTCATTCATATGTAAAGTCATGCATCCACACATAATAATAAAATAAGTAAAATGATGGAAATAAATGATATATCTAATACATGCTAAAATAAAACAAATATGCTGGAGGTATAAACAATGATATCCATGTGTCCATCCATATCCATGTAAACTAATAAAGTAAAGTCCATAGTCCATAGCCCAAAATTCATCATCATATATATATAAAATATGTCTCTACAAAAGATACATCTCAAAATATGTATACATTGATGCAATCCATCTCTCATAATCCAAACTAGAGCTAAGTTTCATCCTATTCCTTTGATGGAGTATCCACTCTTGGGAATAGATTTATACACCATGGTGGACCCATCACTCATGGTACCTATCCCACTAATCTCTCAAAATCTAATAGTTTTACATATATAGTACATACTGATTGTCTCATAGAATACTCTCTAAAAGATGATGCACACTGATCTCATGATATAACCCCCTCATATAGACTCCTATAATGGGTAGCCTACTCCATTGCCCTCATAATCTTGTCCAAAGTAACCAAATGTACCTCTCCATCCAACTATGCTCTATCCTTTGTAAGCTTTGAATGACCTATGTCTCTCTTCTATATATACCATTATACAAGAGGTGTGTAATCTGATGTCTATGTCTTTGCATCACATGTCATCCCCCTTATGGCCATAGTAGTCACATCCATCCTATCCACAATCTATTATAGCCTATATACCTCAGCTTATAGTCATTTAATCTCTAAAGTCTGATCCCATATAATATATAGTTCACTTTGTAACCTAGATACTTGGTAATGTAAGTCATCAATCTCTCTATCTCTAGCCTGAATCTCCTCCTGCAGTCTCTCTGTAAGAGTATGCTCCTTTGTAGCCTTGATGAACCTAAAATATCTCCCCTCTCTACCTATGTAATCTATGGTCTTATATCCATAGTCTCATTTCCTATATCCTCCTCACTCTCTACCTCTATAATATGATTTTATCCTCCTATCCCTTGCTCTACATCTAAATCCATAGCTACACCTACCTCCCATAGAATCTTTATATCCTTAACCTCAATAATAGGCACATTCTACATTTGGTTAATCTCTACCACCTATCCTCTATCTCATCCTCTTGAATGTGCTCATCCTATGTCACCTATCATAAACCTTCTAATCTGAGCTCCCCAACTTATGCCTCGTGGCTGCCTACCCAAGCTAGCTACTAGTCTTTGTCTCTATATATATGGTGGTCTATATGGCAATGCTAATCTCACTGGTCTCTACTGAGCCCACCAACCTACATATCCATCCACAACCCATACATCTCTAACATATCTCCTATCCCTCCATCTCACTATCTGTACATGTATCCAATTATGTTCAATAATCACAAAATCAATAGTCATACCCCAGTATGGTCTCTCTCACATCGACTGAGAAAACACGTGTGGATTAGCTAGAATATGATACCTCACACCAAACTATCTCATCACCCTATCTGGTTTATATCTCTCTATGATGTATACATGTTTCTTGATGATGTAACACAAGGAAATCACATATTCCATGTGTAGCTCCTCATGAAGCCAATCCCATATAATATCTATCAATGGTCTCCAAGTGATCTGATCATTACCTAACTCATTCATATCTCTCTTATAGAACTCTAAGTCACCCAAGTGTGGCCTTTATACCCCAAATATCACATGACATGTATATACCATTGGATCACCCTCCTCCTAAGTACTCAGACATCCAACTAGTCTCTCAATCATGATGTATTCCCAACACTAAACCTATAGTAGTGTAGAAGGCCCTATCTCTACCTGACCTAAATATATAATGTGATGCAAATCATGATATAGACTCACTAAGACATATGGAACCCATGTAAACCTCTCTCTCATCTCCATAATGTCACTGACAATATCCAATAAACCAATCAAACATAGTCTACCACTCTTTTCAAGAAATAACATGCCACTGACAACAACTATTAGAATAATAGTAAAAGAGGCCATCTCTAAATACCTAAAAAGTCACCATCAATCTTACCTCTCAAAAATGAGATCACACCATCACCAAATATCCAATATAGTGTCTCATCCTATGGACCATATCCCTAGTACACTAGTCTACCTCGTATAGGAATCCCATGTATCTGATAGACATCCTCTAGTGTGACAATCCTCTCTCCAATTGACAAGTGAAATGTACTCATCTCACTATGGCACCTATCTAGTAATTCAGTCAATAAAGCTCTATTAGCTTGCACCTCAGGCATATGCACAATGTAAGATATCCCTATCACCTCTAAGACTCCTCACTCATACTTTGTGAAGCTAGACATGCATGCCATCACTACTGATCTATGCTCCCATGTCACTATCACTAGTAATACCTCCTACAAATTAAATTTTTTAGCATTGTATAATTTTTAAAATAAGAATTACACAAGTTCATTTTATCCCATCTAGATATTTCCATCATCTATTTCATCTTATTTCACACCATCATCATTTATTGTAAAAAAAATCATAAAATTTTGAAAATCTTAATAAAAGTGCTTATGAATGTAACAAATTCACTACTACCTTTTGAAAAATCATCGCTAATAAAACCATTATTCCCTACAATTAAATCATGGTGAATTTCAATGATTTGACTATTTTGTATTTTGTTCAGTAAGTTCACTGTGACCCATAATGGTCAAATTGCAAAAACCAAAAAAATGAAAATGCTGCACCATTTAATGAATTCACTTTGATGTTTGACGACTTCACTATTTACCCTAGTAGAATCATTGAAATCAACAACAAAATCACAATTTTGGAAATGATGAAATCATTTTTGTCACTTTTAAACCCCTATAAATGCTAAAAATTTAAAAAATAAGGAGACTCACCAGAAGCCCACTCCTCTCAAGGCTCTATAAATGCTTAATTCATTCTACCTGATGCTCATGGTGAGGAATATGATCCAGTTTTGTTCACTAACCTTAGATCAAAAGTCTCACTAATCAATTCTTTAGCCCTAACATTTGAAGATTATTTTCACAAATGATTTTCCTAATCACCCAAGCTCTTATTTATATCTTTCTACCCCTCCAATTAATTAAAAAATCACCCCCATTAAGCATTTTTCTCTTTCTTCTCAATCTATTATAGATGACATTACATCAACCTTATTTCAAGATTGCTTTCAAACTCTTGCAATCATTTATCACTATAAAATTCACAATCATTTGCAAAATCAATACCCTTTTCTATTTATAGATCCACAGTTTATTATTTTTGGGATATATCATTTCAACACCTGCTCAATTGACCCCTAAGTCATATCAAACAACAATAACCATGCAATCTTTGAGTGGTTAAACTTATTAGTTTTCAAATTGTAAGCTCTAGTTTTTATTAACTAGGGGAAATTCTTTTATGTTACCAACACCTTGAAAAATTAATATCAATTCTGAATTAATTTGATTTGTTTTCATTCATCCATTTAAATCTTTCCTATTTTCATCAATTTTGAGAGTTTATTTGTTTCTCACACAAAACCTCAAGGGGACATCATCACACTCATTTTCATTCATTTGGAGATTTTTTTTTCTTTTCTATTATCAACTTTCTACTTCTTCTATTCTTTGAAATAATATTGCTTCACAACACCATTTCAAAGAGGGTAAAATGTAAACACTTCAATTTTATTTAGTGTTAAAATGTACCTAAGTCATTTAATCATATATTCTTCTTAAATAAATAATTAACATTTCTTCTTAAAATAAAAAAATTAATTAATTCAAACATTTTAAAAAAAATCAATTGTGCACCTTTTAATATTTATTTTAATTACTAATTTATGAATTTTATGTCTAATCAAACCTCTCCCACCTTTCTCTCCCTCATCCCAACCAAATAAATGAAAGTCTCCACCTCTTGTGACTCCTCCCCTGAGTTGTCACAAAGTCTTGTTGAGTCAGCTAACTAACCCTTCTTTTTCCTCCACCAGGCTCAAATAATTTCCATCTTCATGGATGAGGACTCATCCTCAATCATTGATCATTTGAAACTTTTAAAAAGTCAAAATGATCCTCCACTGGTGGATCATTTTCTAGGATTCTATAAATAAGCTTGTAAATCCTCATTTTCAACAATCACAAATTTGAGAAATCATAATCAATCACAAAATCTTGGTAGATCACAAGCATACTTACAATCATAATCATATATTTCATCCAAAGTGAATCAAAGTCACCCTTTTACACCAAAATGTTGTTTGTTCTCCCTTTGCATTGGAGGAATGAGCACCACATTCTTGATAGAGCAAATCAAATTGAAATTGAAATGGATGATTCTTGTATCTCAACTGTGAAGTTTTGATTGTTGTTTTTTTGCATTTGTTGCTCTATCTTTAGTTGAATTTAGCTTATCTTAGATTAGTTAGTTATCTTTTCATATATTTAGTTCATACATATACAACACTGATTGACACCAATAAATGGTATATTCTCTAAGGGCATACCGAACTAGTGCACACATACCTACTTAGGACACACCTTATTCTTTGATCTATGGTACAAATTCCATCGTACCAATTAAACTTGAGATACCTTATTTATGTGTTTCTCTAAAAGACATCATCAAAGATAATGAATACTATAAAAAGTGACTACATTAGTTAGATAAATTGAGTGCAAAATGTTGGGGATCAACCAACAATATGATTACACTTATGAAAGCAATAAACCACAGAATTAAATCAGATAGATAAGTAACTAGAATCAGATAATAGCAAAGAACAAGAGATACAAGAAACCACCATGAAAACTTGTATTAAACTCTTTACAGAAGGAATACAATTGAAGAAACTTCTTTCTTTCACACCTCTCTCAGATGCACAAGATGTCTCTCTAGATCTCTATCCCTCAAGAGCTCTCTCTCTCAAGTACAATCAACTCCAACAACCTGGATTGATACAACTCTATACTATTCTTCAACATTCACACACAATGAACTACTACAATCACCACTAAGCTAAGAAGATCTAATTCTACATATAGAATTAGGAGACTTGAGCATGCACTTACAACCAGCAGTTAAGCCTCTTGAACAAGGGCTCTAAAAACAATCTTACTAATAATAGAGATGCAAAATTAAGACTAAGACTTAAAATCATCATGCAAACACTCAGTTCTATCCTCAGAAATAGCATTCTGGATGCACAGGTAACTGATGCCGGTTCTTGCCTGCTTGCCTGTGACCAACGTCGGCCGATCCTCTGCCTACGCTGACGTCTCTTCAACTGCACCTGACTGACGTCGGTCACTCTTGACCGACGCCAATGACTGTGTAAACCTGAAACTTTGGTAATGCACTCATATGTGAAGCTTTTAGGCTCCACACCTTAACAATCTCCCACTTGGAGATAAATAGCTGCACCAGTACTTGTACAACAACATCTTCTAGCTCATCCATCTTCAACTCAATCATGAAGACCAACAGAAGTTGAATGAAGATTCAAATTCTCCTTTGTAACTGGCTTGGTTAACATATCAGCAGGATTTTTGTCTGTATGGATCTTCTCCAGCTTCAACTCACCATCTTCCAATACCTGTCTTATGAAGTGGTACCTAAGCTGTATGTGCTTGGTTCTTGAGTGAAAGGCTGAATTCTTAGCCAAATGGATTGCACTCTGACTGTCACTATACAATCTACAACTCCCATGCTCCCTTCTAAGCTCTTCCATGAACCGTGTCATCCATATCATCTCTTTGCTAGCATCTGTGGCTACAATATACTCTGCTTATGTAGTTGACAAGGCAACAACCTTCTGCAACTTTGATATCCAACTAACCGTCGTTCCACCTACAGTGAAAACATATCCTGTGGTGCTCCTCTTGCCATCCAAATCACCTACCATATCTGAATCTACATAACCATGTAGAGAAGTATCTGAACCTCCATAACACAAGTGCCTACTGCTGGTTCCTCTCAGATATCTGAGGATCCACTGAACTGCTTTCCAATGTTCCTTTCCTAGATTGGCCATATACTTACTTACAACACCCACTGCTTGGGCAATATCTGGACTAGTACACACCATTGCATACATCAAACTTCCTACTGCGAAAGAATATGGAACCTTACTCATGTACTCTACCTCATCATGTGAATTAAGACATTGTTCTTTACTCAACTTAAAATGTCCAGCCAAAGGTGTGCTTACCGGTTTAGCATCCTGCATATTGAACCGTTTCAACACCTTGTCCACATAATCCTCTTGAGACAATATCAACCTGTGATTTTTCTTGTCTCTCTTAATGCTCATGCCAAGGATTTTATTTGCTGCTCCCAAATCCTTCATAGCAAAAGTTTGAGCTAATTTCACCTTAAGCTCAGAGATATCCTACATGTGTGATCCTGCAACCAGCATATCATCTACATACAACAATAGAATAATATATCTACCATTATCCAATCTCTTAAAATACACACAATGGTCAGATTGACACCTACTGTAGCCATGCTCAGTCATAAACCTATCAAATTTCAAATACCACTGTCTAGGAGCTTGCTTGAGGCCATACAAGCTTTTCTTTAATCTGCACACTAACTTCTCCTTACCTTTGACCTAAATCCTTCCGGCTATTCCATATAAATTTCCTCATCCAAATCTCCATGAAGAAACGTTGTCTTAACATCTAGCTGCTCAAGATGCAGATCCTCAACAACAACCAAAGACAGTACAATCCGTATAAAAGTCATTTTAACGATAGGAGAAAAAATCTCATCAAAATCAATACCTGGCTTTTGTGTAAATCCTTTCACTACCAATCTAGCCTTATATCTCATCTATCCATTCTCACCTTCCTTCAATCTATAGGTCCATCTGTTCTTTAGTGTTCTCTTACCAGCTGGCAACTCAACTAAATCCCATGTTTGGTTCTCTCTTAAGGACTCCATCTCCTCAACCATGCCACGCTCCCATTGACTCTTGGACTCCACCTATATTGCTTCTTCAAAACTCTCTGGTTCTCCACCATCAGTTAGCAATAAATAGAATAATGAAGGAGAATATCTAATTGGAGGCTTACTTACCTTTTCTAACCTCTTGATGGGTGTCTGAGACTTGTTCACAACACGCTGTCCACCCAAATTCTCTGACAGTGACTGACCTCGGTCACCTCCAGACCTGTTACTGGCCGATGTCGGTTCTACCTGACCAACGTCGGTGCCTATTCTATCAACGTCAGTCTCTGAATGACCGACATCAATTTTTATTCTGCTGATGCCAGTTTCCATCCTACCGACGTCAGGAACTGTGTTTTCCTATAAGTGATTATTTATTTTTCTTGCGAGCTCATTTTGGACCGTCACCTCGTCCAATTCACCATTGCTCTGCCCAAATTGATTCAGCTTCTTCAGCTGATCACTATACATCACTTTTTCATTGAAAACAACATCACAGCTCCTAATTATCTTGTTAGTTCCTAGATTCCAAAATTTGAAACCAAAATCATCTGAGCCATAGCCAATAAATGTGCACCTCATAGACTTAGCATCCAACTTCTTTCTATTTTCCTTATCTACGTGCACAAAGGCTTCACAACCAAAAACTTTGAGGAATGAGAGATCTACCTTTTTACATATCCAAGCCTCTTCTGGAATTCCACCATCCAGAGCTGTAGAGGGTCCTCTGTTAATCAGGTACACTACAGTGTCAACAACTTCTACCCAAAACTCTAAGGGCAAACCATCATGCAATCTCATACACCTTGCACACTCCATGATTGTTCTGTTCATCCTTTCAGCAATTCTATTCTGCTGAGGTGTCCTTAGAACCATCTTTTGCCTATAGATTCCATGCATATAACAATACCAGTTGAACTTATAACTGTAGAACTCTCCACCATTGTTAGATCTCAGGCACTTCAATCTTTTGCTTGTTTCATTCTCAACCATAGCTTTCTAAATCTTAAAAGTCTCAAATACATCAGATTTATTCTTAATACAATAGATCCATACCTTTATTATAGCATCATCTATGAATGAAACATAGTACTATGATCCTCCAATAAAAGCTACCTGAGCCGGTCCCCACACGTCTCTGTGAACAAGCTGCAACTTATGCTTCTTCTTTGTAGACCTAGTCTTGAAAAAACTAACCCTTTTCTGTTTTCCAAATACACAGTGCTCACAAAATTCTAGATCCATGCTTTTCAAATCTGAAAGCTTACCTTTAGACTTAAGAATTGACATCCCCTTCTCACTCATGTGGCCAAGCCTTGAGTGCCACAATTTTGCATCCACATCTGAAGTAGATAATACAGAAGGAGAATTGTTAGTAACACAATTACACAAATAGAGAGTACCTACTCTCTTACCTCTAGCCATAACAAGTGCACCCTTGGTCACCTTCTAAGATTCTACTGTGAGAGTTACTGTACAACCCTCATCCCCTAACTTTCCTGCAGAAATCAAATTTCTCTTCAAGCTAGGAACATGCATAACTTCTCTCAACACCCATGTGTTGCTATTCTGCATTTTCAGCTACACTTTACCTTTGCCAATAATCTTACAAGGCTCATCATCCCCTAAATACACTATTCCAAAATCTCCATGGATATAGTCACTGAAATATTCCCTATTAAGGGTAGCATGAAAAAATGCACCAGAATCTAACACCCAAGATTCTATATTATTATGCAAAGAGAATATTAAAGCATCTTGTGCAATACCTGCAACCTTTGCTTCTTCTTTTCCTTCATGCTGATTGTCCTCCTTAGGCTTTGACCAATAATCTCTGCTTATGTGCCCCATCTTTCCACAATTCTAGCATTGTGGCTTCCTGCCATTTCTGGATTTGGATCTACCTCTCTCCTTAGACTTAGATCTTGATCTCCCTTTCTTGCTCTTCTCTTTTTGCCTTCCCCTGCTCTCAAAACTTAAAGCATTCCCAGATGTCTCTTCTGTGCTTTTCTTGCAAATTTCTTCATTCAAGATAATGCTAACAACATCCTCTACTTTTAAAATATTTGATGCAGATGCAGTATTGCTAACTGCCATTACTAAGCTATGCCAGCTTTCAGGCAAAGAACATAATATTAAAAGAGCTTTTATTTCATCATCAAATACAATTTTGACTAAACTTAATTGATTTACAATACCATGGAAATCATTCAAGTGATTAGATACAAATCCACCTTCCTGCATATGCAAATTAAATAGCTGCTTCATAAGATATACCTTATTAGAAGCTGAGGGTTTTTCGTACAAATTTGCTAAAGTAGTCATCAACTCTACCGTTGTTTTTTCTTGTGATAAATTAGATATCACAGTAGATGCTAGACTCAGTTTTATAGACCCCAGAGCCTTTCTGTCAAGAACTTCCCATTCTTCATCATCCATGTCTGTGGGCTTCTTTGCAATCCCACCTAATGGTAAGTATAGATCTTTTTGATACAGATAGTCCTCTATCTGCATTCTCCAATGTTGATAATTTTTGCCATTGAACTTCTCCATTCTTAGTTTACTTTCTTCTGCCATTACTTCTCCCACTTAAATAGAAATCCCTGCAGAAACTCCTGTGAGTAACCTGTAATCAATACACACTACACAGATCTGAACCACCTATTAGTGAACTTGAGCTTTGATACCAATTATTGGATATCAAACTCTAAACCTACAACCAAGGCTTTGATACCACTTGTTGGGGATCAACCAACAATATGATTACACTTATGAAAGCAATAAACCACAGAATTAAATCAGATAGATAAGTAACTAGAATCAGATAATAGCAAAGAACAAGAGATACAAGAAACCATCCTGAAAACTTGTATTAAACTCTTTACAGAAGGAATACAATTGAAAAAACTTCTTTCTTCCACACCTCTCTCAGATGCACAAGATCTCTCTCTAGATCTCTATCCCTCAAGAGCTCTCTCTCTCTCAAGTACAATCAACTCCAACAACCTGGATTAATACAACTCTGTACTATTCTTCAACATTCACACACAATGAACTACTACAATCACCACTAAGCTAAGAAGATCTAATTCTACATATAGAATTAGGAGACTTGAGCATGCACTTACAACTAGCAATTAAGCCTCTTGAACAAGGGCTATAAAAACAATCTTACTAATAATAGAGATGCGAACTTAAGACTAAGACTTAAACTCATCATGCAAACACTCGGTTTTATCCTCAGAAATAGCATTCTGGATGCACAGGTAATCAACGCCAGTTCCTGCCTGCTTGCCTGTGACCGACGTCGGCTGATCCTCTGCCTACATCGGTGTCTCTTCAACTGCACCTGACCGACGTCGGTGACTGTGTAAACCTGCAACTTTGGTAATGCGCTCATATGTGAAGCTTTTAGGCTCCACACCTTAACACAAAATTTACACACATTGTTGAACACTTGTGTTTATTAAGATTGTGTAAAATGAGCATATAAAAAAAAGGGTTGGCCACCTAAATTTAATGTGAATGAATTGGGACTAAAATAAAATAAAATTAATACCAATACAGAAAAGGAAAAAAAAATAAAGTTCAAACCAAATTGGTTGGGACCATTTATAGTTATATAAAAGTTGAAAAAAGGTGTATACTACCTTGCTACACTTGAAAGAAAGATTTTAAAGATTCTAATGACTATTACACACTTGCATAAATATATTACGTAAACTTACACATACCTATTATCCATAATTATATCTTACACATGGTACTTTATATGTTATACACTTGACATATTTTTCATAACACATTGGATCCATGGGTCACTATGACATGTTTATGTTTTATTTTATGCACTTCCTTAAGTGTCTTGTATTCTTTTTTCGAACATTTAAATATTCTCTTTTTATTTCAACCCTCATGCCTATGTATGCTTTCATTGATATTTGCATATGTCATTATTTTTTGTATGGACATTTAAATATGTCATTATTGCCTTTATAGACATTTGACTAAATCATGTTCTTTCAATTGCGTTATATTTGAACATGCCCCTTGTTTGCAGTCTCCTTAGACCATTACCTCTTGACTTGCTTTTGAGTGCTCTTTTGTGTGTACTTGTTTGCTTGTTGAGCTTATATTGTTACTTAATAGACATTACCATGATATTTACCATGCATCTTAGGATACACATGATCACATTGGTCCTATGCACTTCAATGTTATATCTACCTAGACATGTTCTTTTTATATTGTACATGGTTACAATCACATAATATACAATTATCTAATCCTTTTGAGGTAAGGTAACTAACAATTCCTATATTTACCTCACCTCAATAGGTGGCCATATTAGTGAGGGAATGTCATAGAATCATATTATTCACACTTGGCATAATTTACAGATTCAGTGGGAGCATGTTTTGGAAGCATATTATTCACATTTATTTAGTATCATACTCATATTAAGTTTTAGATTATAGTGTGGACATGATTTAGAAGCATGTTCTCCACACTCATTTAGTATACAATATTTATATCAGTTCTCAGATTCTATGAGGTCATGTCATATGGGAATGGATTCCACATATTCATAATTCTTAGATTCAATGGGGGTGTGCTTTAGAAGCATGTTCTCCACATTCATTCAATATATGGTACTTTATCAATTTTTAAATTCAAAGAGGGCATGCTTTGGAAACATGTTCTCCACATCTGTTTATTATTCATAATCTCTAGTTTACAGTGGGGGCATGTTTTAGAAACATGTCCTCCACATTAGTAATTATATCATTTTTTTAGACTTGTTCATATATATTGGGGACATGCTTTCTAACCATGTTCTCCAAATTTACATATATATCCAAATTGGCAAAAACACATAGTTATATGATTCAGATTCATACTTGTGGCATAATTCTATACATTGGTGCTATTGTTATATATAGTTTCAATGTGAGACATATCTAAGGTGCATATGATATGCAACATGTACCTAATATTACAAAATATAAATCAATTTCAGATTTCATAACTCTTTTATGGACTATTGCCATATCATAGGCTTTTTTGTACTGATACCCCATGGACTTTTACAAACTTTATTGAGCCAATTTAATGTAGTGGTTGGTTTACTTTTTGGTATGGTTGGGGTAATAAAATCACTCAATATTGTCAAGATTTTAGGTTGGACTTGATCATCCAACCTCAATAGGATATAAGTATCGTTGTGTTGCACATTTGAGATAATGTCATCTATGAGGTGACAACTCATTTTATCTCTAAAGTTGGGGGCATGTGAATTCTAATATCTCTCTCTCTCTCTCTATCTCTTTAGATATATGAACTTTAAAGATTTATCTCTCTTTCTCTCTCTATATATATCCTAATCTCAATTTTAAATCCTTACAATGATATATCTTTTTCAAAATAAATTGCCAATAGGCAAGGTGGTTACATCGACACACAAGTGTAATCCTAAACCTTGTTCTTTAATTTCAATCTATTCAAGTACTTTTAACCCATATTATATGCACTAATTTTATATTGTAACATGATATTGGTTGTAGGTCAATCACTAGTAAAGCACTAAGGTTGGGCACACACAAAGACAAGGTGTGCATACACATCCAGATATGCATTCATTTATTTTAAACTATCAATTTCATTACTAGATTAAGGAGGGGGAAAATGTAGATGATATTCTATGATTATATAGTGCCTTAGTCTTGTACACTTGAAAAAATTAGACCTTAGTTTTTCCTCTTCATTATTTACCTTTCCCACTTTCATTCCAGAGCCTTAATTTCCAATCAAAATGTGAACAAGGTACTTTTGGATAATGTAATTTAAATAAGGCCATTTTTGTGGCCTTATTTACATCAGAATCAGGTTTCATTTTAGAACTGATATGATTGTTATGTTATGATCCTAGTGTGCAAATTTCACTAATGCCTTGGGGATTTACTTTAATGTTTCATTACATTTGGTATCGGAGCCTTCATTTGGGTTTAAGTCAAAGTAAATGGCTACACCGGCATTACAGTGTTCATCCAAAGCTCATACATGTGTGGATCTATGTGTATGGGTATAAAACTAGCCTAGAGTTTGAGATTCAAAAGCGTGCTAAGATTTTATGATCCTGATGTGTGGATTTAATTAAAACCTAGAGGATTTGGTGTAATGGTTTATTACATGTCAGCATCATCATCATAATCAAGTTTTAATATAAAATCAAGTTCCATTATGGACCCAACATCAGATTTAACATTAGAAGTAGAATCAAAATCAATTTCAACACCAGATTCAGATCCCCTTGAGTCATAATTAGTTTTAAAATCATAATATATTAGTGGATGTTATAACATTGGATATACACTTCTACCAAATCAACTTGAGTCAAAATCAACTTAAGAATCAACATACATTAATAGTTATTCCAACATTAGATACACACTTCTCATAGATATTTGAATACATCAATGATTCTTCCATGATTTTTACGAAGCTTAATTTGACATAAAATAAAGTTATCCTAGTAGTTTATGTGAGGATTGTGCTAACCTTTTCCCTTCAAATACCATTGTCTAGCTAATTCAAATTAATTATCCTATTCATTCCTTTAACAACCAATTTCATACAACCATTGATTAAGACCGACATAATCACATATTATTGGTCTTTTTCCATGGGGATATATTAATTATAGAATTTATATATATATAAGGTAGCAATAATTCATATGACAAGTCTCCTAATGAAACCTTCTTTGAGGCGCTAGGGGACAATCAAAGTCTAAAATCAACATATCCTAGTGAAACCTTATTTGAGGTGCTAGGGGATAATCAAAGTAAAAATTCAACACCTTTTAGTGAAACCTTGTTTGAGGTGATAGAGGACAATAAAGATCAAGAAGACTTTGGTGGTGAAAACCTTCTCAAGGTAGCAATAACTAAACAACTCAGTTATTCATTCCTTGATGAGGACATTATTGAAGTATATTTGCATAGTTGATAATACAAACATTATTCAAATTGTGGTAACTCTTAGGCCTAAAGAACAAAATATTTTTGTGGTCTTATTGAGAGAACTTACTGAGGTATTTGGCCTCACCATAATCAAAATCATCTTAAATCCATAATCAACAACAATGTGCATGACTAAAAATCCTAATCTTCATTTGTTCCCCAGTAATTATACATTCCATTTTGATCGTATTATTCATTTAACTCTTATATTACATTACCAAATCAGATCATTTACCCAATGCCTATCCTTATTTATAATTTCTAGTATCACTCTCTTTAAAAGAGACTATGAAGATACCTTGTTTAAAGGTTTGGTGAAAGTATAATAAAAAACCCATGAAGATCACAATAACATCAATGTAGTCTACATTAGTAACAACATCCTAACATAGTAGATTTTTAGAGCAACTATAAGCTAGATATCAAAGGGTCTATATTATGCATATCTTAATCCTCTATTGAGTTGAGATGTTAAAATAATAGAAAAAATAATCAAAAGAGAAAGATAAATAATTTTTATAGTGGTGAAAACAATGTTTATGGCACCTTGAACAATTAACATGATGAAAAATAAGTTTCTGGCATCATGAATAAATAATTAATTATTTACAAATACCTTTATACTTATATTGACATTCATTCCATTTAATCCTATTCTACCCATCCCATCTTATTGTGACCATCAATCTTCCTATCTTGAACTTGTTACAAAAGAAGGTATATTGAGACTCGATTAGGAAAAAAATAGCTTATTATTCAACCAATACTTTGATGATTGGATGCATTGGTTCCTACTTGATATAGTCCTTATATTTTCCTAGTACTTTCCATCATCTATTATTATTATTCTACATTATGATTTTCATTCATCCATTCATTATCATTATCCATTATGGTGCTAGAACAAGTTTTCCCTTTCTCAATAAACCCTTGTCCATATTGTGTATCCTTATTCTAAAACTCAAAACATTCAAATATTAAAAACCAATAAAAACACTTAGATAACCAAAAAAGACCTAAAAATTAGAAAAGGTTTAAAATCTCTATGAGAGATATAAAGCCATAAGATCCTAAACATTTGAAAAGGTTTTAAAACTCCAATAGAAATATAAAGCCACATAATTCAAAAATATTTATCTCATCATCAATCTAGTCAACGATCATTGATTCATTATTGATCCAATCAACTACCATTGGGATGTGTAATTTTTCCCTGATTCATTAATCCTAGCTCACAACTTTTTCCCTACTAGGAAAAGTCAAAGTACACAATTTACTTCAAGAAATATTATCCCCATTCAATCCCCTTGCATGAATATTTTCTTAGAATCACCATCCAATTATCATTATCATTGCACCTTCACATGTGGATTTTGACTTGACTAATGACAAGATTTGTTCTGCTACTTTTATTTTCAAGTTTGTGTTTATGTGTTTGTTTATTTATTTGTTTATTTTATTATCTATTTTCTTTTATTGTTGTGCCTTGACTCAGTTCATATGCATACATAGGGTGATTCCTTTTGCTGATACTTAATTCCATCCATTGGAATAAGGCCATAACGTCATATTGATTTTTACATATCATGGTGCAATTGTGTCATTTTTCAATTGGATTAGGGATCAGTCCTTATGCACATCATGGCTATGCCATCATGGTGTTTTATATCATGGTGAATTTCATTATGTGCTACATTATAAATCAAATGTTTAAGGATTATATATTTGGCATGCTAGAGTGGTGGTTTATACCCTAAAAAATCATCCATTCTCATATTCAACCATTTTGATAATCTTTGACCACATCATATCATCACATTTTCCATGGCCAAATCAAAAAAATTGAACATTCTAGAGACATATATATTAATCTTAATGTGCATCTCCAAATAAGAATATAAATAGATTCATACACATTATTCCATTATTATTTTTCATTATATTTTCAAATCAAGTCTTTTATTATATTCTTCATCATTTCTCATCATATTTTCTCCCATTTATCAGAGAATTACATTAGCATGAGGTCCACACAAACTATGTAGGTAATGCTTAACTATAGGAGGTAGTTCAGGTTAGCTTAGCCACTATCATTTCCATTTTATTCCCCACCCTAAAGTCTTTTGACTTTACATTATTATTATTTTTCAAACTAACTATTCTATGCTCTCACCATTTTATGAGCCATTCCCATATATTGTTCCTCTAACAACTTCATCCTACACATTTATCATCACTTTTCATTTTCTCCCATATTTTGAGAACCACATTGGCCTAAGGTTAATTTAGACTATGTAGGTAGGGCTTAATTATGTTCAGTTTATGGGGTTATCTCAACCACGATTATCACCATTATTGTGCTCTTCCAATCATTTATTTCATTACCTATGAGCATTCTCATGTGCCTAGTTTTCGTGGCTTCTTTATTCTTTGAAAAATCATTATACCATTGCACCTACATTTTCATCTTTCATCTCATGTCAATCTATGTCATAGGTTAACTCCTTAAGCTATGATTGTTAATTAATCCATTAATTATTTCAATCAATGATTAGATATACCTTATTGGAAAAAATCATTTAGTTAACCATTTAATTCATCTTGCTAGGTCACATAAGTTACTCCCTCAATCCCCCACTTTAAGGTAATTATGCCATTAAGTCTTTATTATAATTCCAAACTTGTAGCTTTCACCTTGTTTGGGGTAAATCAAAGTGTCTAAATTATTTTAGGATAGATCATTTCCTAAGCTTGTAACGTTCTCCCTATTGAGGGGAAGTCAAAGTGTGCATCTTATCTTGGGATACATCCTTCCCAGTTCTCCCCTCTTTGGGGTAAATTACTTTTATACTCTTTCATCATCAAATATCAATGCATGTAAGCATTAGATCACCTAGATTAATCTCATCCATGGGTTAATTTCATTCTTGTCCATTTTTTTCCTTTTGAGGGCCCATCCATTAAAATCATTTTTATCCAATCCCTCAATAGGGCATCTTGGGCATCCCAAACATCATTTGAGGCACTAGTGTGAAATCATTTTTAGTAAGTTGAAAAAGATTAAACAAAATGTGAACACATCATTCTTCAATATTTATCAAATAATTTTAATGACTTTTTCATTCTTTGAAAATTCATTACTTCTCTTGTGTCTTGCAACACCTTCTCAAATAAGGGTAAAATATAGACATTCAATTCTCATTACTTTGATGTCAAAATTATAATCAAAAATCGATTTTTTAAAATAATACATAAATCATAGAAACACTTAAATTTTACTGCACACTTAACATGTGTATTCTAAAACATATTAGGGCATCCCTGATTAGGGAAATGCATCATAACCAACTGTTAGCTTTATCAAATTCACTATGAACCAAACTATTTTTTTTTAAAGTGATATTATGGGGTAATTATTTAGAATAAATAATCAAAATTTATTATTACATAATTCACATGGAAGCTAATCTAGATTAATTAGCCTATCAAACCAAATCAAATGGCTAAACATAAAATCCATAGAAATTGGCTAATTTATAATTATGTAGTGCTTAAATATTCAAAAAATATCTGAATTATAATATCATCATGACATGATATATAAATTTGCTAGGATTTAACATAAATATAATAATTATCAAAATTTTGAAACCCATGCCTAAAAAATAAAAACCTAAGACCCAAATATTAATGACATTTATGTTCAAATTGAATTGAATTTTGTCTATACATCTTGATATTAATCCAATGGTCACAATCATTCTAAAAAATATATAAATACAAGGCTCACCTTATGCTTTCAAAATGATTTTTATTGTAAACTTATAATTAAAAAATATTGCAAGAGCTTTAACAATCTTTCACTTTGATTGATCAAAACCATTTGTATACAAGGGGAGATGTTATCAAAATGAATAAATGACATTGATAAGGACTCCTAGCTCTACAATCTGGGTAAAACACACTTACATTCTGGCTTGGAGAATGAATCCATGGAAAATTTATAGATTTTGATGTATGTTATTCTATTCATTTACATCCTCTTAGATCTTGTCCCTCTAACCTCTCTTGTACTTGTGATTTACATTTTGAGTAAAATCTAACCACTGTCATATTTTTTCATAGAAGCTCTGAAATATCGATGATGTAGATAAGTATTACTACTTGTTGTTGTCACTCAATTTTTCACCCTTGGAGAGGTAGTTCAATGCTTCTCAAAATTGACTGGAACATGAGATTACCTCTAGGTTTTTGGGTTGCCTATAGTATATTTAAATCTCTAGATTAAGGGGTTAACCCCCTTGGTTTGTCTATTGAAATTTATCACCTAAATTACTAGATCATTTGGATGAAAATGGAGAAATAATACATAAAAATTTGATGCACCAATTGTAACTTGACCACTGCCAACCAACTATAAGTATAGTTCAAACACAAGCCTAATCTAACATACACTAATCTAAATATATCCCTTGCATTAGTATTTCTCATGGAGGTTTGTGAATATAATTTAAGCTAGGAGGACTAAACATAAGGTCATGACATGACACTAGTGTAGAGACAACTCACTAATTTCATAAGAAATCCATTAGAATAATTCAATAGACCTACAATAGACTTTCAAAGTTGAACATGAATGCAAACAAAGACAATATTCTAAGGAAGAGAATCTATCACTTAACAAGATAAACTAGTTAAAAAAAACATTGAAATATCTCATAGAGAAGGTAAAATAGATCATTATTTATTGCTCAAAGTCTAAACATGAGCAAGACTTTTCCATACTCAGGTGGAGGATAAAAATTTAACCAAAAGTGGCTTAATATATAGAGAATGTGAGAGAGAAGATAAGAAGGGTGTAGGAGAGAGAAGGTAGACAAGCATCATGTGAGTTAAAATAAGAAGAGGAGATAATGAACAATCATAAAAAAATTCCAAAGTGATGTATAGCTCCTCTATATATTTTCCAACTCTCTAAGTGGTGTGGGAGTTAAAAGCTTAATTGACACCTTGACTAACTTCTCTTCTTCTTGACATGTTGAAGGACAAGTGGCCTTTTTGGTGGTCAGATTAGTTTTTACTACCTCTTTTATCTAATCTTGACACATCTCAATTGACCCTAATAGGTTCCCATTGACACATCACCTCTTTCTTTTGTAAGGTGTCAAGAGGACTCTTCATCTCCTTAGGCCTATTTTGTACACAAGTGTCAAAACTTGGTTTCTTATTCCTTAGCTCATCCAAAATTCATGTATGGCCTATTCATACCATATTGGACCTAAAATAATCTATTTTGAGGCCTCAAACTAGCTCTAACCATTCATTCTCTACTAAAAGCCCCAAATAGGCCTTCTTGCTTATAGCCCTAAAATAGTATAAACCTCCTTATGTAGATAAAATTAAAAAGGATATTGAGATTATAAGGGCATATTAAAATACCCTCTATAACTTTACAACTCCAAGTTTAATTCCACACTTTGAGAGTAAGTGGAGATATCTCTTTTCTCCCTTTCTCTCTCCCAAATAGGCTCCTAAACATTCCAAACTCCAAAAAAGTGTGTGATTCACTTAGAAAGTATCCTTCCCTACCTTCATTCTAGATTTGAAGCTCTAACTCATTATATAGACCTATAAAATAGCAAAAATTAGTCATTTTATCCCTAATACATATAGTTCTATATAGTACCATCCAATCCAATGGCATGGGATGATTCTCAGGTGAGTTATGAATATGTTATGGGTCATTTTTAAGTCCATATTATCCATCTAGAGGCATGAAAATTGGATTCTCTCTCACCTAGTTTTTATAACTCTCCTAGGCATCTTGAAAGTAACTTGGGTTCTTAAGGATGATTCATAAATATGGAAGTATGGGTCCTCCAAAATATTCCACAAAATGGTGGTGTATTAGGTTATTCAACTTTCACTAGGAGCCTAAGGTCCCATGCAAATCCTTTGACCATACCAAGGAAAAAAAGTGACCTCTTGGATTGGAAACAAGCATACTGAGAGGTCTAAAAGAAAATTGAGTTTGTAGGTGCATGTATGAGTTTTATTTGACCTCAAATGTTTTTAATGAGTTCCATGACATATCTCTTAACATATTACAATATCTACCTTGTCACAATATTTCACTGAACTCTCTTATATCCCATTAGCCTAGGCTTAGGGTTTATAGGCTAAGTTGCCTAACTTACCCTAACTCACTATTTTCTCCCATTTACCCTCACTATCAGGCTTTTGATATTTCATGAAGTTATTGTATAGGTTATTTAACATATCATCATGGCTTCCAAGTCTCATCTTCACTCCAACTGACCACCTCTTCTTCAAGACTGACTGTTGCAAGTCTGTGTATGCAACTAAGTCTATTAAAACTATGTAGGGTCTGCCAACTATGTTTGTTTCATGCTTGAGTTTGAGGGATTTATAGATTAATGATAAAATCATATCAATATATTTAAATCACTTACTCTCACTCTCAGATATCTTGAAGCTCCTTAAGACCTCTATGAATAACCAACTAATCTTAAGAGCTAATAGGCCTGTGTCATGCCATTAGGCTGGGTATACAAAGGTTTCTATTTTGAATTTTGAGGTTTTGAGTGAAATTAAAGGTTTTATTATACTCTATGTTTACCATAAGGTTTCTCTCCATTATCCATAGTATCCCACCAATCAAGAGAGCAAATTCCTTCTTTGGCTAAGTAGGCAGCCTTGTTTGTAGTCAAGCACTGTGTATGAAGCTTCATGAACTTCTCTATAATCCTCAAAACTTTTTCATGGTCTTTATAATAGATATATCATGATTTTTATGGGATCAAACACTTTTCAATGTCTTGAAATTCAAACCCTACCCATATCATTGTGAACACTAATAATTCTATAGGTGACTCTTATTAGGATGTCTGACTATGTATGTAATTACCTTATAACTCTTATCTCTCTGATCAAATTTTTAATAACTCCATTTGATGTTAATGGTCTGAGGACCTTAATTTCATTAACATACTTCAATAAATTCACAAATAAAATCTCAAATTTTGAAAACCTTAAGACATACAAACAAACCTACAAGAGATTACTTGACTGCACATAGGCACTTGGAATTAGGTCTATCAACCTGGTGTTTGAAGGAATTATAATTGAAATAATGAAACATAAAAATCATGTCATGTCATTGATAAAATTATCACCTTATCAAGCTTTACACCTCTGTGGTTCCACCACCATCCATTATCAATACAAATTTTCAACCTAACTGATTACAGGTGTTGTTTAAGAGATCTTGACTTTGTATAGGACTTCATATCTGTCAAACCAGTCTTTAAATCCTTTAGTGTATTTATATCATTATTATTAAGGTCTGAGAAATATTTTATCAATGACCTAAATCTCTAAAACCTTACCAACCTCACTATCCAAAGACTAGTCCTCTCAATTGTCTATATGTGTCAACATGATAATTGTGAGTGCATAGCTGACTATGTTTTAAGCTCTTTCCTATCATTGTATTGATTACTCAATGATTTATAAAGTTATGATGGTGTATTAATACTCTTTTAGTGTCTTTAACATCCTTTCTCTATTTGCAATCTCACTATCCAAGACAACTTTCTTAACACGCTGTAGGTGACTGCTTGTAATGCTTGAATGCATATGGTTTGAGTGGAAATTCTCAATTTTTACATGAATTATTATATTTTTAAAAATAATTGATGGATTTATTTATAATTTCCTTTAATATACATATAAAATCCTTAAGGTGCCTCAAACCTTTGTGTCCACTTGCCCATGCCTATAGTTCTGTAGGTGTCTATTCAGGCCAGTTAGCTTGCCATCAACTCTTTTTAGCTTCAGTGCTTGGAAACCTTCATTAGTACATTGGTCTTAAATTGAAACTATAATTATTTTTCCATGACTAGAAAACATTCCTTAAACATTGAAAACATGAAATTCCATGGAGTTGCAGACCTACAGGTGGTAAGTGATTATCTACAATATTGAGGTTTAGGAGTTAAGAAAGTGTAAAAATATGCCTGCTAAGACTAAAAAAATATTAAAAAAATTGTATCAACACAATTATCATGAATAGTATGAATTAAAATCCTATGAAACACATATAAACTCATCAAAACACCTGTTATGCAGACACATAGAACACATAGTCCACAAAGGTGAATGGAGATATGTGACCATGAGACCTGTAAAAAATGTTTGAATAATCAAAGGGATATGAATGAATTATGGAGAAAATATAAGACCATTGAAGATTCCATTAAATGTATCAAACCCATGAAGAACTTATGGAACACATAAAACTAACCAATCACTTCAAACTATGCATAAGAACTAATGTACTTGCCAAAAAGACATCCACACATGCTAAGAATATGAGTGAAAGTGTGTGAAGAATATGTAGACATATTATATCTCAAATCAACTATTTTAATTTAGCCATGAATTCAAAATTTATTTTAGAGTTGTTTTAAACTCAACCTATGGAGTTTTGAGCTCTAAAAAAGTAGTTTGTGCTCTTAGTGATTGTTCATAAAGATAAGGGAATTATTACAAGGAATAATTATATAAATTGGAAGTCCATAGGGGTCCCAAAATATAATCCCCCAACTCTACCTGTATGACCTTTACCATCTACTTAAAATTGACTTTCACTAGCTTATGAATAAAGTGATGGGAGAGAGAAGATGATTTCTATAACTGTGAGAGTTTAAAATTCATTCCAAGATTTTTATTGACCTTTAAAATATGAAAGGACATTTTGAAGTTGTTTTCACTTGCATATGACTTCCACAAGTCCATAAAACTTCTCTAACTCCTCAAAGTGGTGTTGAATTTCAAGAAACTGACTTTATTCTGATTACTTTGATAGATATTACTATTTAATAATTGATCCAAAATCCTTTTAGTGTGTGTGGTATGAATTTTGACTTTATGGAACTTGGAAACACATTAGAGTTATCCAAAAAATCAAAATTTCATGCATTTTTATCCCCTTCAAGCTAGAAAATAAACTTTATACATTCTAAGAGCTCATGAAATGTTGTTAGAAGATGTTTTAGACATGAAACAACTTTAATAAACCCTTATTCACCTATGAAACAACTTGACCATGACTTATTTCCTCATGACACCCCTAGATCACTATATGACCAAACTATGATTTTACCTTAACTTGTCCAAACTAACCTTAAGCAATGTTAACAAGGTTAAATGTAGACTATATAGACCATATAAGATATGACATGACCACATTACAAGACAATGACAAGTTTTAATTTTGAGGGGGTGGCCAAATTTGACTTGGGGTCATATTTGGTCAACATTCTTCATGATTCACAGGGGTAGCATGCTTGCAATGCTAATAAGACCAGTAACCTTGCATGTCCATTAGGTAATGGAGTCTCTAACACTTAGTTTCAAACCTAAACATAATTTGAACATGAATGAACAAACTAATTGACCTTTAAAACACATAAAATAAAAACAACAAGACATAAAATAAATCAAGACACACACGTGTGCTTATCAAACACTTAAGAAACACAAAAACAACTTAAGCAAACTTAGACTATATAAAAACTAACCTAAAACAAATTTTCTCCTCTTGGATCAAAGGGGAAACTTTCACCATACTTTTATCTATTAAATGAAATAAGGCATGAAGCAAGTTGTCTCTTGAGCTTTGTTTTTGATGTCTGCAACTCCTTCATGCCTGCCAATCTTCTTGGCATGACTTCAGGTGAAGCAATGACAACTGTAAACATGTCACCTATAAAGGTGAACTATTATTATATTTCAACACTCTTTTTATGAGACTCTTCAGTTATAAATTTTTTCAAAGGTGCTTCATCTAAGATGATTCCGTGACCTCCATGGTATCTTGAATGAGATCAAACTTCTTACCAACTGAAAGCTCATCAAGCTCTTCAAGTAACTTTGCATACTCAAAAACATCTTCATCATTATATTCAATGAATACATATTATTTGATCTCTTTGTGAACATGATCTTTAACCTTGCAAAGGACTTCAATATTTTGGAGAAGCTCAACATGCTACTGCCGATCCCCTTTGTGTTATTTCTCTTCAAGAACAACAACTTCTTCAACTTCATCTTCTTACTCATTGTGTACTTGATCAACTTTGAATTTTTTTATTGATGATTTTTCAAATTCAAATTTTTATATGACTTAAATAATTTTGGATGGCATACTATCTTATTTTTGAAGTACACCATCAATAGGCAAGGCAACTTCAAGAGTGTCTTCAACTTGACCAATAATAAGTGTAGGCTTTTGAAGGTCTTCAAATTCTTCACAAATTTCATTGAATATCTATCACAAGTCATTTTATTCCATGGTAGTAGAAGCAACTCCATATTATATTATATTTTTAGATTCAAACTCTTGATGTTGCTCATGAGATCTAACTAACTTAGCTGACGTGATGTTCTTCTTTAAATCTCTCTTTTCCATATCTTGATCAACTTCTTCATGAGCATATACAACTTGATCTTAATCATATTTTATTTCACTCAAAAACATTTAATTGTGATTATATTCACCAATAGGAGTCCTTATAGTGAAATATTTATCATAGACACTTGATTCGTCCTCTTGATCAGCTATAAATTTGGCTTGATCTTCTTTACTTATCTCCCATAAGATGGGTTCTCCTTCAAGAAGGGATGTGGTGTGAGGGTGGTGAATGATTTCATGAGTTGGAGAGGGAGTATGAGGTGTAATGGATGGGTCATTAATGGGTTTAGGAATGGAGGTTTCTTTAATAAACTCTTAGGGAGATGACAAGTTGAGTTGGGCAATGGGAGAGACATATTCTTCAACAAAAGATTCACTTTTCTCATAGCCTTCTTGATGATATTCAATAGATGAATTTTATCTTCAACCTATTGAATTTAACACCTTTATAACCCATCTATCCACCATTGGATATATCATTTCATTTCATGCAAATCATCATTGATGACATAGTTGGCTTCCTCTTCAACTAACCTCCACTTATTCACTAATAATTAAACCAACTTCCTTAAATTTTCTATGAGATGAATGGGTATCATAACACCTTATTTATCCTATTTTCTCATTACTTTTTCTAAGTTTAAAACATTTGGCATGAGTGCCAACAAGGATTTGGCTTGAGGTGGAATTGAAGTAGGAGGAGGAGGGGGATAGTAGGGGTTTTGGTGTGCTTCAACCTGTTGATTTATTTGCCTAATTTAATCTTGTAATAACTTATATATTACTTCCTAATATTTTGATTCCCAATCAATGGTATCATCTGATTCCTCCTGATAAGGTTGATAGGAATTAGGTTAAGGTTGATATGGATCATATTGAGGCTGATAGGGATACACTTGTTGGTACTCTTCTTGATAGCCTTTCTCATAGGCTTATTCATAGGGATTCTCAGTAATATTATGGTCATATAAGGGGAATTAGGATGACCATATTATTTCCATGACTCATAGGGCTTATAAAAGTATTGATAGGGTTGTTGAGACGCATAATGTGGGCCATGACAAGGTTGGTAGGGGGTGTATAGTAGAAAATCTCATCATATACAACCATACCAACTTCATTAGTCAAATGAAACATAAGATATCATCAAATGTTTTCACAATAAGTACTTGGGATATTTATAACTAGCTAATTTCATTCAAAGTCACCATTGGTGTTTGTTAAATGCCTCCAAAGGCTGATAGGAAGAACACATCAATAATTATTCCACTTTTTTGGACCTTAAGTCCAATCTTGCATGCCAAAACTATTGTCACTAAAATTTTCACCCTTATATATGTAGCTCAAACCTTATCCAAATTGAGTGGAATATGGGATTACCTATAGGCCTATGGGTTGCCTATAACAAAGGTAAACCTCTAGATTAAAGGGCTAGCTCACTTAGTTTGTCTATTGAAGCTCATCACCTAAAATACTAGCTCATTTAGATGAAAAGGGAGAGAGAATACATAAATTAAAATATATTAATAATGTGATGCATCAATTATAACCTAACCAATAAAAATCAACTACAAGTACACTTCAAACACAAGCCTAATCTGCACATACACTAATCCAAATTTACCCTTGCATTAATATTTCTCATGAAGGTTTGTGAAGCTAACTTAAGATAGGAGGATTAAACACAAGGTCATTAAATTCCACTAGTGTAGATAAAAATCAATAAAATCATGATAAATCCATTAGAATGCTTCAAGAGACCTACAACAGACTTTCAAAGGTGAATATGAATGCAAACAAGGACAACATGCTAAGGAAGAGAATCTATCACTTAACAAGATCAACTAGTTAACAAACACATTAAAAAAAATCATGGAGAAGGTAAATCAGATCATTATTCATTACTAAAATTATAAAAATGATCAGGGATTTACCATACTCAGGTGGAGGATATAAACTTAGCCAAAAGTGGCTCAATATATAGATAATGTGAGAGATAAGGGAAGAAGGGTGTAGGAGAGAGAAGGTAGACAAGTGTCATGTGAGTTAAAATAATAAAAAGAGTTATGGAATAGTCATAATAGACTTAAAAATCCATGTGTATGTCCTCTTTATTTTCTCCAACTCTCCATGTGGTGTGGGAGTTAAAAAGCTTGTTTGACACCTTGACTAGCTTCTTGAAACTTCTCTTCTTCTTGACATGTTAAAGGACAAGTAGACTTCTTTGTGGTTATGTAAATTTATCCTAAAAGTTTTATCTACTATTTACACATCTAAATTGACCCCAATAGGTTTTTTTGACACATCACCTCTTTCTCTTGCAATGTGTCTAGAGGACTCTTCATCTCATTAGGCCTATTTTGCACACAAGTGTCAAAACTTGGTTTCTTCTTCCTTAGCTAATCCAAGATTCATGTATGTAATATTAATACCATATTTGACTTTAAAAAATAAAATTTTAGGCCTCAAACTAGCTGTAACCATTCATTCTCTACCAAAAGCCCCAAATAGGCCTTGTTGCTTGTAACCCTAAAATAATACAAAACTCCTTGTGTAGATAAAATTATAGAGGATATTGAGAATATAAGGTAATATTATATTACCCTCTATGGATTTATATCTCTAAGTTTAATTTAATTCTCTGAGAGTGAGTGGAGATATCTCTTTTTGCCCTTTCTCTCTCTTAACTAGGCCTTAATTAGGCCTCCCTACCAAGAGAGTGAAAAATACTTATACAGCCTCCAAAAACTTTCCAAACACCAAAAAAGTGTGTTATTCATGTAAAAAACATCCTTCCCTACCTCCAAGGCAAATTTTAAGCTTTGACTCACTGTACAGACCTATAAAATAGCAAAACTTAGTTATTTTAGCCTTAATTTGTATAATTTCGTATAGTATTATACCATAAAATGGTATGGGATGATTCTTAGGGGAGTTATGAATATTTTTTGGATCATTTTTAAGTCCATATCATCCATTTTGAGGCATGAAAGTTAGTTTCTCTCTCACCTAGTTTTTATATCTCTCTTAGGTAACCTGAAAGTGACTTGGTTTCTTAAGGATGATTCATAAAGCTAGATGTATAAATATTCCAAAATAATCTAAAAAATAGATGTGTATTAGGGTATTCAACTTTTAATAGGATCCCAAGGTCCCATGTAAATCCTCCTGATCATACCAAGTAAAAGAAAGTGACCTCTTGAGTTGAAAAAAAGCATTTTGAGAGGTCTGAGAGAAAATTGAGTTTGTAGGTACATGTATGAGTTTGATTTGACCTCCAATGTCCTTCATGAGGTTTTTAACATCTCTCATGACGTATTACACTATCTACTTTGTCACAATATTTCACCAAACTCTCTGATATCCCACTAGCCTAGGCTTAAAGTTTGTAGGCCAAGTTGCCTAACTTACCTTAACTCACTATATTCTCCCATTTACCCTCACTATCAAGGTTATAATATTTCTTTGAATGATTTTATAGGTTATTAAACATCTTCTCAAGGATTCCAAGTCTCATCTTCACTCAAATTGACCACCTTTTCTTCAAGATTGACTGCTGTAAGTCTATGTACACAATTTGGTTTGTTAAGGCTATGTAGGGTCTACCAACTATGTTGGTTTTATGTTTGAGTCTGAGGTATTTGTCAATTAATTCTCACATCATATAAATATGTTTCAAGAACTTTATCTCCCTCTCAAATATCCTAAATCTCCTTTAGACCTCTCTAAATAAATATTTGATCTTAAGAGATAATAGGCCTATGTCATGGCATTAGGCTGGGTATAGAGGGGTTTATAATTTGAATCCTAAGGTTTTGAGTAAACTTGAAGGTTATATGATAATATTTGGTTTTACCATGAGATTTATCTCTATTTCCCATAGTATCCTACCAGTCAAGAGAGAAACTTCCTTCTTTCACTAGGTAGACAACCTTGTTGCTAGTCAAGGACTGTGTATGGAGCTTCATGGCCTTATCTATAATCCTCAAATATTTTTCATGGTATTTATAATAATTATATCATCATTTTTATGGGATTAGACACTTTTCAATGTCTTTAACTTAAAACCTTCCCATATCACTACCAACACAGATAATTCTATAGGTGACTCCTATTAGGAGGTCTGACTGTGTTTGTAATTGCCTTATAACTCCCATATCTATACTCAATGTTTTAATAAATAAATAAAAATTCAATGATTTTAGGACCTTAATTTCATTCATATCCTTCAATAACTTCACAAACACAATCTCAAGTTTTAAAAACCTTGAGTCATACAAATAAACCTATAGGAGATTACTTGATTGTACATAGGCATTTAGAATTAGGTCTACCAACCTGGTATTCGAAGGGATTATACTTGAAAAAATGAAACATAAAACTCATGTCATGTCATTTATAAAATTATCACCTTATCAATATTTTCACCTCTGTGTTTCCAACATCATCCATTGTTAAGACAACTTTTCAACCTAACTGACTATAGGTGTTGTTTGAGATATCTTGACTGTGTATAGGACTTCATAGCCTTCAAACCAATATCTAAATCCTTAAATGGATCTATATCATCATTATTTATTTCTTATACATATTTATAAATTCCATAAATCTTGAAAACCTTACCAAATTCACTGTTCAAAGACCAATCCTCTCAGTTGGCTATAAGTGTCAACATGAGAATTGTGAGTGCATAGTTGACTGTGTTTTAAAATATTTAAATTTATCCTATTACTTTATGGATTCATAAATTATTTATCAAGTTATTATGATTTATTAAGACTCTTTTAGTGTCTTGAATATCCTTTCTCTATCCACAATCTCACTGTCCAAAACAACTTTCTTAACAAGCTGTAGGTGATTGCTTACAAGGCCTGAATGCATATGGTCTAAGTGGAGCTTCTCAAATTTTCCATGAATTATTAAAATGTTAAAAATAACTGAGGGAGTACTTCTCATTTCCTTTAAGTTACATATATCATCCTTAAGGTTCCTCAAACCTCTGTGTCCACTTGACCATGCCTATAGTTTTGTAGGTCTCTATTCAGGATAGTTAGCCTACCATCAACTCTTTTTAGCTTTAGTGCTTGGAAACCTTCATCAGTCCATTGGCCTCAAGTTTAAACTATCATAGTGTTTCCATGACTATAAAATATTTCTTTAACATTGACAATATGAACATACATGGAGTTGCATACCTATAGGTGGCAAGTGATTGTCTACAATCTTGAGCTTTAGGAGTTAAAAAAGTGCAAAAATATGACTACTAAGATTGATATACTATTAATACAATTGGATCAACACACTTATCATGAATAATACAACTCTAAATCATATGAAACACATAAAATATCATTAAAACTCATGTTATGCAGACACACAAAACACACAACCCACAAAGGTGAATGGAGATATGTGACCATGAGACCCATATGTAATTTTTGACTAATAAAAGGGATATAAATGAATTATGGAGATATTATAAGACCATTTATGAGTTAATTAAATTCATAAAACCCATTAATAACTTTTGGAACACAAAAAACTAACCAATCACTTCAAACTATACACAAGAACCAATTTACTTGCCAAAAGGACATTCAAACATGACAAGAAGATGATTAAAAGTGTGTGAAGTATTTATATACATATTATAACTCAAATTATATAGTTTCATGCAACCATGAATTCACAATTTGTTTTGGAGTTTCTCTAAACTCAGCTTGTGGGGTTTTGAGCTCTCAAAACATAGTCTGGGCTCTTGGTGATTGTTCATAAATTTAAGGGCACCAATACAACAAAAAATAATAAAAATTATAAGCCCATAGGATTCCCAAACTTTGGCCAAAATATAATCCCTCAACTCTATTTTAAGTCTTGTACCATCTACTTGAATTGGGATTCACTAGCTTGTGAATGAAGTGATGGGAGAGAGAAGAAGATTTATTCAATTATGAGAGTTCAAACTTTATTCCAAGATTTTGAATAACCTATAGAATTTTAAAGGATGTTATGAAGTTATTATTACTTGCATATGACTTCCAAAAGTACGTACAACTTCTTCAACTCCTCAAAGTGGCATTGAATTTCAAGAAAATGACTTTGTTCAAATTCCTATGATAGATATGGTAGTTGAGTAACTAATCCCAACTCCTTGTAATGTGTGTGTTATAAATTTTTCCTTTAGGTAACTTGGACACACATTAGAGTTAGCCAAAAAAACACTTTTTCATGCATTTTTATCCCTTGCAAGCTAGTAAATGAACTTTATACATTCCAAGACCTCATGAAATGACTTTGATAAACCCCTAATAACTTATTACACAACATGAATTAGTTCCTCGTAACACCCCTAGATCACTATATTCCCAACATATGATTTTACCTTAACTTCTCCAAACTAACCTTAAACAATGCTAATAAGGTTAAATGAAAACTATAGGGACCATATAGGATATGACATGACCACAAGACAAGACCATGACAAGTTTGAATTTGGAGAGGGTGGAAAATTTTGACTTGGAATCAAATTTAGTCAACAATTATGTCAAACAGATAAAATGTAGGCATGAGGAAGTTATAGGGTAATGTTGCATTTAGGATATTATGTAACAATTACGTTTCCATATATAGCATTAAAATCAACCCAAACATGATATTATTTACTTTCTAAGGTTAGATGATGCATTTTATGATGTAAGGCACCCACAACATGCATTGAGGAGATGAATATCTTGTGAAGGCATGCTAATATCCTTAAGATGTTCATTCAATGGCTGAATCTTATTATTGTAAGTTACCATAGGTAATTATTATAGATGGATGAAGAATGTATAAGTACAATATTTTTATACTAAGCATAGTTTGATAAGAATCATAACATTCACATGTAACATTATCTTCCATATATTCACATTCTAAAGGTGTATCATTACATATAATTGCATTGCCATTACATTTTGTTTAAATAGAAAGATCACTTGGAGAGATATTTTGACAGTATTCCATGAGAGGAGAGAAAATCATCAAATGTGTTTGTATCATCTCATAATTATAGAGAGATAAAATGTGTTTCATATTATTCTGTCATTTATGGAGAGAGAACAAATTTCACATTCTTTATCCATTTTGAGAGAGATAAAATGGATTTCACATTTTTTTGTCATTTGTAAAGAGAAATAATTTCACATTATTTTTCCATTTCTTAAGAGGGAGAGGGAATTTCACACTCTTTTATCATTTATAAAGAGAGGGAAGGAATATCACACTCATTTACCATTTATATATGGAGAAGGAATTTAACTTTCTTTTTCTATTTCTAGAGAGAGAGAATTTCAATTTATTTTTCCATTTCTATAGAGAGAAGGAATTTCACACTCTTTTACCATTTCTATGGAGGGTTTATGCCTTTGTGTTTTATAAAAATTAATTAGATGGAGCACAATGATTTTTTTTAGAGATGAACAAGGTGTATTAAATAAATAATCTTTTATTTTTAGCTAATAGGGTATGTTAGGAATATCTATATATCCATTAATATTTTGTTTATCTTATTCTAGTGTATGACAGAAAGAATAATGTAAAGAAGTAGGGGAAGTTATATGTTCTACTTTAGAATTAATGTATTCATTTTCTTCTTCACTATAGTCTTTACTATTATACTAATCCTCTTGATATTCATAGTCACAAACCATTCCTTCACTATTTTATTATTCATGTATATAGGTAGAATTATTAATCACACATGTTTGGCTATTCATGCATATATTATCATATGCATAAGGGATAGAGTTGATAGATAATAATAAATCCATGTGATGAGAGTTATTTGGCATTTATAATTGATTCTCCATGTTTTATTTATTTAGTCTTAAATAAATAATTACAATATATGTAAGGCTTCATCCAAATAAGTAAATAAGCATGGAAAAAATAGGGTCAAAGGTGAAAAAATAGTTTTGTGTATGGAAATTAGAATTCAAATTTGAAACCCTAGGACAAAAAATATAAAACCTTTAGAATATGAAAACATTTTTTGTGTATGGAAATCAAAAATGAAATTTAAAACTCTATGAAAAATAATCTAAAAATTTTTGAAAAGGAAAAATATTTTGTTGTGTATGGAAATAAAAAATCAGGTATGAAACCCTAAAATAAAAAATCTGAAGAAGATTTTTTTGTGTATGGAAATACAAAATGAAATTAAAAACCCTCAAACAAAAATTTTGAAACCTTAGAAGGATGTTTCAATCAATATTAAAATTCATCAATATTTTTACCTTAATTTGATTTTATGACCCTAATAGGATAAAAATCAATAATATAATGACTTATTTCTGATTTTCACAATATATGCAAGTATACGGGTTAAATATAATAATAAATGTACAACAAGAGGTAAGAAGGCTCTTATCTTATTTGTCATGCTGATTTTAATTTTAATTATTTAAATGTTGATTCTCAATAGTGTGTAAATGCTTTATGTATGATTATTTTATACCTAATTTATGATGGTTGGTTATGCTAGATTAGGTTAGTATCAACAGTTGATACTAACATGAAGTGGTTAAGGATGACCTTAAACATAGTGAGATACTATTTTATTTTGGGATGATAAGTTTGTGTCTATAATGTATGTTTTTGACTTTTAACACCCTCAAAATCATATTGGTGCACCTGTATACTCAAATCTAAATTCTACACAAGTAATCTAACATCAAATGCAGGTGTCAGGAAAAAGGATTGAGTTAGACTGACCTTGGTCAATTTCTATTGACTAAGTGTTACACTACAATGCAATACTTTGAAGAGGGTTCAAAATTGAATGTATGTCTTTCCCCTATCTTTCCCTTGGTACAAGCATGTAGATGTAAAGTGACCCTTGTAAACTTTACATTTAGCTTTAGTAACTATGTAAGTGCAATATATAATCTCATTTATCCCTTGATAATGTGAAGTGGTTGTTTAAGAATACCTTATAGTATATATATATATATATATAGAGTCTCTAACTTTGAATTAAATACCTAGTTTGATGTGAAAGGTAACCAAAATAATTTGCGACATGCCCACATAATTGTCACAAATTGAAACTTGCCCAAAACAAATTAAAAATTTACCTAGGTTAGTTTTTTCATCTTTGATTAGTATTGATAGTCAATACTGACTACTGATGGCATAATTGACACATGGCCTAAAAAGACACCAAGGTGAAAGGGAGGTCTAGAGATATTTGTACTATATAAATTAAGGTTGGAGATGATGAGATAAAGGTGTCAAGTATCCAAAGATAATTTATAAGATAGTAAAATACCAAGATAAATGTGTCATTGATTACTCAGTTCATATTTTAAGCTTTATACATGTGGAGTTTCCTAAAATTATTATGAAACAAGGCTTGTACTAAATATGGGTATCTACACCTACCTCTATATCATACCTCACTTGATAATATACTAGATTATTGAAATATTTTATGTAATGCTCATTTACCTATCTCAATTTAGATATTAGGGTATACAAAGTACCCTCCCCTAGTGTAGTGATCAATGCTCCCATATATTGTATTTCCATTTGTGGATGCTCATGGTGTTGTCTCAAAAGGGCCTCAACATCATAATCTCTTTGTTTATTTATAAAATAAATTTCCTTCAATCATGCCATGGAGTCAGAAAAATAGGCATAGTCTTATTTTACATATGTGACCCTATTTAGTGGAACCCCAACCTATATTATATCCCAAGTAAATTATCACATAACTAAATCATTAATAATAAGCCAAGTGACCAACATTGTAAAAAAAACAAATAGGGACAATCGTAAGGATTCACAATGTCAAAATAAATATACAATACAAAATGGACAAAACTTTTATGTGACATACTCATCATCATCTAAATGAAGTGCATTCAATATGGGGCCTAGTGCCATCATACCCTTTTCTCTTGTTTCCATGTGTCACCACATCTAGCATAACATCATGCAAAACTTCATCATTTCCTATGTCACCACCATAACCCCTACCACCTTGATGGTCACTATCACCCATTGATGCTAAAGGTTGAAACACAAGAATAACTTAAGCTCTTACCCACCATGTCATATATCATTAAATGGACCCTACATCATCTACAATAAGATCAATAAATGAAGGATCTATCTATTTATAAATAGTATGCTTAATCTCATCAGCCCTAAGGGCTCATACCTATTGAACTCATGTTTCACATCTCAAATATTGCCTTCACACATTTTATGTTGGTGGTATGTTCTTACAAATATCAAACTGTATAGTAATACACTCAAACTAGAAACACTCTAAATCCCCATAATAATCCACATACCATATATTGACTCTAATATAATGTATCATGTGAACATTCTCATATGAGATAATACATAATATATATGATCACCACACTATTTGATCAGATTATAACCTATCCAATGTCTACATAAACACCATGATCACCTGAGGATCCACCCTACATTATCCAAAATTTTGATCAAGAATATCATCCAATTTATTTGGTAAGATAATCAACTATCAAATAGGGGTTAAGGATCCCTTAAAATAAATATTTTCTTATACAAGGGCTAAATCAACATATGGTTAGCATCAAAAGTAATTTTAGAGTTTTTTTTGGATTCCATTAGAAAAATCATGCAAGTTAAAAAAAACATGTTGATATGAGTTTGTATGCAAATATTATGGCCTCTATAAGTTTCATAATATTTAACTATGATAATGACATATATTTTCATAAAAGCTATAGCATTGTTGCATTATATCAAAAAAGGCATGACACCACTACACTTTTCATTTATAATTGAAAGGACAAAGATATTTTTTATCTTTGTTTCCTAACTCTTGGGATTCTTGATTCAAGACTAAGGTATGTTATTGTGTATATATGAACCTGGTAGAGTTCATGAAAAAACATTATATATGGGAACTTAATGGTAGAGGAATCACAATGAGTGAATGAGAGCTCTATGAAGTGCAGAGAAGGTAGAGAAGGGCCAATCAAATATAAGTTAAGGAATACATAGCTAAGATGTCTGAGTTTAGTTATCTATTAAAAAGTGTAGACAATATTACGAGGATAAGCTACATTGATAATTTCATGTCCTTGTAAGCCCAAGAAGGCATAAGTTTGTAATCTATAGAACATATTGGAGATGAGGAAGTGTGGATTCATTCTTCTAGAGTTTTCTCACATTGAGTTTATATAGGGTAATGTATTGTGTATCTCTCTTTCATGTTTTTTTTAATTTCATTGATTCCAGGTTTCAATTCCTTGCAGCTAGTCTAACATATAAAATATTAAGGGGAGATCAATAATCAACTAACAGAAGCATAGAACTTGTTCATAAAGATTCATATTTATTTTGCACTTTTATACAACCACATCAATTTATAGTCATGTATGGATTAGTATCATTTAAAGGATATTAAGTTTAGTATGCAATGTATTATTCATGTTGGAATCACATTTGAAGGGTTACATAAATAAGTGTATATTGTGTATGGTAGTCATAATGAATGAATACTTCTTATTACAACATTTTAGGTGTTTTTGTATGGAATAAAACTTGGGGAAAACACTTTTTGGAATAAATCTATGATTGATGAGTTGTGATATGGAATATCCATGTAGATTACTAATCATAGTATAACACAATGGATTTTACTTATGCCTTGAAAGGGTTTTCTAATAATAATCTAAATTTTTTTATATATGCTTTCATATTTGTTTATTAACAATGAATTTCAAGTTTTTCCATTGTAAAAGTTTAACCATGGGCAAAGTTGTGAAGAATTCAAGGCTTCAAGAGATTTAAGATATAACCACCAAATTCAAATGGAAAATTTTGAATTTATAAAAACTTTGAAACACTTGAAAGATTATAATCAAGAGTTTCAAGATAGATTGATGATCCATGGATATTTTCTCATGGGTTTCATTGAGAAGTTACAACTAGACTTTCAAACCAAGGAAGAGATGTGGGTGAGTTACAAGATGATGGTGGAGTAAAGGAGAGAGAAGAGTCTACCATGAAAAGGAGACTATCCTCTATAAAATATGCACAAACATGATTGAGGTATGCAAACTAATATCTCCAGCATATTCTCTTTCTTCCCATAAAGATCTAAATGCTTCCTTTGGTTTTAAAATAATATTAAGAGAATCAACTCTAAGTTTCTAACCAATATGGCTTATGATTGAAAGGGCCTTAGCATCAAAGGAATGACTAATCTCATGAAGGTTTAGGAAAGGCCTCAATAGGCAGGTCTGGAATATATTAGTGGAAAATAAAGAGTTAGAGTTTGCTCTAAAATAGTTGAAGCAATATAAGATTATAAAACTAAAGAGCCCAAGCCACAAGCTCAACAAAAAAAGCCTGTGCAAGGTAATGACATCATTTGTTTTTTAGTTATAATGAGTATCTTGATTCTTTTTAGAATGGATAGGTCTCTCATGAAAAGGAAGGTAGCTTTATCCTACCTCAAAGGGATAACTAATTGTCTCTTAAAAGAGGAAATTGGCTTTGCCAAGAAGGATATAACACATTATCACTCCATGACTATGTGAGTGAATGCAAGTTGAATCCAAAATAGGGATAACCATTTAAAATTTGGAAAAACATCAAGTAACAGGGTAAAATCATATCCAAAGAGAGGAAAACATCCCAAAAGAAGAGGTAACACATTATCACTTCATCATACTTGCACAAAGGATAGCCCAATAAGGTATGGAAAGAACAAATTTTCCATTGTTTGGTTCAATTGTAAGAAGAGTGCCCATGTATCACGAAATTATTGGTATACATATCAAATGTTAGTTTTTTGAAATGAATACCCATCATGTGGCCACATGCTAGAATAATATATACAACAACAATAATCACGTTATTTCAAGAGGAAGAATGCAAGTTATAAATATAACTTTCCAAATCATAATGTGGAGAAGGGTAAGAAATGCATGTTGTCCAAGAAAATTGGCAAGAATAATTACACTCATTGCAACATGAGTGGGCATTGGCATAAATTTTTTGGGATATTCATCCAAAACATCACCTAAAGAATTACAAGGAACATTCCAAGAAGGAAAAGGTGTTTACAATAAAGAGGAAATTTTTTCAAGCACATATAAGCCAAGAAGTAGTAAATGAATAAGTCTACCTATTTAAATAAAAAACCATCAAGGGAGAGAATCCAATATAGGATCACCCATCATCATTTCCAAGAGGTAAACATAGTAAGATATCAATCCTTTAAAATATAGTTAAAAAATTTGGTTTTTGATTTTCATCCATTTTAAGATCTATCCAAGATGGAAACCATCAAGAGGGAACAACCCATAGAGGTCTTCATCACCATTGAAAGTGGATAATGTAAGAACTTAATTTTTATTTATTGTATATATTTTAACATAGGTAATATGTTGAGTATCATGCATATGTAATCATCTCTAGATTAATTTTTGGTTTCTATTGTTGAAAAAATAAATGAGGGAACTAACCTCTTTTTTATGAGCAAGTGTATAGGTATTTCACTATTTAAGGATGGATATGGAGAATCCATTCAATTTTAGAATCATGTGTAAAGGCATCCCATTGCATTGAAGAGGTGGTATCATTTTCAACATTCTCATGTTCACGTGGATATGTAAATTCATGTATATTCCTTACCAAGTTCTTATAGCATTCAAAAAGATTGGTAGAAGAGGCACTCTATGTTGAGAGATAGCTCTAATCACATGTTTCATACAAAGGTATCACAAAGGTGACAATATGTTTTTTTTATTTTCCTCTCTATGAAAATTCATATTTACATCATTTAACATGTCTAGTTGATTATGAAAGTTTATATCATGCATTTGATAAGTTGCATGATTGTAACATGGAGGTATATGATATATTTTTATAAACATAATTATTGTAACATGCCTTTGTTGGTTGTGGTATGTACATAATGAGCTCATAAATAGTTGTAGAAAGTTAGTAGCAAGATTTTGAATTATTATATGCACATAAAGTAAGGTTGCAGTAGGTCCTCCAAATAACTTTGGGTATGTCATCAATTGGTAAACATGTTGATGAGAATCTTGAAGCATGCTCATGAACCCAAATGTTATTCTATGGAGGGAGAATATGGTGCATGACATTAATTTATTAATATATGGTGAGAAGTGGGTCCATGGTGAGTAGGGAATGTAAAAAATTGAGATAGATTTACAACTTATTCTACTTAGTAAATCCAAGCTTGTATAAGGTAATCAACTAAAATCTATTGTGATATTTTATAAATCAGGAACATGACCAAATTAGATTTGTTAAACCTAAATAAGGGAGAACTTAGCATACAACCCTAAAGGAGTGGGTTATAAATCCTCTAGGCAAATAATATTATGAAATAACCCTAGCTAGGTTTTCTAATGCATAAAATGAAATCTCATCTAGCGTTATCAAAGATTATAACACAAAGGGGGATGGTTCAAGACAAACAAGGGGTCATGGTAGGCAAATGGGGGCCTAGATCACCTAACATGAAAGATATCAAGTCTATAAAACACTATAGCTACACTAAATTTAAGTGTAGAGATAATATAATAAAGGATTTATTTATTCATAACCTATTACTTTATGCAATATATATCAATCAAATGAAATTAAAAAAATCAGAGATAGTTACCTTAGGATGAACCTATCAAGTCTCAATCTCTTCCTTGGCTAATGGTGTTTTATAAGAGACTGTTGTGGCTTTGTAAGGATCACAGTATATTTGAAATCAGCTCTAGGCTAAAATATTCCTACTTGCATCAAATACTTCCCATAAAATAAGCTATTTTTTCTCCATGGCTAATCCTAAGAGATGGTTCCTTCAAATGCAAATGTAGCGGAACTACAAGTTGTAATAATACAAAAATGAATATTACTCTCTATTAGATTGAATTGAACATTTTATTTATATAAATGGATATGTCCTAACCTTTCCATGATTTTAGCTAACAATGTCATCTTGCCATGACCCAATTTTATAAATTTATCATTCAATGTTGAACTAGGTTGGCCTAGGCCGACCTAGTTGCATAACATGTGTTGTAACTTTTACAATTAGGTCAACCAAGGCCAATCTGATAGGAAAATTAGGTTTTTTTTATTATTTAGGGGATAATAAGAGGATAATTTCTTAAGAAATTGGATAAGCAGGATTTTTAATGGGTTTATTTAGGTTTTTTTGTAAATCTTTCTATAGTTGTCCTCTTTCTATACTAACACATGTTATGCACCTTTGTGCTCAAGTAGACCTGACCACCTGGAATTTTACTAAATTTCAACATGGTTGGCACAACCTTTGTTCCTTTTCACTTTTTTGGGATAACTATCCAGCCTTGTCCCACATGGTGATGTGGCCACCCAAATGCACACATCTTTATGGCTTCATAGATTTACATCTACATAGGCCATTTGGCCATGCCATCCCCATGCAAACACATGATGCATACCTCCACACACCTAGTCTACATGGGTCATCTGACCCTACACACACACACACACCATCCACATGATATGACCTGCTATCTTTCCCACTAATGGACACATCAAATTTAAGTAGGGAAAGTCTGAAACTATTCATTTAAAAAATGGGTGCATTTTTTGGATGATGTCACTCTCCCATCAATCACATAAATCAAAGTGAGAGAGGGGAGAATAGTCATAAAAATACTTAGCCCCATAGTCATATGGGAAATTAGCCATTGGTCATGCCCAACTCAAAGGGGATTAAATTTTCCTTAGAAAATTGTTTCCAAATATTTTCACACCCAAAATTTTCTCAAATTTATGTATATTATTTTTTCCACCACTATTACCACCTAAATTTTCATGTGAGCAAATCTTAACATGGTTATAAATTTTTAACAATAACTCCTTTTTGAGTGTCATCTTCTTCAAAAGTGCCTAATTTTTTATGATATACACATTCGTGGTATTTTTGGAACATTTAAAGTTATCTTCAAAAAAATATTTTAGACTCTTAGATGCATTATTAGTTGAGCCCAATGTCCCTCTAGTTATTTCATACTTACACACAATCACTTAAGATGGATTCTTAGCTATGTCTGACATATATACGAGCATGCTAGTATTTAAAAATTTAAGGGGGCTCACTCTGATAGTTTTAAGGGCGTAATGTGTGGTGTTGTGTACTTTTATTTTCTACATTTCTTCTTTCCTTTTTGTAACAACCTATTTTCTACATTATGGATTCAAATCAAATAAGTCCACTCACACCATTTAATAATCATGAATGGAAATCATTTTACACTGAGATTAAACCTATAATAATAGAAGTGGAAATAAAATGGTTTAACCACTGTGATAAATTATGTGGAATATTATGTCTTTCCATGTCTCCTGATCTACTCTTTCACATATAATATACCAAAACACCCACTCAAGTGTAGACCACTTTAGGAACACTCTCTGGGAAGTAGGATGTGATGAGAGGCCATGAGATGGAGAATGAGTTCATCATCTTGAGCCCAGATGACCTTGAGACTCTACATGAATTCTTCACCAAGTTAAGACTTTAGAGGTTACAGTTGAAAGAATGTAGAATTGACAAAAAAGATGAACAAATTATTCTATCAATACTCTCCAAAATAGGTCCAGATTATTCTATATTTGTATCCACTTTTCATGCCATTAAAAGTTTTCTTTGAGCTACATGGAAGATGCCTTATTTAGATACCTTTATTACTGACATGAATCAAGAGTAAAATAAGTTGATATAGATGAGCACAATGAAGTTCTCAAAATCTCATGTACTTTTTGATAAGAAAGAGAAGGCTTCAAACCACAGAGAAAATAAATAGAATAAAAAGGATCAAGAGAATGATGTAAATCGTCCCACCTTTTAAATCCAACCATGAGACCTCTTCTTCTAGTTCTAATCCTAATAAATATTAGATGAAATGTAGGTTTTACTAAAAAAATATGATGAAATTAAATATTTGAAGAATCAAATTTACCAAATGATTAAGATGCTTGAGAAGCACAACATTAGTGTCCCTAATTCTACCAATCAGAATTCATCAACCCATGAGTATTCTAAGGAAAATGACCATGGTAAAGAAAAAGTAAAAGATAATATTAAGGGGAAAGTAAAGGGTAAGGCCATAGTTATTATTATATCTTAGACTCCTACATGGTTCATTGACTCTAGTGTCTCACATCAAATGGCCTCTTCACAGATAAAGTTCAATTCCTTGGAACCATGTGACATGTCCTTTATAAAATTGGGTGATGACACTTATAAAAAGGTTATTAGGAGAAGGTCTATTAAAGTGAGTGGTGGAACATTCAATAATGTTCTAAGTATTCCCTCACTTTAAACTAATCTCCTATCACTAGATCACTCACATTGGTCAAGGCATGTGAGTTGAGTTCACTTCAAATTTAGTGTATGTTAGAGAGATACACAGTGATACTATTTTCGCAATGGGAATGGTAGATCATCATACTTAGATGTATAACTTCTCACACTTTTATCTTGGCTCTCCTATAAATGCTTCTTCTTCAAACTCACCTAAATTTGATGAAATTTGTGATCCTGAGCACATTTCTTATATTGATGATTTTTTTTCTAATACAGATGAGTATAGTAGTGATGGGGACTCACCTCCACCATCTTCTTATAGATATTAAGGAGATAGTTTTTGATCAACCTACCTCTAGTTTGATTTAAAAATTATAGGAAATGAGTACATTGATCTAAGATACATAAGATATTAGGCAGTCTATCCCAAAATTTCATGTCATTCAATAGTTTTTCATTACCTCTACTCCCATTGAACCATCACTGCATAGAGTGTTTAGACCATCTACCTTGTATGAGGAGAATAGTTCCTTGTATAGGAATCACATCTTAGTCGAATATCTATCAAGAATATGACAAAAACATTCACTATTCCAAGTTAATCCACTTTTCACTACATTTACTTCTGATCCATAATCACTTATAGGAACTTCATTGTATGATACTAGATGGATACATGTAGTTTTAGACTCTAGTGGGGATTTTTAGCTCCCTTATCTTCTTTCCTCTCTTTTAGAAAGGAGTTTTATTCCTACAGGTTCCTCTTTTTATCCAATTTTTAGAAAGGAGGTTAGCTAAGGAACAGGATTCTTGCAATTGCTTAGCCAACACCTAAAAACCTCAAATGCTTCTTCATCAACTCATAGCTACCTGAAGTGAGTTTTTTGCTAAGACGTGCTGGCCACATAGACCTTGAGGTTGCTCAAGACTTAGCTACTGAGGTAGAAGATGACCTTATCTTGACAGGGAAGATAAGGAGAGATTTAAATAGAGGTAAATCTTCTTCTTCCTCTGAATACTCACCTATAACCACCACTGATCCAATGGTGCAGAAGCTGGCCAATGAGTTACTTGCTATTAGAAAGCAAATGGCACAAGGGATGTCCTCTGCTTCTTCATATAGAGATGTACCAAGGAGAACATTCCCAAATTAGTCATATCAAGGCAATGTTGCTAGGAATCAAGGGCAAGCAAATTGTCTCCCTCCCCCTTAGAAGAATAACCTTACCATTGAAGCACCTCTAACTAACTCAACGATTGGATATTTTGAAGCTGAATCAGATTTCTCATTCCAGCCTAAGTTGAATCCTTAAAATGATGTTAATCTCTTCACTGAGGAAGAAGAAGAAGAATTAGTTGGTGACTCCAACATTGGTTTCTTAAATTATCATGATGAACCTAAAAGTGAAGGTAATGCAACTGAGGATCATATGCTGTGTTCACCCGGTCCAAGAACCAATCAACCCAGCACGCTGATAAAGAAAAGATAAAAGAGTGACATCAACCAATAATTTAAATTTCTAAGTGGGGAACCACTCTTCCTTTCCAGTCAAAGGACCTGGTGATTACAAGAAAGGTAAGTGACTCAAATATCCCTATGCCTTCTACTTTAAATTCATAGTCCAGTAGTCCCCCTCCCAAAACTTGAAAGGATGAAATCACATCCTCTATGCCTAGTTCATTTCCAGCATTTGATATCATTGACCATATAAAGAAAACCAAAATTCAAATGTCTAAATTTGAATTTTTGTAGTCCAATCCTGAGCAATTGGACAAGTTGGTTCAATATGTGAAGAACCAAACCATCCCTGCAAGACAAGAAGCTAAGAAGGTAACTCATGATCTCCCAAGGAACATGTCTATCCCAAACAACCTTGTCATTACTCCTCCTTCTGCCCTTGAGAAAATAGAGTCTTTTTCTGTTTCCCTATTGATAAATAGTCAAAAATTGAGCAATTACATCATTAATTCCAGAGCTTTGGACAATGTCATGCCTGCCAAAGTGGCTGAATCCCTTGGCCTCACACTAACCAAAACATTTGGTAGATGCTTCTCCATGGAAAATAAGTAAGTACCTCTACTGGGACAAATTAAGGATGCCCAATTCACATTTGCAACATTCCCAAATAAAAGAATCAAGATGACTATCTTGGTGGTTGATGTCCCAACTTCATATGGCATCCTTCTTGGGCAGAATTTTTGCAAGGATGTTGGTGGTGAACTAAGCATGGACCTATTCGAGGTGAGAATTCTTGTCAAAGGCATCATGAAGAGGCTTCTTCTTGAGAAGGAAGTGAAATATGTGGTTACTCAGACATCAGTGCCTAAAATCTCAAATTCTATTTGAGTCTTCAGGCATGGGTAACTACTTTCTGTCCATAGAGGAAGTCCATGAAGTGGCTGGTGAAACTCCTAAAGGTGTCAATCTGGAAATACATTTTGCTAGAACAATAGAAGAATTAATGGAGCTCAATGTAAGTAAAAGAGAATCTCCACCTCCAAATGAAGAAGAATCCAAAGAAAAGGTAGTGTCTAATGAGGTATGGATTCTTAAATTTGATGGCAACTGCTCCTCTACTGGTTCAAGAGCTTGGGTTGTGCTAATATCTCCTTAAGGAGATGTTTTTCCTTCATCATACAAATTACAATTTAGCAATACCAATAATATAGCTGAGTATGAATCTCTATTACTTAGATTGAGGATTGCTCAAGACAAAGGCATCAAACTCCATCATGCCAAAGGAGATGCTGAAATGGTGGTTTGTCAGGTGAGAAACTTGTATCAAACCAAGAATGAGAGATTACGCCACTATCGTAATCTAGTTTGGGATCAGATTAAAAGCTCTGATGCTTTCAACATCTCCACTATTCCTAGAGAATTCAATGACTAAGATGATGCACTGGTCATTTCAGCAACTCTATTGGTTCCTCACTCAAACTTCAAAGGAGACAAGTACACTATTGAGCTAGTCCTTTGACCAAGTGTACCTGATAATGCTAGTCATTAGCAAGTGTTTAACAATGAAAACCAAATCATTTCCTTTTTAGAGTAGAAAGACAGCTTTGAACGACTGCATTTTGAAGGCAGTAAGCCTCAGTAGCTTGAACCCACTCCTGAATCAAGTTTAAGCTCAGATGAAGAATTCCTATAGCTGTAAGGGAATAAAATTTCCAAAGGCCTAGTTTCTCTAAAAAAATTGTTTGACAAACATGACAGATTCATCAAACAACAACAAACCAATTCAAGCTCCTCCTAGGAGTTTGATTAGGTAAATATAGGTACCAAGGAAGATCCTAAAATGGTGAACATTGGAAAATGTTACACTCCTGAGGAGAGATTCAAGTTCACTACTTTGCTCAGCTAGTACATGGATGTCTTAGTATACTCCTATGATGACCTGAAGTCACTCAGGCCTAATGAAATTTGCCATGACATGCCTCTCAAGGCTGACTCGGTGCTTTACAAGAAAAAATCCAAGAAGTATAACCTAAAGATATCAAGTACCATTCTATTTGAGACACAAAAATGCTAAATGCTAGGATAATCTTCCCAATCCATCAATCCACATGGATTTCAAATATAGTGCCTGTAAGGAAGAAGAATGGAAAAATTTGCCTTTGTGTGGATTTTAGGAACTTGAATTAGTCATCCTTAAAGGATAACTGCCCTTTGCCTATCATGGACCAAGTGCTTCAGATAGTGACTTGTTTAAAAATGTTATCAATGCTAGATGACTTCTCAGGATACAATCAAGTTGAAGTTGGTGAAGCAGACCAGCACAAGACTACTTTCACCACACCTTGGGGCACATTTGCATATAAAAGGATGCCTTTTGGCCTGATTAATACTGGTGCCACTTTTCAAAGAGAAATGGACTTTGCATTCAAGGATGAAATGGGTAAGTTCCTTGTAGTTTATCTTGATGACTTGACTATCTTTTCTAAGCATCTCGTGGATCATGTGCGCCACTTGCAACAAGTGCAGGAACACTGCCACCATAATGGCATTTCCTTAAACCCCAAGAAGTCTATTTTTGGGGTAACATAAGGGAAACTTCTTAGACACATTGTGTCCAAAGGAGGCATAAAGATTGACTCAAAGAGTCAAGTCCATCCAAGAGCTCAATTTTCCCACAAGTAAGACTACAATTCACTCTTTCTTTGGAAAGGTGAATTTCTTAAGAAGGTTCATCCCTAAGTTTGCTGAGAAGACTCACCATATTGTAAATATGATGAAGGGAAAGGCCACTTTCAGCTGGATTGAAGAAGGAAAATTGGTATTCCAAGACATCAAGACAGCTATTTTTCACGCCCCAATTCTAGTTTGTCTAGACTACAACAAGGAATTCACCATATACATTTATGCTTTTGAACACATGCTTTCAACAATTCTGGTTCAATAGAATAAAGAAGGTATGGAATCTCTCATTTATTTCATGAGCTGTCCTCTCAAAGCTCATGAGCTTAAGTATTCAAACATGGAGAAGCATGCTTATGTGGTGGTCAAGGCAGTGAAGCATTTTTGATTTTAAATTCTAAATTCCCACACTACTGCCCTAATTCCTGACACCACAATCAAATCCATATTAACTCAGCAAGAGTTTGGGATGAAAAAAGGCAATTAGATTGTAAAAATATAGGAGTTTTATCTAGTCATCAAACCAACAAAGTTAGTACAGGGAAAAGGCCTATGCTAATTAATTACTGATAACAAACCAGAAGGAATAGAGTATGAAGAATCAAAAGAAGAAGACACGCCAACAATCCTCTTTGTCTCCACTCTGAATGAGTGGTATTCAGGTATTGCTCATTTATTTACTTATGGTGAGTGTCTTGCTCACCTATCTTATAAATAAAGGAGGACTATTAAGTTGAAAGCTGCTAATTTTACCCTCTGGGAAAATGGCCTGCACAAGAGGAGCCTTGATGGAGTGTTCCTCCACTACATGGACAAAGAACAACAAAACCAATTTCTGAAGTCCTTCCATGATTTGGCCTGTGGAAGACATTTCTCTACTCTTGTGACTACCCATAAGATTCTATGAGCTAGGTATTACTGGCCAACTCTCTTTCAAGATGCATACAAGTGGGTAAGGAAATGTGAACTATGCTAGTACTTTGTTGAGAGATCCAAGTTAGCTGCCCTACCTCTCAAGTCTGTGGTCATAGAGGAGCCATTCCAACAATACAAAATAGATTTAATTGGTGCTATAAACCCATCTTCTAGTGCTAGACATGATTATGTCCTTACAGCCACAAACTACTTCACCAAGTGGGTGGAAGCAATTCTAACCAAGCATGCTACTTCAGAAGTAGTGTGCAATTTCCTCAAAGAGAACATCATTTCTAGATTTGGAGTCCCAACCAAGATTGTCATTGATAATGCAGCTTGTTTCACTTCCCAGGAGATTACTAAATTCTATTTTTACTAAGGGATCACCCTCTCTCACTCTATTGATTACTTTCCACAAGGGGATGGACAAGCTGAATCAAGCAACAAGAACTTGGTGACTATCATCAAGAAACTGGTAGATGAAAACCAAAGGACATGGCATAAAGCATTGGTGGATGCTCTATGGGTAGACAAAATTACACCAAAAATGGTGATTGGTATGTCTCCTTTCCAAATTCTTTATAGACTCAATGCTGAGATACTAATCACCTTAGAATTGCCAGCATTGAAATTAGCTAAGGCAATTGAAGAGCAGACATATGAAAGCTCCATTGATAAGAGGATCATGTGCCTGACTGAGTTGGATGAGTAGAGAACCATGGTGGTGGACTGAATTTCTACCCATCAAATTTTGGTGAAGAAGCTCTTCAACCAAAAAGCAAATAACCATGATTTCTAGATTGGAGATCAAGTCCTGCTATGGGACAAATGGAGAGAACCAAAGGGGATGCATGGGAAGTTTGATTCCCTTTAGAGAGGCCCGTTTATTATCCATCAGCTCAATGGTGAGAACAACTTCCTATTGAAATATCAAGATGGTACGCTCTTTTCTCTGCCTCATAATGGGTAGCATTTGAAGCACTTCAACTCTTGAAGTATCAGATAAGTTCACCTATACATATGTATATTTGTATAGTATTTATTTTTGCTTTGTGTCATACATTTTCATTTTTTGGAGCCTTTATTTTTGGTAGCATGACTCCATAGCCCAATGGCATACTTTGAAGGCACTGGAGATTCTAGTTTCTACTCCCCTTAGCTATTTCAAGTTTTCAACTGAAAGAAGTTCTCCAATTGGAGCTAGCTGTTGTCCCCAAAAAATGTCACTCATTTTTTTTGAGACAACATATGAACTATTTTGGTCCTGTAAGACCAAAATTGTCTCTTCCCTTTTCAAATTTTTTTCTAAGCATTCAAATTCCTTATTTTCAAGCTTTTTCAGTAAAGGGATTAGCAGGTTCAGTAGGTTTGATGGCTTTAATAGGCGAGTTCAATCAAAAGGGGTAAGTTTCCAACACTTAGGCATTTTAAGGATTGGTTCAAAGCTTTGGTTTAATCAAAAGGGTTCATTGGCAAGATTCTAAGCACAGATTGAACCATTGAACCATTTAACCTTGAACTATTTTGTCAAGGTTTAATGGGTTCAAGGTTCAACATCGTCAACAAGCTTCAAAGAGTCAAGCGCTTCATCAAGGTTCAATAGTTCAAAGGTTCAACGAGCAGTTGGTTCAATGTGATTGGTTCAAGTGGTCAATTGAATGAGTGAAACAAAGGAATGAACTATTGAACCAAAGTTGGCTCAATCGCTCAGTTCAATCAAATGATTCAAAAGAGTGCCTGAAAAGAAAAAAGCCTGAGAGTGGAAGTTGTCAAGTGTCATCTTTCGAGACACATTATAATTTATTTCTAAAAGTAGTGAAATGTGCCACGTGTCCCTTGTAAAGCTCGATAGAAGCCACCAAGTGTCAACATCCACAATTTTTTCCTTGTGCTCTGTTATAACTCAACAGAGCATGACAAGTGTCTGCATTCATGTTTCAAGATTCTTATAAGTTTCAAAGCTTCTTTCAATAAGCTTCTCTCAGAGTTCCACAGAGGGTGCCGAGTGGAAACTATGAAAATTTTTAATATGTTTTTCTAAAAGTATTAGAATGTGCCACGTGTCCCTTGTAAAACTTGGCTGAAGTCACCAAGTGTCAACATCCACAATTTCTTCCTTTTGTTTTGTTATTGAGTAAGGACTGTGGTGGGCCCCAGGTGAGTTGCTGAAGTAAGCAGAGCGCACCAAGTGTCATCATCCATGTGAATCCAAATGAGTCCTAAATGTTTCTTTAATATTTCTAAACTCAGTGGAAGTATCCGTGTGTCATCTTCTGTAGGACTCTAAAAAGGTATCTAAAGCTTCTATAAGTTAAGTAGATGCTGCCAAGTGTTCTTGCCTGTTTCACAGTGGAACAAGCCACATGTCACTTGTTAAGATCAATAGAAAGCGGCCAAAGAAAGTGGTAAATACATGAAGGAATTGTCGAAGAAGATGACAAACCTGTAACTATCAAATTTAGGGCAACCAACTAGCCATTGGCTTTCAAACAATGACAGATCTGAAGACATCAAATTTTTAGCAATGAAATAGTTGTTGATCTTTGTAGGCTTAAACGCAGACCTGAATGCTTTCAAAGGCTTTCAAAGACCTTCAGGGTGAAAGGAAGAACCGTTGAGAGGAGGAACCAAAAGAACCAGAAAGGGGAAAAGATAGCTCGAGGGCTTAAATTGTAGCAGGAAAGAGGGAAGACTAGAAATATCTATGCTGTAGTTATTACAGTAGGTGGAACAATCCACTAGGTAGATATTTGAGCCTGTAAATATTAAAGGTGCAGCTTGTTTCTCTCCTTTGGGGTAAAGGCAAGGTGGATAGCTATGTAAACATCAGGTGATAGACTAGATGACTCAGGCCTAGGAGAAGACATTCAAGATGAATCAACATGCCACGATTAAGGTGGCTGCCCTATTCTAACATGACCCTCTTTGACAAAACTAAAAATGCATTCAATGCATTGAGTGCGACATGGGCCATTCCATAGAACAAAGTGCCAAGTCTTTCTTGGCTACTATATATTGTATTCTCTTATGTCATTTAAAAAAAGGTCTTCCCATTACCAAAAGCAAAACTCTACCCAAATTGAAAGGCATTACTGAGACTTTGAGCTCAGATTATTCATCATATTTCTTTGTTTGAATCAGAAAGCAAGTTACTTTCAAACTTTGTGCTTTTATAGCTTGTATCATTATAGAAAATTGTTCTTATATCTATTTCCTGAATGTATTCTTATTTATTCAATTTAACAAGCAGAGCTAATGGAAGTGATAAAGAAGATGTCTTAAAGCCAGTTACTTTCAGACTTTGTGCTATCATAGTTGTCTTCAGTGTGTGTTTGTTTTCTATTTCTGTGTAAAGGACCTTGGGATGACTTTGTGCCCTTATTGTCCTTTGTATTTCACTCTTGGGCAGTTGAGGTGGAGACTTTGTGCTACATCTCAGTCTGCTGGCTACTACGCTCCCTATTACCAATTACTTGTCACTACCTAAAATAAATCTGGTTGTTTCCTGTAAGATCACTTTTGAAAGAAGAGAAGTGCCTTCAGTGTCTTCACCAAGATTTTCTCCTCTATTTATGAACATCATCTTTGAAAAAAGAGAGATGGATAGTTTTATTCTATCCCTGAGTTTTATTTTCTACTTATATATATAGTATATAGCTCTTGCATATTTATAGGGAACCTCCCCTTGATGAGAGGAGAGATTTGTCCCCTTTGGATGTGGTAAACTTGCAACTTTGGCTGACCTATCTCCCTATGCTGTAGTTGAAGAGACTTATTTTGCTCATCAATTAACTGGTGACAAAATATTCACCCAACAGAACCATTGAACTAATGAACTCTCTTGGTTCAAAGGTTCAAGGTTCAACGTGGTTCAAGTGACCAAATAACCAATGATGTCCTCATGGACATCAAATTCAAGGTAAGAAAATACCCATTTATTTTCAAATATGGTGTGGACCTAAGAACAAACTCAGTGACTAGCTGAAGAAGGAGCCAAAAGAGCCTACAGAAAGGAAAAGAGATAGCTTGAGAGCTCAAATCATGAATAAAAGGACAAAATACAACAAGGAAAGAGGGAAAGACCAGAAATATCTACGTAGGAGTTATTTTTGGTTGGTGAAATAGTCCACTAGGTGGACATCAAAGAGCGCGAGCACTCAAGGATGTGGCCTATTTTTCTCCATTAAGTAAAGGTGAAATGAATAGCTGTGCAAATATCAGGAAGAGGACCAAGCAGCCCATACTTTAGAGGAGACATTTGAGATGAATTGACACACCACAATTAAGGCCGATGCCCTATTCTAGCATGGCCCCTTGACAGAACTAAAAATATATTCAAGGCATTGAATGCAGCATGAGCCATTCCATGAAACAAAGTGCCAAGTATTTCTTGGCTACTATATATTGTAATCTCTTATTTTATGCAAAGGAGATCTCTCTGTTATAGAAGTAAAACTTTGCCCAAATTGAAAGGCATTTCTTGAGACTTTGAGCTCAGATTGTTAATCATATTTTGTTATTTGAATGAGAAAGCAAGTGACCTTTCAAACTTTGCAATGAGATAGCTTGTGTTATTTAGGGGATTGTTCTTATGTTTTGTTTCCTAAATACCATCTTGTCCATTTAATTAAATAAGCAAAACTAGTGGAAGTAATCTGAAAGGTGTCTTGAAGCCAACTATGGGAGACTTTGTGCTGCTACAATTGTCTTTAGTATGTGTTTTCTATTTCTATGTAAAGGATCTTGGAATGAATTTTTGACCCCATTATCCTTCGTATATTTCAATCTTTGACAGTTGAGGTGGAGACTTTGTGCTACACTTCATCCTATTGTGTTACTGCATCCAGTTACTTTTACTACCCAAGAAGGAATCTGGTTGTTGACTAAGTATTACTTCTGAAAGAAGATAAGTACCTCTAGCAATCACCCAAGATTTCTCCTTTGATTTGTGAATATCATCTTTGAAAAAAGAGAGATGGATGGTGTTTTTCTACCCCTGAGTGTTATTTTCAGCGTATATATATAGTATATAGTATTTTATAGTTATAGGGAACCTCCCCTTGATGAGAGGAGAGATTTGTCCCCTTTTGATGTGGTCAACCTGCACATTTGGTTGATAAATCTCCCTATGCTATGGTTGAAACACCTATTTTGCCCATCAGTTAATTAGTGACAAAATATTCACCCAACAATTTTTGGTGACTCTGATGAGGATCGACGAGCATTTCCAATCTTTTCCAGTCTATTCAAATTGAATCATTTCATATCACTGGGGAACAACGTAAAGTAGGAAAGAACACTGCCAGATTCATGCCAACAGTTTTTGGCAACTCCGCTGGGGAAGAATACACAATTTGAAGCCTCAAGATTCAAATTAAAGTAGTTCTAATTCTTTTCCATTTTTATTCTACAATTTGGCAGCTCCACGCTATTTAAGAACATAAATCTCAAGGTGTTATTGACCCTATTTTTGAGTTAGTACAGTAACAAAATTTTGATTTGTTTCCTCCACAACCTCACCTTCAATGAACTAGGAGTCTTCCTCCTACTAACACCAGGTCACCAATACAAGGCAGAACTTCTTTTTCCTCTGCTAGCAAACCTTTGCCTGTATATACCCCACCAAGATTTGTTATCCCCCTTTTCCATAGTCATACAATGGCAGTTCAAGGCCCCTGGAGTAACTCTTTTGGCCCACTCAATTTAACTCCACCTCTACATGAGCTACCACATAGTTCTAGGAATAATTTCCCCAAATTATATGGCGATGGGAGAGTTCATCCTTATGAACATATTTTAGCCTTTAGCATAGCCTATGGCGTGATAGTTGTAGAGTATGAAGATGTAGTAGTCAGGCTATTCATAGAGACATTATAAGGTGCTGCTGTAGACTGGTTCTATCATCTGCAGCCTCGATCTGTGACTGACTAGAACACCCTCAAAGCTAAATTCAAAGCCAAGTTCAAGCCTATAGAAGATGTGCATGCCTTGCTGGCCTAGCTCACATAAATGAAGAAATAGCCTCATGAACCTATGAGGGATTTCATTACCAAATTTGACAAGCTAAGGAATAGGATTCCTATAATTTCTCAACCAACAACTGAGAATCTCAAATGCTTCTTCATCAAATCTCAGCTGCCTGAAGTGAGTTTCCTACTGAGACGTGCTGGCCACATAGACCTTGCTGCAACTCAAGATTTGGCCACTGAGGTGGAAGATGATCTCATTTTGATGGGGAAGATAAGGAGAGATCCTAACAGGGGTAAATCTTCTTTAGCCTCTAAATATCCATCTACAGGCACCACTGATCCAATGGTGTAGAAGCTAGCAAATGAGTTACTAGCTCTCAAAAAGCAAATGGCACAAGGGATGTTTTCTCCTCCTTCATATCAAGATATACCAAGGAGGACATTCCCCAATCAGTCATACCAAGGTAACACTACCAGGAATCAAGGGAAGCTAAATCATCTTCCTCCCCCTTAGGGGAAACTTGCTATTGAAGCAGCTCCAGCCAACTCAGCAGTTGGATACCTTAAAATAGAATTAAATTTCTCTTTCTAACCTGAGTTGAACCTAAAAGATGATGATGATCTCTTTGTAGCAGACCAAGAAGAATCAACTGATGACTCCAACATTGGTTTCTTGAATTACCAAGATGAACCCAAAAGTAAAGGTGAAGCATTTGATGGATCATACATTGTATTCACCTAGTCTAGAACCAGTCAGCCCAGTAAGCTGATAAAGAAAAAATAGAGGAGCGATCTCAACCATCAATTTCAATTGCTAAGTAGGGAACCACTCTACCTTTCCAATCAAAGGACCTGGTGATTGCTAAAAAAGTAAGTACCCCAAATGTTCCTACACCTTCTGCTTCAAATACTCAGACCATTACCGTACCCCTAAAAAACTAGAAGGATGAACTTATTTCCTTTGTTCCTAGTTCATTTCAATCATTTGACATAATTTACCATGTTAATAAAACCAAAATTCAAATGTTTGAATTTGAATTCCTGCAATCCAACCCTGAACAGTTGGATAAGTTGGTTCAATGTGTAAAGAATAAAAATGTCCCTACAAGACCAACTGTCCAAAGGTGACTCCCACATCCACCTGGAATAACCTTGTCATTACTCCTCCTACTACTCCTGGGAAGATAGAACTATTTTATGTCTCCCTATTGATAAACGGTCATCAATTGAATAATTACATCATCGACTTAGGTGCATCTGACAATGTCATACCTGCCAAAGTGGTTGAATCTCTTGGCCTCACATTGACCAAGACATTTGGGAGATGTTTCTCCATGGAAAAAAAATAAGTGCCACTTTTAGGACAAATCAAGGATGCCCAATTTGCATTTGTGGCATTCCTGGATAAGAGAATTAAGATGATAGTCTTGGTGGCCATTGTCCCAGCCTCCTACAACATCCTTCTTGGTCAAAATTTTTGTAAGGATGTTGGTGGAGAATTGAGCATGCACCTGTCTAAGGCAACGATCCATGTCAAAGGCATCATATAGAGGCTGCTCCCTAAAAATGAGGCAAAATATATTTTCACCCAAACATCAGCCCCTGAAGCTCAAATTTTGTTTGAGTCTTCAGGGGTGGGTAATTACTTCTTAACCATAGAGGATGTTCATGTTTTAGTAGATGAAAGTCTTATAGCTAGCGATATAAGAATTGATTCAAACAAAATGGAAGAAGACTTAATAGAGCATAGTGCAATTGTAGAAGAATCCTCCCCTCCAAATGAAGGAAAATCTAAGAAAAAATTAGTTTCTGGTGGCGTATGAATTCTAGAATTTGATGGTAGCTACTCTTCTACCAGTTCTAGAGCTGGGATTGTTCTAATATCTTCTCAACGAGATATTTTTCTTTTTTCATACAAGTTATAGCTCAACAACACCAACAACACTACCGAGTACAAATCTCTGTTACTCAGGTTAAAGGTTACTCAAGACAAAGGTGTCAAAATCCTTTATGCCAAAGGAGATGTTGAGCTAGTAGTTTGTTAGGTGAGGAACTTGTATCAAACCAAGAATGAAAGATTGCACCATTATCACATTCTGGTATGGGTCTGCCTTGAAATTTTTGATGCTTTCAATATATCTGTAGTGCCTAGAGAGCTTCATAGTCATGTAGATTCATTGGCTATCTCTATGACCCTCTTGGTTCCTCACCAAGATTTCAAAGATCACAAGTACACTATCGAGCTAGTCTTTTGACCAAGTGTGCCTGATAGTGCCAACCATTGGCAAGTGTTGAATGGGGACTATCAAATTATGAGCCTAACTAAAATAAAAGAAAAATGAATTATGGTAATGAACCATACTATTGCATGCCAAAATTAGGAAAAGAAACTCTCTAGCAAGAGAGCAAGGATTCATGATTTTTAGACTAGAAATCAAGTCTTGTTGTGGGGTAAGAGGAGAGAACCAAAAAGAATGCATAGAAAAGTTGATTCCTAATGGAGAGGTCCATTTGCCAATCATCACTTTTGGGGAGAAAATGGTCTCTTGCTGATATATCAAGACAAAATCCTATTTTCACTATCTCACAGTGGCCATCATCTGAAGCACTTCAATCCTTGAAGTATTAGATAAGATCAACTTGTACATATGTATAATTTTTGTATAGTCTTTAGTTTTATTTGGTGCTTTTCATTTTTTTTTTTTGGCACCTTTATTTTTTGGATAGCGTGACTCCATAGCCCAATGGCATACTTAAAGGCACTAGAGATTTTAGATTCTACTCCCCTCGATTGTTTTTACAATCGATGGAAGTTACCCAACTAGAGCCAGCTATTTTTCCTAAAATCTATCACTTATTTTTGGGACAACATATCAACTATTTTAGTCTTATAGGCCAAAATTCTTCCTTTCCTTTTTCAAAAAATGTCCTAAGCATCCAAGTTCTTCAATTATTCAAGCATTTTTAGTCAAGGGACTCACAGGTTCAATGGGTTCAACAACTTCAATAGGCGGGCTCTCATAAAGGAACAACTTCCAAACACTTAGGCATTTTCAAGGCTAGTTCAATGTCGAGGTTCAACCAAAAGGTCCATTGGCAGGCTTCAAACAAATGGAATGAACCATTGAACCATTGGACCCCACTTTAGCAAGGTTCAAAGGTTCAAAAAGAGTTAAGCGCTCAACGAGTTTAAAGAAGTTCAACTGCTTCAAAGATTTCAATGAGTTTGAAGACTTCGACAAGTTCTAAAGTTCAATAAGTTTGGTGGACTTAAAGAAAAGAAGACTTTAAAGAAAGAATGAACCATTGAACCATTGAACCTTGAACCATAAGAGTTCAAAGTTCAAAGGTTTAATGAGTTCAATAAAGTTTGAAAGACTTAGAAGAACAAAGAATTTAAAGAGCAAAAAATGAACCATAGAACCGTTGAACCTTGAACCAAAAGAGTTCAATGTTCAAAGGTTCAATGAGTTAAATAGAAAAGAAAAGAATCCAGAGAGTTTGAAACTTTAAAGGATTCAAAGAAAGAGAATGAACCATTGAATTTTGAACTAAAATGGTTCACGGTTCAAAGGTTTAAAGGTTCAATAAAGTTCAAAAGACTTAGAGAATAAAAGGATTCAAAGAAAGAGAATGAACTGTTGAATCATTGAATTTTGAACCAAAATGGTTCATAGGTCCAAATGGTTCAAAGAGTTTAACCAGTTCAAGAAGTTCAAAGTTCACAAGGAAGCTTCGAGTGAAGGAAGGAAATGAAAGATTCTAGAGACAAGTTCGAAAAGATGGTTCAACACCGATTAAACCAAGGAGCCAATTGAACCAAGGAGCCGATTGAACCAAGGGACCACTCGAACCATTAAACCATTAAACCAATGAACTCTCATGGTTCAAAAGTTCAAGGTTTAACATGGTTCAAGAGACCAAGTGACCAATGACATCCCCACAAACGTCAAATTCAAGGTAACAAAATGCTGATTTATTTTCAAATATGGCACGGACTTGAGAACAAACTCAGTGACTAGCTGAAGAAGGAGCTGAAAGAGCCTGCAAAAAGGAAAGGAGATAGCCTGAGAGCTCAAATCATGAAGAAAAGGAAAAAAATACAACAAAGAAAGAGGGAAAGACTAGAAATATCTATGTAGGAGTTATTTTTGGTTGGTGAAACAATCCACCAGGTGGACATTAGAGAGCGCAAGCACTCAAAGATGCAGCCTATTTTTCTCCATCAAGTAAAGGCAAAATGGATAGCTGTGCAAATATTAGGAAGAGGACCAAGTGGCCCATGCTTTGGAGGAGACACTTGAGATGAATTGGCATGCCATAGTTAAGGCCGATGCCTTGTTCCAGTATGGCCCCTTGATAGAACTGAAAATGCATTCAAGACATTGAATGCAGCATGTGTGATTCCATGAAACAAAGCACCAAGTATTTCTTGGCTGTTATATATTGTAATTTCTTATTTTATGTAAATGAGATCTCTTTTTTATAGAAGCAAAACTCTGCCCAAATTGAAAGGCATTTCTTGAGACTTTGAGCTTAGATTGTTAATCATATTTTGTTATTTGAATGAGAAAGCAAGTGACCTTTCAGACTTTGCACTGAGATAGCTTGTGTTGTTTAGGGGATTGTTCTTATGTTCTATTTCCTGAATATCATCTTGTCCATTTAAATAAATAAGTAGAACTAGTGGAAGTAATCTGAAAGGTGTCCTGAAGCCAACTGTGGGAGACTTTGTGCTGCTACAATTGTCTTTAGTGTGTGTTTTATGTTTCTATGTAAAGGATCTTGGGATGACTTTGTGCCTCCATTTTTATTCATATATTTCACTCTTTGGCAGTTGAGGTGGAGACTTTGTGCTACACTTCATCCTCCTATGTTACTGTGTCCAGTTACTTTTACTACCTAGGAAGGAATCTGGCTGTTGACTGAGTATTACTTTTGAAAGAAGAGAAGTACCTCCAATAATCACCCATGATTTCTCCTTTGATCTATGAACATCATCTCTAAAAAAAGAGAGATGGATGGTGTTTTCCTACCCCTGAGTGTTATTTTCAGCTTATATATATAATATATAGTACCTTATAGTTATAGGGAACCTCCCCTTGATGAGAGGAGAGATTTGTCCCCTTTTGATGTGGTCAACCTGCACATTTGGCCAATAAATCTTCCTATGCTATGGTTGAAACACCTATTTTTCCCATCAGTTAGCTGGTGACAAAATATTCACCCAACACAGATTTGGAAAACCAACATGTGTGTTAACAATGACTATCACTAGAAAACTTAGATTGGTAACTAAAGAAAATAACTTAAAGAGCATGGCAGCTAGAGTCTTGTAATTACATGTTAATTAAGAATGTTATCTTGAAACTAACCTTGGTGTGCCCAAATTAGAATGAAAAATAGGGGAGATAAGAAGAATAAATATGAAATGATTGAATAACCTCAATTCGTAAAAAAACTTATAATGTGAAAAAAGATATAATTATAGGTAATCATGACTCTAAATCATAATAAATGATGAAAGTGTAGGGAAATATGTAGAAATAACTTGTTTTTAAGGTGTTATCATTAAAAAAACTGATGTTGAGAGTATGAGATCATAATTTGTAACCATTGCCTTAATTTCTAAGAAAAACACTATGGTTTAAAGATAGTTTTTGAAAAATTTATCAATTTTATGAGGAAATCCTAGTCCTATCCAATGTCTTAAACTGTAACTCATAAAAGATAAACCAAAGTGGGTAAAAATGTGAAAATGGTATTGTGAGGGAGGCCTGGTCCTATCCAAGGTCTTATATTACAACTCATAAAAGATAATGGAAATAAATAATGAAAATAAACTTGTAAAATTACAAATTTATAATTGAAGAAAAATATTAAAACTAGACTATGAAAATAAAAGATATTCATGAGGATAGTCAAGTCCTATTTGTAGTTTTACGATGCAACTCATAAATTAAATGAAAGTAATAAACATAGACCAAAATACCAATAATAAGGTCTAAGGCTATTGAATAGAATGCAATGCTACAAATTGGAGATCTTTGGAGGAAACCTAAAAAAAGTGTTAGTATTTACAGTATATGAAAAGAAAGTAAATATTTAAGTTAAAAAAATTTAAAAAAAATGAGCATTAATAGATTTTTTGAAGATGTGTCCTTCATTAGTTTGTAATATATAGGTACTAGGACCAATAATGTATTTTACTAAGGACCCACCATATTTGGGCATATTTTCCTTCTTTTTCATGTGTATAATCTAGTTTTAGGACTAAATCACCAAAATTGAAAGTTCATACTTTGACCTTTTTATTATGTTGTTTATCAATATGAGCCTTATATTGGTGATTATGTTATAAAGCATCCATACATCATTCATCAAGGAAATCTAAAGCATGAATATGGCCTGACATAATTCTTAATCAAGAATTATACCATGAAGAGATATACATAAAGATGATATTTTAAATTCTAATGGTAAGACTGATTCAAACCCATATACCAGTGAAAATGGTGTTACCCCAGTATCAATGTGTATGCTAGTGCAGTAAACCCAAAGTACATGATAGAGATGTAGTTGTCAATCAGTATGAGATTCTCTAATAGTTTTTTATAAATTTTGTTAGTGGATTTTGCTTTTCCATCACATTAAGGATGATAAGGTGTTGATAATTTATGTGAAATTTTGAATTTTTTATATAATTTTTTCATATCTTTATTTTTTAAGTTGCCACCATTGCTAAAAATGATGGTATGGGAAACTCTAAAATGATAGATGATTTGATTGAGAATAAAATTGGAAATGGTAATACTAGTGACATTAACAAGAGGCATGGTTTCTACCCATTTGGTAAAATATTTAGTGGAAGTTATAATGAATACATGAACATCTTGTGATCTAAGTAATTTACCAATGACATCTAATCCCCATATAGAGAATGGCCAAGGAGACTCTATTATTTAGATTTTGACTAGAGGAGAGTGGATTAGATCATCATGGATTTAAAAAGGATTAAACTTTTTAATAAAATTAATAGCATATTTTGAAAAAGTAGGCCAAAATTAGCCCATACACAAACATTTGTGGGTTTTAGGATGATCACTATAGTGACCACTATAAATTCCCCCATGTGCTTATTTTAGGAGAGCAGGAACTTCTTCTTGCATTATAAAACATAGTAGGGTTCTTTATACATTAAAATAATAAAGGGTGTTGCATCAAAGTACATACTTGAAATATTATTTTTTAAATCAAGTCTTTTCATGAGAATATGTGTTTGGAGGGTAAGTCCAATGTTCAATAAATTGAATTATGTTTTTATACCATAGGCTTTGTCAAATAGTAGATTCATTTTTGTTTTATTTAAAATAAGGTGATTCTCTTATTTGAATAAGAAATTGATAATCATGAAGTACTTGATGAGGGTGAAATAGAGATGCTGAAGAAGCGAGCGAAGCAACTATAGCATTTTGATCTCTTGGAATTGGTTAGATGGTAAAAGAGGCAAATTCTTTAACAAGTGTACTAGAAATTTGATGATATGTGATTAAGTTTCCATTTTTGTATTGATAATCTCCACTAAATTGATGGCATATAAGTTATGAATCACCCAAAGCATGTAAATATGGGATGTCTAAATCAATTATGGATTGTATGCCTAGTATTAGAACTTAGTATTTAGTCATGTTATTGGTGACATCAAAAGTTAATCAAAATGATAAAGGTATAATTTTACCTTGTGGGTTGGTTAGGATACATCTTGCCCCAATTTCTTGAAGGAATTTTATGCCATCAAAGTGAAGTGTCCAAATATATTCATGTAATTTAATTGTAACTTTTGGTAATTCTTAAATGACTAATTTAGACTTAATGTTAGGAGTGTAATCTTTTTTTCTAGGTTATTTAATTCTAGAGCAACAATGAAATTGTGAAAATAATATTTGAGATAAATTGCTTAGTTAAGATCTTCAATATAAAGTATTTCTTCATTAGGGAAAGTATCTTTAAGGCGTCTTATAGTTGTTAAGGAAGCCACCATGAGTTGGTCTGCTATGAATTTTAATTTGATATATTTTTGTGTAACAATTTGAAGGTCAAATTCCATCTATAGGACCATCCATTTACGGATTTTATCTCCAGGTAAGAAAGCTTTAGATAAGAAACAAAAAAGTGGATCAAAATGGATAATGACATAAGTGGTTTTAGTGTTTAAGGTAATTTTTGGTGTAATAGTGGGTGTAGATTCTATATTAGGGATATTTGGTTGAGTAGAATCAACTAGATTGGTAATGCTTGTATTAGTTTGTTCAATAGATGAAGTTTCATTCATATTGAGTTGTATAACCTCAATGTTATTGATGTGATCATAATAAAGAGGAATATGTTGTATTATATTAGTTTGTGTATAAATTTTAAAATATTTTTGAGTCAAGAGTTATTCAATTACCCATGGGGTATCTAAAAATGGAGGATTAATGTGAGGTACATAACCTTCAAGGAATGATTCAATAATAGATGATATATGAATGACATGGACATCACAATTGAAGGCATGTATTTTTGATAATGTATTTTGATAATTGTTGTCACAAAATATTGAACCCTTAAGGAGGTTATTCAAGCCTACTCCAGATTTGGGCAACATGGAAATACTTCTAGATATGTGGGTTTACTTATAGTAGATGTAGACCTTTAGGTTTAAGGGCTAGCTCCCTGAATTTGCCTTTAAGTGCTTATCACCTATAATAACTATTTGATTGTGGTAAAATGGGTAGAAATATGTATGAAATGAAACTAATCTAAGGGGGTGATACACCATAATAATTTCCATAATTCTATCAAACTTCTTTCACTAAGAAAGAAGAACTACAAACTAGATTCAAAGTCCTAAGATGTTCTAAAATAATTATTTCAATATAGAGGTGATATGCATGAGATAACTCAAGGTAAGTACACCAAAGATCAGATTGTTGAATCCAAGGACACTTTCACACTTGAAGGGATCCAAAAACACTGTCTACACTCTATATGACCTATTAGAATGAGAACTCCTTATACTAAACGTGAAAGGATAAGGAGAAGCAAGGATAGAATCATTAAAACTCACCATTCATCACTTTACACACTTAGACAAGGTGTTTGTGAACTCAAAACTAGATTCATTATATTATTCAAAGGCAAACTACAACATCAAACCAGTAGGGTTTCACCATACATGGTGTGAAATTATTAAACAAGAGCCAAAATGGCTAGTACTTATAAAATATGAGGAATGAGAGAGAATGATGAAGTCCAAGAGTCACAAAAAGACTTGTCAAGTTGAGAGGATTTACATATATATAATAATGAAGTATAGGATAGACCATGTAAGGTATACTTGGACAAATGTCCCTCAAATGCATGAAACTCCTCAAATTTAGCGTATGATTATTCAATTAGATCTTTGAAAACTACCTTCATCATTTGTTCATCCTTGAATGCTTCATAATATAATATGGGTAGATGACATAATTGCACTATGAAGGAGGGATTATAAATAGGCTCCAAGATGCATTGGATGTGTCCCTAATCATCAATATTCTTCTGGATAAGTGTTCTCCATGTTTACAGTCATAATCACCCTTCTTTCACTCACCCCTCACACTTAACATAAAGGTGGTCTTTAGTTTTCCAATATAATCCATAAAAAGGGTGATGTGACACATATCAAGAGTCATCTTTCCCTTATATTCATTAGGTAGACCTTAAAAAGCCTCCCAATTAGAGTTATCACCTTCTCACTTGGTGGTCACTCTATATTCACTATGCCATTCTGGACTGGCCAAAATGAAGGTGATAACAGAGGTACTTGTATGATTTATTGAGGAAATAAATGGATATAAGGAGTCAGGATAGGTCTCATTCTTCCCCCAAAGTGATTCTCATCTTTGAAACCCTTTTATACCTAAAAAACACACAAATCTATCAAAAAAAGTAGTTTTGTACCATATCCATACAAATAGGGTACAACTCAATTTTATGGGAAGGGTTTCAAACTAACCCATCTAGATGCCTTTCCTTTAACTTATTCCTAATCGGTCATTAACAAGGGTTTTAGAGAGTTTGAAGTAGTTTTACCCATTAATAATAGTTCATAAAATTGTGATTTCCAAACCCTATAAAAATTACACTAAAACCTTATTTATGACACTCTAAAACATATCTTAACTCCTTGATCTCCCATGTTAAGCATCCATACAGTTGCAATCTTCCAAAGTTGGCCTCTCAAGTTCTCCAATGCATTCTATGTAGGTTGTCATGTTCTCAAGCCAATAAATGTCTTTTCTATGACCTTATCTACCAAAAAAAAGTTTTAACACACCATATAACTCCCTATGAATGTTATTAAATGACTTTAAAGGCTCATATGGTGATAGAAATGGAAATAGACGCCTTTATGCATTAGGCCTAGTCAAGATCTAGTAGGCTTAGTTTGTACCTATGTTATTCACAACCACCTATGATTGGTTTGTCATAACTATAGCATCTCTTAAAGTTTTTATATGTTAAATAATACTATATACACCATCATACATCAGACTTCAGACCCCTAGCACATATTTTCACCATATACTCACCCAATCTACAATTTTCTTATTTCCTAGAGTAGCCTTTGTCTGAGATAGAATAGAGGGTATCTAACCTATCTACTCAAGAAAAATAAAGATATGGGAGGATAATTTAGGTTATAATGACTCTATAAACCAATTTTTATATTTATATTATGCTCATAGACCTTATAACTCTTTAAAAACCTCAAAATAAGCTCCTAAACTTGTTGACCGTGCATGTACCATTAACATGGATATAGGTTGAATCTTGGAGATTAGAATTTTCCCTTTTCCTTTGATTTGATGATATCATGAGCTATACATAATAATTATTGAAGTGTTATAATCATGACAACACTCCCAACTTCTTTGATCTCTTCTCAATTCTCTTCTCTTCACTTAATTAGTCTTGACTAGCAGACTGTGTGCTTACTCATAAAAAGGGCAAGCCTATACGTGTATATTGTAGTGTTAGAATTTGTATCATTGCCATAATAACCTCTTGAAATCCTTTAGGCTCATTTAATATCTGAAATTATCTATTCCACATCTTGAGTGATGCCAACACACCCACTATCACATTCAACTTACACTATTACCTTACAATCAAACTATAGGTGTCCATTCTTATCCATGTTAGGAGTAAAATAAGTCTTGTAGGTGGTATTATAGGTCAAAACCTTGAATAAAAAATTATTTTAATGTTACTTGAGATATTAGTAGCACCTTAATATAAAATAAGTCATTTATATGCATACTATACCTCCACTAGGTGTCATATCATGATAAGGCTATTTGGATTCAAGATATTATAGATAACACTATCAGACTACAGTGAATGATTGTCTAAGTTTGACAACCTCCTATACCACCCTCTCTCATCCAAACATTCATTATATTTTTAAAATCCATGACCTTACATTTGGGATACTTGATGAAACCATTTGGACTAGTCTAGACCTCATGTATTTTTCTATGGGAGGATCAAAACAAAGATGAAATGAATTAAGGTAATGAATCTTTGAATCAATATTCATCAACCTATGGGAATAATTCTAAATTTTTCATAGCTCTTTGGGATTCAACATGACTATTATGATATTCTTCAACTTAACAAACCTATATGGAGCTCTTAAACATGTTCAAACACTTCCATATGACATTCTCAACCCTCTGTAAGAGCCACCTATAGGTGAATATACAATATACAGGGGAGTGAGGATAGAATGTGAACAATATACATATTGGAGGGTCTTATAATCAACATTATACCTCCTCAAAATATTAAAACTAATATTTAAAACCTTGAAATGTTTCAATCAAGATCAAATATCCTCGTTTTAACATGACTACTTTCCTGTAGGGCACCTGTAAGTGCACATTAGGTTACATGATTGTGTATATAGTTGAATTAGTTGTCACAGTAAATCAAATGTTATTTGAGAACTTGATTTTATTTTCCATTGTTCAAGAGTATATTCAATCTATTCAAACTCTTCATTAGACCTCCATGAACATGCTTAGGACCTTCATTCACTTGATTATGTATGACAGTCATGCAGAAAGTTGATTGTGTTGGCTTTTCTTGACTATAACATTTATGTGAGACATTTGATACCAATATTAGAAGGAGAGGGTGATTAACATGACTTTAAAATAATATAATACAACATTTAAAATTCACATGAAACCACTACATGAAAGGAAAACATTTGTAGTTGATGAAACCTGCTTGCAACTCCATTAGTGCACTCAACCTAAAACTTGAGATGTTTGGCTCATCCACTCACCTCCAAAAATTAAAGAAAAGATGAAACCAATGGGAGAAATATTTAAAGATGTTATAGAAGTAATTTCATCCATTTAATTATATGAACCAACTTAGATAAGAAGAAAACCTGTAGGGTATGGGGATTAACAGGAAAAATGAGATAGCCCACTTTTAAAGGATGGTTAATTAACCATAGGTAACCAATTTTTGTAAATCATCCAATTATTTTTAATTAGACAAAGTTTAATAATACCCATCACGATACTTTGACCTGAAACCTCTCTTACTGGTCATACGAAGAGAAAACTTGTTGACTAGTTTTATATGCCAAGAGAGTGATGAAGGAACATAACAGTTTTGGACTAGTTTTGAGACTTTCAAAGCAGATAAAAAATTTAAATGAGTTCATAGAAGCTGAAGAGTCATTAAAAATTCTTACCACATGTGCCACACTTCTTTAGAAGTCATACAACTGCCAAAACTACCAAAAATATCACTTTTATTCTTGTTTCAACATGGGACTAACATTTTTGACAATGATATGACATATTACACATTGAGATATAATTTGGACACTTGTTAATCAATAAAAATTATACAACCTTCATTAATGATTCTAAAATGATCTTTAGTGACATAAAATGGACCTAGGACTAAATTGGACTATGACCAAAGCCAACAACATATTAAATGACATCAAATAAGACCATGAAACACCCTATTACATCCTAATAGACCCCTATAAAATTTTTATACTATATAGGATTGACCTATTTTAACTTGTATTCAAAAATGTTCAACTATAATATTGTACATAAATCTCATAATTGGACTTGGGCCATGATATAATTATCATCATAAGTGTGAGAAATAGTGCATGCGTCTATTTCCATGGGAGAATTGGAAGTTGAAAACCTAAATTTCTAATTTTTTTAGGAGACATATTTAAAATAACTTAAAATAGTTTGGCCACTCCATACTTATCACATGTAAATTTGTATTCTATGTAAAAAGCTTCATATGGATTGTGTATGCAATCAGAAATGCATCATGTCTATAAATCAATCCTAGCTCAGAGAAGATAGAGCATACCTACACTTATGATTAGGGATACATTTGTTAAGTGTGGGCATGACCAATATGAGAATCCACTAGACCTAATTAGGGGATCACTTGTCATAATACACCATGCTAGGAAGGGTTCCAAAGCCTACAGTGTAATGCAATCATGAACCAATCCTAAAAGAATCCTAGGTTTAATGTTCACTCTATTATAATAAAAAAGAAAGTAAATATGATCTAGTGCTCACCAAATCTTGTGAAACAAAGTGGGGGTTATAAAAAAAACAAACTAAACTAAACATGAATAAAAGACATATACTCATGTCAATGTATATAGAATCCTAATACATGGAATAAATAAGCACAACTACATTATCTATCTACTCTTATAAAGGATAAATAAAGTTAGGAATACTTACCTTGAATATGAACCCACCAAGCCTCAATATCTCCCTTGACCAAGGTGCTTCACAAGAGATTGTTGTGGTATGTAAGGATAAAAAAGACAAATAAGTTCTAGGCTATACAACCTATCTATGCATTCAAAAGACTTCTCCACAAGACAAGATCTATATCTCCAAAGAAAGTATGGAACCCTAAGATGTATTCCTTAAGTAGAATGGTCAATAAGTAGATGTTCATTTACACTTATTCTTATTTGCTTCTCTTCTAAAAAATGGTTAGAAATGAACTTGTATATATAGGTAGATATCGACTTAAATCCTCTTAGAAACATTGACTATACAAGGTCAACCTAATTGGGGCTAACAAACCCAAAAAGTGAAAAATACCCCTAGACTATACAGGGTCAACCCAATTGACTTAATACAACTGACTATCCAAAAGGAAATTAAGGCAATAAAAGGAGGATAAATCATGACAAAAGATTAGAATGGGTAAGTTTGGGAAGAATAAACTTAGGGTTAATGGTTTTTAGGAGATGAATGTGTAGATGGCAAGTGGCAAAAGGGCAACAATCTTACAAAGCACCAATGGTCTATCCACCCCTTTCTTGATGCACCCCTTAAGGCATGTACTCAGAGAGATTGAGACTTAATGGGTTATTGAAAGATATAAAGTGTCAATAAGTAATAAAATTTAAAAATATTATGTGTACATATATGCCCCACTCAAAGCTCATCATGTGTCTCTAAGGTGTAATATGGGATGGTGTTTTAGGATAAAACATGATAACACACAACACTGATGCTAAGTAAAGTGTAGAAAGTAGTATATAAGATAAATGAAAGGATAAACTTCAAAAACACATATATTTACTTACCTTAGTGTTGTAGATAAAGAAGTAGACTACAAGAGAAAGGTAAAGGCATCCAATGTGAAGAACACTAGGCAAACCTATAGAAGTTAGTGCAAAAAATAGCCAAAAATTGATTTTTTTTGGAAAATAGGCATATGATAGTGGAAAATATTCTCTATGTCATCATGAATCCAGCACATTTTATGATTTTAAAAATGGATGGAGTAAAAACAAAGATATAGATAAAATAAAGAATCTACAAAAAAATCATTAAAGAATTTGAATTTTGAAAAGTGTTTTTAAATAGGGGGAACGAGAAGTCATTTTATTATTTTGACTTGTGAAAGAGAGAAAAAGAGCTCTGGAGATCAAACAAGCTAGGATGGTGAGGAGACAATAGGCTAGACAGGGAGGGGCTCCAGGAGTGGCAGCAAGTGCACTATAGGTATGCAACTATGAATTTTGAGTATTTTGTTGAATTTTGAGTATTTTTAGAAAAATGTAAATTTTAATTTTTTTAGATGTTAGAATGAGGTAAAATTAGATTATATAGGTAAAAAATAGAAAAATGGGAAATGGGTTTAGTGGAATTAGGAAGAAAATGAAAAAAAGGTAATTTTTTAGGAAAATGTAAAGGGTCAACAACTAAAAATAACTAGGTCGACCCAGTCAACCTAGTAGGTTTAAAATAGTCAAAATCTACATCGTCGACCAAGTAGGTGTGTGCCGACCTAGTAGGTTTTACAAACTACCGACCTAGTATAGTTTTCCAATTGATCCAAAAAGTTTAGAATGATAATGCAGTACTAGGGAGGGGAAAATAAGAGGTTCGACTTAGATTTTTAAGTCAACCAGGTAAAAATAGGGAAATTTTTATCAAACTAGGTTGACTAAAGAACCAAAAGTGTACAAAAATGCATTAAAAAGGTCAAAATAAGGTTAAAATGGCTAAAAATGACCAATTAAGGGCAAAAAATACCAAGTAAGCTAAAAATAGGTAATAATAAATGAATTAAATAAGTTTAGGCTTGTTTTTTTATTAAACTTATAAAAAGAATGTATTTTAATTATACATGACATGAAGGAATTGATACATCTTTTGTCATTTCTTGATAGCAGGGATGACCTTAATTTAAGAGATTGGTAGACGTGTCTTAACTACTAGATCTATTAGAGCATCCGACCAGAGGTGATAGATCTAGGCTAGTAGTTGTAGGCCTAGGAGGGATAGTTGATCTATGTAGGATTCCCCTGAGCTCATATCTATTAGTTATGTTCCTGTGATGTTGGGAATGATTGATTGATACCTTCATATGGGAGGTGGATGGGGATGTGGTAGAGGTAGCTATCATGCTAGAGGAAGTGCATGCCATCTTAGGGCTTCCAATGATAAAAACACCAATGATTATAGGCATACCAAATAGCTTGGAGGAGAGGACAGCCTTATTTATGTGGGCTATAGGTTCAGATATGACATTAAGAGTTAGGTGAGTTAGCATGCTTGATATGTATGCATCATATATTTTGGTTAGTTAGAAGGTTGTGATAGGACTTGTGACATAGTGAGTGCCATGTCACAACTCAGATGGTAAGGTACCACTATTCATGGTAGCCTTTGTTGGGTGAATATTTTGTTACCGATAGAATTTTTACAAAATGGTGATTTCAACCATAGTGTGATGAGATAAAATTTCTCCTCAAATAAAGGGGAGGCTCTCTTCTTATTGATAACTAAAACAAGTAATTATTTACACTTATTTATACAAATTTTATCAAAGTGGGTGTTAGCATATCATCCAATTCTCTTTTTTTAGAATTGATGTTCACTTTAAAATTTCTTCTATTCTTTACAATGTCTTATGAAAACATAAAATTACTTGATGGAGCAATGATAACTGATATCCAGGTTAGTTAGCCAAAACAGTAACTAGAATGACACCAACAAAGTGACATGAATAGATTGGAACAAAGTGCAGCCCAGAGTCTTCACCTTACTTCCAATAAAGATAAAATCACTAAAGGAAAATAAATTATGGCCCAAGGTCTCCATGATAAGTCACTTTTAATGATGAATACAAACCCAGTAACTAAAATATAGCTCAAAGACTCCAAAATCAGCTTTTTGGCACCTCCATTTTCTAGAAATTTCACACCACATTCCAATCAAAGAATAAAAAACTATAATGGAAAAGATAAAATAACATTCCCAATTCACTACAAGTATATTCCAACACAAATATTGAAAGATCACTTGATTTTATTATATTGATAGAATTCAAGATTTACAATATGAACACAAAGTTTCAAAATTACTTATCAATTTAGCATCGTTTCACCTCTATAGTCCTAGTGTCTTTTAAAAAAGAGCATCCTCCTATTTATAGAGAGAATCTATGAGCAAAAATATAAAAAACATAAATACATGCACGTACTCATTGACAAATTCTAATTTAACTTAGGACTGTGTACTTTTCCTAAGTGCAAATTGCACCAAACAAAATTACATATAAAAAGTTACAAAAATAAACTAAGTGTCCTTACACACATGAATTTCTTCTTTTTTGTTCTTCTCTTGATATGCTTTGTATCTCTTCAGGGTGGCTTGAAACTCACTATTATCTGGCCCTGATGTATTTTTAGAGATAGCAAGGACCCTTGTGATGGAGTCCTCTAGACTAGTTGACATGTCTTTAATTTTATCAAAGATTATTTGTAACTTATTCATTATGACTTAAAACTCAACCAATTTATCAATGGAATCAAGTGCGAATGTTCCTATTTAAATCTCTATTTGAACCAAGGATGTGAACTCTTGAATTACTGTTTCTATAGGAAGAATTTATTGGGAGTCATCTTTAACTTGACAAGGAAGTTCTCTAATCTTATCTGTAAGGTCTAACATTTTATCATTGTACATATCTTTAGATTATTTGAGATATTTAATTAGATTCTTGAGAACTTCCTTGTTATTCTTTATTTCTTCTCTATACTCTATGAATACTTTCATGTTTGGAATGACCTTCTTCTCAACTAAGAGTTTCAACTTGAATTGGCGTAGTTGAGTCCACGTATGAATATATTTTTTAGTCAAATCTAAATCTTGAGTGAGTGTTTTAAGTGTTTTTTGAATTTTCATTTTTTCTTCACTCAAGTTCTTCAAAAATTCAATGGCAGCATGCAACCATTATGCACCTTGTGTTGATAATCTTTCAATCTAAGCATTAACGGCTTGACCTTGAGCTCCAATCTTTTTTGCCTGTTGAATTGCTTTTTTTTGTGCTTTCATTCTCAATAGGTTCAATTGACTCAAAATATTGTGTTATATTTAGTAAAATAGATGTTAGTTGTTCTACTTATACCTTGAGTTTATCTTTAATTTTCTTATCCTTGTCATGTTTCTCAGTCAAGGATGCCATTACTACTTGTAAATCCTCTTTTTGCACTTTCATGAGTTTACTTCCTAAGATTAATTCATCATAATGCATACTCAAACACTTGGATATCCTCAATATTTCTATCTTGGGGAGGCACTGTAACTTTAGCATACTTGTGTCTAGATTCAAAATTTACCCTTGACATGGTTTTAACCTTCTTTATTGTTATTGGCTTTATTGTCATAAGTTGACCAAAATCAAAATCATTAGGAGAAATAACTTGTTTCTTCCTCTTGGGTGTTTGAGTCATGAGTCAAGGAGGAAAGCTTGATGGATCTTTTGGTGTGAAGGATACCAAGGATTGTGATGTTTTGGGAAGGCCAATGGTTTGTGAAGTGGGTGTAATGGAAGGTGGGATGGTGGTATCTGGTAATGGATTTAACACTAATGGAATTGTGGTTATGATTGGTGGAGTTTAAGTTGGCATGATAGAAACTTTGGTCCCTACTAGCAAGCTAGATATTAGAGTAGCAAGAACTTGGGTTATTAATTTAGAAGATGGTATGGATATAAATTTATCTATATTGTTAGGTTGTGGAGCTAAAAGCTTCAACCTTGCAAATGGAAACTGAAGGTTGCTAAAGAACTAGAAGCACTGGCATCGGTAGAATGACCGACATCGGTCATTACCAGTGCAAAAGGCAATTGGTGATGGTAGGAAGTCGGCCAACATTGGCAGCACCAGGAAAGCAGGGACCGGCGTTGGTCGCCTGTGTGTTCCAAAACTGTTCGTTGCATGAACAGTTAGTTAAGTGAACAGAGTGTTTGCATGTAAAGGCTAGTTAGAGTCTCGAGCTGTGTGGATAATTGTCTAAATTAAGAGTCTAAGTTGTTTAAGTCTGGGGTCTATTTATAGACCTATTGGCATGTATTGTAAAGTGTGTGCTAGTGAAGAGAACTAAGTGTGTGTTTCTCCTAGTTCCACTAATGAGCTAGAAAGGAAGGCAAGGAAGATCCTTCCATGGTGAGTATGGTCAGTTGAATTTTAGGTTACAGGTTCATGGGAGATCAACTTGAAGTACTATAGAGTGCTTGGTGTACTAGCAGGGTTATTACTGACTAGTTGGAGAGGTGAACACCAATTCAGAGTGTGAGTTGTGTGTTGGGACCATTTTTGTTAGGAGAGTGTTTTGAAGAAGAATTAATGTACACTTGAGGTGTGGGAAGCCTCTGTAAGGTGGAAGAGTGTGGTGGCTCTTTATTGTATTCTTTTATGTACAAGTATTAATATAAGATTGTATATTGTCTCTCATATTCTGTGCTATTGGTGAATTCTAGTTACTTGTGCTTCTAGTTATTTCTGCATATTTAATTACTTAAGTTTGGTAATCATATTGTGCTCTTTCTGAGGAGCAAGATCCTAACAAGTGGGATCAGAACAAGTGTGTTTGTTTTTGGATTCCCTATCATATATCTTGTTGGGTAAAGTAAAAATTGATAGGTGATCCTAATGATTTTGTTGGACTAGGTAGATTATATAAAGAATAAAAAACTTGATCTAATGTTGCTTGTGAAGGGACTTAGAAAAGTGTGGCACTGGGAGGTGATGAAATAATTATCTGAGGAATTGTAGAAACAATTGGTATAGTTAGTATTATAGGGGGAATAGTGGAAAATGCTACCTATGAAGCTTCTTTTTGAGAAGTTTCAACTTGAGAAATCTCTGGCTATGTGGTCACTGGTTGTGAAAACTGTTGAATCACTAGTTGAGATGATTATGAGTTCATTAGTTGAGATGGTGCCTCACTCATGACTGGGTCTTCTTGTTTCTCTGCTTGAACACTTTTTTTCACCTCAACATCTTTGCATTTTCTTTTGCCTTTACTTGCAAACACAAACCTTGGTTTTTGTGTAAAAGTGGAGGCATCTTCCTTGATTTTTGTTTTGAGTTCATCACACTTCTTGGTAGTGTCTTCATCATATTATTCCTTAGACCCAATTTTGAATTATTTCAACTTGACACCTTTTGATTCTAACCAAGCATTAGTCTTTGCAAGAATAGGTTGGAATCTATCTTTAATAGATGTGGACTCTTTTACGGACCATTGGATTGAAGGAAGAGGAGTTGAAGCCACTTGATTATCTTCATATGATGGGTCTAATACATTCTCATCATCCAAAAAATCTTTTGGGATATCAACCAACTTCAGATTAACTATTTGATCAATAGTGAAATGGTTGTAATCCAACTTTCTCACATCTTTGTCAGCTCTACATTTTGCCCAAATGTATTTGATCCTATGTACATGAGCATAATTGACTTTTAGCTTCTTCTTCATCATGCTATAATCAAAATCTTTCTTGCTATTGAACCTTTTGAGAGTGATATACTAATTTTTAGTCTCCATTGTCTTGGATTTTAGAGTAGTTGAAACTATGTATCATCCAATGCTAATTAGAAACTTGAATCCCCATTTATGAGCATCTAATTGTTTTTATGTACATTCATCATCTGTCAGCACATCTCCATTAGAATAAACTTATCTCTTAGGTACCTTGGAAGCATATATGGTTGTTCATCAAATCCCCCTACCCTGATGTAGGTAAAGGCTGGGAATTATAGAAAATGGAACTAACCTTATTTACTGTTACCCATGCTTGATCTGAAACTCTCTCTTTTTTGAGGTCTTAGTCAAAGATACAAATGAAATTATAAAAAAAAAAAGCATCATTAACCCTCCTTTAATGTTTTATGCTTTCCTTGAGAGTCAATTATGGATAATATTCATGTACAAGAACCTTCTTTCTTTCACCAACACCGATTAACCTTAGAAAATCTCTCATGATGGCTATAGTATATACCAGATAAGAAGTCATATATAATTCAAAGAAGAGATCACATCAGAGAGTTGATGGCATATGACATCACTAATCTAACTTACCCATAAAATTCTCTATTTATCCTTCTTGATGATAAAGATGTAGTGATACATCCACTTTTATAAGACATTTGATGTGGGGAGGCCCTTGACTCTACTTAAGAGGGTGATCAAATCTCCTAATTCCTTTAATAATTCACTATGATAAAGGTACTTAGGCCATCTCACAATGGAATGTCTAGGAGTTCTGAACAAATGAGCATTGATGTGTTTTTTCCACTTACTAGAATTTTTATCATAGTATTCCTAGATAGAATTTACAGTTATATCTAAATACTCTTCAATATTTGAGAGATGAAATATTTTATCAAAATATTCATCATTAATCTAAATGATCACCTTCCCATTTACATCTTTAATTGATCTAGTTTCCTTATCAAAGTGTGAAACAACTATTAAAACAAATTCTAGATCTTGTGCTAACACAAGAAATATAGCTACCAAATGAATCTCACTATTTAGGATAGCATGCATGTGTTGTGTAATGGGATCTTTACCCAACCTCTATAAGAATTTTTCCATATCAACATGGCCAATCTTAGTGTCTTTGATTTGGTCTCCATTTTCTTTGACCATAGATGCCAAAAACATACCTTGGAACTTATACTTCATTGCTTTTTTGGTGGAGGAATCCTCTAACATTGATCAAATGATTGCAAGATAGAATTTTAATTTCCTAGAGTTAGCTTTTTTCATCTATCTTAGAACATTGCAAAAGTAGCAAATATCTATGCTGCTACATAGGATATAGAATGAAATTGTGTAGTTTAGAGAAATTTCTCTGAACTACACAAGGTTTGAAGGCTTTGGGTACAATTTGGAGAAAAATATTTGGATTGCACAAGATACGTATTAACTTCATTTAGTGCAAGTCAGAGAATTTTCTATGATTTGCATTGAGCTCAGGTAAGTCTTGATGTAATTCAAAGAAAATTCTCTAACTTGCACCTTGTGTTGGTCCAGGTGGTTTTTGGTGTAGGTCAGAGAATTTTATCTAACCTACATCGGTTTTCATTTGTTTTAGTGCACATCAGAGAAAATTATTTAAAGTGCACCAAAGGGTTGGCTATGTGCATTTCAAATATTTTTTTTGGAGGTGCATGTGGAAATGGGGAGAAAGGATGCACAAGTGCACCTTGGATAAAATTCTCTAAAGTGCACCAAAGGGTAAGGTAAAATGAAGTGTACATCAGATAATTTTCTCTAAGGTGTACCCTAGAGAAAAAAGGCTTTATTAAATGATTTGGAAAATACGTAGAAAGTTTCAAAGTTAGCTCAAAGCATGAAGGGAGAAGGTGAAGATTGATATTAAAACATAGGATATTCACAAGGTTTTGGAAAACATGACATAGGGGATAATGTGAGGGTTTTGGAAAAAAAACTAAATGGGTAATGAATAAATAAAAACCCTAAAGTAAATAAAATAAAACAAAGAAAAATTTATAGGAAAGAGGTAACAATAACTCACTTGAAAGCTAGAAGAAGAGAAATTATGAACAATATGAGGTAACAATGTGGAAATGGTAAATTATAAAGTAACCACGCGTGAAAATAGTGGCTAAAAGAGTGCACACAGGCTCAAAAATGGTGAGTAGAAGAGTGAAAATCAATGGTAAAAATCAAAATTACAACAAGGCAATATATATATATATATATATATATATATATATATATATAACTCATTAATTAATAGAATTAATTAACTGGTTGAATGGTAGACCCACCTGCAAGGGCGGATAAATTCTCCACTATTTCACGTTGGGTGCAGTCTAGAGAAAATTCTCTGGATTGCACCATTTCAAACTTGGTGTAGTTCAGAAAAAATTCTTCGAACTGCATAGATTTTGAAAAACTCCCTCAAAAGACTAAATTTTTGAGGATATACTTACATAAGGAGGCAATGATTGTCCTCATTTTGCATGCTTATATCTCATGGGCTATGAAACATACAAGTTTTATAGGGGTTATCCCATGAATTGAGCCTGCTAAATTCAAGGATAACAATCTTGAGTAGGAGGATTCTAGAGGAGGGCATACTATATGATTTGGGTTCTGTCATCTAGGTCTAGTTGATACATGTTCTATATGAGGTGATGGTCAGAAGGTATAAATCTAAAAGACTGATCATATTATTGATAGCTTGGATCTATGAGAGATTTTCCATGTATCAGGTAGTTGGATTACCCCATATGATCGATGATATGTCACCTCAAGTTCAGAGATGGAGAGAGGACTAGGTAGCATATGCTATGCCCCATGTGCCAGCACTATAGACTATGAGACATGCAAACATAGTGTACCAGCCATATGGAGATATAATGACTACATGGCTAAGTTGGTACATAGTTTTACTAGTTACAATGAGGATAAAGGTTATTGGACATTATACTTGGTAGAGAGAGCCACATCTGGTAGCACAAATGCTAGGATAGATGGGCTTACCTCATCTATTAACATTGATATTGATGCCTAAGTATTGGGCTTGGCATGTGAGAGAGCCATGAGAGAGGGGGGACTAGGGCCACTAGTGATGAGGTTGATGCTTAGACCACATTGTGAGTGACTATGGACTAGATGAGCATGATAGGGAGTAGAATAGGAGGAGAGGGATGTAGAGGTAGTGGTACCAAAGATACCACCACAAACTCCATAGTGAGATGAGCCATGAACATCAAGTAAATGGCATCGATAGAGGTAGGAAGAGCAATAGAGAGTGAATAATATCACCATCCTTAAGGACCCAACAAGTGAGCCAGAGAAGAGTTAGATGATAGAGAGGCCACTTAGGCAGAAGTTGAGGTAGACGTGAGCCATGATAGCTAGATTTGAGTTGAGGAGGTGACCTATAGAGGAGGTAATAGGAGGCCACATGGATGGAGAGACTATGTTAGGTAGTTACACAGATGGAGAGACCATAGTGGCTGAGACATAGACAAGTAATAAAGATGATTAAATTGTTGTTTAAGTTTTTATTTTAAAATATACACTAGAGGTAGATAGATATTATGAGATATGATAGTGATCTAGTATCTATTTGGGTGTGATTTTTAGGCATTACTGAGGTTAAGGAGGAGAGATGTGGGTGTGAGGGGAGCACTCCATGACATCTTATATGAGACTTTGTAGTGGTATGCCCCTACTGCATTAGAGGACACTAGTGTACCATCTACCCTAGCTCAAGCGAGTTGGTTTAGATTAGTAGGAGAGGTAGCGAGGTAGATACGAGAATAAAGGGAGAGGATGTAGCCACCAATAGAGATGGGTGCATGTGATATATGGACATGGTAGAATTTGGTAGAGATAGTTTCACATCTAGATACAATGATGTAGATGACACATGCACATATAATGATGTAGACCCAGTTGATGTAGGCTCATATAGTGACCCAAACTAAGTTGGCATAGGCATAGGTTCAGATAATGCATCTACAAGGATAGATAGATGGATTAAGGTCTTGAATAGCCTCCTTATAATATACTATTTAGAGGATTCAAATTGAGGCCTCAGTAGGTAGCATGGCTAGGCCACAAGATAGACTAGATGGGGCCTAGCCATAGGGTTGGAGCATTGTATATGGTTTTACTTGTCTCAAAACTGATGAGATGTATCTATAATGTATCATTTTGGAATATTGTTGTTGTTTGTGTATGTTATCATTATTATGGTCATGTTTATGGATGCTTTGGATATATTTATTTCTAGCACATGTATTTAGTTTTTGTTGTATATGCTATAGGAATATACGAGATGTGGTTTAATTTATAGCATTATGGAAAAAAACTTGCATGGTTAAAAATAAATAGGCAAAAAGGATTTGGTAAAATATAATCAATCAAAAAAAATGTATTACACACTATTTCAAGTTGGAAAATGTGTAATAACAAGAAAATGACTAAGTATAAAGAACCAAGGGATGATAAATGTTATCACTCTGGAGTGCACCCTGCTTGAAGATGTACAAGCACACCCACTCTCCACTTGATACAATGGAAAATTATTAGAGTGTGGGTGATTTTGTGTTGAGAAGAATCTCTAGAGAGGGCTGGTTCCCTTAAGATTTATCAATTAAATCTTATCTACTGTGATTTTTTAGATGGAAAAGGAGAAGGAAACTGAAATGGGAAATCATATGTAATCGGGTGATGCACATAAATGATTGGTATTGTTTGAAATCTATTGAAATTAAGGAACACATATAAATCAATAATAATTCTTCAAATTTCTCCTAAACATTAGTATTTTAGATGAAGGATTGAGAGGATTTTGGATTGCAAAATTCTATTCCTATCTCTTCAAATGACCTATAGAGGGTGAGATTTTCACAGTAGGTGTAGAAAGAACCTAAAAAATGGGATATATATCTCAATTATATGATGGTACACAATAAAAAATACACTCTATTCTGATCCAAAAAATATATATGCAAAAAAATCTTCTTTATTTGATAAATGGTGTCAATTACAATTTCTTCTTTGCCTTCAACAAATTTCTCAAAAAATGGCTTAAAAAAACCAATATATAAGTCAAAAACCTTAAATAAATACAAAGTCATATGGAAAAGATAAGGATTAGTCTTATTTTATTTAAAATAAGATTAAAATCCTTTTATAAAATTAAATAAAGGCTTTAAAATCTTTCAATTCTTCAAAAATTGCATGTTCTTCATTTTTGGCATAGAATTGAGAAGTGGTGGGCCCATGTTGACTTTTAAACCTTTTTTTCATGAAAATAATGCCATAAATTAGAATATAACTCCATCTTTAAATTGAGTTTAAGTTCTTTGAAGTCTTTATCTTGCATGAAAAGCATGGGAGATGCATGAAACTGGTCAACCAAAGAGATTTGACCCTTAACAACTAGTTAACTCAACTTGAGCTCAAATTTCATTAATTAAAACTTGTGTATTGAATTTAGAATGATATATCCACTTAAAAAATATCTAGTCCACGTGGTAACTTCAAAATTAATTTATTTGATAGATTTTCAACGCCATTCTTTACCTACTTGATTGACTAATTAGGCCTAATAGTGTATCTTCTTGCATTCGGATTCCATTAAACCTATAATAGTAAGACATGGAAACTTTAAAAAAAACAAATTTCACTTGAAAAATCATTATTCATCACCAAAATATTTGATTTTTATGAGAAAACACTCTCCATTCAGTCAACAAGGTTGACTAGGCCTATTTTACTCAATTTTCCTACAAACTCGTCATTTTTATTGAGTTAATTGGGACACTTATGAGATGATTTCTGACCAAAATAAAATTTTAGGATGAATAAAAATTCTTAGGCTTTGATCTTCATTGATTATATTTCATTGAAGTGTCATGTAATTCATTTTACATGTTTTTTCCATTAATAAACATGATTTCTACCCTCATCTGTATATCTCCATGCATAAAATTCACATTTATGGAATCCTCTCTGAGTGTACAATTTTAAAATTTTTTAGGTTTATCCAAGATTTTTTGATGTCAATAGAATCAAATTTTTTTAAAACTAGTTTTTTGAGGGTTTCAGCGGGCTTTGAAGCTGAATCTTCAAAATGATGATACATGAAGTACATACCTCCAAATGATAAAATATTTTTATTTATATATAAAAAAATTACTCTAAAAAATCTATAAAAATATTGATTTTCCATTTAAAATATATAAAAAGTTACCACGTGAAGAAATTTGTTTGTGGGGTTTTGATTGCATTCTTAGCTACCTACACTCTTAATGATTGTTCATAAAGAAAAATCACTCAAATTATCTAAATTTTCAATAAATTATAAGTAAATATTAGTAATAAAAATATACTAAGAGCGTTCATCTAAACTCCACATGTGGTGAAAGATATAAGCATCTGAATAGGAGGCTAGGAAGGGTGTTTAGAACTAAAAAATAAAAATTTCACTAAAATGAAAATAAATATTCACATTCTTTCCAATTCCTAAAAAAATAATCATGGGGTTTGTACCATGCTATCAAAACACTCTAAAAGTACATTTTACTTGAAAAGTAAAAAAAAACCCTTTTTAGCCTTTATCATGTTTACTTGCAAAAACATGTATGAACATGGTTTGCTTAAAATTTAGAGTTTTTACACTCATTAAAGGTCTTATTATGATGTAAAAACATCATAACATGATTTTGAAACTTTTATCTAGACTTATAAACCTCTGTGGCACTCCAAAATGATGCCTACTCCAGTGGTGATCTCCAACGGACATGCTAAGGACTGTTACAAAAAAATGAGTATCTCCACTTTTCCAATGGCCATTAAATTTTTTTAGAATTCTCTCTAACTTATAATGACATTTTTTACAAAATTTGAGGTGCTGAAACCACCTGAAACTCTCATAATCCTTAATTTTCTCTCAAAATTGATCCATGTGCATGGATTATCTACATATTTGAACTTGACAATGATCTTTTGAAATGATAATTACCCATTTATAATATATTTTTTACATTTTTTACAAAATTAGTGATTTTTAGGGCATAATTTCTTGGTTTGACTAACTTAAAAAGGCTATGACCGGTTTTAGGAAAGTTTTGTATAATAAGAGTAGTAATTTGGCCTTTATGGTCAAATTACTAATAGTAAAAAAATATGGTAAAAAGTAATTTGTTTTTAAACCCAAGTGAAATATTTTTTCACCAAATTAAAACAAGTAAAATCATACTAAATCGCATTGGAAAGTATGAAAATAATGTAATAAAATGGAAGGTATGTAAAAGGGCACAAATGGAATAAAAACAAATTAATTAAGTCAATCAATTATACTAAATCATGTTGGTATAAGAGAAAAATAAAATTGGCAAAAGATTGGTCTTAAATGTATCACACTAATTCAAGCTGGGAAGTATGAAAAAATTCAAGAAATGGTTGTATTCTTACATGCACTCAGAAAATAAGAAAATAAGAGTGAAATAAAAATGAAGTAATCATAAAACAAACTAAATTAAGTTGGGAAGCATGTCAATGATGTGTAACTTCATAATCAATCACATCTTATCTCATATCTGACACATGTAATTTTGATTGTGACTTGTATTATTAGAAAGTTTTGTGAAGAATGTCGGGTCCTATCTGTGGTCTTACACTACAACTCACAAAGATAACACCAATGGGATGAACAAATTAGGATAATTAGGTAACAAAAGATATGGGTAATAAGAAAGTGAAATGTGGTAATTTATGAGGATGGTCAGGGCCTATTCATGGTCTTACAATGTAGCTCACAAATGAGATCCCAATGGGAGTGATCAATAGACAAAATAATATTTCTCAAGAGGAAATATGAGGGATATAGGGAATGAAAAAGGGAGTGTAAAAAATAAGACTTAGGCATCTTATGAGAAGACCTTAGGATATAAGAGGCATACTTAAGGACATGAGAAGATATTAAGTGACTAGTGACCATCAATGTGCAAAGTAACCCTATTCGCTATAGACACAAAGCTTTATAGGTTGATAAGTGTGCTACTAAGATGAACTCATGAAGGTAGATTGGTACAAGAAAATTAAAATATACCTACCTTCCCATGATGTGTTCCCCATTCTTTAGGACCCCTTACAAATTCTCCAGTCTACTAAAAAGATTGGGTACTTATGTGAGAAAGTAGGTAGCACTAAAACATTTTTTTATTCTCCTCTTCTAATATACTGGTCTATCACACCCTAAAGGACCTTGGCTCTACCGTGAGGCCAACTATGGAGTTTTATCTTTGACTAGAAAAAGGAGATGTGTGTTGAATCACATCTTTTAGTGTGATTTAACTTTTAAGAATATTTTTACTTTTTATATCATTGATTTTTGTAAAATGATTTGGCTTTTAATTTTTTTATGGATTTTTAAGATTCTTCTTTCATATGGATTTGGAATGACTAACCATGAGATATGTAGTGATACACATGAATGAGACTTAGGCTAAGTCTAAAGGAAGCTAAGTAACCAAAGGCAAAGACTGACTAAGACACTTAGGATTAACAATGAACTAACATGTGATCTCAAGTTTGAACCATGCATATGCTTAGTTTACAGAAAAGGAAGAAGGGAAAAAGGAGATCCAAAATGGACTGGTGAAAGGAAAGTATAATGAGACACATTTTTTATTAACTGATCACATGGTAAAAGGAGACAAGAACCAAAGGGAACAGGGTTTGTATAACCAAGTCACAATGACAATTATCTCTAAAAAAATAGAGATAAGAAAGTAAAAAATCATGAAGATACAAGAAGAGAGTTTTGAGAAAAACTCAATAAATAAAGAGAAAGTAATGATAAAGAAAGACAATCATATGCAAATATAAATGACAAGATAATCAAGATATAGTACCAAATAGTAAAGAATCACCATTTAAGCAAAATATGAATTTGATACAACGTCAAATGATATAATAGATATATAAGAATGAAATTAGAGCACGCATCCAATCAAAATTTAAATGTAAAGGCACCATACATGTGCTCATAAGTACTGATACATTTGCCCACACACATTATCCAAGACATCAGATAAATCTCTATGAAGCTGAATATGAACTATTATGAATGTCTCATCTATATTCAATGAAAACTATGAAAAGACTTCTCTTGTAATGTCATTAACTAAAAAAGTAGGAATGTTTGAAGGATCATACTAAGGAAAATTAGGCAAGGGATGCTTAGAATAATGCATGGGAGAAAGATCTATGGGAGAGGTAGGAATCACTGGTGGAAAAGGATCCACAGGTGAGGGACTCATAGGGGAAGAAGGGTCCACAGGTGAGGGAAGTTCCACAGGTGAAAGAATCATAGGTGGAGGCACAGAAGGGATGAAGGGACCACATGAGGGGATGGAACCACTGGAGGTGGAGCCATGAGAGAAGAAGGAGAAGCTCATTGCAGGAATAACCTATAGGAGGAATATAATAAGGTCCAAGAATAGCTACAATGTGATCCTTAAGATGTTGAAGGATGCAGAAATAATTGGTGTGATGGGTGTCACACTAGTGCCACAAATAATTTACCTTACCATACTTAGGTATATAATCAAGTAGAACCTTTAGGGGAGGTGTGGCTTTATTTGAGGTAGGAGAGGAAGGATGCAAAGTATCAATAAATCATCATAGCTTATGATAATGGGTAAAAGAATGATTATCTGTCCCATAAAAGCAATAAATATGCTTGTGATTGGTCTTAAGAGAAGAACTCACAGAAGGAGGTATAATTGGAGTGTAAGAATCCATAGAACACTCATTAGCCTATTTGGTGGGTAGAGGAGCCATCTTAGGCAAGGGAAGAAAACCATCATCAAGGTAAGGTGGTGATGGAGGAAGAATGAAACTAGGCTCAATAGAAGGAACAATGGGATGAGAAGCAGGGGTAGGCTTAGCAACAAAAAGAGTAAGAATAGGCTTAACTATAGTAGGAGCAAGAATGGTCTCAACTATAGTGGGAATAGGAATGGGTTTCAATAAAGGCTCTACTAAGGGAGGAGTAGGATCTATAGAAGGTCTAAGAAAGGTCATACTAATCTCAAGAGTAAACCAACTATGATGATCAGGGTACTTAGCAAAATGGTAAGGCCTAATCATAGCATGATCCATGAGCATACTCCTACAAGGCTCCTTAGAAATTTGAGGTGTTGTCACCATCTCTACCCTATAATAAATAGGGAAAATGCTAAAATTAGGAACTATAAATGAAGGAAGATACACAAAAATACTCAAGTAAAGAAGAAAGATAATGGATAATCTTGACATCACGGGCCTAGACAAGACCACATAAGATTGGATCATCTAAGGAATAACCATCATCATAATCTAGTGTGTGAATATCAATGACACAAGTAGGAATGACCTTATCATCTGAGGAAGTGTGGTGAATAGAATGCTGAGTCTTAGATAAGACTACAGGAATATCATTGTAAAGAGGCTTATAAGAATGAGGTTATAAGGAAGTAGGAAGCTACAAGATGACATGAGGTGAGAGATCAAAAGTTTTAATCTTTAGGTTAATCTCATCAGGCTCATCATCATCATAATATAATAGGTTAGGAGGAATGTTCCCAATACATTTGAGATGCTCATTGTAATCTTAGGTTGTATTAATGGGAAAATTAAGGCATTATGACTCACAGAATAGAATGCTAGGCAAAAGCTCAAGAGTAAGAATCTTGAATACACCATGGTCTTAGAATTGTTCAAAATTATAAGGGTTAGTGTCACCTTGAATCCTATAAATGGATCCATTATGAGGGAATTTAATGCATTAGCAGACAGAAGGAGCAAAAACTCTCATACGATGAGTCCATGACCTACCAAGCAAGATGTTATAAGAAAGGGGAAAGTTAAATATCATCACCTTCACATGAATGGTGATAGGTGGGATGGTAATGGGAAGCCACACATAACCTTGAGGAGGCATTTTCCTTTTATCATATCCTTGGCAGGTGTTTCATGTAGACTTGAGATTACATTATAAATATCCAAGGATCTTAATGAAGTCAAGAGAGGCATTGTAGGTGATGGAACCCTCGTCAATCAATACACACTTAACTTGGATATCACCTATTTGAATACTAATGAATAAGGGAGGATCATCCACATGAAGCAAAATCTCAATAGGAATCATAGAAGCAATGGGAAATTTTAAGGAAAGATAAGTGTCTATAGTTTTATCAACATTGATAGACATATCTTCATATTATTATAATATACTATCCTCAGATCTAGATAAGGTTGCCTCCTATCCTACTATGGGAGGATGAGGGACATTCATCTTGAATAATAGTTGCATAATATGGTTTTTATGATGTGGAAAAGTCCTAATAAGTTTAATAAATGGAATTTGGGATGGGAGATTAGTGAGCTCCATGATGGGTTCCCACTCATCATACCCCATAAGAGGTTTGTTAGATATAGGTGCATAATGATTAAGGAGGTCCTCAAAAGGAGGAGCCAAAGGACATTGGATTTTTTTTATAAGAAGAAGGTTTAGAACAAGGTTCAAAATCATGTTGAGATGATGAAGTAGTTGGTTCAAGTTAATTTTGAGAATTGGTAGAAGTGCTAGTAGAATCTTGATTATAATTAGTGTTAAAATATTACAAAAGAGTGGTAGAAATAAAAAAGGAAGTCTTATCTAAGAGATAGTCAAAAATTGAATCATCAAAATTAATAATTTCATCTTGCCTTAACTCATTTAACTGAGTTGAAGAAGAATCCTAGATAACATGATATGTTCTAGATGGAGTGTAGATAGATTGAGAATCGATAAAAGCAATGACCCTTTGCATATTAGTCATGATAACCATGTTTTATTCAAAATTTGGTTCAACAAGACTTTCAACATTATTGGTGGAAGGGTTAGCTTTGTCTTGATTATCTTGAATAGGTTGATGATTAGGAATAGTATATTTATAGATAGCTAAATGAACATTTGCTTGATTTAAGGCTTGAGTTTTATCATGTGATTTATAGTCCTTAAAATAAATTCCATAAGATTTTTGATGATTTTGAATGATAGAATCATTATCAAAATTAGGACCAAGAAGAAAATCCATAGCTAAATTATGAAGTTGTCTACAGGTCTCATGAGAATGACCCCAACTAGCATGAAACCAACAAAACTTGTTAGGATCATACCAGGATTTCATAGGATGGGTAGGGTTAAGATATCATGGAAGAGGCTTGGGTAGACACTTAAGTAATTCAACTGAGGATAGAGGTTTATGAACATTAATGTTTTTTGGTGAAGATAACTGAGGATTGGTATATTATTGAGTAGGGGCGCTAGTTTTGATGAAAGGGTAGGAACAACAACTTGAACATTGTGAATGGTGTCATAAGAATCTGTAACACCATCATTGGTAACATTGTGATTTGTATTCTTAAGTAAGATATGAGGACCCACATAAGGTTGGGGTGGCTCGAATTGATGCATAAATAAATTTTGTCATTTAGCTTGGTCAATAGCCTCCTCCAATGTACATGAAGAGAGAATGCGGACCTGATATTGAAGCTTACGAAAAATAGCATTGGTAAAGAGATGGAAAAGATTGTCATCAACCATGTTATGTTCACATTTGTTTGACAAAATTTTCCACCTTTTAACAAAGGCTTGAGAAGTTTCATTTTCGTGTTGTTTGTAATTTATGAAGTGGGTCAAGGTGTTTTTAGGAAGATCACTAGTTTTGAATTCTTGAACTAAAGCATTCACTAAATCCTCCAAAATAGTAATGGAATGAGTTCTAAGTTTGTTGTACCAATCCAAGGCATCACCTATGAGAGTTTTTTCTAATATTTTGGTAGTGGTAAAGGTGTTCAATTTGACCCAATCCTTATAAATATTTCTAAATGTTTTAAGATGAAGGATGGGATCGATTGATCTATTATAAGAAATTGTAGGTGTGATACCTCCATTATCAATATTAGTAATTTTAGTAATGAGAGATTAATTTTGGAGATGTTTAATGGTTTTATTTACCAAAGGAGGTTGAGGAATGATATTGCCTTGATAATCTCAAATAGGAGGGGGGAAGATTTTGGTTATGTATGCCCCAAGCTATTGGTTGAGGATGAGATTAAAGATGAAAAAGGTGGTTTTGAATTCTCATCATTTGATTTGTGTTATGAACTTTAAAGGTATTTATTTTATTAAGTGTTTGTAACAATAGTTGATGTGTTTGATTAGTATTGTTAGAAGTATTAGAGTTGGTGTTTGTAGCTTGGGTGCCATTATTGGTGTTAATAGGAGCTTGAGAAGAATTATGAGAATGTGACGCACTAGTGGAAAAATTTACTTGTGTATCAAAAGATGGACTAGTGAATGGTTTATGAAAAGAAGCACTAGTAGCATGATTACCTTGGGTAGAAAATGATGTACTAGTGTAAGGATTAAGGATAGTAGATCTTATGAGAGGCCCACTAGATGTAGAACCTGCCATGTTAGTGGATATACTAGGCATGGATGTGGAAGAAGTTAGAGAAGAAGAGGTCATGGTATGAGAAGGGGTCATAACTAAAATAAGAGGCTAGGTATCAAAGAAAGTGGTACCCCCAAATCTAGTTGAGAATATAGGAGTAGGTGAATGAGGCTCTTCAACTTGACCACTAGTCATAAGATTGTAAATGGTAGAAGGATCCTTTCCTTGATGTTAAGGAAATTTAGAGATAACGAAGAACATTTTGGGTGTATACTCTAATTTGGGTTGGTCTTCTAATGAGACAAGATGATTAAACTATGAAGAGGTATTAGGAGCGGTCCCATAGTTCATTATGCAAGTGGTAATATGAACATTACTCGCATTCAAGAGAGGAGCCTTACTTTGTCTATGGGAGACCCTATGAGGGTTTATAAAATTCATCATTTTTGTTGATTGAAACTAATTGTTGTCATCAAATATAAATACCATGATGAAGGGTAGGAAAGAGAGATGAGAAAGCAAGAAAATAGGGAATGACAAAAATAGTATAGGGTCAACTGGGTTGAACTAGCATAAAAATAAGGTTTGTAACCTATACAGGGTTGACTAGGTCAATCTAGTACAATGAACAAGGATTAGAAAAAGATGAAATAGGGTCTACAAACTATACATGGTTGATTGTGTCGATCTAGTATAGTGAATAGAGGTTCGAAAAGGTGTAGGGTCAAATAGGTTGACCTAGTACAATAGAGAGGGAAATTTAGAAATTGATGACAGATTTGTGGGCTTAAATAAGATAAATTTTGAAAGTAATTTGAAAAAAAATTATATAAAGGAAACAAATATTCAATTGGATTAACATTGGCCAATCCAATTAAAGTACACAATATAAAACCTTGCACCAACATTGGTTAATGCAAGTTTTTGTAATACAAAATATAAATGAGCAAAGAGCAAAAACTCAACTTGGAAAGTAAATAGCTAACTAATTATTCAACCCAAATGTTTAATTAGATTATTAAGATATGATTTTAAATGTGATGGGAAGTTGGCTATAAGCAAGGAACTGGAATGGCAATCTAAGAATGGTTTTAGGTAGATTGGATTGAAAGGGATTATAGTGGCAATTATATAAGCTTGGTATTAAGGGTGTCAGGGTTTTAGCCAAAATATACCATTAACCATGCTTTATACTTAACTAGATTATCAAGTTGGCTTCCCCCTTGGTGATGAAATCCAAGTAGGTTGGCCTTGGTTAGATAAATGTTAAAATACATGTTTAAATTATGTGAGTTGGCCATGTTTGCATAAAATATAAAATAATGAACTAAATGATTAATTAAAAATCATTTAATTAGACTATGTGATCTATTCTAAGCATATAAGTAATAAAAAAATAAAGTGTGAACTAATTACTAGCATATAAGGTTAATTCTAGCTTTGAAACAAGGTACAATGTTGATATAGTCAATAATATATACATAAAATATAGAACAAGGTCGACAGGGTCAAACCTTTACTATGAAAGCAAGGTCTAAAAATGAATAGGTTTGGTAGAGTTGACCTAGTTATCCATACAACACATAAAACAAAGAACTAGGTTGATAGTGTCGATCTAGTTGACTGTGTAAGGGCAGTTTTGAAGGCTACAAATTGTGAAAGGAAATACTATAAAGAAAGAGATAAATAGATAGAAAGGAACCTTGGTGGATCAAAGATGCAAATAATTAAGATTATTATTTAAGAACCTTGGTATATGCTTGTAAATTCTGCTAACTAGGTCAATTGGGCCGATTAAGCTCTGCATAAACTTGTTGTTGAGTGTTTGAAATGTATAGGGTCAACTAGGTCAACTTAGTATGCTAAACTAGATGCCTTAAAATGTACAAGTTTGACTAGATCAACCTAGTAATCTAAACTAGATGTCTAAAAATCTAAAAAACTATACTGAGTCAAAAGGATCGATCCAATAGGATGTACCTGAAAACCTATGCACAAAAGTTAGATACTAGGTTGATAGAATCGATTTAGTATGGTAGATATATGATAAAAATAATGATAAAAGAATGAAAGAAATGAAATAAGATGAATAAATCTTGTTAGGGTTAGTTCACATTAGGTTCACCAAAATATATGCAATCAAAAATGCATCATGTCTATAATTCAATCCTGGCTTGGAGAAGATAGAACATACCTACACTTCTAATTGAGGATAAATTTGTTAAGCAGGGGAATAACCAATATGAGGATCTGCTAGACTTAATTAGGGGATCACTTGTCACAATACACCATGCTAGGAATGTTTATAAAGCCTACAGTCTAACATAACCATGCAATAACCCTAAAAGAGTCTTAGGTTTAATGTTCACTCTATTCTAATAAACAATAAAGTAAATCTAATATAGTGCTCACCAAAACTTGTGGCACAAAGTGGGGGTTAGAAATTTAAAAAAACTAAATTAAACATGTATAGAAGATATATACTCATGTCAATGTATACAAAATCCTAATACATGGAAGAAATAAGAAAACTACATTATCTATCTACTCTTATAAAGGAGAAATAAAATTAAGAATACTTACCTTGAAGATGAACCCGTTGAGCATCAATATCTCCTTTGGCCAAGGTGCTTCATAAGATATTGTTGTGGTGTGTAAGGATAACAAAGAAAAACCATCTCTAGGCTACACAACCTATCTATACATCCAAAAGTCTTCTCCATAAGACAAGATTTGTATCTCCAAAGAAATTATGGAACCCTAAGATTTATTCCTCAAGTAGAATGGTCAATAAGTAGATGTTCATTCATACTTATTCTTCTTTGCTTCTCTTCTTAAAAATGGTTGGAAATAAACTTGTATATATAGGTGGATCTTGCCTTAAATCCTCTCAAAAATATTGGGTGTACAGGGTCAATCTACTCGACCTTGTATGTTTTCAGGATTAATTCACTAGGTTTAAGCTAGGTTGGTCAAAAGGCTAACAAACCCAAAAAGTGAAAAATACCCCTAAACTATATATGGTCAACCCAGTTGACCTAGTAAGACCAATTTCCCAAAAGGAAATTAAATCAAGAAAAGGAAGATAAAGCATGACAAAAGACTAGAATGGGTAAGTCTGGGAAGAATAATCTTAGGGTTAATGTTTTTTTATGAGATGAGTGTGTAGATGGAAAGTGGAAAAATGAACAACAATCTTATATAGCACCAATGGTCTGCCCACCACTTTCCTGGTGCACCCTATAAGGAATTAACTCAGAGAGATTGAGACTTGATGGGTTTTTACAATATATAAAGTGTCGGTAATCACTAAAAATTAAAAATATTGTGTATACAGATTACATGGAGGGGAAGTCTGAGTAGTATCATCAATTAAAGGAATAGAGTGATCATGTGGAATTAAAGAAGGAGGAAGTCCTTCCATAATATAAGGAGGTAGTTTAGTGGTATTACGAGTGTTTTGTAATGCATTAGGTTCATCATAATCTGAATCAATGAGCGTAAAATATAAATTAGGATTCATGTTAACAAGTTCAAGGAAGGTGCACTATTAATGTGGGGAATGCTTGGAATGTGATATTAAAATTTAAGATTTGGTAATTATATACTCTGTGGATTAGGATCAGCTTCATGTTTGTAAAATTTTCCATTGTGAATGAATTTGATACATTGGCTACCTAAAGAGGTAATAGCCTACATCCTATGTGTCCATGGGCGACCAAGGAGTATGTTGTAAGATAATGGTAGATCAAGAACCATGAGCTTAGTGTGAATTATCTTAGGTCCACTAGTAAGTGGAGGTCAAATACAACCAAGTGGTTTTGATTTTATTTATCAAATCCTTTACATTTGAGATGTGTTCGTTTAAGATTTTTTTAGTGTATCCAATTTGTTGTATTAGCTAAAGAGAGGTAACATTAATCCCTAGTCCTTCATATACCAAGACTTTTGGAATTAGGGTATTATTGATCATAATTTTAATAAAGAGGGGTGGATCATCAACTCAAAAAAGAATTTTATCATTGATCATATCCTCTTCAATAAATTATATGGATGATTTAGAGGATGTGGGAATGATTTTAATTGTATGCACTTCTTTAAGCGAAGGATCATTATAAGGGATTTCTAAATTAAGTGACAATGGTTCTTTGATATTATGTAATTATTACATAAGGAATTTCCTATGATATGTATAAGTATAAACTAATTCCATAAGGGGAATTTTAAAAGGCATTGAATTAAGTTCTTCCAAGAAATTCTAATACGATTAGAGGAAGAAGATCCAACATGAGGTTTAAGAGGTATAATGTTTTTCATAAGAATAGGAGAACTAGGTTGGGGTTTTGGTTGTGGAATTGTTTTCTCATTTGATTCATAATATGTGATGCAATAGTTGTAGTGTCTTTAAGTAATTATTCTACAGTAGAGGGTTTTTTATGTTTAGTGATAGGGTCTTTATGAGCAGGTTCTCATCTATAATTAACTTTCATTGCATTCACATATTAAAAATTGGTATAATAGTGATCATTATCAACATCAATCACATAAATATTATCATTTGAATGTTGTATGTTAGGGATAGGAGAATATTTTTTGAGGGTTTAAAAGATATGGTTTTAGTAAATTATTTATTTTTGGAAGCTTTAATATAATTGTGATGACATAAATTGATCATAACATCATGGTCAAATGTGTCTCCTAATATAAAAAATAGTAAATTTGACAAGCCTGTGACATGTTTCATGAGAATGAACCACATTAACATGAAACTAATAAAATTTATTAGGGTCATACCATGAAGGTATGGTAGTATTATAGGTGAAGGGATTAAATGGAGATAATAATTATTTCATTTATGGTACTATTAATGGTGGGTGGGAATCAAGTTGATTATCTACTTTGACTACCCCTAATTTTGTTTGAGGATGAGTAATTTTAATTGTGTTAGTTGAGGTTTAGAAATATTCCTTGGTTGATCTATGAATTGGTTCAAATTGTTTCATAAGTAACTCATGCCTTTTGTCTTGATCAAATACTTCATTTAAATTTTGTGGATAGAAAGTTCAAACCTTATACTCAAGTGAAGGTGTTAAATTAGTGCTACATAATTTGAATATATGGTCATCATTCATGTCATGATCTTATTTATGAGTGAATGATTCCTATCATTTGATGAAATCATTAGATGATTTTGAGGTTGATTGCTTTGCATTGATAAAATGACTAAGACAATTTTTTGGAAGATCATTTTGTTGAAATTCCTTGACTAGATCATTAACCAAATCTTCTAATTGTGTGATGGAATGTTGAGAAAATTGATTATACCATTCTAAAACATCAGCTGTAAATATTTTAATTAAAATTTTGTTAGTAGCAAAGGTATTTGTTTAGATCCATTCCTTGTAGAAATTACCAAATAACTCAAGAAAAAGTGCAGTGTCTTTAGTTCCATCATATTTAATAGTTGGAGAAATATTTTCAATATAAATGGAGACAATGAAATGAGCTAAAGGTTCATTTTGGATATTTTGAAGAATATTATTATGTATAAGGTGTTTGTGGAATGATATTCCCATTTGCATCTCTGTGAGGAGAAGGAATGAAATTTTGATTATTTTGAGGTAACATAAGAGGAGTTTGATTAGTTATTTGTAATAAATGATGTTGTATTTTCATCATTTGATATGTGTTTGACGTTTGCATAACATTCATTTGTTGGACTATTTATGCAAGAATTTGAATAGTGTCAATTTGTGTATTTTAATTATTAATACTTAAAGGTGGGATATTAGGATTTTTAAGAGAAGTAATGTTAGTAGTGGTAGGAGGAATATTCCGATTGTTAGGAGTAGGGATGTTTCCTATTAGAGGATTCATTGTAGGATTATTTGTTAAGCTTGTATCAATTGCTCTAATGGTGTAGTAAGGTAGTTTGGATAAGGTAGTATCTTGAGAAGCATGAAATGAATTATAACATCTAATCATCACTTTGGGTGATTTGGACTATGTTTTAATCAATAGATGAATGACAGGAAAAAATATACCATGAGTGATTATCCACTTGGGTAGCTAAAGTAATAAAAAAGAGTAACCCATATATCATCTAAATGGTTAAGGTTATTAATAAATATTTGGATAGGTGATTTTACAATGTTTAAACAAGGTAAAAATAAAGATAAGAAAGTTAAAATTGTGTTAAAAGAGGAAAATTATCAGACTAAGATGAAGTTGACCAAATACTATATGGGATTGACCAGTTGAAATTCAAGAATGAAAAGAATTGTGTCAGCCAAGTAATACGTAGTTGGACAAGTCAATGCCTAACTGATAGGATAAGAGGTAAATTAAGTTGGCTAGCTAGTATATAGTTGATCAAGTCGACATAGTAATGTACTAAGCTGTAAAGAGGTTAATCAATATGCGAAAGGAGTAAATCAACCAATAGATACGCATTAAAATAGTTCAACATAGTTAGAAGGAAAGGAAAACAAGACAATTTATAAAATATTAGGTGGAGTAGGTCATTTAATTTTATAGGAAGGAAAACCATAGTAGTGTGTAAAATATTAGGTTGATTAGGTTGACTAGGTTCTATAAGAAAGAAAAAAACAATCTGTAAAAGACTGGGTCAATTTGGTTAACTTAGTTCTATAATCTTACGAAAAATTTAAAATTATCTAAATCTAGATGATTTAGTTTTAGTTATAAAAAAGAGAACTAAATACACAAATAATTAAGTCAAGCTAGTCAATCTAGTTGAATCACACAACACAAACCTTGTATCAATGTTGGTTATTACAAGTTTTCAATATAACATAAAATAGCAAAGAGCAAGCAACAATAATGAAAGTTAGAATCTAATTAATTGTTAAAAAAGAAGATTAAGAAGTCATACTAAAGGTTTTGATTTTAAGTGTAGGCTTCCAAATATACTTGCTTGTTTGTTAGATAGCATTGGCCAAATATTTCAGAGCATTGACTATAGAGGAAGTACCATTCCCATAGGCAACTAAACCTAATTTCAAATTTAAGCTAAAATTAGCTTCTCAATGTTAATAATTAATTGATACACCATATAAACAAATGGATGGCTAGATATTTAATGTTTAATAAAAAATAAAAATCTTAAGCATTTCCCAAAATATCATGAGGTAGGCAAAAACTAAAGGCTGTGTTTAGCATTATACTATAGCTATGAGTACTGAGGCAAGCCATTCAAACCATGATATCTATAAATGACAAACAAAGATCATAAACAAAGTATTAATTATCCCTTTATGATAGTAACTAATTAGTTTAAAAACTATTGATACATAATTTTTAGGGAAAACCAAACAAAGTGAAAATAATAGCAAAAAATCAAAGTTTTGAAAGTTATTTTTGAAGTTTTTAGAAAGTAAATAAATAGGAAACCAACTAAAAATTAAAATGAGTTTAATTACTATCAAAGTATTTTAATTCCCTTTGACTAAACAAAGAATAAAATAATCAAAACAAATTCAATCTGATCAACCCAATTGTACAAACAAAACAGAACAAAGTCAAGTTGATCAACTCAATCTCTTGAAAGACAATCTAAAATGAACACAATTGAGTGTGTTGACTTAGTTTTCTAGAAAAAAAATATGATACAAAATTGAGTTGAGTCAGTCGATTTAGTTAATTGTAAAGGTACAATTTTATAAAACTAAAAATTTGGTAAAGATAATACTAAATTTTAAATTTTTAAAAATAGCGAGAAAATGAATTTAATTAAAATTTAACAAAGAGAAACTATTGATCTTATTAGAGTGACCCTAGTAAATAATACTGAGTTGACCAAGTCGATGTAGTAAATTTCCTAAATATGAGTTATTATTTTGAACTATGTTATCCAGGTATAAATTTGAACCTACAAAGTTAAGAGAAAGAATATTTAGACATACTCAAGCCAATCAACTTAGTATAAATAAAACTAGTAAATGATAAAATAAATAAAATTATGTCGATCAGATTGACCTAGTTATGTAAAAGGAAAATGTATAAAATAAAATAATTGAGTAGATTACTTCAGTTAAATTTTTAAAGATAGAAAATTAAACTATATCAATTAGATCAATCTAGTTTTTTTATATTGGAAACTCTACGCATAGAAATCTAAATAGAGTTGAAGGCTCACATCAGTTGGAAAACCTATAAAAATTTCCCATAACTAGGTCGATAGGGTTGACAAATCTATAAAAACCTACACATAGATCTGAACTAAGTTTATAGGGTTGATGGAGTATGAAAACCTATGCATAGAGTGTTAAACTAGGTCGATAAAGCCAATCTAGTTATTCGTAAAGAAAAATTAAAAATCTACAAGGGTTAGATTCACGTTGGGGTCACCAAAATATATAGAAGTGAAACTAGACAAATCTCTAACTTATTTTACTTAATAATATTCAAACTTGAAGAAGGTAATCAACTAACAAGTCTACTTAGAAATACATTTATATCCAGTCATGACCAATAATGAATCTGTTAAACTTACTAAAGGATCTCTTAGCACACAATGGCAAAGGCAAGGTTTCCAAGGCCTCTAGTAAAATTCTATTTTATAGTAATCCTAGATAGGTCTTATGATTATATATGATATTAAGCAAGCTATTCTACTAAACAAATATGCAATCTAATCTAGTAAATGCATATGCAAGCTAATCTAGTGTTCATCAAAGCTTATGGCATAAATGGGGATGATAATAAACATTTAAAGACAAATCTATCCAATATAACATATAAATTATATAAGCAAAGATAGATGCAATTCAATCTATTGGTTCTACCACATTTACCTATCGAAGTATGAAGGGCTAATAATATACTTTCCTTGTTGAAGTGAAACTGTCATGCCTCAATCTCTCTCTTGGCTAATGGTACTTTGTAAGAGGTTGTTTTAAGCTTGTAAGGATCACAAAAATAAATCAACTCTAGGATACAATAATTATTCTATGCATCCAGTACCTCCATAAGACAAGTAATACTTTTTCAAGGTAAAAACCTAAGCAATGAAACCTCCTATTGATTATATAAGAAGATTTATGAGTAGTAATAATGCACAATTGAATGATCCTCTATTTAAAAATGAAATGAAGAGGGAATATATCCATACATTGATCCTAAACACTCCCAATAATTTAGCTAATGCAGTTGGTCTAGTTGACCTTGTTAGATAAGAAATAGATTCATTAGGTCTTGAACTATGTCGACTTGGGGTGATAGAGTTCGGTAACATGCATTAAACCTAAAATAGGATCAACCCAATAAAATTAGTAGAAAAAGTGGTAAAAAAGAGTTTTTTGTTAAGTAGGGGCTATTTTTTATGGTGAGTTACTTATGGAAGTTATAAGTGAGGTTTTAATGCTTAGTGAAATGGATAGAAGTATCTTGTATTGGATTTAGGTAGTTTTATAGGGGCCAAGAATTTTACAAAGCACTAAAGGTCTTTTAATACCTTTTCTAGTGTACCCTTTAAGGCATAAACTTAGAGATATTGATATTTGATGGGTTCCTATAAGACAAAAAGTATCAGTAACTAATAAAGTTTAAAAATATTATGTGTATACAAACACTAGCATCGATATAGGCAGCTGATTAGGATACAAGTATCTAGGAAGATATAGAATAGGTATAGGTCCCAAACTTATAGATAATGATAATAATTAAATTTAAATCATTTTGCATAATATAAAAGGTATGGTCATAAGAATAATAGTGGGCAGAATAAGAGATAATTAATTTGGCACAAAGAGATAATAAACATAAGCCTTTTGATAGAAGGAATATCTTATAATTGAAGGGTACAACCATGATGGGTATTTTATAAGTGTGCAATACCAAGGTGCTATATAAGTCAAATTTAGTGTCTATACTTAACCCACTTTAATCTAGTAATAAAATTACTCCTTTAAAGGAAATAATTGTGTACTTGGGTGTGTATAACACACCTTGTATTTGTGTGAGTCCCACTTGAGTGCTTTTATGGTGACTAACCTACAAAAAATAGCATGTTACATTATATAATCAGTGTATATAATCTTAAATTAAAATAATTTGAAATACTTGAAATTAAAGAGAGTAAGGTTAGGATTACATCTATGTGTCAGTGCAACCATCTTGCCTTTTGAAAATTTAATTTTAAGAGATGTTTCATTATGAAGCCTTGGATTTGACATTAGGAAAATTTAGAAACCTAAAAGTGCACGTGCGTGTGTGTGTGTGTGTGTGTGTGTGTGTGTGTGTGTGTGTGTGTGTGTGTGTGTGTGTGTGTGTGTGTGTGTGTGTGTGTGTGTGTGTGTGTGTGTGTGTGTGTGTTGGAGGAAAACATGCACTTAACCTTGGAAAAAAGGTGAGTTATCACATGATCATTGAGCATATCTCAATCATGCAACATAATCATACTTATAATTTGATGAGTGTGAGTGATCCAATTAAATCACACTATATATCTGGTAAAGCTAGATGATTTAATAAAATCTAACTTATAAACTTAGTAATATTGAGTAAATTAATCACATCAACCCTATAAAAATATGAACCAACTCCTATAATAGATTGGTTCAATAAATTTCATAGAATTTCATCTTATGTATGATAACAGTCCATAGTAGTATTTTAAATCTAAAAAAATGAATTGATTTTGAAATTTAAATTGCTCTTTGTATGGTATATGCACCTCATATATGTCTCAAGCTGAAACTTGGGTATAAAAATGGTACCAGTGTATATAATTCTACCATAAATGTGTATTTGAATAATATAACTATGAAATTTGGCCAATTTGAAATCTTATAAGTGTGGACATGTTCCCATGACATGCCCCCATTAAATCTACAGAATCTAAAAACTAATGGAAGTGTGGAGAATAGGTATCTATAAAATTTCCTCCAATGTAATATTAAAATGCTAAGTATTAAATAACTATGGAGGTCATGATTTTTTGGCATGCACCTATTGAAATATGAAACTATGAAAATTATGGAAACAATGCCTCTATGACATGTCCTTACTGATATTCCCCCATTTTGCGGTAAGGATAAATATAGACTAGTAGTTACCTTACCTCAAAAGGATAATATTATTGTATAATCCATGTATGGATCATGTAGCATATATGAGTAACATGTCAAGGTAGATATGGCAATGAGGTACATAGTATGTGATCACATCAAGTCATAATATGCATGATGATAATCATGGAAACGTTTATAGGGTAATAATACAAGCTCAACAAGCAATCAAACACACACACAAGAGATTTCAAAATCAAGACAAGAGGTAATGGTCCAAGGAGACCTAATACAAGGGGCATGTTCAAATGTCACACAATCTAAGGGACATGAATTAGTCAAATATTCAAAAAACGTAAAAATACATGTTTAAATGTCCATATACAATATACTATGCCATATTCAAATCTCATAATAAAAAAACATAGTCATGGGGGCCACAATCAATGGATCATATTCTAATGCTCAAACAAGTAATACAATTCAAGACAATATCAAGCAAGGAAAAAACTCAAGGAAGTGCAAAAAAGAAAACATGAAATCATAAGAAACTAACACAAGCATATTAGATTAATACCTAGATATATGTGTTATAAAAAAATGTTAAGTACCTATCATGTCAAGTACCTTGTGAAAGATCTAAGTATGGATAAAGGCATGTGTAAGTATATAATATCACACATGATAATGGAAATGATCATCTAATAACATAACCTAGATGTATCATGATCAAGAATAAAGATTCCCCCAAAGTATTGATGATGTGAGTAGAGGGTGTGATGCTAAGAATTTGATGATGGAGGGGAGGTTAGATCAAGTGTTAGTTTCACAATGAAATCAAAATGAAAATAACACACTAAAAAAAGCATAACACCTCCATGCATAGATCATAGGGGAGCTTAGTGAAGAAAACCAATTGACAAAACATAACTAAAATGCAAGAAAAAATAAACTTTCTTACCTTCCTTAAATACTCCAAAAGATCACTTTGTTGGCTTGCTATGCTTGTGCTCAAGAATTCTATGGAAATGGATATTGGCTATCTCCTTTCTCCTTAGCACCATGGTTTGTCTCATACTTTCTTGACATAGCTTGAAGGCTTGATGGCTTGGCTTGTGATTCACAATTTTGACATTATAACTCTATATATTTCAATCTTATCATAAAACTAGCATTATAATACTAATATGTCTAAGTTTTCTAAATGGAGAGTCAAATGCTTGTATTTATAGGTTTAGCAACCAACCCTAACCCAAGGTGAGTTAGAGTGTAGTTAGAGCTTGAAATGGATTCAAACCTAACCTTTGTGAGTTAATTAACCCCAATAGAGTTAAAATGTATCAAATGGTCATGATTAACAATGAATAAGCATGTTGAGATATTTTGGATATTTTACAACTCACAAAAAGGTAATTATGAATTCCTAGGATTTCTTTGATTTTTGAAGTTTCTTTTTGATAATTAATTTAATTTCTCATGGATGATTCAATTAAGAATTTGATTAGGTTTTGCATTTTAATTAATTCTATTTAGGGATTTTAGCATTATTCAATATTTTTAATTAATTGATGTGTGCATTTGCCCCATTTAATTGGTCTATAGGCTAAATTACATATTATGAACCCATAGTTGAGACATTTAGTGATTCTTAGGCTAGATTTGAAAAGGTTGGTAAGAATCAGTCTAAAGTTGGGTATGAAGCCATTGGTGGCCAATTTTAGGTGTTTATAGTTTTCTCTTGTTTGGGAAAGCATTACAAGTTGTAATCATAGTAATGTCTTCTCAAATATTGAAAAGGTCTTGTATGCTTATGACTTCAACAACAATGGATGAACTCTTATTTCCCCCTCAAGGGAGCAATTGCAAAAGGGTTGGCAAATGGTCCCTCAAAAGAAGGAAACAAGTAGACCAAATAGATGAATTGATGGGGTGGAAGGGACTGATTTGTCTATAAGAAGTTATAATTAGTGGCATATAGAGTTGCCCCAATTAGGGTAGACAAACTGGATGATTTATCCAAAAGTAGTTATAATCATCAACGTCGGTGGATTAAAAAAGGTGATGATTTTCCCAAAGGTGGTTATAATCATCAAAAAGTCTTAGGGTAACAAGAGACTAATTTTTCCAAAGGCAATTATAATTAGTTAAAGGGAAAATAATGATTTTCCCATAGGTAGTTATAATAACTAGTAGGATAAAAACATGCCCCAATTGGGTAGAAGAAAATGAATGATTTTCCCAAAGGTGGTTAGAATCAATAACCCTCAAATGGATGGAAACACAATGATTTTACCAAAGGTGGTTATAATCACTAAAATGCAAGTGGTATGGTGTACAATGATTTGCTCAAAGGTGGTTATAAACATTATATCTTGATAGTGGAAAACATGATATGAAATGATGATGGAAAATATTATGATGTCAAATTGATAATGAGGATAAAGATGAATTAGGTAACCTACTAGCAGGGAGATATTTGTTTGAACTGGCAATGAGAATAATTATTTCATTATTTAATTAATCTATTTAGGATGTGATTCAGATTTGATCAAGAATGTTATTGGAGCTGGTGCTAGTGATAAGGAGATATAAATTATTGCATTGCCACGTAGACTTCTTGAAGATAATTTTTGTTATAACACATGACGGTAGGCATCATGATAGTACACCATGAGGACTTGGCTGAAATATGCATAAGGACTAACTCTCGATCCAATACTCAAGGAAAAATAATGTACCCATGATAAAAAAAAATATGATGAAAATGTTGATGTATGAATATGGATGGATTCAAGAATAATGTGCAAGGAATCACCTAATGAATACTTGTAGACTAGATCGAGGCATAATATTGAAAGTAAATAAACATGCACACAAATAAATAAAAATAAAAATATAATAATTAGTCACAATATTGATACAAATAATGTGACATAAACAAGGTGAAAAACATTTCTCCTATAAAATAGGAAACATCTTAACAAACAAACAAGATGGGGTAACAGAAGAAAAGGGAGTGGTTAGGTTGCATCCATATGCACTAGGAAAGTGAATGTTATCTACATAATTCCATGGACATAATATCCAATAAAAAAATTAGGCCAAATGTACTTTTCCTAGGATATGGGATAGAATAAAATGATAAGAAAGAAAACAAACATGATGGATGTAATAGAAGAATATGGGAATGGTCTTGCAAAATGGCAAGTACATGGGAAAGGCCTAAAAGGATGGGTAAACTAAATGACAAGTGATTTCCTATGACTTAGTGAGGGTTCTCAGAAGCCTTAAGGCAAAGAAATGGTCAATATTTTTGGTTTTTCTAAAAAGTTTTATAAATATGTTTGGAATTTTGGAGTATCTTAACTCAATCGAGAATGACGAGACACTAAACGGTCTAAGCTCATAAAATGGTGAGAACATTCAAACTAAAAATGCTCACAAAAAAATGAGAGCATGATGAAAAAGGGGGACTAAGATGACCTCAACATGAATTGAGCATCACCTATAGAGTCCCAATAAGACCTTAAGTCACAGTAGTTTTGCCTTATAGTGGAGGAATCTAACTAGTATAACAACCAATTCAAACAAAATAGGCATAGTTAGCATAATGGCATAGTACAACATAGGAATGGCAAGTTGGTATGTCAAGGCACAATAAATAAATATTTCCCCTAGTTTTCCCATAGGCAATTATAACTAATAAATAATGTCATAGATCAATGATACTAATTTTTCCATAGATGGTTATAATTAGTAACAAGACTAGTGAGACATTGATTTTCCCAAAGATGGCTATAATCAAGCCCATATAAACAAAGAATAATATAAAATGAAATAATAAATGAAGGATGAAAATACCAAAACTTTTGTCATACTGCTCCAAAATATGGCCTCTATCTAGAATTCTTGAAATAACTGCTAAAACTGATCTAATTCTTCATGATGAAAGTGAAACCAAGGTCAAACAAGCTAGGTAAGGAGTGTCAAAACATGTTGGTCAATAAAAAAGGTATGGTAGAATGGAATGGTGAAAAAATAAAGTGATATAATGGTATGGTACAATGTGAAACAATCCTCATAGATAATACACCATGTCACTCAAGTGAAGTAATGTTTAAGGTGTATAATATTCATCGGCTCATCAAGTTCATCCCTATTTAGTGTGGTGAGCTTGTATTCTCCAGTGCCATAATCTAAAACAATGATGAAAGGACTAACCTAGTTGGGTTTAAACTTGCATTTATGATCTTTCTTGGTTGTGGTATTCTTTTGGTTCTCTTTAAGTACCAGATCATCAAGCGTAAAGTCTTTGTATTTTACACGTTGATTGTAGTGGCCAAGGAGTCAATTTTGATATGCTTCCAAGTTGTTTATTGCATCCATGTATTTCTCATCAACTAAATCCAACTCTTGCAAGTGAGCTACTCGATAATCTTCATCATCCATGACATGCTTCAAAGAGATGCATAATGAAGGTAATGTTGACCAAATTTAACCCTACAGGACAAATTGGGACCCCTATAGGTAAAAAATTGAGCTTTATATGTTTTAATGGGTATATTATTATGTCATAATGTGTATTATATGTCATTTCATGTCACATTAGCCTGGGTCTTCGTCATTTTCAATATTTATGTCTTTTTGGGTCATTTTGGGGATCAAAATAGAGCATTAAAAGACTTGTATAGCTTCCTTGGGAGATGTGAAGGTTTCAAAAGATGATGTCACACCCTATGTGTCCTCATATGTCTTAATCAACTATTTATAACTAAAAAGTGGTAGGTTATTCAAAAGAATGGGTAGTTTTCTTTAAAAAATGGGTATTTAATGAGGTGTACAAAATTTTACAGACTCTTTTAGTTGAGTACATTTATAGAGTGTCTCTTGGTATTCCATACACTTACTCTAGTGATCAGTCTGATCATAAGCTTCAATAAATGAAAAACATTCTTCTCTCTTCTTCTACTAGGCTTGGCAAGCAAGAATGGCCTTCAGGTTTATACTTGGTATGGTCAGTAAGAGAGGTTTCAAGAAAAAATATCTTGTGTCTTCTACACTCCGTTAGATTCCATTTTATGTTTTTTTATATAATAATGGCGACTTGTTCTTTATGAACCCTTCCTAATAAGTTGACCTATCCAATTTGCTTACTAATCTATGCACCCTATAGGTTTTGCTCTATTTTAGGTAGGTTCATATAATCCAATTGGTGATTTTGAATCCAGAGGATGTTGGCTCTCTTCATAAATTATTTCCATTCTTAGTTTTATGTTTGGAAAAGACCTCATGGGATTTTTAGTTTAGTTTGTAGGCTGATGTTCTAGGTAGAATGATAGTCATTTTCACTACTTGCAGAAGGTTATATTCGGTGTAAGAGATTCATGTGAAGGACATATGATTTTATCTATGTTTAAATACCATATATGCCACCTCAATTGCATATTTGTTCCTAAAACACCATACCTTGATCAAACATTCAATTTTGACATACACACAGTTAACTCTTTATCTATTTTCCACTTGCAGTCACATGTGTGGAACCTATCTAGAAGCTTCATGGAGGTGAATTTAAGGTCTCAAGACATTTATCATGTCTTTAAAATTAATAAAAAATAGGTATTAATCTCCAAATATTTTATAAAGGGACTATGACAGTCAATACATTACTTCTACACAGTCTCCTGCCATTAATGCATATATACAGGTGCTCTCATGGAGGAATTCACATTAGAAATGAGGCATTGAAACTTGTTTCATGTCTTTGATAGTGTGAATATTCATTTGGATTTATTAGTATAGGCTTAAAAATCATTTTATGGTCATGAAAATGCACATTATCTAACCTCATACTCACTGCCTGTCTATATACAACCCAGAATGTTCACCTACAGGTGATATCATAGAACCATGAAGGCACTTGTACAAAAGATTGGAGTATGGTAAATTTTTATTTCAAATCCTAGTATGTAGGTTGATCATTTTAGACATATTTGAGGTATGGATTGAAAAATATACGTGGGAATCCATACTCAAAGATTCAGTGACAGTGTTCAGAGGTCAAATCCCTAAAAATGCAAAACAAAGGTCTGGGACTTTTTGTCAAGGCCATGTAACAAAGTTATCAAAGGTTTTATGACATATGGATGATCCCAAATTATAGTCTCCACATAGTATAAGAATTTTTAAAAATTTTGGAGGTAGAGGATTAGAGGATAATGGTTTTTGGGAAGCATAAGGTTACACTTTCATGCTCTGAAAATAGTCAGTATCATCTATAGGATTTTGATCCAAAAGAGACCTTTTTCACCCAAATTTAAAAAATAGACTATGCCACCATAGTTAAATGTTTCAAAATATTCTAAAGGATTATTTATGATCTAAAATCCAATTAATGAGAATTATATATTATATTTTTCTTCCCATACACACCTATAGGTGTCCTTACCCTTATGGACATTCATGAAGTGGACTTAAGCATAGAGTCTATCTTCATGTTTGAACTATCTCATCAGGTGAAAGGCATATCACAGAGAATTTATGGGATATGTATCATTAAAAAAGGTTATAAAACTACAATTTAAGCCACAACATCACCCCACATAGTCAGTTGTAGCTCACTGTAAGGGGTAGAGAGCAAAAAGATTGGGTTTTGATGTGGTCTAACCTATACAAGATGAGTGAACATGTATAAATAATTTATTAATGATATTTTAAGGTTTAAATAGGTTCAATTTATTATTTTAAAGTCTAAACCATTAAATTCCACCTACAGGTATGCTGCCTTGGAGCAAATACAGTCAAAAAATTGCATTTGGTCTTAACTAAGCAAGGAACATGATGAGTATATGAGAGGTTGAGGTAATATATTAGATTGGAAAACATTAGTTAAGGTTTTTATATAATTAATTCACTCTCATACAACATAAATCATTTATAGATAAGGGTCTAATTAGGGAACACACAGTCTACACCAAGAGACATTATGCATAGTTTGCTTACCTACAGTTTGTCTTGGATTTTAGATGAATTGGAAGGTCTAATGACCTGATCTAAGGCTGAATTTTTGTGTGGGAGTTAATAAAAAAATTAATAATACCCTAAAACATTCAAATTTTCTAAGTAAATAAGGGAATTACCCTCTATTTTGTCTCAAACAAAGGGTATTTCCCTTTATGCATAAACTAGTAGTTTTAGAAAATAGAGACAAAGGGATGATCCAAGAGCTGATTGAGAATTGATTATAGGTTTGAAATTTTTTATTAAACCTATTAAAATATTATAAACCAATCACATAATAATTAACCTCAACATGGAGGTCTAAATCATCAAGTATGTAGTCAGGTTTATAAGGTGGGGTTTTGGCCTAAAGCCCAAATGGTAGACCAACGTCACTTCTAAATTAATAAGTGGATTATAGTGGAATAATACATGTTTATGAGATCATAATATATGTGTCTGAGCTATTGGTATGCAAATAAACCATAGATAAAGTGATTTGTGGCTTAAAACCATCTCAGGCCTGCAGGAAATGGAGAAAAGAGCTTGATAGGCTAGATTGAAGTGCTTACATCTCCTTGAAGGTTGTGCATGGGGATATAAGAAGTTTTAAGGTGTTGAAAGGGGACTTTAATATCACATTTTTTTATTTTTTTTGAAAATAAAATGTCCAACCTTCATGAAAAAAATTTAAGAGTAAAATTAGGCTAAAACCCTACCAAACCCTAAATAATGACGTGCTTAGGAAAATAGTGAAGAAAATGCATCCAAATGGACCAAAATGGCATGGTAAGTGATTATATGTTTCATATTACTCTTTATATCTTCCCCCCATCATTTTTGGTACTGACCTATTTGTATAAATAAGGTACAAAATGGGTTTTTTATCTATTTTATGCATCATGTAGGTTATAAGAGCTTCCAAGAGATGAAACCAACTTTAAGAGAAGTATTAGGACTTATTATAATCCCTCATGTCCATTTAATGATTTATAAAAACTACTAAGTATGTTTAAAAACTAATTCATCTTAGCTAGTCAAAACTAGCATAGTGAGCAAGATGGTGATAAGTGTGAAAAGCTTCAAGTAGGTTGATTTTAAGGTGTGACAGATGCCTCTAATGGAATGGATGGTATTTAAACATTTAATTCACCCCATTTTATGTATTTTTATGTGAAATTTAATCAAAATTTTAGGCCAAGTGTGCAAGGTGTGGGAAATAGGAGTTTTTTTTTAGTGTAGATGGTGATAACTCACTTTTAGAGGAATTTAGATGACAAAGACTACAACCAATGCATGGAGATACATGCCTTAAATCATTCCCCCTCAATATAATCATAAAAACTATCCATAATCATTTTTAAGACATTGAAATAATAGTGAATGATGAAGGCAGTTTCCTTGTGCAAAATGAGAACTCCTACTCCACATTTCAAGAGTTTTTTGACTTGGGGTGACATTTTTGCTTCCTAACCTTGCATGATCAGTTTCAAATTCCCTTATAATTCACATGTAACTCATTTTATTATCTTAAAAAGTATCTTTATGACCTTTGAACTTATCTCTTATCCTATCTCTCTCATGTTCTATAAGAACTAGCCATTTTGGCCTTTGTAAATTATGCTCCACCTGAGTATGAGAAATGCCTAATAATTTACATACCATGGATAAATAAATACTACTTATTTTTATCTCTTCCATGACTATTCATAGTGTGTTAACTTGGATGATTAATCTTGCTTAGTGATGACTATTATTTCATTAGCATTGTTATCTCATTATCTCACCTATTTGTAGTTAGAAAACTTATTTTTGTAGGTAATGTGAAGTGTTATATTGACATATTAAGGTTGAGTGAGTTATTATATTCACTATTGTCATTCAAGGCCTCTTGTTTAGTCCTCTTAGCCTAAACATTCATCACAACCTCATAATGGAACATTGATTTGAGAAGATTCAGATTAGAGAAGTGTATGTTTAGTTAGTCCCTTGTTCTCATGTGTAACATGTAGCTGATTAGTAATCATCAACTAATTTGGTATATCACTTCATTTAGGATAGTTTAATTTCAATTTTTTCTCTCTTTTCCCTTACAATCTTAGGTGTAGTAGTGGTTTACAAGTGATACATCAATGCAACTAGCTCTATCTAGAGATTCACCTCATTCTCAAGCTACCCACAACCTAGAAATTTTTTAATTGTGCCACTTGGATGAGTAGGGATGAGAAATATTCTCAAAAGGTGAAAATCTAAGTGATAATAGGTAACTCAACCTCAATGGCAATAATGGATTCAGTACCATAAATAAGTGAGTATGGAGTGGCACCTGTATGAGTGAGATGATTGGTACGGTATGCCCAAAGGGCATGGAATATTTGAAGGTGTCAATCATGAATGGAATCATTGATAAATTTTTTAAGGATATTAATAATGGTTTTGTTAGATGCTTTTACATGAACATTACCTTATGGGTAATATATCGTAGAGAAATATTATTTGATCTTGTACTTGGCACATAATAATTCAACATCCTTATTCTTGAATGATCCTCTATGATCAAATATAATGTTGGAAGGGATACCATAGCATAAAATGAGATGGTTAAAAATGAATTCGAAATTTTGTTTTCCAATCACCTGAGGGGTATAGCTTCAACCCACTTAATGAAATAGTTTATGTCAGTAAGCATGTGTTTATGGTTATTGAATGAGGTGGGGTTTATCTTCCCAATGAGATTGAGGCCCCATGTAGCAAATGGTCATGGTGTAAACATTGGTTTCAAATTCATGGTTGGGGCATGAATCAAATTGGCATGACATTGACACTTGTTGCATATTTTCATATATGCAACTGCATCTATATTATAGTTGGCCAATAGTACCCAATATGTAAGAGCTTTTTGAATAAGATTGCTCTGTTGGTGTGGGATCCACATACCCCTTCATTAACTTTTCATAAGGCTAATGTAGATTCTATTAAAGGTAAATAATGAAACATAGTTCCATCAAAACTATAGTGGTATAGGATTGGTCTGAGTAAGGTATAACATTAGGCATTGTGGATGAAGGCTTTGGATTATTTTTGAGATAATTATGGTGGTAGAACATGGTTGTGTAAATAGGCATATAGGTCTAAACACCAAGTAGAGCTGGGACCAATAATATCATAGATCATTGCAATAGTTGAAGGTTCATGAGCTGGTGCTAGCAAATTTTTGATGAGAAATTGGTATTCTTTAGCCATACCTATTTATCAAATGAGTGACCCAATGGTAGCCATGGCATTTGTTGTTATGTTAATGGCCCTCAATATATGCTCAACCTAGACATCAGTAATTTGTTGCTTGAGAGTGTCGATCATGGCCTTTTGGGGAACTAGCTTATCATCTTTGGTCTAAAAATGGTCTATAACTTGATTAATGATTAACTGAGAATCACCATAAACTTTTAAATTTTATATGTTTCATTATACTACCTATCGAATCCTTGTAATGAGTGTTTCATATTTAACCATGCTGGTGGTATAAGGAAAGTTGATTCTAAATGACTTAGGTATTGATCCCCCTTTGGAGTAATAAAAAATAGGCCTACCCTCAATCCATGTGTTGTGAATGAACCATAAAAATATAACTTCTAGTGCTGCTCCTTAAGAGGTGTTTCAATGATGGTCATAATGGATTCATCAAGAAATTGGAATTTTAATGGCTCTATGTCTATAAGAGGTGCTTCAGTAAGTTGATCTCTAAGAAATTTTACCTTGATAGCTTATTAGTTGACATACTATGTATGCAATCAAAAATTCATCATGTCTATAAATCAATCCTAGATCAAAAAAGATAAAGCATACCTACACTTTCAATTGGAGACACATTTGTTAAGTGAGATCATGACCAATATGGGGATCTACTAGACCTAATTAGGGGATCATTTATCATAATACACCATGATAAGGAGAGTTATAAAGCCTCCAATATAACACAATCATGAAATAACCCTAAGGGGGTCTTAGGTTTTGATGTTTCACCTAATCTAATAACAAAAAAAGTAAATCTAATCTAGTGCACACCAAAGCTTGTGGTATAAAAGTGGAGGTTAGAAATAATAAAACTAAACATGCATAGAAAACATATACTCACATCAATCTATACATAATCCTAATACATGGAAGAGAAATACAAATGTGTCATCTATCTACTCTTACAAATGAGAAATAAAGTTAGGAATACTTACCTTTGAAAATGAACCCATCGAGCCTCAATCTCTCTCTTGACCAAGGTGCTTCACAAGAGGTTATTGTGGTATGTAAGGATGACAAAGACAAATTAGCTCTAGGCTAAAAATTCTATCAATGCATCCAAAATAATTCTCCACAAGACAAGATCTGTATCTCCAAAGAAATTATAGAACACTAAGTTTTACTTCTCAAGTAGAATGGTCAATAAGCAGATCTTTATTCACTCTTAATTCTTTTGATTCTCATAATAAATTATGGAAATGAACTTGTATTATAGGTAGATATTTACTTTAAAACTTTTGAAAATTTTGATCAACATGGTCGACCCAGTTAACCCAATACAATTATGGACAATAATTCACTAGGTCATGAGCTAGGTCAGCCAAAGGTCAACTAGTTCCTAAGTGAAAAATATGCCAAAACTGTACAAGGTCAACCTAATACAACTGACTGACAAAAATGGATTTATGTGATGAATAGGAGGATAAAACATATCAAATGATTAGAATGGGTACAAGAAATAAGAACAAGCTTAGGTTAAATTGTTTTAGGAGACAAGTGTGTAGGTAATAAGTAGAAAAAGGGAAAACAATCCTATGAAGTACTAATGGTCTACCCACCACTTTCCTGATGTACCCCTTAAGACATGCACTTAGAGAGATTGAGACTTGATGGGTTCTTATAAGATACAAAGTGTCAGTAATCAATTTTTTTTTGAAAATATTATGTATACATATGCCCCATTCAAAGTTCATCACATGTCATTTGAGTGCAACATAGGATGATGCTTCGAGAAATAGAACATGCTAACACATAACGTTGATGTTAAGTAAAGTGTAGTAAGCAAAAAATAAGATAAAAAAAGGACATAATTAAAAAATACATACCTTTACTTACCTCAATGATGTAGATACAAAAATAGACTGTAAGAAAGGTGAAGGCATCTAATGTCAAGAACACTAGGTGAACATGTAGAAGTTAGTGCAAAAAATAGCTAAAAATTAATTTTTTTTGAATATAGGCATATAGGAGTGGAAAATATTCTCTACATCATCATGAGTACAGAACATTTTATGATTCAAAAAATGGATAAGTAGAAACAAAGATAGAGGCAAAATAAAGAATCTGCTAGAAAATAATTGAAAGATTTGAATTTTGAAAAGTGATTTTTAAATAGGGTGAAATGAAAGTCATTTGTTATTTTTGACTTGTGAAGGAGAGAAAAAGAGCTCTGAGAGACCAAACAAGCTAAGATGGTGAGGAGAGGAAAGGATAGATGAGAGGGACCCCTAGAGGTGGTAGTGGGTGCAGGACAAATAGGCAATTGAGAATCTTAAGCCAATTTTTGAATATTTTAGTGATATAACTGTATTTTTATAAATTTTTATTTTAAGTATTTCTTAATGTTGAAATGAAATTGAAATAGATGTTATGGGTAGGAAAAACTATTTAGGGAAATGGGATTGAAGGGTGTGGGGATATAACTATCAAAAGGCACTTTTTTCATAGAATGTAAGGGGTCGATAGGGAAAAACAAGTAGGTCGACCCAATAGGCTAAAATTTGGCAAAATTCACACTACCGATCCAATAGGTATGTGTCGACCCTATACATTTTATAGACTATTGACTTAATACAGTTTTCTAATGGAGTAAAAAAGTCTAGTATGATAACATAGTACTAGGGGGAATAAGAGGGTTGACTTCAATTTTTAAATCAACCAAGTCAAAAATAGAGAAATTTTGATAAAACTAGTTTGACCAAAAAACCAAAATAATACAAAAATGCATGCAAATAGTCAAATAAGTGCTAGAATGACCCAAAATAACTAAGGGATAAAAAGGGTGAGTAGGCTAAAAATAGGTTTAAATGAATAAATTAAAGATATTTTTTGCTTGTTTTTTATTAAAATTTTAAAAATAATATATTTTGACTATACATGGCATGGAGGATCTAATACATCTTTTGTTATTCCCTTATTGTAGGGAAACTAAGATTCTAGAATTTGGTAGATGCATCATGACTACCAAATCTATTGGAGTGCATGATGATAGAGGATAGGGTGAGACTGATCTCTGTAGGCCTAGGAGGCATAGTAGATATGTGTAGGATACCCCTGAGCTTAGATCTATTAGTCATGTTCATGGGATGTTGGGAAGGATTGACTAACACCTTTAGGTGGGAGGTGGAGGGGGATATTATAGAGGTGGGCATCACCCTTGAGGATGTACATGCCATCTTAGGATTTCCTATATCAGGGACACCTATGACTATTGGGATACCTGATAGCAAGGATGAAAGGAGAGCCTTAGCTGTATGGGCTATAGGATTAGAAAAGATATATTCAGGATAGAGGGTGAGTATGTTTGACATGTATACCTTATAATTTCCAAATATCCATAAGTTTTTTATGGGACTTGTGATAGTATGAGTGTTATTCCATAAGTTAGACAGCAAGGTACCACTCTTCATAATATCCTTGAGTTGAATGATACTGCAAGAGAGGGTGTTATATGATCTAAGGTTTGTCATCTAGGTATAACTAATGCATGATATATATGGAGTGTTTTTCATAGGTCACAAGTCTATTGGACTGATCATATTATTGATGGCATGGAGCTATGAGAGATTCTCCATGTATCGGTCGATTGGGTTATCCCATACAGTCGATGATAGGTCACCTTGAGTATAGAGATGTAGATAGCACTAGGTAACATGGGTCATGCCTCACATGCCATTGCTATAAATAGTAAGATGGGTAGGTATGGTATGGAAGCTATATGGGCACATTGATACTATATGGCCTAGTTAGGACATAGTTTCACTAACCTTAGCATGGATGGAGGTGAGATGGCATTACATTTGCGAGATGGAGCCACATCTAGTGGTACAAGTACCAGGGCATATGGGCTTATCTCACCTAGTTGTATTGATAGTGGTGCCCATATTTTAGTCTCATCATGTTAGAGATCTAAGGGTGAGGAGGGTTAGCACCACCAGTGGTGAGGTTGATTCCTAGGCCACATCATGAGAGACCATAGACTAGTCAAGTATGACAAGGAGTGGAGTGAGAGGAGATGGGTGTAGAGGTAATATCATCAGAGGTACCACCACCATCTCCATAACAAGATGAGTAGTGACCATCGAGGACATGATGTTGATAGAGGTAGCAAGATCAGGAGACAATAGAGATAATAAATATCTCAGATGACCTAGCAGGTGGACCAGGGTAGAGTTGGATTATAGATAGTCACTTAGGCATAGGCTGAGACAGACTTGAGCTATGACTATAGAATTTATTTTTAGGAGGTGACTAATAGAGGAGGTTCTTGGAGGTTACACAGATTGGGATATTATGCTCAAAAATCACACGGATGGTGAGATAGTGGTGGCTGACACACATATAGGTAATAAAAGATGATTAAATTATTGCTTAAGTTTTATTGAAAGTATACTAGATGTAGATAGATTTTGATATATATCAGTGATATAATATCTATCTAATGTGGTTTTCATAGGTGTGGTAGAGGATGAGAAAATAAGATGAGTGTCCCTAGTGAGGGGAGCAATCCATGATGTCATAGATGAGGCACTGATGCCATATGACCCCACTACACTAAAGGATCCTAAGGTACCATCTGTCCCAGTTCAAATGAGCTAGTTTATACTAATGGGAGAGGTAGCAAGGTAGATATAAGAATATATAGAGGGGATGCATCCACCAGTAAATATGGGTATAGGAAAGACATGGGCATGGTAGGCCTTGGCTAAGGACAGATTTGTACATCTAGCTATAATGACACAGATGACACAGACACATGCCTAAGATAAAGTGATATAGGTAACGACCCTAACTTTGATGACATAAGTATAATATCAAGAGAAAGTGACACACATATCAACCCTTACCCATATGACATAGGTGTAATAGAAGGAGAGAGAAACACATCTGGTGACCCTAGCCTAGTTGGCACAAGTACAAGTTTAGGTAGCTCACCTACAAGGGTAGATGTTAAGACTGAGATCTCGGATAGCCATATTATAGTGTTTTGTTCGAAGGGGTCAAATTGAGGCATATACAACCATCATAGCTAGGTCACGAGATAGCAAGATGGGTCCCAATCATATAGTTAGAGCATTGTATATGATTGTATTTATTGTATAAAAAACTCATGATATATATATATATATATATATATATATATGGATCATTTTGACATTTTGGATATTGGTTTTATGTGTTATCATTATGGTTGTGGTTTTATGCTTTGGATATATTTCTTTCTAGTATATATATTTATATGTTGTTGTATATGTTATAAGAAATATATGAGATGTGGTTTCTTTTCTAACATTATGTAGGACACATGCATGGTTAAAAAAAAATGCAAAAAGGACTTGGTAAAATATAATTAATCAAAAATGTACTACACACTATTTCATGTTGGGAAATGTGTAATAACAAGAAAATGAATAAGTATAAAGAACCATAGGGAATAAACAAGATGGTAAAAAGTTTGTTTTTAAACCAAATGAAAGATTTGGCACCAAATTAAAAAAAAAATCACACTAAATCATGTTAGAAAGTATGAAAATAATGAAATAAAATGGAAAATCGAAAAAAGAACACATGGTATAAAAACAAATCAAATTAAGTCATTCAATCATACCAGATCATGTTAGGAAGTATAAGATAAAAATAAACTTGAAAAATTTTGGTCTTAAATTTATCACACTAATTCAAGCTGGAAAGTATGAAAATTAAAGAAATGGTTGTATTCTTACATGCACTTAAAAAATAAGAAGATAAAAGTGAAAGATATATAAAGTAAGCATAAAACATACTAAATCAAGCTGAGAAGCATGTCAATGATGTGTAACTTCATGATTAATCACATATTATCTCATATTTAACACATTTAAGTTTGATTGTGACTTATATTATTAGAAAAAAATTGTGAGGGTCAGGTCCTATCCATGGTCTTAAACTACAACTCACAACGAGAAACCAATAAGGTGGATAAATATGTTTCTACGCTATATTGCTTTCTACATTCAAAGAGAGAATAAGAAACTAAGAGAATGGTCAAGGCTTGTATGTACCTAGATATAGTTTTGCGCACCGTAATCCAGATGAAGTGAGAACTCCTCTTTGGTTGTGGAGGATGACACCTGCAAGAGAAAGAGACTAAGACAAAGAAGACGTTAGATGAGGAGATGGTGGGCTGCCAAGCGAAAGCTTGATCCCAAAAGCAAAAGCTTGAGGGATGTCAACCCACTGATTAATAAAAAAAATATCTGATAAAGGACAGAAAGATAAAGGACTAAAAATGATAAAGACAGAATGAAAAGTGGAAGCAAATGCTTACCTAAATGATGATGTCGGCTTGGTCACAGTCACCGACGTCAGTGGTCTTACCGGCGTCGGTTTTCAAGTCTGCCGACGTTGGTTAGTCTACCGACGTCGGTTGGGGAAGTGACCGGCGTCAGTCGGGGCAGTAGTCTGTGGACGGGTCTGAGACAGAGTTTTGGGCTTGGTTGAATGGTCTGGGGGTCTGGGTCTGAGAGTCTGGTTTTGGTTAATGGTCTGAGAGTCTATGTAGGGGTCTGGGACAATGGATAGAATGATAAAAAGGGATAGAAGGGTAGAGGAGGCCAATAGGGAGATAGGGAGATGAGGATTCAGGTATGCTCTGGTCTGGGGTAGGAAGTACTGAATCTAGTTCATAATACTTAGAAGTAAATAACTAGAAAACACAATGGAAGTACAAACAAAATACATACCTGTGGCCTACAGAAGGAGTGTTGCAGACTAATATACCTGTTGTTGGTGCTACTGATGTGAAGGTCATATCGTTGATGTTGATGTAGAAAACTGATGCAGAGTCCCTAGAGAGTGTTGCTTGATCTGTACCTGCAGCCAAAGAGTTAGCAGTCGAAGAGAGAGGAGCGAAAGATTGACGGATTGAAGGATTCCAGAGTCTGATGCGAGAGAGAGGCAAAGGGAGGATAATGGATGCTGAAAACCATTATGAAGGATGCTGATGTTGGCAATATCACCGACGTCGGTCGACAGTTGATCGACGTCGGTGGCTGGAAGGCAGGAAAAAGGCTAAAAATAGCCTTTCGTCTACTTTCCCAACTGCCGGGTCAGCGAGTCTGAAGAAGAAACAGTCGAAGGTGGCTAAATGGACGCGAGAGGTTAAAGGGGAGAAGTTGGAATGGGGGTCTAAGCATTAATATTGGCCATGTGGGGAATAAGGAAATCCAAGAAGGGTATCCAAGGGTGGTGAGGTGGCAAGGGAGAGAGGGAAAAGGGATTTTATTAATTTAAAATAGGATATTTATTTCAAATTAATAAAACATGGGTTAGGAGTAGTTAAGTGGACCAAAGGGGACTAAGAGGGGGAGAAAGGACCAAGGGATAGACACGATTTCGGTGTCTACATTTGCCCCTTTTTGTTTTGTTGGTTGCTCTGGACGAACTGCAAGATAAAAATAGGAGTTGTTACCCCAGGTGAGGGATAAGGTTGATTTCGTCTTGTTGGTTGTTCAAGTGAACTGCAAGACAAAAATAGGAGGGTTGGGTTGCCCTGATTATGGATGAGGTATTCCCTCTCAAAGCAAGATTCGAGGGAAGGAAACCTAAAATCGGGTGCTGATTTGACAGAGAGTGGATGAAAAAGGGGTGAGGGTGAACACTACAAAAGTCGTGATTGCGCGCATATCACTACATGAGATGGTCAGGTCAAATTGTCACAGGTCGAGGGTCAAGGAGTGCCAAAATTAAAATAATTGGGCCCCAGCATTTAGTCATCTGCTGATTGGGTTATTCAATCTAAGCTGAAGCTCCAATGGGTCGGTGTGTTCCAGGTATCCTAGGCTCAGGAAGTGCTCCTGGAAACACAAAAATATCACAAGTAGTGCGGATCAATTGGCTTGCAATCCTATACTTGTGAGTGTCAAAAATAGTCTGCGCATAATCTTGCTAACCAGTCATGAGGTAACATGCATGCAAAAACAACCAAGGCAAAGTCGGTTTGGAAGTGATCAGGGTAGGAGGAGATAGGCATGATCTCCATGGTCATTGGTCAAGGTGGATGGATGGACGAAAGGAATGGCTGAGCTAACCTCAGAAGACCCCATGTCAACTGAGTGCTGCCTACATAGCCCCTGTTGGAAGGGCCTCAGGTCAATGTAGTTCTCCCTAAAAGGGAAGAAGGGTCAAAGGGATGGAATTGGTCTTGGTCATGGGCAAGGTCATGGTCAAAAGGAGGAAAGAAGGTTTGTCCATCAGAGAGATGAACAAACGAGGGTGGTCGAGCTAACCCTAGATGATGTCATATCATCTGAGTGCTACCTACATAGCCCAGGTCATAGGGCCTCAGACCAATGTAGTTTGAAAAAGAGTCCGAGTGGTAGATAGGTGGTCAAAGTGGTTGATAGATTGGTCTTGGTCAAGATGAATGATGAAGGTAAAAAGATGATGTTGCAGCCTTTTTCATATTGTGTGATGGTGTAGTCTGCAACATTGGTCAAGAGGTCTTTCATCCCTAGCAATTTTCCATAGTCGTGATGGATTTTTGCTAAAAATGAATTGAGGTCTATTTATGCTTCAACAAGTATTGGTTTATGCTTAACATAAATTGTGTATGGTCGATAGTTTCCATGTGTATTGGTGTCCATAGAAACTATGTGAAATGGACTAGGTCATGTCGGTGGTCTGAAAATGTTTGATTGGTTTGGTTTGGGTTTGGTTGGATAGATGATGATTGGGTTGAAGGCGTGACCAAGATGTGTCAAAAGTGAAAGGCAAATTGCTCTTTCATTGACAAGGACCAGAATGATGGCATAGGTAAGGGGTTGTTTAGAAACAAAAGACCCGTTTATGCATTGCGTCGTTGACCAGTGGTTGTGTTAGAGTGGTAATCAAATCACTTGATGTTAAGTGAGCTCAAAATCCCTTGAGTATGCAGGGGTGATAGGATTGATAATGAGATGGAAGGGGGAACCCTTGTTGGCAGGAATAACTTTGTCCTTTTTATAGGTGACCCTGAGAACGACTATAGACAAGTCCATGATTCTAAAGTTTTGTCAGTGATTTTTTTTTTTTTTTTGAAGGCAGACTGATCAATGCGGGAAGCCTACGATGGGATGTTGTCTTGCTTTGTGGTCATGTCGTGAAGCTGATCGATGCGAGAAGCTTTAGAGATAATGATGTGTATGTAGCAAAATTTAAGAATAGCCATCCTTCGAGGGAGTGGTCTAAATTCTGCTTTGGATGTTTTTGATATGACGTTGGCCTAGCTGTCCTTCAAGGGAGCAGTCTAGTAAATATAGCAATGATGATGCAGCTATCCTTCGAGGGAGCAGTCTACATTTATAGTTTTATGACCTTGGAATATGCATCCCATTTTTATATATATTTGATTGATTTTTGCTGACTGGACTTTTGGTCATGGACTTGACTATAGAGGTTTAGAGGGTTTCCCTTTTATTAGGATGAAGCGTTCATGCTTGACAAAAGGGTTAGGATTGAGGGTTGAAAGAGATAGGAATGACAATGATGGGGAGTGCTCAAGGGATCGAGCTCAAGTTGAACTTCAAGTGAATAATTACTTGACTAACAGTGGACTGGTTGATGATGCAAGACATAAAGGGGCTCAGGTTCTAACAAAATCCTGACCCATGCTTGTGTTATGATGCAAGGTCTGAGTCAATTGGGAGCAAACTTGCCCCATTTGCTTCGTTCCAAATTGGTCACATGTTGATTGATGTTGAAGGAGTTGGTCAATGTTTGGTCAATGTTTGGGGTTGATGCTGAAGAAGTTGGTTGATATTTGATCAAGGTTTGATTGAGGTTGGTTTGAATGTTTGGTCGAAGATAGACTGAATGTTTGGTCGAGGTAGGGTCGACGGTCTGGTTGAGGTTGGGTTGAATGTTTGGTAGAGGTCTAGTCGAGGTTTGGTTGAGGCCTAGTCAAGGTTTAAGATTAAAAGAGTGATTGATATGTGGTCGAGACTGGGTTGAAAGGCTGGTCGGGGTTTGATGAAAGTTGAATTCCCCCAATGGCTAAAGAGAATGTTTGATAGATTGGTCAATGGTGGTTGAGGCTTGGTGGCTAGATTGATTGTGTTGATGTCGAATAAGGGAGTTAAAGGTGGCAAAGGGACCATAATCAGGCGTGGAGATCCCGATTTAGGTGACGAGGTTTGAGAAGTATGGGTTGGTGTTGCTGATTTGTTGAAGGAGTGGTCAAGAGGATCCTTGATAAGAAGGGTATCCTTTCTTCGTTGTTGATGAATGATAGCTTTAAGAGTGCAACAATGCTCAGTGTCATGTCTCAGAGTGTGGTGATAATGATAGAATTTAGAGTTTTCAAACTAAGATGGTCTTGATCTGAGAGTTGATGAGTGGGGTGGTGTTGAAGGTTTGTTGATAGTGTGGTCGAGAAGAAGGGTGTCATTCCCTAGACATTGGCAAATGACAACCTTGAGGGCACAACAATGTTCAGTGTCGTGCCCAGGTGTGCGATGATATGCACAAATGTGAGTGTCATCAAACTAGGGGGGTTTTGGTCTGAGAGATTGATATGGTCTAAGCGGTGGGAGATTGATACGAGAGGACTGCAACAATTGCCATAACAGCAAGGCATAAGAACCTGCTAACGGGTTTGGATGTTTTGTTGTAGTGAGGGTTGGTGACTTTAGTTTGAGAGGCGTAAGATGCGTTGGTTGATGGTTTGGAGGAGATATATGTATGATGAGTTGAGAGAGTAATGGAGGTGACTTGCCTCTTTGAAGTATGGGAGTAGGAAGCACCCCTATTAAAGTGGACGGATGCGGGCCCAAAATTGAAGGTAACGATGAAGGTGGGGGAGGAGTCCTCTGGTATGGTTTAGTGGCCTTCTTTGGTTTGAGGCGAGGGCCACTATTATGCAAGGTGAGGTTAGATTCGGGCTTGGGTTCAGGTGTGGACGGAGGCGAGTGAGATGTAGCAATCTCAGGCAAAAGATAAGAGGAAATCATGACTAGATCTTCCTCGATCGAAATGGGTGAAGAGACTAGTTCTTCTCTTGGTGAAGAAGAAATATGAGAGTGTGGCTCTACAGTCAGATAGAGTGTAAGAATGGTCATGGTCTTGATGTGTGGTCTAGACGTGGGGAATGTATGATCCCCCATTGATGACAAAAAAGATGAGGGTGAGGCAGCCGGTGTGGATGCCATCAAAGCATCCTCCAATATGAGCGAGGTTGATGGAGGATTAATAGGAGAAGAAAGTTCTTCATCTTGTGGAGGAGGTATAGGGGAAGAAAGGTCTTCCTCCTATGAAGGAGGTTGGTCAGAAACAAGAGAAAAGACAGTGTCGACCGTGTGTATATCATGGTCTTGAGGGTCATTGGTCATGGTCTAGACATTATTTTGAGTAGGCGAGTGATTAGGAAAGGGTTGCTTGAAGATGTCAAGGTTTTGGTTGGCTAGAGAGTTTGGGTTATCTAGGATGAGATCCCCCTTGTCTAGCATGTCCTAGATGATGTTTTTGAAAGTTTGACAGTTGTCCGTGTCATGGCCTTTGACACGGTGATAGTTGCAAAAGTCATTCTCCCTGTACCATGCAGGGATAGGTGTTGAGGGGTCGAATTGAAGTGGTCAGATTGAAGGGAGATTGAGGACCCCATGCTTGATGAGTTTATCCAAGACAAAGGCATATGACTCTCCAATTGGAGTGAATTGACGTTGTATGGATCGACGTTGAAAGTGTCTATTGATGTAGTCTGATGTTGAAAATTGAGGTCGGTTGGTTATTGTTAAAGATGATGGTCTAAAGATGATAGTGTTTTCCGACCCCTTGGACTGAAAGTGGGCAGAAGAAGGTTTGGACGAAGAAGGGTCATTAGATTTTGCATTGTTATTACGTAATTTGACCTTATTTTTGTCGATGGCACAGAGTTCAAGCTTTCTTGCCATGGTGAAAGCTTCGTCGAAAGTGCGGAATGTCTGGATCCGCAAGGTAGAAGAGATGTGGCTAGCACATGCTCGAGAAAAGAGCTCAATGAGCTCAGGTTGAGGCAAGGAAAAGGAGATCTCGTTGATCAAGCCTCTCCAACGGGCGACAAAATCGACTATTGATTCATCGTCAAATTGCCTGATGGAGTAGAGGTCTGTGATTGAGACTTGCTTGGTGATGTTGATAGAAAAATGGTCGAGAAATAATTGGCCAAGTTGGGCGAATGAAAAGATAGAATGTCTGGTAAGAGAGCTATACCAGTCAAGGGCAGGGCCAGAAAGTGACATGGAAAACGTGCGTAGAAGTAACGCATCATCATGGGCTATGAGATAACAGGCATGTCTGAATGCCCGAAGATGTTGTTGCAGGTCTTCCTTACTCTGAAAGCAAGTAAATTTAGGAAGCTCCCAGTGGTTGGGGTATGGCCGAATAAGGACAGAAAGATGAATGGGTTCATTACAAATTTGCTCATATGATAGAGCATTGCTTGAACCAGAGATAGAGGTCTCGAGACTAGACATTTTATCCATCAGCATTTTGATGACGTCTACTGATGGATTGGCAGGTGGGGCACCCCCTAGATTGTAGGGTACCTGGAAGGTGGTCAAAGAGGCATATGACGTACTTGGTTGCGCTTGTGTAGGCACAACATAAGGATAGTGCGTCATAGGGATAGATGTCGTGGTTAAAGGGGCTCGTGCCATGAAGTTAGAGGACACAAGTTGACTATATACTACCAGAGGTGGTTGAGTGGTGACACTGGTAAAAGGATAGGTTGTCACTCCCACGTGTATGGGTGCAAGAGTGGGCGAGGTCGAGACAACCAAGTTCTGGTGTGGTGTAGAACTTGGTTGAATTGTGTGAAGTTGAGGGGGTAATGATACCCCGATGGAGGCAGGTTCGAAAATAGATGAGGAGGCCAAACTTTGCGTATTGGCCATGGTCGAGTGACTGGTCGAGACAATAGGCTGAGTCATGATGGGTTGGGTAGCGGATGACGTCGATGTCATTGCTGCTGTGACTGAAAGGTCCCGCATTTGGTTTCTTGCGAGATAGTTTTGGAGGGCTTTGACATTGAGGTCCAAGAATCTTTCGAAATCTTGGTCCCCTTCAGGGACGATGGGAGTTTGAGTCGGGGTTGGTCGAGCAGGAGTTCTTTCAGTCTCCAAGTGAAACTCCATTATAGGACTGTGTATGGATGAGAAAGATGGAAATAGTTGATGCCTCGCTTGGTCAAGAAGAGCCTTGGTTTGACTGCGTGTCAAAACCATTCAAAGAAAAAGGTTCAAGTTTTAGAACTGTGTTTTATTTAGTTTCAGAAACTCAGAATGTGGTTTTTGGCAGAAAAAGGGTCGGGTTTTAGGCTGCTATTTTGAAAAAAGGACTGTGACAGTGACTGACGTCAGTTGAAAAACCAATGTTAGTGAGAAGAGATGGCCGACGTCGGTCAGATAACCGATGCCGGCGGGGAAAGGTGGCCGACGTCGGTGGTAAAATCGATGCCGGTGACTGTGGTTTTCTAGAAACTTAGTGAACTTGAGAGTTTTTAGAAAAAATAAAGAAGAACGTCCTCACAAGCTCAAACAAGCAGATAAGAACATAAAAATAGAGATGGAGACAGGTAGACACTAAGCGTTAAATCCTAAAAATCAACTTTTAGAAATCTTGTGGCTTATGTCTTAAAGTGGTGTTTGGGAGGTTGGTTGGAAGAATGGGTCCTAGAAGTAGTCTATAGATGGTTTCAGGCTTTGTTTAGGTGCTCAAGAAGTCTGTATTAGGTTCGATACGTGTCCTGGTGCTAAGGAGCAAGCTCCCCTCACTTCACGAGCCCAGTGATAAGCTGGTCTCGCTTAGCCAAAATATACCTTGCCTAGAGATTATCCTCTGCCAGAGAACGGAGTGGGCTTTCCCCTTGGTGGTGAAATCTAAGTGGGATTGTTAGGACGGGGTAAGGTATCCACTGGGTGATGAAATCCCAGTCGGGCCTTGTCTCAAGTAAGTTTGATGTTTGATTTAGTGCACGTGGTTTGGTTGTGTAACATCAAGTGATCTATGATTAATTCAATATGCGGTTATTAATTACTAAGTGTGGACTAAGAAATGCAAGCAAGCAGAAATGAATGCAAAGTTTTTTAAGCCCCAAGTCGAAATGTTAAGTTTGGATGAAAAACAAGTTGAGAAAGGGTTTGAAGGATATGATTTTTGACTAGTCTAGAAATGCAAGAAAAGAAAAGAAAAGTTCTTTTTATTCCTGCTTATGATGTCTTTTGGAAGATAGAAGAAAGAGGTGAAGAGGGAGAAACCTAATGCACCTAAATGAAAAAAAGAAGGAAAGGAACCCAAGGAAGGCCCTAATGTCCCACCGGGCGTGCCAGAATGTTTCTACGCTTATCACTTTCTACATTCAAAGAGAGAATAAGAAACTAAGAGAATGGTCAAAGCTTGTATGTACCTGGATATAGTTTTGCGCACCATAATCCAGATGAAGTGAGAACTCCTCTTTGGTTGTGGAGGATGACACCTGCAAGAGAAAGAGACTAAGACAAAGAAGACGTTAGATGAGGAGATGGTGGGCTGCCAAGCGAAAGCTTGATCCCAAAAGCAAAAGCTTGAGGGATGTCAATCCACTGATTAATAAAAAAATATCTGATAAAGGATAGAAAGATAAAGGACTGAAAATGATAAAGATAGAATGAAAAGTGGAAGCAAATGCTTACCTGAATGATGCTGTCGGCTTGGTCACAGTCGTCGGCGTCGGTGGTCTTACCGGCGTCGGTTGTCAAGTCTGCCGACATCGGTTAGTCTACCGATGTCGGTTGGGGAAGTGACCGGCATCGGTCGGGGCAGTAGTATGTGGACGGGTCTGAGACAGAGTTTTGGGCTTGGTTGAATGGTCTAGGTTTGAGAGTCTGGTTTTGGTTAATGGTCTGAGAGTCTGTGTAGGGGTCTGGGACAATGGACAGAATGATAAAAAGGGACAGAAGGGTAGAGGAGGCCAATAAGGAGATAGGGAGATGAGGATTCGGGTCTGCTCTGGTCTGGGGTAGGGAGTGCTGAATCTAGTTCATAATACTTAGAAGCAAATAACTAGAAAACACAATGGAAGTACAAACAAAATACATACCTATGGCTTACAGAAGGAGTGTTGCAGACTGGTGTACCTATTATTGGTGCTGTTGATGTGAAGGTTCTGTCACTAGTGTTGATGTATAAAACTGATGCAGAGTCCCTGGAGAGTGTTGCTTGATATGTACCTACAGCCAAAGAGTTAGCAGTTGAAGAGAGAGGAGCGAAAGATTGACGAATTGAAGGATTCCAGAGTCTGATGTGAGAGAGAGGTGAAGGGAGGATAACGGATGCAAAAAACCATTATGAAGGATGCCGACACCGATAATATCGCTGACGTCAATTGACAGTTGACCGACGTCAGCGGCTGGAAGGCAAGAAAAAGGCTAAAAATAGCCTTTCGTTCATTTTCCCAACTGCCGAGTCAGCGAGTCCGAAGAAGAAACGGTCGAAGGTGGCTAAATGGACGCGAGAGGTTAAAGGGGAGAAGTTGGAATGGGGGTCTAAGCATTAATATTGGCCATGTGGGGAATAAGGGAATCCAAGAAGGGTATCCAAGGGTGGTGAGGTGGCAAGGGAGAGAGGGAAAAGGGATTTTATTAATTTAAAATAGGATATTTATTTCAAATTAATAAAACATGGGTTAGGAGTAGTTAAGTGGACCAAAGGGGACTAAGAGTGGGAAAAAGGACCAAGGGATAGACACGATTTCAGTGTCTACAAAATATTAAAATTGGGTAACAAAGGATGTGGATAATAAGAAGGTAAAATGATGGTAATTTGTGAGGATGTCCAAGTCCTATCCATGGTCTTACAATGAAACTCATAAATAGAATCCCAAGGGGAGTGATCAGTGAACAAAATAATATTTTTTAAGAGGAAATATGAGTAATGTAGGAAGTGAAAAAAAGAATATAAAAAACATAATTTAGGCATCTTATGAGAAGACCTTAGGAGATAAGAGGCATACTAAGGACATGAGAAGACACTAAGTGACTAGTGACCATCAATATACAAAGGGAACCTATTTGATATAGACACTATGTTGTGTAGGCAAATAAGTGTGCTACTAAGATCAATTCATAAAGGAAGATTGGTAAAGAAAAATAAAAATGGACCTACCTTCCCACAACATATTCCCCATTCCTCAGGACCCCTTAGAGATTCGTTGGTCTACTATGAATATTGGGTACTTACATAAGAAAGTAGGTAGCACTGAAAGATTTTTTTATTCTCCTTTTTTAATCTACTGGTTTACTACATCCCAATGGAAATTGGCTTATTGTGAGGATAACTGTGGAGTCTGAGATTCAACTATAAAAAAAGAGATGTGATGAGTCATCAATTCATCATTTAATAATGTTAATTTAGGGCTAGTGTCTAAGTCTATATGCAATAAAAGAAAGAGATCTCTAGCAACCGGTCTCTTCTACCACACTCCATACTTGTAGGAATTGAAAAGCACACTTGTAGAAAAGTAAATCACACCGCACTTTGCAAAAAAATAAATCACACTTACAAAAATTAAATCACACTTACAAGAAAGTAAATCACACTTCTAGGAAATTAAATCACACTTACAAGAAAGTAAATCATTAAATTGAAAATAAAATAAAGTAAATTATTGAATTGAAAATAAATGATAAACACAAAAAATACCTGTAAGTTCACAACAAACTTTTTAAAAAAAATGTTTACATAAAAAATAAATAATAGCAATTCAAAAGCATAATTATATAATAAATAAATAAAAATACATTTATCCATCTTCTTTGGAATGAGTGGCTAGCTCATTCTTCGAAAGAGGATTTTAATCAAAATGTTAGTGAACTTGCAGAGTAATTGATTACTTTTGTGTAAGCAATTAAACACGAAATTAAACCAAAATTAATAAGTAACTAGAAATCAGAATCAACAAAAAATAAGAGATACAAGAAACAATGAAAATTTGTATTAAACTCTTCCAAAAAAAAATACAATTGAAAAAATCTCTCTTTCTTCCACACCTCTCAGATGTACAGATCTATTTCCCTCAAGAGTTCTCTCTCTCACAATTACAACCAACTCAGCTACTTGAATTGATTCACATTACATTTCTACAAGCTATGAAGATCTAACCCTATTATATAATACTAGGATTCATGAGTTATGCATTCTCCACTGTTAGATACACCTCATAATCAAAGGTTCAAATCTGTCCTACCAAAAATAAAAATGCAGACTCAACACTAACAGTTAATCTTATCATGCAAACAATCTGTTCTCCCTCAAAAATAGAATTTTGGAACGCACAGGTGACCGATGTTGGTCCCTGTTTGTCTGCACATGACCAACGTCAGCGGATCCATAACCGACGTCGGTAGCCTCTAGTTGACTCATGACCAATGTCGGTTGATTCTGACCAATGTTAGTGATTGTGTAACTCCAATAACCTTGCATTTGCTCATCTGGTGAAGCTTTTAGCTCCAAAACTCAACAATCTCTCACTTGGAGATAAATAACTGCACCTGTACCTGTACAACAACATCCTCTAGCTTGTTTCTCCATTTTCAAGCTCAATTTTGAAGACCAACAAAAGTTGAATGAAGATTCAACTTCTCCTTTGTTAATGGCTTTGTTAACATATCAGCAAGGTTCTTAACTGTATGGATCTTTTCCAACTTCAACTCACCATCCTCCAATATCTGTCTAATGAAGTGGTACCTAAGTTGTATATGTTTAGTTCTTGAATGAAAGACTAAATTCTTTGCCAAATGAATTGCACTTTGACTATCACTGTACAATTTGAAACTCTTTTGATCCTTTTCTAACTCTTCCATGAACTGAGTCATCCAAATCATTTCCTTGCTAGCCTCTGTGACTGCAATGTATTCTGCCTCTATAGTAGACAAGGCAACAACCTTCTACAACTTTGAAATCTAGCTAACTGTCATTCCACCAACAATGAACACATACCCTGTGGTGCTTCTCCTACCATCTAAGTCACCTACCATATCGGAATCTACATACCCATGTAGAGAAGTGTTTGACCCTCCATAGCATAAATGCCTACTGCTAGTCCCTCTCAGATATATGAGAATCCACTGAACTACTTTTTAGTGTTTCTTTCCTAGATTGGCTATAAACTTGCTGACAACTCCCACTGCTTGGGCAATATCAGGTCTAGTACATACCATTGCATACATAAAACTCCCAACTACTAAAGCATATGGAACTCTACTCATGTACTCAACCTCATCATGTGATTTAAGACACTGTTCTTTGCTCAACTTGAAGTGTCCAGCCATAGGTGTGCTTACTAGTTTTGCATCCTGCATATTGAACCTCTCCAACGCCTTGTTCACATAATCCTCTTGAGACAAAATCAAACTGTGAGTTTTCCTATCTCTCTTAATACTCATGCCAAGGATATTCTTTGATGCTCTTAAATCCTTCATGGCAAATGTGTGAGTTAATTTTACCTTAAGCTCATTAATATCTTGCATATGTGAACCTGCAATAAGCATATCATCTACATACAGTAACATGATAATATATCTACTATTATACAATTTGTTAAAATAAACACAATGGTCAGATTGACATCTACTAAAGCCATGCTCTATCATAAACTTGTCAAACCTCAAATATCATTGTCTTGGAGCCTGCTTAAGACCATATAAGCTTTTCTTCAACCTGCACACAAGTTTCTCCTTACCTTTGACCTCAAAATCTTCTGACTAATCCATATATATTTCTTCATCCAAATCTCCATGAAGAAATGATGTCTTAACATCAGGCTGCTTAAGATGCAAATCTTCAATAGCAACTAAAGACAATATAGTCTGAATAGAAGTTATTTTTACTACAAGAAAAAAAAATCACCAAAATCAATACCTGGTTTCTATGCAAATCCCTTTACTACCAACCTAGCCTTATGTCTCATTTGTCCATTCTCTCCTTCTTTTAACCTGTAAACCCATTTGTTTTTTAGTGCTTTCTTTTCAGCTGAAAACTCAACCAAATCCCACATTTGGTTCTCTTTCAAGGAATCAATTTATTCATTCATGTCATGCTCTCACTGTTTTCAAGATTCTACTTGCATTACCTCATCAAAACTTTCACTGTTTCCAAGATTCTCTACCCAAATTCTCTGTCAGTGATCGATCTCGGTCAACTCTCAGTTTGCAACTGATCGACGTCGGTTCCACCTGACCGATGTTAGTTTTTGTATGACCGATGTCAGTTCCTTCCTGACCAATGTTGGTTCCTACCTGATCGATGTTGGTTCCTGCCTGACCAACGTCAATTCCTACCTGATCGATGTCAATGTCTGTGTTTTCTTGTGTGTGATTATTTTTCTTCGTGAGCTCATTTTAGATCATAACCTCATTCAAATCAACATTGCCCTACTTAGAATTATTCAGCTTCTTGAGTTGATCACTGTACATCACCTTCTCATTGAAAAAAACATCACAGCTTCTAATAATTTTGTTAGTTCCTAGATTCCACAACTGAAATCTAAAATCTCCAGAGCCATAACCAATAAAAATGCACCTCATAGATTTAGCATCCAGCTTCTTTCTATTTTCTTTATCAATGTGCACAAAAGCTTCAGAACCAAAAACTCTGAGAAATGAAAGATCTACCTTTTTACCTATCCAAGCCTCTTCTAGAATTCCACCATCCAGTGTAGTAGAAGGTCCTTTGTTAATCAAGTAAACCACAGTATCTATAGCCTTTGCCCAAAACTATAAGGGCAAATCAACATGCAACCTCATACTCTGTGCATGCTCCATTATTATTCTATTCATCTTTTTAGCAACTCTATTTTACTGAGGTGTCTTTGGAACCATCTTTTTCTTGCGTATTCCATTCATAAAATAGTAACTATTAAATTTATAGTTGCAGTACTCACCACCATTGTCAGATCTAAGGCACTTCAATCTCAAACCTGTTTCATTCTCAACCAAAGCTTTCTATTTTTTAAATGTGTCAAAAATATTAGATTTTTTTTTATGCAATAAACCCATACCTTTTTTGTAGCATCATCAATAAAAGTAACATAATACTGTGATCTTCTAATAGAAGCTACCTGAGCTAGTCCCCACATGTCTATGTGAACAAGATCTAACTTTTACTTCTTCTTTGTTGACCCAATTTTGAGAAACTTCACTCTCTTCTATTTTTCAAAAATACAATGCTCACAAAAATCTAGATCTATGTTTTTCAAATCTGAAAGCTTACCTTTTGACTTAAAAACAGTCATTCCCTTCTCACTCATGTGACCAAGCCTACAGTGCCACAAATTTGAATCTACTTTTGAAGTAGATAAAATAGAAGAAGAATAATCAGTAATACAATTACACAGATAAAGAGTACCAACTCTCTTACCTCTGGCTACTACAAGTGCACCCTTGGAAACTTTCCAAGATTCAGGTGTGAGAGTTACTGTGCAACCCTCATCCCCTAACTTTCTTACAAAAATCAGATTCCTCTTTAAGATGGGTACATGCATGACATATTTCAACACCCATGTGTTGCCATTCTATAATTTTAGCTACATTTTTCTTTTGCCAACAATTTTACAAGGCTCATCATCCCCTAAATAGACTATTCCAAAATCTTCATGGACATAATCATTAAAAAATTCTCTATTTGAGGTTGCATGGAAAGAGGCACCAAAATTTAAAACCCAAGATTCTATTTTATTATCCAAATAAAATATAAGAGCATCTTGTGCAACAATACCTACAACTTTTGCTTCTTCTTTACCTTCATGCTGATTTTCTTCTTTAACTTTCAACCAGCAATCTTTCTTTGCATGCCCTATCTTTCCACAATTCCAGTAGGTTATTTTTCTTCCATTTCTGGATTTGGATCTACTTCTCATCTTTGACTTAGACCTTGATCTTCCTTGCTTGCCCTTATCTTTTTGCCTTCCCCTGCTTTCAATACTTAAAGCATTACCTGATGTTTCCTCTGCTCTTTTCTTGTGAATTGTTTCATTCAAGGTTACACTAACAACATCATCAACTTTCAAGATATTTAAAGTAGATGCAGTATTACTAACTGTCATTACCAAACTATGCCAACTTTCAGGTAAAGAGCATAAAATTAAGAGAGCCTTAATTTCATCATCAAAAATTATTTTGACTGAATTTAACTGATTTAATATTGCATGAAAATTATTAAGATGACTAGATACAAATCCACCTTCCTGCATTTGCAAATTAAATAATTGCTTCATAAGATATACCTTATTTGAAGCTGAGGGCTTTTCTTATAAATTTTCTAAAGTATCCATTAACTCTACCATTGTCTTTGCCTGTGATAAGTTAAAAATCACAGAAGATGCCAGACTCAACCTTATAGATTCAAGAGCCTTTTTGTTAAGAACATTCCATTCTTCATCTTACATATCTATGGGCTTGCTTGAAACCCCACCTAATGGTAAGTATAGATCTTTCTAATACAGATAATCTTCTATCTGCATCATCTATAATTGATAATTCTTGCCGTTAAACTTCTCCATTCTTAGTTTACTTTCTTCTGTCATTGCTTTACTCCCACTCAATCAGAAACCCCTGTGAGTGACCTGTAATCAACAAACACTAACACGATCTGATACCACCTGTTAGTGAACCCAAGCTCTGATACCACTTGTTAGTGAACTTGAAGAGTAATTGATTACTTTTGTGTAAGCAACTAAACACGAAATTAAACTAGAATTAATAACTAACTAAAAATTAGAATTAGCAAAGAATAAGAGATACAAGAAACAATGAAAACTTGTATTAAATTCTTCCAAAAGAAAATACAATTGAATAAATTTTTTTCTTCCACACCTCTCAAATGTATAGATCTCTTTCCCTTAAGAGTTCTCTCTCTCACAATTACAACCAACTCAGCTACTTGAATTGATTCACATTACATCTCTACAAGCTATGAAGATCTAACCCTATTATATAATACTAAGATTCATGAGATATGCATTCTCCACTGTTAGATACACCTCTTAATCAAAAGTTCAAATTTGTCCTACCAAAAATAGAAAGGCAGACTCAACACTAACAGTTAATCTTATCATGCAAACAATCTGTTCTCCCTCAAAAATAGAATTTTGGAATGCACAAGTGACCGACATCAGTCCGTGTTTGTCTGCACATGACCGACGTCGGTCGATCCATAACTGACATCAATAGTCTCTGGTTGACTCATGACTGATGTCGGTCGATCCTGATCATGTTGGTGACTATTTAACTCCAGTAACCTTGCATTTACTCATCTGGTGAAGCTTTTAGCTCCACAACTCAACACAAAACACTAGATTTATGTCATAAAGCTTCAAAATATATTATTGATAATCAAGATTGATTAAAATGGTGTGGAAGGTTGCATTTATAATCTTATGTTTATAATCAACTCCTTATTTAGGAATAACAATCGTAGATGCTCTCCACCTAATATGGAGAAAAACATAACTTAGATATTTTAACTTATCTTGATCTTCCATAAAATATGGAGAGAGATGTTATTATCTATTTACAACATAAGCTCAATCTTTATAAAATATGAAGAAAATTATTTTTGGGATAAAATTATATAAATCTAAATTTAGATACAATCCTAAGTTAGTTCGTAGATAGACCTGCACAATCCATAGATATGCCTATACAGTCCGTAGATATACTTGTAGAGTCCATAGATTTTAAAACCTATAAAGTTCATAGATTTTAGAACCTGTAGAGTCCATAGATTTTAGATCTATAGATTTTTTATATTTTAAAATCTGTAGTCTATATATTTCATAACCTATAGAGTTCACAGATTTCAAATCTACAGAGTCCATAGATTTTAGAACCTACAAAGTCCATAGATTTTATTCAAGTTGCATTTTTTGAACTATTGATGACTATAATGGATCCCTTGATGTTTGATGCTTTGAAATGGTCTTCAATCAATGAACTACATGAATGTAGAACTAGTGAATGAGTTCGTAGATATAAACTGAGTGAATCCATAGTAAATCTGGGTAAGTCTGTAACTAGACTAAGTCAATCATAGCTGTCTCTAGTGTTTATAACTCACCTCAAAGCTGATATTTAGTTGGTACCTCATGCTCATATATAATATAACTTATTATGGGCTGAATATATACACATTAATAGATTTTTCTAGATATTTAGTAACAAGAATTAACAAATAAGAAGACAATGATTTATAAAAAAATAACCAAGATATAGTTCTCTATTTCATTATAAAGAAATCATAAGTTTAGAAATTACACTTAGATCCACTTCTTATGCAATGAAAAAAGATGTTATTTTATGGATATAATGAACCATTTTATGGTCTCATCATCTCTCCCACACCTAACCTCATGCATATCAATCCTTTAGCTAAAAATTATTTAGGATATAAATGCATGAGTTAGATGTTCTCATTTTTTAATACGCTTTTCAGAGTTGACTTTGCATGAGTAAAATGAATTTTATCTTGTAGAATCATTTTGGATTTTATAGGCAAAATATTTCAATGAAAGTGGTTCATAAAATATATTTGTCAATGATAAGTTCTTGTGTAGTTATTTTCCTTCTATCATTGATTTCTCTTTGATACAGGTTCTTGTGTAGAATTCTCATGTTGCCTTTTTTCTTAATGAGGTGAGAGTAGATTCTTATGTTGAGAATTTTTTGTTCTGCCTACATAACTCTATTTTGACCACAAAATAATTCTCAGCATAAAATAAATTTTGATGCTTGAAATCTTTGAAGAATTTTAAAAACTATATACCATTAGCAAAGTCATTAACTTGATTTTACTAAGCCCCATTCTTTATTTATTGTTGAGACTATTTTCTTTCTCCTTCTCTCCCACACCTAATCCCATGCATGCCAATATAAATGTGTATAAAGTGTGGAGATATTTTATTATTTTTCCTTCTACCCAAAAAAATATATCTTTATGTAATAATAAAACTTAAAAATAAATTTAAAAGTTAAATAAAAGAAACTAGATACCTTGACACAACTTTAGTTCACCTTGTCTTTCTTGATGTCAACCCCATGGAACATATTGAAAAATATGTTTGAAGAATAAAAGCCCAAGTAATGCTGAAAATGAGAGTATAAAAAGTTAGCAACCAAGTATTTATTGTAGATGAGAAAAGTAGTCATTGCTGGTTTTCAACTTTTCTCTTTTTTTTTTTGCCTTTAACTAGCCAGTAAAATTGGTTTTCTAATCAAAACTCATTTTTTTAGTACTTGACCTACCAACAAGCTATTTTTCAAACCAAGACTGCTAACAACGTCTGATATTTTTTATTTTTTTTAATAGATATATATACCAAAAATGATGATAAAAAAATATTAGCAATAGACTACATACATCCTTATTACTATTTTCAAGTGTATCAGTAATTTTTTTGTATATTTGACATTTTTCATTATTCATCTATGTAGTGATGACCAATCATTGGTGGAAGATTCTTGTTGATTATGTTGTTCTCTTAGGATAAAGTGTCAAGTACTTGATGAAGTTATGGACATAAATTGAGCTATTTTGATATTCTCAAATGGCTCCATAATCTTCAAACTTTGAGTCCATATACACAAAAGTGCAAGCCTATAGGTGATTCTTTTTCATTTAAACTCCTATCTATTGATTTGTCTCATCTGATCTCTTTCATTGAGGAGTATCCCTATGAGATAATTCACCCTTGTGATGAAGTAAATTTGTGTTCCTAAATTTTACTTTGAAAGCTTTTTGTTGATTTATCTTCATGAAATTATCCTGCAAGAACTCAAAATCAAAAAAACTTTTCAGACCAGCATAATATCAGCCACATCACATAATTATATATGTCAATAACATGAAGAATGGAAGCAATATTTAAAACCATATGAATGAATGTATTTTAGCTTATTTAAGAATGATTGGTAGTTCAAAAATTTTAATAGATTTTTATTATGGAAACAAGAACTCCTTCAGATAAGTTCTATTATTATGATTGGTGGATATGGATTTGACTAATGGATGGAATGGCATGAAGATAAATGTCATCAAATATTTTTATTTGCAGGTTGAGTAGGAAAGTATAACTGTTATATGCACAGAGATAATGATAATGTATGGATGGATTGAATATATAATGACCTATGATTTGTATGCATAGTAGCTAATGGAAAAATGATATAAAAATACCAAACTAAAAATAAAATAGAGTATATAAAAATATACCTAAATTTTATTCATATATAAAATTATACTTTAAGATATCCTTGTTGTTACTACTGTATTAGATCAAGGTCTTTTTTAACCTCAATAATCAAAGATTGTATCAAGATCTCTATTATAATGTTAATGTCAATACCTCAGCCTTAGCCTTGTTATTAATATTAACATTTTTATTCATATCCACATTAACCTATCCAATATTTTTAGTACATTTTTATTCGTTGACCATTATTTTCTTAGGATTCAAATAAAACTTTCAATATTCTCCTTACAGCCACAAATTTCCTGTGTTTGTCTTTATTTGGTATTCTTAAAATCTAGCTATAAAATACCAAAGAATTAGTATCATCAATAATTCACTTTTATTATTCTTGTCAAATCTGTTGACCTACATGAAATCTATTCTAACTTCATGCATGATGATTTATTTGTATGCAATGCTTAATTTATGTGTTGACCCATATGCATGACGATTTATTTGCATGCAATGCTTGATTTATGTATTGACCGACATGCATGGAGATTTATTTTCATGCAATGCTTGATTTATATGATGACCCACATGCATGGAGATTTATTTTTATGTAATGTTTTATTTATATGGTGACCCATATGCATGGATATTTATTTTCATACAATTTAAATTTATGTATATAACTAACTTTATGCATGCTATCTTTCAACTTAGATTTACACATATAATCTAAATTTATGCAACTAATTTCATGCATGATATCTTTTCACCTATATTTATGTATGTAATCTAAATTTATGCAACTAATTTCATGCATATTATCTTTCCACCTAGATTTATACAACTAATTACATGTATGTTATCTTTCGACCTAGATTTATGCATGCAATATAAATTTATGGAACTAACCTCATGCATACATGATCTATCATATCCTTCTTAAAATAGAATGAAATTGATTTAATTGAGTATTTACCCTTATTATATTATAAAAATTAAATCACATGCAATATTTTTGAAGTTAACCAACCTAAAAATTGTGTGATCCTTTATTGATAGTTTTGTAAAACGTGCATTTATATTTTATCCTCCATATAGTAGATCTCAATTTTTTTTCTCAAACAGGTAGATTAATGCTTCAATAAGCATGTTAGGCACATGGACATAAATTTTATATTCCTCTTTGTGAACAGTTATAGAAATTTAGCCCAATTTTTTCATCTTTTATGTTATTTCAGATGATCATTTTCTTCTTCCAACCTGTATCAATATTTAAATCCTTTCATATGGTGTTAGTGGATATTTCCTATACAACGGTGTTAGTATGGCATGAAGGTTCTTTTGCATGAAATTAAAATTTCTAAAGCTAATTAAAAAAAATTAAACTCTAATCTATGTTGTAGGAAAATAAATTCTAATTTATGTTTGCAAAAAAATAAATTTTAAAGAAATCATTAACTATCTCCTATCAAAAAATTTGTAAAGAGACATTTCCTCTCACTAGAAACTTATTTATCTACTACCACTAGATAATTCTCTTAACAAATTTTGAATTTTATAATAACACCATGGTCCCAAAAAATGGTGCCAAAAATGATGAGTCATCAATTCGTCATTTAATAATGTCAATCTAAGGCTGGTGTCTAAGGTTATATGCAATAGGAGAAATATATCTATAATAACTAGTCTTTTCTATCACACTCTACACTTATAGGAATTTAAAAACACACTTGCAAGAAAGTAAATCACACCACACTTTGTAGAAAATTAAATCATACTTACAAAAATAGAAGAGCACACTTTTGAAAATTAAATCATACTTGCAAGAAAGTAAATCACACTAGCAAAAAAGTAAATCACACTTGCAGGAAAGTAAATTACTGAATTGAAAATTAAAAAAAGTAAATTGTTGAATTGAAAATAAATGATAAACACAGAAAATACATACAAGTTCAAAACAAACTTTACATAAAATAAATGTTTACACAAAAATAAATAATAACGATTCAAAATCATAATTACATAATAAATAAATAAAAATACATTTATCCATCTTCGTTGAAATGAGTGGCCAGCTCATTCCTCTGAAGAAGATTTTAATAAGAACAATAGATTTATGTCACAAAGCTTGAAAATATATTATTGATAACCAAGATTGATTACAATAGTGTGAGAGGTTACATTTATAATCTCATGCTTCCAATCAACTCCTTATTTAGGAATAACAATCATAGATGCTCTCCACCTAATATGGAGAAAAATATAACAACTTAGATATTCTAACTTATCTTAATCTTTCATAAAATATGAAGAGAGATGTTATTATCTATTTACAATATGAGCTCAATCTTCATAGAATATGAAGAAAATTATTTATGAAATAAAATTATATAAATCTAAATTTAGATATAATTCTAAGCTATTCCATAGGTAGATCTACACAATCCATAGATATGCCTACACAGTCCGTAGATATACCTATAAATTTCATAGATTTTAAAACCTATAGAGTCCATAGATTTTTGAACCTACATAGTCTAGATTTTTTACCTAAAAAGGTCATAGATTTCATACCCTGTAGAGTCCATAGATTTCAGACCTGTAGAGTCTATAGATTTCAGACCTTATAGAGTTTATAGATTTTCTTCAAATTGCATTCTTTAAACTATTGATGACTATGATGGAACCCTTGATGTTTGAAATTTTAAAATAGTCTTCAATTAATGAACTACATGAATGTAGAGTTACTAGATAAATTTATAGATATGAACTGAGTGAGTCCATAGTAAATCTGGGTGAGTCCATAGCTAGACTAAGTGAGTTTTAACTATGTCTAGAGTGCTTGTAGCTCACCTCAAATATGATATTTGGTTGGTACCTCATGCTCATTTCTAATATAACTTATTATGGGCTGCATATATACATATTAATAGCTCTTTCTAGAGATTTAGTAATAATAAGACAATGATTTATAAATAAATAACCAAGATATAGTTCTATATTTTATTCAAAATAAATCATAAGTTTAAAAACTACACTTAGATTCATTTCTTATAAAAAGAAAAATGATGTTATTTTATGAATATAATGAGCTGTAGACACTGAAATCGTGTTTACTCCTTGGTCGACTCCCCCCTTGGTCCCCTTGGTCCACTTCTAACACATTCCTAACCCACACACTTATTAATTTAAAATAATAACTTATTTTAAATTAATAACACCCCCCTTGACACCTCACTCATGACACCTCACCCCACCTTGGATACCTCTCCTTGGATGCCTCCCATCTCCCTATGACCAATTTATGACCTATTTCAACCCTCTCACGCTTATTTAATCCACCTTTGACCATTTTCCCATGACTAATTGACCATGGCAGTTGGAAGAAATGGCAAAAGGCTAATTTTAGCCCTTTTTCCCATCTTCTGGCCGTCAACGTCGATTATAGTTGGTTGACACCGGTGGGATCACCGATGTCAGTCACTTAAAACAACCTGTAGGCAAATTCTCTTCCCCCTGGGACGCTAAATCACAGACCTGAATACTAATTCTTTGGCTGTAGGTATTCAACCTCTCTCTCTCTCTCTCCCAAATGCACATCAAGCATCACAGGCCATAGGGACTCTGTATCAGTTACTATACCTCTTTGTAGGGAGTCTTCTACATCAGCAACAGGGCTTCTACACTTCTGGCTCTCTGCTAAGGAGCTAAGTATTCTTCTTTTATGTCATTTCAGTAGATTAGAATGTATTTGTAATCAATTTTCTATTTATTGTTTCTAAGCCATATTATCAACCAGACCTGGCTATCAACTAGACCAGACCTGACTCTCTTCCTAAAAAGGCTGAGAGGCCTTTCTCCTACCCTTACCCCTTTTTTTGACACCTTGTTGCTTACCTGACTCCTTTCTCAGACCTTACTCTCTACCCTACAAAACCTTACCCAAACCATCAGACTCTCAGACTACCACAGACCATTCCATCAACCAGAGACTCATTTAGAACCCGTCCAAGGCCATTGCCCTGACCGACGCTGGCCTCCAAGCCCATTGCCCCTATCGACATCGGTAGACTAACCGGCATCGGCAACCTTAGACCAACCGATGACGGCAGACTAACTGGGATCGGCGACTGTGACAGACTGACAGTAGAATACAGTTATGCATTATCTTTATTTCTTTTGTTCAGTCTTTCATCATTTCTCTTACTAGCAACATACTTTTTATCAACTAGTGGACTGTCATCCCATAAGGAAGTCTTTGCACTTTTGGGACCAAGCTTTTACTTGGCATTCCACCTTACATCCATCTAACAATCTCTTTATTTAAGTCTTTCTCTCTACAGGTGTCGTCCTCCACAGTCAAAGAGGAGTCCCTACAATGTCTGAATAATGGTGCGCAAACTTCATCTAGGTACATAAAAACCCCTGACCCTTTATCTTCATTTCTTACTTCCTTTGAATGTAGAAAAGCAAAAAATAGTTTGAAACATTCTGGCACGCCCGGTGGGACCCTAGGACTTTTCCTTAGGTTCATACTTTTTCTTCTAAAAACAAACTTTTCATATAAGTGCATTAGGGAGTTTTCTCTTCTTGTATCTTTCTTCTTTCTTTCTCTTTCCAAAAGACAACATAAGCAAAGTTAAAAAGAATCCTTCTTTTTCTTTCTTTCTTGCATCTAGAGTAGTGAAATTTCATACTCTTCAACCTTTTATCCACTTGTCTTCATCCGAACACACATTTCAATTTGGGCTCAAAATCTATTGCACTTCATTTCTACCTGAATGCATACTTAGCTCTCACATCTAGTAACTTAAAATGCATTATGAATAAAGCGTAGTCCACTTATGTTACACAACCTAACCACTATCACAAATCATACACCTAAACATACTTGAGACAAGGTCTGACTAGGATTTCATCACCTAGCGGATACCTTACCCTTCCTGGCAATCCCACTTGGACTTCACTACCAAGGGGAGAGCCCAATCTGTTCTCTGGTAGAGTATAAACTCTAGGGAAAGTATATACTGGCTAAGTGACCTAGCTTATCCCTGGGCTCATGAAGTGAGGGGAGCTTGCTCCTTAGCACCAGGGCACGTACGGAACCTAATACAGACTCTTGAGCACCAAAACTAACGTGAAACTAGCTTTAGACTACTTCTTCTAGGACCCATTCTAAAATCCAACTTCTCAAACACACTCTTCTAAGGCATAAGCCAACAAGACTCTAAAATTGATTCTTAGGGATTTAACGTTTAGGGTCTGCTTGTCTTCATCTTCTTTTTTGCCTTTATCTAGATTTTTGAGCTGGTGAAGATGCATTTTTTTTAGCTTCAAACAACTCAAAACCTTTTTTTTCCTTCCCAACAACACAGTAACCGACATTGATTTTTCCACCGACGTCGACAACTTTTTTTCACCAGCATCAATTTTTCTAAAGACGTCAATCACTGTCAAAAACTTCTTCCAAAATAGCAAGCTTGAACCCTGACTTTCTTGCTATTAGACACATATTTTGAGTTTCTGAAATTGAAAAAACATAGTTTCTAGAACCTGACCCTTTTTGCCTTGAATGGTTTTGACACGTAGTCAAACCAAAATTTATGTTGACAATGCAAGGCAACAACCACTTCCACCTTCAACTTTCATATCAAGTCCCCTAATGGAGTATTCTCCTGTCCAGTCAACCCCCGATCAATCTCCAATTGTTCCCGAAGGGGATCAAAATTTTGAGAGATTCCTTGACCATAACGTCAAGGCTCTCTAACACTATCTCTCTAAGAGCCAAACGCGAGACTCTTCAATTCAACCAAGTTTTACACCTTATCAGAACTTGATTATCTCGACTCCACACACTCTTGCACCTATAAACGCGGGAGCGACTACCCATCCTTTTACCAATGCTGCCATTTAACCACCTTTGGCAGTATCTAGTCAACTCATGCCCTTCAACCTCATGACACAAGCCCCCTTGACCTCAACATCAGTCCCAATGACTAGTTATCAGTATGTTGTGCCTATACAAGCGCAACCAACTACGTCATATGCCCCTCTTAATACCTTCCAAGCACCTTACAACCTAGGGGGTGCCCAACCTACAAATCCATCAACTGATCTAATCAAGATGTTGATGGATAAGATGTCTAATCTTGAGACATCCATTTCTGGTTTAAGTAATGCTCTCTCATATGAGCAAATTTGTAATGAACCCATTCACCTTTCTATCCCTATTAGACCATATCCTAGCCAGTGGAAGCTTCCTAAATTTACTCACTTTTAGAATAAGGAGGACCCACAACAACATCTATGAGTGTTTAGACACGCTTGTTATCTTATAGCTCATGATGATGTGTTATTACTACGCACATTCCCCATGTCACTTTCAGGGGCTGCCCTCGATTGGTATAGCTCCCTTACCAGTCACTCTATCTTTTCTTTCAATCAACTCACCCAACTATTTCTCGACCACTTTTCAATCAACATAACTAAAAAGGTCTCCATTACAGACCTATACTCTATCAAACAATTTGACGATGAATCGATAGCTGACTTCGTCGACCATTGAAGAGGCTTAATCAACCAACTCTCCTTTTCTTTACCTCAACCTGAGCTCATAGAGCTCTTCTCTAGAGCATGTGCCAAGCACATCTCACCTACTTTGTGGGTCCAAACATTTCACACATTCGACGAAGCTTTCACCATGGCTAGGAAGCTTGAACTCTGCACGATCGAAGAGGACAAGGCCAAATTGCAAAATAACAATGCAAAATCCAATGACCCTTCTTCGTCCAAACCTTCTTCTTTCCACTCCAAACCCAAGGGAGTGGCAAATGCTGTGGTCTTTAGATCACCATCATCAATAACAACTAACCAATCCCAATCTTCCACCTCTTAAAGCATCACCAAATAATTCCAACAATGATACATACAGCGTCAATACACTCCAATAGGAGAGTCATACAATTCTGTGTTGGAAAAACTCATCAAGCAGGGGGTCCTCAATCTCCCTCAAATTCAACCACCTCAATTCGACCCCTCAAAAACCATCCCTACATGGTACTGGGAAAATGACTTCTATCATTATCACTGTGTCAAAGGCCATGACACAAACAACTACAAAACTTTCAAAAACATTGTCCAAGACATGTTCGACAAGGGGGATCTTGTTTTGGATAACCCAAATGTGCCACCTAACCAAAACTTAGACATCTTTAGACAACCATTCCCTAATCATCCACCTAACCAAAACAACATTCAGACCATGACCGATGACCTTCAAGAGCGTAACATAAGCACAGTCAACACGGTTTTGCCTTCCATTCCTAACCAACCTCTCCCATAGTCTGAAGAGGTTGATCAACCTACTTGTCCACCACAGGTAGAGGAGCCTTCCTCTCCTATTTTTTCTCCACCAATGGAGGATAATCCTCCATCCACACCTCTTTCACATGTGGGAGAATCTACCTTGACCTCTCACATATTGGAGGATACCTTGATGACAACAACATCGACTGCCTCACCCTCATCTTTCTTATCATCAATGGGGGATCATACTTTTTCTGCTCTTCGACCACATGAGGAAGCCATTATCATCCCTACACTCTTTCCACCTGAAGAGCCATGTTCTCCAATCCCTTCTCTACCAAGAGAGGAACTATCCACCTCACCCACTTCTATTGAAGAAGATTTGGTGAAGTTTGACTTGAACCTCGCCTCGCACAATAGTGGCCCTCAAACAAAACCAAAAAAGGCTAATAAACCCCATCAGAGAACTCCTCCCCCACCTTCGCCATTACCATCCATCTTGGGTCCACATCCATCTACTTTAGCAGGATTGCTCCCACATCCAACACCTCTCAACAAGAATGTGCCATCTCCACATGTGGCCATACTGCCAACCAAAAAGGTGACACACCAAACCCTCCAAACAACTCCTAAACATAAATTGTCAACCTCTACTGCAACAAGGAGCATAGACCCATTAAAGGGTTCTTATGCTTTGATGTTATGTCGATTATTGCAGTCATCTAGCATCATCCTCTCGCCTATCAAGCCTTACCAACCTCTCAAACCAAAACCACCTTGGTTCGATGACATTAAAATATGCTGGTATCATCGCACACCGGGGCATGACATTGAGCGTCGTTGTGCCCTTAAAGTTATCATCCGTCAACATCTGGCGCAGGACACCCCTCACGTTGAGGCTTCTTTTGACCACATTTTTGACCAACTACCGACACCATCTCATACCTCTCGAACCTCTTCACCTAAATCTGGCTTCCAACATAAGACTATTGTCCCTCCTCAACCTTTATTTGAAATCAACACAATCAATGTGGCCACTAGGCCCCAAACTATGAAGAATAAAGGAAAAGACTAGACATCTACACCTTTGACATATCCATTATTCATCAAGACCTCTCAACCAACACAACCCAAGATTTCTATCTTGGACATGTCTCGACCATCATCACTGGGGGAAATCCCTCCTAACCTCACTATTCCACATGATTCTTGGTATAAGCAACTCGTGGACTACTTGACATATTCTATCATCCCTACCAAACTCTCTAGTAATAGACGACTAGCTTTTATCAAGAACACTGCTTGCTACACCATGCTAGGGGGACTTATTTACAAGCGAGGTCTCGACGGCCTCCTTATTCAACGCCAACAACATCCTGACCAACTTCACATCCAACATTGACAAAAATATGCCAACAAGACATCAACCAACCAAACATCAATCAACCAAGCATTGACCACACATCGACCTCAACCAAGCCTCGACCAAGCATCGACCAAGTCTCGACCAAACATCAACCAAGCCTCAACCAAACATCAACCTCAACCAATCATTGACCAAACATCGACCTCAACCAAGCCTCGACCAAACATCCAAGCCTCGACCAAGCCTCGACCAAGCATCGACCAAACCTTGACCAAACATCAACCAAGCCTCGACCAAGCATCGACCAAGCCTCGAACAAACCTTGACCAAACATAAATCAAGCATTGACCACACATCAACAAACTTCTTAATCATCTTTAACATGTGACCAATTTGGAATGAAGCAAATGGGGCAAGTTTGCTCCTAATTGATTCAGACCTTACATCATAACACAAGCATGGGTCAGGGACTTATCAAAACTTGAGCCCCTTTATGCCTTGCATCTTTGACCAGTCTACTGTTAGTCAAGTAATTATTCAATTGATGTTTAACTTGAGCTAGATCACTTGAGCAACCTCCCATCATCATCATTCCTATTTTTTTTCAACCCTCAACCCTAGAAACATCAGTTAACCCTTTTGTCAAGCATGAATGCTTTGTCCTAATACAAGGGAAACCCTCTAAACCTCTATAGTCAAGTCCATGACAAAAACTTCAGTCAAAAACAAAAAAACAAATATATAAAAGTGGGATGCCTTTTCAAAGGTCATAAAACTATAAATGTAGACTGCTCCCTCGAAGGACAGCTGCATAATTGTTGTAATTGATAGACTGCTCCCTTGAAGGATAGCTATTCAAAGACTTTCATATATATAAAGCAAAAATATAGACCACTCCCTCGAAGGATGGCTATGCCTAAATCTTGCTACAAAATAGCACTTTCTTAGAAGCTTCCCGCATCGATCAGCTTCACAAATGACCACAAAACACAATGACATCTCTACGTAGACTTCTCGCATTGATCAGTCTGCTCAAAAAGAAAAAAAAAATGATTGACAAACTATAAAGTCATGGACTTGTCTATAGTCGTTCTCAGGGTCACCTATAAAAGGGGAAAAGTTATCCCTGCTAAAAGGGTTACCCTATTCCCTCCATATCACATAATCATACCTATCACCCCAACATACTCAAGGGATTTCGAGCTCAATTAACATCAAGTGATTCGAGTACTTCTCTAACACAACCAATGTTCAACGATGTAATGCATGAATGGGGATTTTGTTTCTAAAAACCCTTATCTATGCCATCATTATGGTCCTTGTCAATGAAAGAGCAACGCATCTTTCCCTTCCTACATCTTGGTCACAAATAATCCAACCAAATCATTTTCTCAACCATACCCAAATCAAACCAAGCATTTTCAGACCATTGACATGACATAGTTTATTTCACATAGTTTATATGGAAACCAATACACATGGAAACTATCGACCAAACATAATTTATGTCAAGCATAAACCATTACTTGCTGAAGCATAAATTATCTCAATTCATTTTTAGCATACACCATTACCAATATGGAAACTTGTTAGGGATGAAAGACCACTCAACCAATGTTATAGAATATACCATCACACAATATGGAAAAGGTTGTAACATCATCTTACCCTCATCATTTAACTTGACCAAACCAACCTATCAACCATCCTGAACTACATTGGTCGAGGCCCTTCCAATAAGGGCTATGTAGGCATCACTCAGATGACATGACATCTTTTGGGGTTAGCTCGGCCACATCCGTTTGTTCATCTATTTGATGGACAAACCATATTACCCTTAACCATGACCAAAACCAATCATAAATTATTTTAAGTCTTCGCTTGAACTACATTGGTCTGAGGCCCTTCACACATGGGCTATGTAGGTAGCACTCAGATGACATAACGTCTTCTGGGGTTAGCTCGGCCACATCCGTTTGTTCGTCTATCTGATGGAAAAACCATATTACCTTTAACCATCATTTCACCATGACCAAAACCAATCATCAACCATTTTGACTCAACCAACCTAAACTACATTGGTCTGAGGCCCCTTCACACATGGGCTATTTAGGTAGCACTTAGATGACATGGCATCTTCTGGAGTTAGCTCAGCCACATCTATTTGTGCATCTACCTGATGGACAAACCATTCTACCTTTAACCATGACTTAACCTAGTCCACAATCATGACCAAACAATCAGCCCTGACACTGTAGGAGTCACTTTTGACTTCTCATGGGGCACATTAGAGTTCGTAGCCATCTCCCTGACCACATCAAACAACCATTTGAGATCACTTCTATCTTGACTCGACTCGACCAATGACCATGGAGATCGCGATTATCTCCTTCGACCATGACCACTTCCAATAAAACTTTGCCTTAGTTTTTTTGATTGCATGTATGCTACCTCACAAGTATTGGATCACGAGCAAGTTGATCCCCACTACTTGTGACATTTTCATGTTTTCCAAGAGCACTTCTTGAGCCTGGGATACTTGGAACACAACGACCATTGGAGCTATAGCTTGAATCGAATAACCTAATCACCTATGACTAAATGATGGGGCTTGGTTATTTTGATTTTAGCACTCCTCAACCCTTGACCTGTGACAATTTGACCTGACCATCACGTGAAGTGGTATGCACACAATCTCAACTATTGCAGCATTCACACTCAACTTTCACCATATCCATCCACTATCTATCAAATCGACACCCGATTTTAGGTTTCCTTCTCTCGACTCCCACTTTGAGGGGGAATACCTCATCCCATAATCAGGGAAACCTACATTCATTTTTGTCTTATACTTCATCAGAACAACCAATAGGACAAAAAAGACCTCATCCCATACCTGGGGTAGCTTACTCCTATTTTTGTCTTACAGTTCGTCCAGAACAACCAACAAGACAAAAAGGGGCAAATGTAGACACCAAAATTATGTCTACTCCTTGGTCGACTCCCCCCTTGGTCCCCTTGTTCCACTTCTAATACATTCCTAACACACACACTTATTAATTTAAAATAATAACTTATTTTAAATTAATAACACCCCCCTTGACACCTCACCCATGACACCTCACCCCACCTTGGATACCTCTCCTTGGATGCCTCCCATCTCCCTATGACCAATTTATCACCTATTTCAACCCTCTCACACTTATTTAATCCACCTTTAACCATTTTCCCATGACCAATTAACCCTGACAGTTGGAAGAACGGGCAAAAGGCTAATTTTAGCCCTTTTTCCCATCTTCTAGCCATCGACATCAGTTATAGTCGATCGACACCGATGGGATCACCGACGTCGATCGCTTAAAACAACCTATAGGCAAATTCTCTTCCCCCTGGGATGCTAAATCACAGACCCAAATGCTAATTCTTTGGCTACAGGTATTCAACCTCTCTCTCTCTCTCTCCCAGACGCACATCAAGCATCACATGCCACAGGGACTCTGCATCAGTTACTCTACCTCTTTGTAGGGAGTCTTCTGCATCAGCAACAGGGCTTCTACACTTCTGGCTCTCTGCTAAGGAGCTAAGTATTCTTCTTTTATGTCATTTTAGTAGCCTAGAATGTATTTGTAATTAGTTTTTTGTTTATTGCTTCTAAGCCATATTATCAACAAGACCCAGCTATCAACTGGACTAGACCTGACTCTCTTCCTGAGAAGGCTGAGAGGCCTTTCTCCTACTCTTACCCCTTTTTTTGACACACTGTCCCCTACCTGAATCCTTCCTCAGACCTTACTCTCTACCCTGCAAAACCCTGCACAAACCATCAGACTCCCAGACTACCATAGACCATTCTATCGACTAGAGACTCATCCAGAACTCGTCTAATGCCATTGCCCCGATCGACGCCGGCCTCCAAGCCCATTGCCCCTACCGACATCGGCAGACTAACTAGTGTCAACAACCTTAGACCAATCGACGACGGCAGACTAACCGGCGTCGACGACTGTGACAGACCGATAATAGAATACAGGTACGCATTATCTCTATTTCTTTTATTCAGTCTTTCATCATTTCTCTTGCTAGTAACATACTTTTTATCAACTAGTGGACTGTCATCCCATAAGGAAGTCTTTACACTTCTAGGACCGAGCTTTTGCTTGGCAGTCCACCTTACATCCATCTAACAATCTCTTTGTTTAAGTCTTTCTCTCTACAGGTGTCATCCTCCACAGCCAAAGAGGAGTCCCTACAATGTCTGAATAACGGTGCGCAAACTTCATCCGAGTACGTACAAACCCCTGACCCTTTATCTTCATTTCTTACTTCCATTGAATGTAGAAAAGTGAAAAATAGTTTGAAACATTCTGGCACGCCCGGTATGACCCTAAGACTTTTCCTTGGGTTCATATTTTTTCTTCTAAAAACAAACTTTTCATATAGGTGCATTAGGGAGTTTTCTCTTCTTGTATCCTTCTTCTTTCTTTCTCTTTCCAAAAGACACCATAAGCAAAGTTAAAAAGAATCCTTCTTTTTCTTTCTTTCCTGCATCTAGAGTAGTGAAATTTCATACTCTTCAACCTTTTCTCCACTTGTCTTCATCCGAACACACATTTTGATTTGGGCTTAAAATCTATTGCATTTCATTTCTACCTGAATGCATACTTATCTCTCACATCTAGTAACTTAAAACACATTATGAATAAAGCGTAGTCCACTTATGTTACACAACCTGACTACTATCACAAATCATACACCAAAACATACTTGAGACAAGGTCTGACTAGGATTTTATCACCTAGCGGATACCTTACCCTTCCTGGCAATCCCACTTGGACTTTACTACCAAGGGGAGAGCCCACTCTGTTCTCTGGCAGAGTATAAACTCTAGGGGAAGTATATATTGGCTAAGCAACTCAGCTTATCCCTGGACTCGTGAAGTGAGGGGAGCTTGCTCCTTAGCACCAGGCCAAATATGAAACCTAATACAGACTGTTGAGCATCGAAACTAACCCAAAACGAGCTTTAGACTGCTTCTTCTAGGACCCGTTCTAAAAGCCAACTTCCCAAACACACTCTTCTAAGGCATAAGCCAACAAGACTCTAAAATTGATTCTTAGGGATTTAACGTTTAGGGTCTGCTTGTCTTCATCTTCTTTTCTGCCTTTATCTGGATTTTTGAGCTGGTGAGGATTCATTTTTCTGAGCTTCAAACAACTCAAAACCTTTTTTTTCTTCCTTCCCAACAACACAGTAACTGACATCAGTTTTTCCATTGACGTTGGCAACTTTTTTTCACCGGCATCAATTTTTCTACCGACGTCGGTCACTGTCAAAAACTTCTTCCAAAATAGCAAGCTTTAAACCTGACATTCTTGCTATTAGACACAGATTTTGAGTTTCTGAAACTAAAAAAACACGGTTTCTAGAACCTGACCCTTTTTGCCTTGAATAGTTTTGACATGTAGTCAAACCAAAACTCTTGTTGACCACGTAAAGCAACAACCACTTCCACCTTTGCCTTTCAAATCAAGTCCCCTAATGGAGTATTCTCCTGTCCAGTCAACCCCTGATCAATCTCCAATTATTCTCGAAGGGGATCAAAATTTTGAGAGATTTTTTGACCATAACATGAAGGCTCTCCAACACTATCTCGCTAAGAGCCAAACGCGAGACTCTTTAATTCAACCAAGTTCTACACCTTATCAGAACTTGATTATCTCGACTCCACACACTCTTGAACCTATAAACGTGGGAGCGACTACCCATCCTTTTACCAATGCCACCATTTAACCACCTTTGGCAGTATCTAGTCAACTCATGCCCTTCAACCTCATGACACAAGCCCCCTTGACCTCAACATCAGTCTCAATGACTAGTTATCAGTATGTTGTGCCTATACAAGCACAACCAACTACGTCATATGCCCCTCTTAATACCTTCCAAGCACCTTACAACCTAGGGGGTGCCCAACCTACAAATCCATCAACTGATCTAATCAAGATGTTGATGGATAAGATGTCTAATCTTGAGACATCCATTTTTGGTTTAAGTAATGCCCTCTCATATGAGCAAATTTGTAATGAACCCATTCACCCTTCTATCCCCATTAGACCATATCCTAGCCAGTGGGAGCTTCCTAAATTTACTCACTTTTAGAATAAGGAGGACCCACAACAACATCTATGAGCTTTTAGACACGCTTGTTATCTTATAGCTCACGATGATGCGTTATTATTGCGCACATTCCCCATGTCACTTTTGTGGGCTGCCCTCGATTGGCATAGCTCCCTTACCAGTCACTCTATCTTTTCTTTCACTCAACTTTCCCAACTATTTCTTGACCACTTTTCAATCAACATCACCAAAAAGGTCTCCATTATAGACCTATACTCTATCAAATAATTTGATGATGAATCGATCGCTGACTTCGTCGCCCATTGGAGAGGCTTAATCAACCAACTCTCTTTTTCTTTACCTCAACTTGAGCTCATAGAGCTCTTCTCTAGAGCATGTGCCAAGCCCATCTCACCTACTTTATAGGTTCAAACATTCTGCACATTTGATGAAGCTTTCACCATGGCTAGGAAGCTTGAACTCTACACGAACAAAGAGGACAAGGTCAAATTCTGAAATAACAATGCAAAATCCAATGACCCTTCTTCATCCAAACCTTCTTCTTCCCACTCCAAACCCATGGGAGTGACAAATGCTATGGTCTTTAGATCACCATCATCAACAAAAACTAACCAATCCCAACCTTCCACCTCTCAAAGCATCACCAAACAATTCCAACAATGATACATACAGTGTCAATACACTCCAATAGGAGAGTCATACACTTCTGTGTTGGAAAAACTCATCAAGTAGGGGGTCCTCAATCTCCCTCAAATTCAACCACCTCAATTCGACCCCTCAAAAGCCATCCCTACATGGTACAAGGAAAATGACTTCTATCATTATCACCGTGTCAAAGGCCATGACACAAACAACTGTAAAACCTTCAAAAACATTGTCTAGGACATGTTAGACAAGGGGGATCTTGTTTTGGATAACCCAAACGTGCCACCTAACCAAAACTTAGACATATTTAGACAACCATTCCCTAATCATCCACCTAACCAAAACAACATTCAAACCATGACCGATGACCTTCAAGAGCGTAACATACGCACAGTCAACACGGTTTTGCCTTCTATTCCTAACCAACCTCTCCCACAATCTGAAGAGGTTGATCAACCTACTTGTCCACCATAGGTAGAGGAGCCTTCCTCTCCTATTTTGCCTCCACCAATGGAGGGTAATCCTCCATCCACACCTCTTTCACATGTGGGAGAATCTACCTTGACCTCTCACATATTGGAGGATGTCTCGACGACACCAATGTCGACTGCCTCACCCTCATCTTTCTTATCATCAATGGGGGATCATACTTTTTTTGCTCCTCGACCACATGAGGAAGCCATTATCATCCCTATGCTCTTTCCACCTGAAGATCCATGTTCTCCAATCCCTTCTCCACCAAGAGAGGGACTAGCCACCTTACCCACTTCAGCTAAAGAAGATTTGGTGAAGTTTGACTTGAACCTTGCCTCACACAATAGTGGTCCTCAAACCTAACCAAAGAAGGCTACTAAACCCCGTCAGAGAAATCCTCCCCCACCTTCGCCATTACCATCCATCTTGGGTCCACATCCACCTACTTTATCAGGATTGCTCCCACATCCAACACCTCTCAACAAGAAGGTGCCATCTCCACATGTGGCCATACCGCCAACCAAAAAGGTGACACGCCAAACCCTCCAAATAACTCCTAAACATAAATTGTCAACCTCTACAGCAACAAAGAGCATAGACCCATTAAAGGGTTCTTATGCTTCGATGTTATGATGATTATTGCAATCATCTAGCATCATCCTCCCACCTATCAAGCCTTACCAACCTCTCAGACCAAAACCACCTTGGTTCGATGACACTAAAATATGCTGGTATCATCACACATCAGGGCATGACACTGAGCATTGTTGTGCCCTTAAGGCTATCATCCATCAACATCTGGCATAGGACACCCCTCACATTGAGGCTTCTTTTGACCACATTTTTGACCAACTACCGACACCATCTCATACCTCTCAAACCTCTTCACCTAAATCTGGCTTCGAACATAAGACTATTGTCCCTCCTCAACCTTTATTTGAAATCAACATAATCAATGTGGCCACCAGGCCCCAAATTGTGAAGAATAAAGGAAAAGACCAGACATATACACCTTTGACATATCCATTATTCGTCAAGACCTCTCAACCAACACAACCCAAAATTTCTATCTTGGACATGTCTCGACCATCATCACTGGGGGAAATCCCTCCTAACCTCACTAGTCCACATGGTGCTTGGTATAAGTGACTCATGGACTACTTGACATATTCTATCATCCCTCCCAAACTCTCTAGCAATAGATGGTGAGCTTTTATCAAGAACACTGCTCACTACACCATGCTAGGAGGACTTCTTTACAAGTGAGGTCTCGATGGCCTCCTTATCCAATGCCAACAACATCCTGACCAACTTCACATCCAACATCGACCAAAACATGCCAACAAAACATCAATCAACTAAACATCAATCAACCAAGCATTGACCAAACATCGACCTCAACCAAGCCTCGACCAAACATCAATCGACCAAGCCTCGACCAAGCCTCGACCAAGCATCGACCAAACATCAACCAAGCCTCGACCAAACATCGACCTCAACCAAGCATCGACCAAACATCAACCTCAACCAAGCCTCGACCAAACATCCGAGCCTCAACCAAGCCTCGACCAAGCCTCGACCAAGCATTGGCCAAGCCCCGACCAAACCTTCACCAAACATCAACCAAGCCTCGACCAAGCATCGACCAAGCATCGACCAAACCTTGACCAAACATCAATCAAGCATTGACCACACGTCAACAAACTTCTTAATCATCTTTAACACGTGACCAATTTGGAATGAAGCAAATGGGGCAAGTTTACTCCTAATTGATTCGGACCTTACATCATAACACAAGCATGGGTCAAGGACTTATCAGAACCTGAGCCCCTTTATGCCTTACATCTTCGACCAATCTATTGTTGGTCAAGTAATTATTCACTTGATGTTTAACTTGAGCTCGATCCCTTGAGCAACCTCCCATCATCATCATTCCTATTTCTTTTCAACCCTCAACCCTACAAACATCAGTTAACCCTTTTGTCAAGCATGAATGCTTTGTCCTAATACAAGGGAAACCCTCTAAACCTCTATAGTCAAGTCCATGACCAAAAATTCAGTCAAAAACAAAAACAAATATATAAAAGTGGGATGCCTATTCAAAGGTCATAAAATTATAAATGTAGACTGCTCCCTCGAAAGACAGTTGCATAATTGTTGTAATTGATAGACTGCTCCCTTGAAGGACAACTATTCAAAGACTTTCATATATATACAGCAAAAATATAGACCATTCCCTCGAAGGATGGCTATACCTAAATCTTGCTATAAAATAGCATTTTTTTAGAAGCTTCCCACATTGATCAGCTTCATAAATGAACACAAAACACAATGACATCTCTACGTAGACTTCCCGCATTGATCAGTCTGCTAAAAAAAAATGATTAACAAACTATAAAGTCATGGACTTGTCTATAGTCATTCTCAGGGTCACCTATAAAAGGGGCAAAGTTATCCCTGATAAAAGGGTTACCCTATTCCCTCCATATCACATAATCATACCTATCACCCCAACATACTCAAGGGATTTCGAGCTCACTTAACGTCAAGTGATTCGAGTACTTCTCTAACACAACCAATGGTCAATGACGTAATGCATGAACAGGGCTTTTGTTTCTAAAAACCCTTATCTATGCCATCATTATGGTTCTTATCAATGAAAGAGCAATGCATCTTTCCCTTCCTACATCTTGGCCACAAACAATCCAACCAAATTATTTTCTCAACCATCCCCAAATCAAACCAAACATTTTCAGACCACTGACATGACATATTCCATTTCACATAGTTTCTATGGAAACCAATACACATGGAAACTATCGACCAGACACAATTTATGTCAAGCATAAACCATTACTTGTTGAAGCATAAATAATCTCAATTCATTTTTAGCATACACCATTACTAATATGGAAACTTGCTAGGGATGAAAGACCACTCAACCAATGTTACAGAATACACCATCACACAATATAGAAAACAATGTAACATTATCATACCCTCATCATTTAACTTGATCAATCCAACCTATCAACCATCTTAAACTACATTGGTCTGAGGCCCTTCCAACAAGGGCTATGTAGGCAGCACTCATATGACATGACATCTTCTGGGGTTAGCTCGGCCACATCCATTTGTTCATCTATCTGATGGACAAACCATATTACCCTTAACCATGACCAAAACCAATCATAAATTATTTTAACTCTTCACTTGAAATACATTGGTCTGAGGCCCTTCACACATGGGCTATGTAGGCAGCACTCAGATGACATGATATCTTCTGGGCTTAGCTCAGCCAAATTCATTTGTTTGTCTATCTGATGGACAAACCATATTACCTTTAACCATCATTTCACCATGACCAAAACCAATCATCAACCATTTTGACTCAACCAACCTGAACTACATTAGTCTGAGGCCCCTTCACACATGGGCTATGTAGGTAGCACTCAGATGGCATGGCATCTTCTGGGGTTAACTCGACCACATCTTTTTGTGCATCTACCTGATGGACAAACCATTTTACCTTTAACCATGACTTAACCTAGTCCACAATCATGACCAAACCACTAACCTTGACACTATATGAGTCACTTTTGACTTCTCATCGGGCACATTGGAGATCACAGCCATCTCCCTGACCACATCAAATAACCATTTGAGATCACTTCTATCTCGACTCGACTCGACCAATGACCATGGAGATCATGATTATCTCCTTCGACCACGACCACTTCCAAGACAACTTTGCCTTAGTTGTTTTGATTGCATGTATGCTACCTCATGAATGGTTAGCAAATTTGTCCACAATCTACATTATGACCCTCACAAGTATTGGATCGTCAGCAAGTTGATCTCCACTACTTGTGACATTTTTGTGTTTTCCAAGAGCACTTCCTGAGCCCAAGATACTTGGAACACGATGACCATTGGAGCTACAGCTTGGATCAAATAACCCAATCAGCTATGACTAAATGCTGGGGCCTGGTTATTTCAATTTTAGCACTCCTTGACCCTTGACCTACGACAATTTGACCTGACCATCACGTGAAGTGGTATGCGCACAATCTCAACTATTACAATGTTCACACTCAATCTTCACCATATCCATCCACTATCTATCAAATCAGCACCTGATTTTAGGTTTCCTTCCCTCGAATCCCACTTTGAGGGGGAATACCTCATCCCATAGTTGGGGCAACCTACATTCATTTTTATCTTGCAGTTCATCAGAACAACCAACAAGACAAAAAAGACCTCATCCCATACCTGGGGCAGTTTACTCCTATTTTTGTCTTACATTTCATCTAGAACAACCAACAAGAAAAAAGGGGCAAATGTAGACACCAAAAACGTGTCTACTCCTTGGTCGACTCCCCCCTTGGTCCACTTTTAAAACATTCTTAACCCACACACTTATTAATTTAAAATAATAACTTATTTTAAATTAATAACACCCCCCTTAACACCTCACCCATGACACCTCACCCCACCTTGGATACCTCTCCTTGGATACCTCCCATCTCCCTATGACCAATTTATGACCTATTTCAACCCTCTCACGCTTATTTAATCCACCTTTGACCATTTTCCCATGACCAATTGACCCTGGCATTTGGAAGAATGGGCAAAAGGCTAATTTTAGCCCTTTTCCCATCTTCTAGCCGTCGACATCGGTTATAGTCAGCTGACACTGGTGGGATCACCGATGTCAATCACTTAAAACAACCCATAGGCAAATTATCTTCCCCCTAGGATGCTAAATCACAGACCCAAATGCTAATTCTTTGGCTGCAGGTATTCGACCTCTCTCTCTCTCTCCCAAACACACATCAAGTATCACAAGCCACAGGGACTCTGCATCAGTTACTCTACCTCTTTGCAGGGAGTCTTTTGCATCAGCAACAAGGCTTTTACACTTTTGGCTCTGTGCTAAGGAGCTAAGTAATCTTCATTTATGTCATTTCAGTAGCTTAGAATGTATTTGTAATTAGTTTTTTATTTATTGCTTCTAAGCCATATTATCAACCAGACTCGGCTATCAACCAGACCAGACCTGACTCTCTACCTGAGAAGGCTGAGAGGCCTTTCTCCTACCCTTACCCCTTTTTTTGACACCCTTTCCCCTACCTGACTCCTTCCTCAAACCTTACTCTCTACCCTACAAAACCCTGCACAAACCATCAGACTCCCAGACTACCATAAACCATTCCATCGACCAGAGACTCGTCCAGAACCCGTCTAAGGCCATTACCCCAACCGACGCCGACCTCTAGGCCCATTGCCCCTACGGCAGACTAACTGGCATTGACAACCTTAGACCAATTGATGATGGTAGACTAACCGGCATCGATGACTGTGACAAACCAATAGCAGAATACAGGTATGCATTATTTCTATTTCATTTGTTCAGTCTTTCATCATTTCTCTTGCTAGCAACATATTTTTTATTAACTAGTGGACTGTCATCCCACAAGGAAGTCTTTGCACTTCTGGGACAGAGCTTTTGCTTGGTAGTCTACCTTACATCCATCTAACAATCTCTTTGTTTAAGTCTTTCTCTCTACAAGTGTCATCCTCCACAGCCAAAGAGGAGTCCCTACAACGTCTGGATAACAGTGCGCAAATTTCATCTGGGTACGTACAAACCCCTGACCCTTTATCTTTGTTTCTTACTTCCTTTGAATGTAGAAAAGTGAAAAATAGTTTGAAACACTCTATCACGCCTGGTGGGACCCTAGGACTTTTCCTTGGGTTCATACTTTTTCTTCTAAAAACAAACTTTTCATATAGGTGCATTAGGGAGTTTTCTCTTCTTATATCCTTCTTCTTTCTTTCTCTTTCCAAAAGACACCATAAGCAAAGTTAAAAAGAATCCTTTTTCTTTCTTTCCTGCATCTAGGGTAGTGAAATTTCATACTCTTCAACCTTTTCTCCACTTGTCTTCATCCGAACACACATTTCGATTTGGGCTTAAAATCTATTGCACTTCATTTCTGCCTGAATGCATACTTAGCTCTCACATCTAGTAACTTAAAATGCATTATGAATAAAGCGTAGTCCACTTATGTTACACAACCTAACCACTATCACAAATCATACACTTAAACATACTTGAGACAAGGTCCGACTAGGATTTCATCACCTAGCGGATACCTTACCCTTCCTGGCAATCCCACTTGGACTTCACTACCAAGGGGAGAGCCCACTCTATTCTCTGGCAGAGTATAAACTCTAGGGGAAGTATATACTAGCTAAGCAACTCAGCTTATCCCTGAGCTCGTGAAGTGAGGGGAGCTTGCTCCTTAGCACTAGGCCACATATGAAACCTAATACAGACTCTTGAGCACCGAAACTAACCCAAAACTAGCTTTAGACTGCTTCTTCTAGGACCCGTTATAAAAGCCAACTTCCCAAACACACTCTTCTAAGGCATAAGCCAACAAGACTCTAAAATTGATTCTTAGGGATTTAACGTTTCGGGTCTGCTTGTCTTTATCTTCTTTTCTACCTTTATCTAGATTTTTGAGCTAGTGAGGATGCATTTTTCTGAGCTTCAAAAAACTCAGAACCTTTTTTTTTCTTCCTTCCCAACAACACAGTAATCGACACAAGTTTTTCCACCGACATCAGTTTTTCTACCGATGTCAGTCACTGTCAAAAAAAATTTCCAAAATAGCAAGCTTAAAACCTGATTTTCTTGTTGTTAGACACATATTCTGAGTTTTTGAAACTGAAAAAACATAGTTTTTAAAACCTGACCTTTTTTGCCTTGAATGGTTTTGACACGTAGTCAAACCAAAACTCATGTTAACCACGCAAGGCAACAACCACTTCCACCTTCACCTTTCATATCAAGTCCCCTAATGGAGTATTCTCCTGTCCAGTCAACCCCTGATAAATCTCCAATTGTTCTCGAAGGGGATCAAAATTTTGAGAGATTCCTTGACCATAACTTCAAGGCTCTCCAACACTATCTCGCTAAGAGCCAAACATGAGACTCTTCAATTCATCCAAGTTCTACACCTTATCAGAACTTGATTGTCTCGACTCCACACACTCTTACACCTATAAATGTGGGAGCGACTACCCATCCTTTTACCAATGGTGCCTTTCAACCACCTTTGGCAGTATCTAGTCAACTCATGCCCTCCAATGTCACGACACAAGCCCCCTTGACCTCAACATCAGTCTCAATGACTAGTTATCAGTATGTTACACCTATACAAGTGTAACCAACTACATCATATGCCCCTCCTAATACCTTCCAAGTACCTTACAACCTAGGGGGTGCCCAACCTGCAAATCCATCAACTAATCTAATCAACATGTTGATGGATAAGATGTCTAATCTTGAGACATCCATTTCTGGTTCAAGCAATGCTCTCTCATATGAGAAAATTTGTAATGAACCCATTCACCCTTCTATCCCCATTAGACCATATCCTAGCCAGTGGGAGCTTCCTAAATTTACTCACTTTCAAAATAAGGAGGACCCACAATAACATCTACAAGCGTTTAGACACGCTTGTTACCTTATAGCTCACGATGATGCATTATTACTGCGCAAATTCCCCATGTCACTTTCAGGGGCTGCCCTCGATTGGTATAGATCCCTTACCAGTCACTCTATCTTTTCTTTCACTTAACTCGCCCAAATATTTCTTGACCACTTTTCAATCAACATCACCAAAAAGGTCTCCATTACAGACCTATACTCTATCAAACAATTTGATGATGAATTGATAGCTGACTTCATCACCCGTTGTAGAGGCTTAATCAACCAAATCTCCTTTTCTTTACCTCAACTTGAGCTCATAGAGCTCTTCTCTAGAGCATGTGCCAAACACATCTCACCTACATTGCGGGTCCAAACATTCCGCACATTCGACGAAGCTTTCACCATGGCTAGGAAGCTTAAACTCCACGCGATCGAAGAGGACAAGGTCAAATTGCAAAATAACAACATAAAATCTCATTACCTTTCTTTGTCTAAACCTTCTTCTTCCCACTCCAAACCCAAGGGAGTGGTAAATGATATGGTCTTTAGATCACCAGCATCAACAACAACTAACCAATCCCAACCTTCCACCTCTCAAAGCATCACCAAATAAATTCCAACAATGATACATACAACGTCAATAGACTCCAATAGGAGAGTCATATGCTTCCGTGTTGGAAAAACTCATCAAGCAGGGGGTCCTCAATCTCCCTCAAATTCAACCACCTCAATTCGACCCCTCAAAAGCCATCCCTACATGGTACAGGGAAAATGACTTCTATCATTATCACCGTGTCAAAGGCCATGACACAAACAACTACAAAACCTTTAAAAACATTATCCAAGACATGTTAGACAAGGGGGATCTTGTTTTGGATAACCCAAATGCGCCACCTAACTGAAACTTAGACATCTTTAGACAACCATTCACTAATCATCCCCCTAACCAAAATAACATTCAGACCATGATCAATGACCTTCAAGAGCATAACATACGCACAGTCAATACGGTTTTGCCTTCCATTCCTAACCAACCTCTCCCATAGTCTGAAGAGGTTAATCAACCTACTTGTCCACCACAGGTAGAGGAGCCTTCCTCTCCTATTTTGCCTCCACCAATGGAGGATAATCCTCCATCCACACCTCTTTCTCATGTGAGAGAATCTATCTTGACCTCTCACATATTAGAGGATGCCTCGACGACACAAACGCCGACTACCTCACCCTCATCTTTCTTATCATCAATGGGGGATCATACTTTTTCTGCTTCTCGACCACATGAGGAAGCCATTATCATCCCTACGCTCTTTCCACCTGAAGAGCCATGTTCTCCAATCCCTTCTTCACCAAGAGAGAAACTAGCCACCTCACCCACTTTGGCTGAAGAAGATTTGGTGAGGTTTGACTTAAACCTCACCTCACACAATAGTGGTCCTCAAACCAAACTAAAGAAGGCTACTAAACCCCGTCGAATAACTCCTCCCCCACCTTCACTGTTACCATCCATCTTGGGTCTACATCCATCTACTTTAGCAGGATTGCTCCCACATCCAACACCTCTCAACAAGAGCATGCCATCTCCACATGTGGCCATACTTCCAACTAAAAAGGTGACATGCCAAACCCTCAAAACAACTCTTAAACATAAATTGTCAACCTCTACATCAACAAGTAGTGCAGACCCATTAAAGGGTTCTTATGCTTCGATGTTATGTTGATTATTGTAGTCATCTAGCATCATCCTCTCGCCTATCAAGCCTTACCAACCTCTTAGACCAAAACCACCTTGGTTCGATGACACTAAAATATGCTGGTATCATCACACACTGGGGCATGACACTGAGCGTTGTTGCACCCTTAAGGCTGTCATCCATCAACATCTGGCACAGGACACCCCTCATGTTGAGGCTTCTTTTGACCACATTTTTGACCAACTACTGACACCATCTCATACCTCTCAAACCTCTTCACCTAAATCTGGATTCCAACAGAAGACTATTGTCCCTCCTCAACCTTTATTTGAAATCAACACAATCAATGTGGCCACCAGGCCCCAAACTATGAAGAATAAAGGAAAAGACCAGACATCTACACCTTTGACATATCCATTATTCGTCAAGACCTCTCAACCAACACAACCCAAGATTTCTATCTTGGACATGTCTCGACCATCATCACTGGGGGAAATCCCTCCTAACCTCACTAGTCCACATGACGCTTGGTATAAGAGACTTGTGGACTACTTGACATATTCTATCATCCCTCCCAAACTCTCTAGCAATAGATGGTGAGCTTTTATCAAGAACACTGCTCGTTACACCATGCTAGGGGGACTTCTTTACAAGCGAGGTCTTGACGGCCTCCTTATCTAATGCCAAAAACATCCTGACCAACTTCACATCCAACATCGACCAAAACATGCCAACAAGACATCAACCAACCAAACATCAATCAACCAAGCATTGACCAAACATCGACCTCAACCAAGCCTCGACCAAACATCAATCGACCAAGCCTCGACCAAAAATCAACCTTAACCAAGCATCGACCAAACATCAACCTCGACCAAGCCTCGACCAAGCCTCGACCAAGCATCGACCAAGCCTCGACCAAACCTTAACCAAGCATCAACCAAGACTCGACCAAGCATCGACCAAACCTCAATCAAACCTTGACCAAACATCAATCAAGCATTGACCACACATCAACAAACTTCTTAATCATCTTTAACACATGACCAATTTGGAATGAAGCAAATGGGGCAAGTTTACTCCTAATTGATTCAGACCTTACATCATAACACAAGCATGGGTTAGGGACTTATCAGAACCTGAGCCCCTTTCTGCCTTGCATCTTTGACCAGTCTACTGTTAGTCAAGTAATTATTCACTTGACTTTTAACTTGAGCTCAATCCCTTGAGCAACCTCCCATCATCGTCATTCCTATTTCTTTTCAACCCTCAACCCTACAAACATTAGTTAACCCTTTTGTCAAGCATGAATGCTTTGTCCTAATACAAGGGAAACCCTCTAAACCTCTATAGTCAAGTCCATGACCAAAAATTCAGTCAAAAACAAAAAAACAAATATATAAAAGTGGGATGCCTATTCAAAGGTCATAAAACTATAAATGTAGACTTCTCCTTCGAAGGACAGCTGCATAATTGTTGTAATTGATAGACTGCTCCCTTAAAGGACAGCTATTCAAAGACTTTCATATATATAAAGCAAAAATATAGACCACTCCCTCGAAGGATGGCTATGCCTAAATCTTGCTACAAAACAAAACTTTCTTAGAAGCTTCTTGCATCAATCAGCTTCACAAATGACCACAATACACAATGACATCTCTACGTAGACTTCCCGCATTGATCAGTCTGCTCAAAAAAAAATGATTGACAAACTATAAAGTCATGGACTTGTCTATAGTCGTTCTCAGGGTCACCTATAAAAGGAGCAAATTTATCCCTAATAAAAGGGTTACCCTATTCCCTCCATATCACATAATCATACCTATCACCCCAACATACTCAAGGGATTTCAAGCTCGCTTGACGTTAAGTGATTTGAGTACTTCTCTAACACAACCAATGGTCAACGACGTAATGCATGAACAGGGCTTTTGTTTCTAAAAACCCTTATCTATGCCATCATTATGGTCCTATTCAATGAAAGAGCAATGTGTCTTTCCCTTCCTACATCTTGGTCACAAATAATCCAACCAAATCATTTTCTCAACCATACCCAAATCAAACCAAACATTTTCAGACCACTGACATGACATAGTCCATTTCAAATAGTTTATATGGAAATCAATACACATGGAAACTATCAACCAGACACAATTTATGTCAAGCATAAACCATTACTTGCTGAAGCATAAATAATCTCAATTCATTTTTAGCATACACCATTACCAATATGGAAACTTGCTAGGGATGAAAGACCACTCAACCAATGTTACAGAATACACCATCACACAATATGGAAAAGGTTGTAACATCATCATACCCTCATCATTTAACCTGACCAAACCAACCTATCAACCATCCTGAACTACATTGGTCTGAGGCACTTCCAACAAGGACTATGTAGGTAGCACTCAGATGACATGACATCTTCTGGGGTTAGCTCGGCCACATCCGTTTGTTCATCTATCTGATGGACAAACCATATTACCCTTAACCATGACCAAAACCAATCATCAATTATTTTAACTCTTCACTTGAACTACATTGGTCTGAGGCCCTTCACACATGGGCTATGTAGGCATCACTCAGATGACATGATGTCTTATGGGGTTAGCTCGGCCACATCTTTTTGTTTGTCTATCTGATAGACAAACCATATTACCTTTAACCATCATTTCACCATGACCAAAACCAATCATCAACCATTTTGACTCAACCAACCTAAACTACGTTGGTCTGAGGCCCCTTCACACATGGGCTATGTAGGCATCACTTAGATGGCATGGCATCTTCTGGGGTTAGCTCGGCCACATCCGTTTGTGCATCTACCTGATGGACAAACCATTCTACCTTTAACCATGACTTAACCTAGTCCACAATCATGACCAAACAACCAACCCTTACACTGTAAGAGTCACTTTTGACTTTTCATGGGGCACATTAGAGATTGCAGCCATCTCCCTAACCACATCAAACAATCATTTGAGATCACTTCTATCTCAACTCGACTCACCAACGACCATGGAGATCGCGATTATCTCCTTCGACCACGACCACTTCCAAGACAACTTTGTCTTAGTTGTTTTGATTGCATGTATACTACCTCACAAATGGTTAGCAAGTTGATCCCCACTATTTGTGACATTTTCGTGTTTTCCATGAGCACTGCCTGAGCCCGAGATACTTGGAACACGATGACCATTAGAGCTACAGCTTGGATCGAATAACCCAATCAGCTATGACTAAATGCTGGGGCCTATTTATTTTGATTTTAGCACTCTTCGACCCTTGACCTGTGATAATTTAACCTAACCATCACGTGAAGTGGTATGCATGCAATCTCAACTATTGTAGCGTTCACACTCAACCTTCACCATATCCATCCACTATCTATCAAATCAGCACCCAATTTCAGGTTTCCTTCCCTCGACTCCTGCTTTGAGGGGGAATACCTCATCCCATAATTGGGGCAACCTACATTCATTTTTGTCTTGTAGTTCATCAGAACAACCAACAAGATAAAAAAGACCTCATCCCATACCTAAGGTAGCTTACTCTTATTTTTGTCTTGCAGTTCGTCTAGAACAACCAACAAGATAAAAAGGGGCAAATGTAGACACCGAAATCATGTCTACTCCTTGGTCGAATCCCCCCTTGGTCCCCTTGGTCCACTTCTAACACATTCCTAACCCACACACTTATTAATTTAAAATAATAACTTATTTTAAATTAATAACACCCCCCTTGACACCTCACCCCACCTTAGATACGTCTCCTTGGATGCCTCCCATCTCCCTATGACCAATTTATGACCTATTTCAACTCTCTCACACTTATTTAATCCACCTTCGACCATTTTCCCATGACCAATTGACCCTGGCAGTTGGAAGAACGGGCAAAAGGCTAATTTTAGCCCTTTTTCCCATCTTCTGGCCGCCGACATCGATTATAGTCAGCTGACACCAGTGGGATCACCGATGTCAGTCACTTAAAACAACTCATAGGTGAATTATCTTCCCCCTGGGATGCTAAATCATAGACCCAAATGCTAATTCTTTGGCTGTAAGTATTTGACCTCTCTCTCTCTCTCCCAGACGCACATCAAGCATCACAAGCCATAGGGACTCTACATCAGTTACTCTACCTCTTTGCAGGGAGTCTTCTGCATCAGCAACAGGGATTCTACACTTTTGGCTCTCTGCTAAGGAGCTAAGTATTCTTCTTTTATGTCATTTTAGTAGCTTAAAATGTATTTATAATCAGTTTTTTGTTTATTGCTTTTAAGCCATATTATCAACCAAACCCGGCTATCAACCAGACCAGACCTGACTCTCTTCCTGAGAAGGCTGAGAGGCCTTTCTCCTACCCTTACCCCTTTTTTTGACACCCTGTCTCCTACCTTACTCCTTCCTTAGACCTTACTTTCTACCCTGTAAAACCTTGCACAAACCATCAGACTCCTAGACTACCACAGACCATTCCATCAACCTGAGACTCATCCAAAACCCGTCTAAGGCCATTGCCCCAATCGATGTTGGCCTCCAGGCCCATTGCCCCTACCGACGTTGGCAGACTAACCAGCGTCGACAACCTTAGACCAACCGATGATGATAGACTAACTGGCATCGGTGACTGTGACAGATCGACAGCAGAATACAGGTACGCATAATCTCTATTTCTTTTATTCAATCTTTCATCATTTCTCTTGCTAGCAACATACTTTTTATCAACTAGTGGACTGTCATCCCACAAGGAAGTCTTTACACTTTTGGGATCGAGCTTTTGCTTGGCAGTCTACCTTACATCCATCTAACAATCTCTTTGTTTAAGTCTTTCTCTCTACATGTGTCATCCTCCACAGCCAAAGAGGAGTCCCTACAATGTCTGGATAATGGTGTGCAAACGTCATCCGACATACAAACCCCTGACCCTTTATCTTCGTTTCTTAATTCCTTTGAATGTAGAAAAGTGAAAAATAGTTTGAAACATGAGCCATTTTATGGTCTTATCAAGATGTGCTTTGAATCACATCTTTTAGTGTGATTTAACTTTTAAGAATTATGAAATGTTTTTGTATCATTGCCTTATATTTAGTGATTTGGATTTTGCGTAGTTTTATGGCTTTTTAAGATTCCTCCTCCATACAGACTAGGAATGACCAATCATGGCAGATGGAGTGATACACACAATTGATTTGTAGGCTTGGGATAAAGGAAACTAAGTAACCGAAGACAATACTAACTAGAACACTTAGGCTTAGCAATGAACCAACATGTTATCTCAAGTCTCAACCATGTATATGTTTAGTTTATGAAAAAGGGAATAAAGGGGAAAAGGATATACAAAGTGGACCAGTATAAGGAGTCTATAATGATATGAATTATTTGATAACTAATCACATGGTATTAGGGAATGTCTAAAGGGAACCAAGTTTGTATAACTAAGTCACAATGACCATTATCCATAAAAAATAGAGGTAAGAAAGCAAACAATCATAAAGACACAAGAAGGGAATAAGAAAGAAAATGTAAGAAGAAAATAAAAAGTAATGATAAAGAAAGACATCCATAAGCAAACATAAATGATAATATAATCAATATAGAGTGCAAAAATTAAAGTCACCATGTAAGATAAATAAGAATTTAACATAGTGTCAAATTATATAATAGATAGATAAAGATAAAATTGGAGCACACATCCAATTCAAAATTAAATGTAAAATCACCATGCATTTGCTCATAAATACTAATAAATCTACCCACACACATTATCCAAAATATCAGATAGATCTTTACAAAGCTGGATACAAACTAATGCTAAAGTCTCATCTATATTCAATGAAAATTGCAGAAATACTTTTCATCTGATCTCTTCAACATAAAAATTATGAATGCTAGATGGATCATGTTGAGGAGGAAAATCATGCAAGGGATGCTTGGGAGAATGCATGGGAGAGGGATATATGGGAAATGTAGGAATCATCGATATAGGAAGATCCATGGGTGAGGGACTCATAATTGGAGAAGGATCCATGAGTGAGGAAAGGTCCATGGGTGAAGGAATCATGGGTGGAAAAAGATCCACAAGTGAAGGGGTCATGGGTAGAGGCACAAAAAGTGATGAAGGGGCCATCGGATGGGATGGAACCATAGGGGGTGAAACCATGGGAGAAGAAAGAGGAGCTTTCTTATAGGAATTACCTTTGGGAGAAATGGTAAAAGGTCTAAAAATAGTTATAAGGTGATCTTTAAGATATTGTTGAAAGATGTGGAAATGATCAGTGTGATGGATTCTACATTGGTGTCATAGATAATAAACCTCTCCATACTTAGGCATATATTTAGGAAGTACCTTCAGGTGAGGTATGGCTTTGTCTAAGTATTAAGGGGAAGAAGGATACAAAATATCAATATATTGTCATAACTTGCGACAATGGGTGGATCAATGATTATTTATGCCATAAAAGCAACAAATATGTGTGTGAGTGGTCTTATTAAAATTACTCACAAGAGGAGGTGTAATAGGAATGAAAGGAGATGGATAAAGCTCATCATCCCATTTGGTGGGTAATGAACCCATTTGACATAAAGGAATCAAACTATGACAAAAAAAAGGTGGTGGTGGGGAAGGAATGAAACTAAGCTCAATGGAAGGAGTAATGGGATCATAAGAAGGGATAAACTTAGTAACAATTGAAGCAAGAACAAGCTCAACTATAATGGGAGAAATAATGGGATCAATAATAGTAGGAATAGGAGTGGGCTCTAATACAAGTTATACTGAGGGAAGGGTGAGATCTATAGAAGTCTGAAGAAAGGTTGAATACATCTTAGGGATAAGTAGTTTATAGGTGTCAGGGTACCTAGTAAAATGATAAGGCCCATTCATAACACGATCTATGTTCACACTCCTATGAGGTTCCTCAAACACTAAAGGTGTTGGTTTCATCTCTACCCTATGATAAAGAGGAAAAATACTAAATTAAGAATTATAAATGAGGGAACATGGGAAGATATACAAAAAGACTCAAGTAAAGAAGAATGATAATGGGTAATTTTAGCATCAGGGGCCTGAACAAGACCACTTAGGAATAGATCATCTAAGGAATAACCATTATATTAATCAAGTGTGTGAAGATCAATGATGTAAGTAGGGATGACCTTGTCATCTAATGAAGTGTGGTGAATAGAATGTCAAGTCTTGGTCAAGATAATAGGAATGTCATCGTAGAGAGGTTTATGAGAATGGGGATGTAAAGACATCATAAAATGAGAGATGAGATGAGGTGAGAGATCAAAAGTTTTAATCTTTAATATAATCTCATCAATCTCATCATCATCAGAGTCTAAGAGGTTAGGGAGAATGTTCCCAATGAGTTCTAGATGATCATTGTAACCTCTAGTTGAATTAACAAAAATAGCAAAGTGTGAAGGCTCACGAAATGGAACACTAGGTAAAGGTTCAAGAGTAGGAATCTTGAAGACACCATGGTCTTGTAATTGTTCTAAATTCCAAGGGTTAGTATCACCCTAAATCCTATAAATGGCTCTATTATGATGAAATTTAATGTATTAACAGGTTGAAGAAGCAACTAATCTCATATGGTAAGTCCATGGCCTATCAAAAAATATATTATAAGAGGAAAGTTAAATATCATCACCTTCACATGAATGGTGACAGGTAGAACAGTAATGGTAATCCACATAGAACCTAATGGAGGCATTTTATTTTGATCATATCCTTTGCATGTGTTATGTGTGGACTTGAGATTGCATTCATAATATCCAAGAGTTTTGATAAACTCAAGAGAGGAAACAAAAGTACCTGAACCCTCATCAATCAATGCATGCTTGACTTGGATATCACGTATTTGGACACTAATGAATAAAATAAGCTCATTCACATGAAGTAGAATCTCATTGAGAATCATAGAAGTGATAGGAATTTTTAAAGAAAGAGAAGTGTCAATTATTTCATCAACATAGATGGACATCTCTTCACATTGTTATAATATGTTATCCTTAGATCTAGATAAGGTTGCTTCACATCCTACTAGGGGAGGACAAGGGATGTTCATTTTTAAAAATAGTTGCATAAGATTATTTTTATGATGAGGAGAGGTCCTCATAAGCTCAAGGAATGAAATTTAGGATGGGATATTAGTGATCTCCATAATGGTATCCCACTCATCATAACCCATAAGAAGGTTATTATGAATAAGTGCATAATGATTATGAATGTCCTCAAAAGGAGGAACCGAGGTGCATTGGAATTTGTGTTGATAAGAAGGATAAGGTTGATAAAATAGCTATAAATTATGGTGTGAAGATGAAGCAGTTGGTTCATATTGATTTTGAGAATTGGTAGAAGAAGTGCTAGTATAAGTTTAATTATCATTATTTTTAGAAGATGGAGGAATGATAGAAATAGAATGGGAAGTATTATCCAAGGGAGAATTTGGAAATGGATCATCAAAAGTTATAAGTTCATATTTCCCCAAATAATTTAAATGAGTTGGGGAAGAATCCTAGATAACATGGAATGTGTGAGAAAATGGAGTGTAGATAGGTTGAAAATCAATAAAAGTAACCACCCTTCACATATTAGTTATGTTAACCATATTCTCTTTAGAAGTGGGGTTAATATGACTTTCTATATTATTGGTGGAATGGGGGGGCTTGCATTAGATATCTTGATTAGGTTGATGATTAGGAAGAAAGCCTTTGTAGATGGCCAAATGAGCATTAGATTGATTTAAGGATTGAGATTTAGCATGTGAATTGTGAGCCTTAAAATCAATGTCATAGGATTATTAATGCTTTTGAATGATAAAATCATGATCAAATTAGGACTAAGAAGAAAATACATAGCTAAATTATGGAGTTGCCTACATGTCTCATGAGAATGACACCAACTAACATGAAACCAACAAAATTTGTTAGGATCATACCAAGATTTCATAGGATTAGTAGGGTCAAGTTATTGTGGAAGAGGCCTAGGTAGATGCTCAAGTAATTTAGCTGAGGATAAGGGTTATGAACATTGATAGTAGTTGGTGAAATTAAATGAGGATTAGTATATTATTGAGAAGGGGGAGTTGGTTCTAAAGATTAGTTAGGAATGATAGCTTGAATAGTGTGAATGGTGTCATAAGAGTCTATGACACCATCATTGGTATCATTACGATTCTTATTTTTAAGTAAAATATGAGGACCCATAGAAGGTTGGGGTGGCTCAAATTGATGCATAAGGAAATATTAACATTTAGCTTGGTCAGTAGCCTCCTCCAAAGTATGTGAAGAGAGAGAGTGTGAACCCGATATTGTCACTTGGGAAAAAGAGCATTAGTGAAGAGATGGAAAAGGTTATCATCGGCCATGTTATGTTCAGCCTTATTTGATAAAGTTTTCCACCTTTTAACAAAATTTTGGGAAGTTTCATTTTTAAGTTGTTTGTAATTTATGAAGTGGGCCAAAGTATTTTTGGGAAGATCACTAGTTTAGAATTCTTGAACTAAAGCATTCACTAAATCTTCCAAACTAGAAATACAATGAGTTCTAAGTTGATTGTACCAATATAAGGCATCACTCATGAGGGTTTTGGCTAAAATTTTGGTAGCAGTAAAAGTTTTCAATTTGACCCAATATTTATAAAGATTTCCAAATGTTTTAAAATGAAGGGTAGGATCAGTTGATCCATTATAATAAATTATAGGGGTGATACCTCGTATATCAATATTAGAAATTTGAGTGGTAAGAGACTCATTTTGAAGATGCTTAATGATTTTATTGATCAAAGGAGGCTGAGGAATGAGATTGCCTTGAGAATACCAAAGAGGTGGGGGAATATTTTGATTATGTTCCCTAAGTCATTGGTTGAAGATGAGTTTGAAGATGGAAAAGCCAATTTTTCATTCTCACCATTTGATTTGTGTTATGAGATTGAAAGGTATTCATTTGATTGAGTGTTTGTAACAAGAGTTGGTGGGTTTAATTGGCATTGTTAGAACTATTTTAAGTATTAGAATTGGTTTCAGTGGCTTGGGTACCACTATAAGTGTTGATAGGAGCTTGAGAGGAACTATGAGAATGAGAGGCACTAGTGGTAAAATTTTCTTGTGAATAAAAATATGGACTAGTAAATGGATGAGAAGAGGAAGCACTAGAATCATGGTTAGCTTGGGTAGAAAATGATGCACTAGTAAAAATATTAAAGATAATGGATCTTAAGAGAGGCCCAATAGATGTAGAAACTACCATGTTAGTGGATATACTAGCCATGGAGGTCGAAGAATTTGAAATAGAAGAGGTCATGGTGTGAAAATGGGTCATAATCGAAGGAAGAGGCTGAGAATCAAAGAAGGTGGTACCCCTGAATCCATTTGAGAATGTGGGAGTAGGTGAATGAGACTCTTTGGATTGACCACTAATCATGAGATGGTAAATGGTAGAGGGATCCTTTCCTCAATGTTGAATAAATTTTGAGATAAAAAAGAGAATTTTTGGGGTATACTCTAATTTGGGTTGGTCTTCTAGTAAGAAGAGAGGATTACACTATGAAGAGGTATTTGGAGGTGTCCCATAGTTCATAGTATGATTGGCTATGTAAACATTACTCTCATTTAGGAGAGGATCCCTACTCTGTATATGGGAGACCCTACGAGGATTGGTAAAACTCATGTTTGTTGAATTCAACTCAATGTTGTCTTAAAATAGAAAATTCATGATAAGGGAGAGGACTAAAAACTAGGTAATAAAAATGAAAAATCAAGGAAACATGAGGTAATATAAATAGTACATGGTAAACTGGGTTGACCTAGTGTAGAAAATAGGACCTATAAATAGTATAGGGTCAACTAGGTTGACTTAGCACATCAAATAGAGGCTAAAAAAGTGTACAAAGTCAATTAGGCCGATCTAGTATAGCAAACAATGAAAATCAAATAGCCTATAATAGACTGTGTCAACTAAAACAACCATGTACTGAGATAAGAATAATTTTGAAACTATTTTGAAAAGCAACAACTGAAGGGAAACAAACAATTAATTGGATCAATAAGGGTGATCTAATTAAGGCACACAACATAAAACCTTGCACCAACATTGGCTAATGCAAGTTTTTAAAATACAAAATATAATTGAGCAAAGAGCAAGCAATCAACATGAAAATTAAAAGCTAACTAGTTGGTCAACTTGAATGTTGTTAGTGTAGACACTTAAAACTAGCCACCAATAATCCCCAATTAGGCTTTTGGCCAATTTCCACCCAAAATACACAATTTGGCCTAAAACATGCTAAATAATGTGAAACTAATGTATTCAAGTGTAAATTTTGGCTTGGTTATCCCTAAATGGGGCAATTCAATTTATGGGCCAGCTAACTTTGATCAGATCATTTTGAGTCAAAATGTCAATTTTATACTTACATGCTCTCGATTGCTCTTTTATATCAAAACTCTTACACAAGATGTGTGCCTTGGTTATTTGTTTTTAGTAACATCATAAATGGGATAATGGTTCCAATGCATCTAACATGGACTTCCAATTTTAACCCAGTCAAATTTTGGACAAACAACAAAGGATTCTAATCAATTTGAGTAATTTGTGCACAAAGCGCTTAATCATGCTTAAGAGCTAATTAACCCAAATCAAGGCCTAATAAATAATTCCATGGAAACTTGTTGAAAACTTATTTTGGAAATGAATATTGAATATCTAGATCATCAGGTGACCTCATTTCTTGGGAAGACATCCATAAGCTATAAATACCACAAATATCAGGGTTCATGTCTCCCATGCCTCATCAAAGCCCTTCATGCCTCTTAATTAATCCTCTATCATGAGGATAATTATAAACTTAATTCCAAAAATTGAATTAATCTTCAACCACACATCTCAATCTTAGGATGGATGGTTCAAGTTGATTCTAGACATTTGCAAAAATCTATAAAAAGATAGGCCATGAACATTATTTCTAAGCTATTTTGGTGCAAAGTTATTATGCTCAAATATCTTCAAAATACTTGAAAATACAAAGTTATAATCCAGGATTGGTTCCAAAAGCTTCAAGCAGCTAGTGTTACCATGCCAAATTGATTCCAAGCCAAGCCAAGCCACAAGCCAAAGGTATCAAGGAGAGATGAGGGTAGCCAAGCTTCCATTCCCAAGGACTTCATGAGCACAAGCTGAACAAGATACTACAACAAGCATTTTGGAGCATCCAAGGAAGGTAAAAGAGGATTTATTTTGCATTTTAGTTGTGTGTTTTATTCATGTCTGTTAACTAAGCTCTTCCTAGTGTCTAGACTTATAGATGTTATGTTATTAGTGTGTTTCTTTCATTTTATTTTCATTTTGGAACTAACACCATACTAACCATCCTATCTTCAGTCAAATTCTTAGATCACATAATGGCATGCCCGATGGGACTAGATGCATCTCACACTTGAAACTCTTGCAAATTGATTTTCTAACTTTATTTTACCATTTTTGGTTACCACAATTTTACACAGTAACTGACGTCAGCAACTAAGATTGATATCGATTACATGGCTTAACTAACATCGGTTAGCAAAACTAACATCCATTAGATTTTGGTTAGCTAAGGTAACCATCATCGATTGTAATAATCGACATTGGTCGCTGTGTTTTTTCCAAAAACATAGACCCGAGCATTATTTTTCCAAATTTTATTGTTTCAAGTTAAAAAGATCTTCAAAGCTAAAAGACATGCTAACATTTTTTCTACATGACCAAGATTGATATTTGTTTAAAACCTATTTAAATCACCTTTGCATTCTCAAAAATCAATTAGGAACCTTGTTTTGGTGTTTAACAAAGGACTCAGATGTTTTGGTGAATGTTTTCAAAGTTCACAACTAAGACCAAGGGGTCAAATGAACACCACCAAATCTTTCATTTTGGGTTTAAAACTAAATACACTTGTCAATTCTTTTTTGCAATAGTTATTTAATCAAATTTTTGTTTTGCAAAAAGAGGAATGTTGTGTGTATGCTACTTCCATTTGTCCCATATAGGGAACCCTTATAATCAAAAGCATCATTCCTATTGCAAATAGCCTAGTCCAAGGCTTAAAAAAAAAAAAATCTAAAGCACTCCCTATAAACTCATCAAAGTTTGGCTGACCTTGAAAATGACCCTAAAGTCTTTATATTTTCATTCTTTCTTTATTTTTTATTCATCTTGGCTTGCGAAGGTGACTTCATCACCTCTCACAAGTTCTTTAGGGAAGCTTTGACCCATGGTTTCATCTCCCAGCATTGACTTCATTTGGCTCCTTTGAAGTTTCACATGAAGCGTAGTGGCACTTTAGACATCACACTACACTAAGTGAATAGTAGGATGTAGTGGTTGCAAAAAAGACTAGACATTTTTGTAATAAGTCAAGTGATACAGACCCAAAATTCATGCTTTTCTTTTGCATTGTTTGGCATGAAAGTCATTATGCAATTGATTCCCCTAGATCATTTGAAAACTTATTAGATCTTAGATGAATCCCCACTTATCATGTAAGTATTGTTGGTATAAGGTGCACCTCAAGGTCCATGTCATAGTATTGTCATTTGAGAGAATGGGGGGTGTAAAAACCCTACTATATAATACGCATTTACTTTTGGATGAACACTTAAAATCTTCTCAAATGATGTATATTGATGCATTCTAACAATACCAAGCAACCTTGTTAGTTTAAGATCTAAGAATGGTTAATTAGTTGGTCTTATCCTAGATTAAAGTTTTGTTTGGAGTCAAAACTATGTGTAAACAAACAATCCAAACCAAACACAGTCCAAATTTTCCTTTGAACAAAGAGGCATTATGATCATCAATTTGCCTTGTTTAAAATTTCATCAAAAGCTTGAGAGTCATATCATCCACTTTGACACAGTTATGTTGCCCAATTGAGTCTAGATGTTTACCAAAGTTGTTTAAAGTCCTTCACTTATAATCTAAATTTGAAATTACACATTTATAAGTTCATAGGGTTGATGTGTTAAGTGGGTTCACCATTTATACTAAACTTGAGGGAACTTAGGTTTAATTTCCAATTTAGGTTGAAGGCCATTTAAGACTCATAATCATTATCATCATTTGATAGACTTAAGCCATTTTATGCTAAATACTTGCACTTTGAGTCTATGCACCACAACATTTTGAGTCAAGAAAGGTCGTATTATGCCATCAAAATTGTAGGAAAGCATCTTTGTCTTAGATATTTTTTGAAACAAACCTTTTTATCACACATTTTTGGGTAGTATAGCATCGTTACATTACCCAAAACACTTTGAATATTTTTTTATAGACCTTCTTACATAGAGTTTCAAATTTGTTCCTACATTTTTAGACCATTCTGAGTATACTTTTTGTGATTTTTTTTCTAAAGCATAGTTATACTGATCACCTTTGTCTAGCTTGTTTGTCAAAATAACCAAGTTTTATACCATTTTTTGTGAGAAAATAAACTATTTCTAAAGTGCCTTTTTTTTCATACCCTATACTTAGTTGATCAAGTTCATGTCCAAGAATCAAATGCCTAGTGTTTGTTAGAAGTGTTTCAAATCCGTTAGATTAAAACTTTCATCTATTTCAAAGTCTAGTGTTTGATGTCATTTGGCCAAGAGTCCTAGTGCATGCCTTATTTGAGCCTAGATTTTAACGTTGTGTTTGGCCAAAAGACCTAGCAAATTTTTAATTTATTAGATTAGACTAATTTGAAACACTTTGACCTTAGAGTTTGACATTTGATTTTTAAGACCATTTACTTGCTTACCTTTATGTGAACAATGAAAAGTTAGATACTTCATGCTAGGTTGTTTCCTCACAAAACTTTGCATAAACCTGTTAACCCTTTTGAAAAATATAGACCAAGTTGGAACATCATCTATTTTAGACATTTTCCTTTTTAGAGTTTGTATAACTCTTTGACATTTTATCACAAATCATTGATTATGGATCCCAACATGCATTCCTACACTCATAGTGGACTCATGTATAATCCAGGGATTAGTAATGTGGTTGCATAGGAAGAAATGGTACAAGACCTCTATGCAGATAATATTGCTTATGAGATGGATTCTTATCCCTCTTATAATACTTAATTAGAAGCACAAATCCAATATCTATTGGCCAACTATTTGGTTAACACACCACCTTATTCAGAATAAGACCAAGAGCAAACCACACAATACCTAGCTACAATACCTGCAGTGGATTCAATAGTCATATTCTATTAATACGGCTTCCACGTATGATCCATTTTTGTTTGATCAACATTTTTTAGAGAACAAAGATGAAATTTTGGTTATATTGATAGAGGTAGAGGATAAGTTTCTAGCAGACTTCCCTCATGAAAATTTACCAAGTCTAGTAAGAGTGCCCCATAATATCATTTACGATCAATAGGCTTCTTCTAGCAATCTTATGGCTCTAGTCCAAACAATGTACCAAGATCTTAATATATCTAATCAAGGCAAAAACATCATGGAAGATCACTTTAACCAAATGCAAATAGCATATCAAATATATCTAAATCTAGCACATGATTTTAATCAGATGAACATGGTAAGTAAGCCTCTCATTGACCTAGTTCCTTCAATAAGAGTGTTGATAGAGTTAACTAGATAAGAGAATTTGAATTATGACCCATTTATACACATTGTTTCAATATATAACTTGATGCATATGCCCATTATTGAAGAAGTGTCTTCAACCTCTACACTGAATAGTGAGTCAAACATAGTAGATAATGTGTAAACAACATTCGATCCTGATCAAAGTGGTTCTAATGCACAAACAACTAACCAAAAACATGTGCTTGTAGTTGATCCTATGAATAGGTCATCATACCAAGGAGTGGGAGTTTATACACCCTAAACTCAACCGACTGCTTCCTCAAATATACAACCTATGAGATTAGGTAATCAAATAATGGCCAATATCATGCCTCAATGATAGAATGTGATGAATCCTACTCCTTATCAATAAGTAACAAGTAGTATTCCATAACAAGAGGCACAATCTAATGTATCAACACAACAAAGTAAAAATGCATTGCCACCTCAATTAGGGGTAACAAATTTTCTACCTCACCAAGTAACGACGAACATACTTCTTCAATCATAGACTAATATGCCAATCTAAAACCAAGTAATGACTAGTCAATAATGTGCAAATATTGGTCAATGATAGATGTCAAATTTAAAACCCACTTTCACTTCTTCACAAGGATTTGTGCAACAAGGAGGTCCCCATGTTTCTTAGGTACCTACTAGACAATCATTGGTTCAAAATATGCCACAAATCCACAGATAGGGTCTTGGTACATAAATTCCCACTCAATAGCAAGGTTTGATTAGTCAACAGCATGTCCCTTTTCAACCATAGTAGGTATAGTATAGTTATATTCCTCCATCCTAACCACAAAATTCTCCAAGTCAAACCTTTATCACCAACCCAAACTAAAATATTACACAACTAAGTGTGCAACTTCAAGTACATCATAATCCATGTATATGTATTCCTGGTCCATTCCCCAACCAAGTCAATGTACCCCAATAGGTAGATCCATCATACCTTTGTCAAAGTGTTCCACTTGTCACCTCCCAACCATCTATCCAAACCCAAATTCTCCCTCAAACCAATATTCCTTCTAGTTTCTAATCCCAAAAATTGTAACAGATGAAGGATGTAATTGTTACCATTCAAGTTGGTAAATAAACTAAAAAGTTTAAATTAGATGATGTATGTTCCTATCCATTCAACATGGAGTGTTTGTAGATACCATTTCCTCTAGGATATGAACCACCAAAATTTGATAAATACAAAGGGAAAGGTGACCCTAAGGGTCATTTGATCAAATTCTTCATCGCATGTCAACCAATGGCATATAGTGACATATACCTTTTGTTGTTATTTTCAAGAAGCTTGGTTGGAAAAGCCTTAGAGTGGTTTTTGAAGTTACCCAGAAATTCAATAATATATTTTTATGATCTTTCTAAAAAGTTTGTGCAACACTTTTCCCATAATCTCGAGCATGAGACTTCATTGGTGGATTTAATTCAAGCAAAGGAAAAAATTGGTGAGAGTTTTGCAATTTATTTATAGTGATAGAGAGCCCTTGTGAGATGTTTCACCCATAGTTTACCAGATAAATAATTAGATGTTGTGTTTACCAAAAATTTGCATAGTGAGATAGATTATCATTTGGAACTACAATGTGCACATACATTCAAGGAGATCATTGATAAAATTTTATTGATCGAGAGGGTGCTCATCAATAAAAGAGTCATCAAGCTTAATTCAACTAATCAAAATAAAATTACCAATCAATGAGATGACCAACATCCCATCCAAGTGTAAGCATTACAACTGGTACAAGCCAATAACCATGAAAGACTAAATCAATTCAACCAAAATAGGAATGTTGTGGGAAATAGAGTAACCGAATCTCATCATGTGCAAATGGTGCAAACATCATATGCACCACCTTTTCAACTTACTGCTACTCAACTAGTACACAAGCACAATAACCAACACCTAAAAAATAAATATAGTAGTCATTACCATTGCAAACCCCTCCTACTAGAAGAACTATACCTACACATCATGTCTTTAGTGACCTAAGAGAAACTATTGAGTCTATATTTCACAAGTTTGCTACTACTAATATGATTAATTGGCCTACACTAAAGCATTATCTGCAAGGCATCCCTTATCTTTATTAGTACCATGAAAATGAATTATATGACTATCATGGGTCAACAGGCATAATCTATGAAGATGTGTCCAAATCAAGCATTTAATTGAGAATATGTTGGATAATGGGGAGATAAAATTAGATAATGGTGCTTCCACTTCTAATAAAACTCTTAGATCTATCAAAACCCCTTTCCCTAACATAAAAATCAACAACAGTAGAACAATCAGCAACAACAACAATAGCCAGTGCAGCATTAAAATCAATAGTATCAAAATCAAAGGTTGAACTAGCAGAATCAACAAAATTAGTAGCAAAACCCACAATGACAAAACAATGGACAAAACCAAGGTCATAAAAGTAACAACCAACAAACCCACCATGCAATTCCACATGACTACAATAGGGTTGTAGGTCATATTATAGGGGGTAGCATTAATACCATCTCCATTAATCCTAGACCAAACACTAATCAGTCTAGACCATTGTTAAACAACAACATTCAACTAAATTACATAGATAATCCTTCTTTTACCTAGGAATGCATACAAGCAAACCAAAAAATTAGGACTTCCCCTTTTGGACCTTATATTGACAACTTATCCTTGCCATGTGACCACATATAAACACACTGAGAACTGAGACTTTTCTTGTCTGGTCCCACACCATTCCAAACATCGGTTAGCCACAATGGTCCAGTATTAAATCTTGATTGTGCAATCACAACTCAAAGGTTGAATATTACTATCCCAGGACCACAACCATCTACCACTTTGCCTATCATCCAACCAAATGTTTAGCCTTGGAATAAACTATTCACTACTGACCAAGACAAGAAGTTTGATATTGTGGAACAATTTCAAAAAACACCAGCACAAATTTCTATTTTAGATTTTTTGTGAATGTTAATAATTCAAAAAAACATCTTGAATGAGTTTTTTAACCAATCCATTGTTGTTAGTGGCATATCCATTGATAACTTTCAATCTTTGGTTGGACACCTAGCTCCATCCTAACAAGTCACATTCAACCAAAGTGATATGTCTTCCATTAGCCCACTCCATAATAATCTATTATACATAAAAGTTTATATAAAGTGACATAAAGTGAAATGTGTCTTTATAGACAATGGATCAGGCCTCAACATAGTGTCTCTAAAGCTCATCAAGCTTCTTAGGTACATAATGGCAGATCTCCAACCAGAAATAATAACCATCAAAGCTTATGATAATCAAGAAAGAGAATCACGAGGCACCATTAGTTTTCCATTTATCATTAGGCCTTTGACCCATGATACACTTTTCCATGTGATTGATCTTGACTTATCATACAACATTCCTCTAGGTAGGCCTTAGTTACACGAGATTCATGCAGTCCCATCAATGCTGCACTAATGTATCAACTTTTCCCACTCGGGGTTGGAAGTGAATATTCTAGGAGATTTACACCCATATGAGCACTACAAGCATCTTGAGGCTAATTTTTAAATCTATAATTATCATTACAATATTAATCTAAGTTCCAAGTAGGATAAATAAAAATCTATACTTATTGATCCTTCACTGGATAATTGCATAAAGCATAATACCTTGGATTCCCTTTCCCACATGCTGCCTCTTGAAACTTCTAATCATTTCACCATTTCAGATAATGGACCAAGAAAGTATGTGACCCATGATACATTTCATATTGACAATCTTCCTCAGAATCCAAAAACCTTTGGGTAACCTAAAGTCACTCCAAATATGCATTGGCAACAAAAGAACAAAGATAAGGGACCTATCACATTTGTACCAGCATCTGGCCTAAGACTTGACCCTCTTGAAGGGGATGAATCATGGTTATACAATGATAACCAAGATGATTTTTATAAAAATTTCAAGTATCCTATTCCTAATAGGATCATGGAGTATCACAATTATGAAGGAAGAGGCCTCAAACAAAATCAACAAGGAACCATCGGGCCAATTTTCATGACTAAGTATGAAAGACCTTATAGACTTGGATTTAAACCACCTAGGGGTGACCCCACATATCTTATTCAAAATCTCTCACCAATGACTAGTGACAATGATACCAATAGCAAAGTAGAGTCCGATCATAGTCTCACCTTTGATGACCTAGCTGAAACCAACCTGTTTGATAATAATGTCATTTGTACCCATACCTTGGCCATTCATTATAACCATTTGCCATTATATTATCCCTAACTGATATATTAGGACCAACAAGAATCCAGTCTATCAATTGATGAGATATATAATGATGAGGCATTTTATGACTTTTAAGGCCTTAGAGATAATGTTCTATTGAGAGATCATAATTAGGGTTCTCAATCACACTGGATCCTATAGCATTTTTTGGAGAGCGAGTGAACACCTTAGCCAAAAAAAATAAGTATAACATTGAGGTCCCAAAGTGAAAACCTTTTTGAGGTTATATCTAACTAGGGAAAAAGTAAAGATATAGGTTAGTCTAGTCGTGAAAACCTATTTCAGGTGCCATTAGATGGGTGTGTTCATTCTTCTTTGAATTTAGACCAGGAGACCACAAATGATGAACTTGCATGTGGATCAGAGTTCAGCTTTGAGAAACAAGTATTTGATCAAATTCTTGAAGAATTTTTGACTATTTTTATCACATGGCCAAATCTTCCATTAAGGGACTCAAATTCATCATGCCTAGGAGAAGTTGAAGAATAAGTCCTAATGGATGACCCTGACATAATTCAAAATTTCAAGTCGCTCCCTACTCTCCTAGAAGATGGTTCAACTCTTCTAATCGAAGCTACACTAGAGGTAAATATCAGGACTCCATAAAAATTGAAATGGATAAAATTAGACACATCCCTCACTGAGAAGGAATGTGACATCTTTATAGCTCCATTGAGAGAATTTGTAGATATCTTTATATGGGCCTATTCTAACATGTCAAGTTTAGACTTCACCTTGGTTCTACACCACCTTATGGTTAATTTTGATGCCAAACAGGTAAAGCAAAATTTACGTAAGATGTATCCTTACATTGCTATATTGGTAAAGAAAGTTTTAAAAACTCTTAGAATCAGGATGTATCTAATCCATTGACTACTTAGAATGGATCTCTAATATGGTACCTGTTAGTAAAAAGCTTGAAGGGATTAGAATTTGTACTGATTTTTGAGACATCAGCAAAGCTTGTCTTAAAAATGATTTTACCTTACCAATTATGAAATGCTTTCTCTCATGGATGGCTTTTTAGGATACAACCAGATCAGAATAGTACTAGAAGACTAACATAAAATAGCATTCACCACTCCATGGGGAAAATTTTGTTATCAAGTAATGCCATTTGGCCTTAAGAATGTTGGAGCTACATATCAAAGGGCCATGACTATCATATTCCATGATATGATGCATGATATTTTTGAATACTATGTTGATGACATATTAATAAAATCCAAAACTAGAGTCGACCATCCAACAGTGTTGCATAAGATATTTAAAATATTACGGGAGTACAAAGTTAGACTCAATCTAAATAAATATATGTTTAGTGTAACTTCAAGCAAATTACTTGGCTTCATCATGTCTCATAGAGGTTTTGAAGTTGATCCAGCTAAAGTTCATGCTATAATCAAGATGCCACCACCAACCAATTTAAAACAACTCCATAGTTTGTAAGGTAAGATCTAGTCAATCTGATGCTTCATCTCTCAGTTAGTAGACTAGTGTAATCCATTTACATACCTTTTAAACAAAGGAGTTTCATTTCAATAGGATGATCACTATCAAACAAATTTTCAACAACTCAAAGACTATCTTGTTAATCCACCTATTTTATTACCTCATATGCCAGGGAAGCCATTTTTGTTATACCTATCAATTACCGATCATGCTCTAGGGGAACTCTTGGCTCAACATGATGACAAAGGAAAAGATCACATTGTATACTACCTAAGCCATACCTTGGTTACATATGAACATAACTATGCACCTATTGAAAAATCTTGTCTAGCCATGGTCTTCATAGCTTAGAAATTATGCCATTACATGTTGAATAATAAGACCATGGTTATTTTAAAAGTAGATCCACTTAAGTATCTACTATGTAAAAATAGCTTTGCAAGGAAGATTGGCTAAATGGATCATGCTTCTTAGTGAGTTTGATATAGAGTATGTCAATTAGAAGGCAATCAAGGGATAAGTTCTTACAGATCAACATGTTGAAGCACCTCTCATAAACACACAACCACTCACATTTCAATTTCCTGATGAATCTATCATGACTGTCATTGACACACCCCTTGAGGAGTAGCCCTAGAAACTATATTTTATTGGTTCATTCACTACACATGGATCAGGGGTAGGCCTATTATTTATTACACCATAGGGGGATCTAATCCCTAAATCATTTAGAATCAACTTTCCTTGTACAAACAACATGGCTGAGTATGAATCATTTGTTGCAGAACTTTGACAAGCAATACATTGGAATATATCTCATCTCCAATTTTATGGTGATTCTCAATTAATCATCAATTAGGTTACAGATCATTTTTAGATCAAAGATGATAAGTTGTTCCATATAAATCCATGGTCAACAATCTTAAACAAAATTGTCAATATTCAGTTTGAGCACATACCGAGGGCTAGTAATATAACTGTAGATGTTATGGCTATTATTGGCTCTCTAATTCAACAAATAGATAAATTTAGAGAGTATCAATTCCTCATCAAGAATTTGTCAACACTAACTCATGAACCTTCAACGGTTGCCATGATTTATGATATTGTTGTCCTAATTCTATCTAGTACTCAAACCTTTAACACTACCTTCATGACCAAGTTTTTCCACCTAACTTATCTCAAAAACAAAATAAAGCCTTCATTCATCATTCCACTCATTATACTCTACTTGGATCCACCCGTTACCATTACAATTTTGATGGAACTCTACTTCGTTATTTAAACTCAACAAAGTCTACACTAGTGTTAAGAGAAGTTCATGGAGTGTGTGGAGCTCATTGTAGTAGGGAAATCCTATATAAAAAGCTTTTGCATATTGGTTATTATTGGGGCACAATGGATGTAGATGCCACTACCTACGTTAAAAATGTGTGACAAATGTCAATGACATGCTTATCTGATTCATGCCCCAGCAAAAACTTTAAAACCAATGTTAATACCATGGCCATTTTCTACATGGGGACTTGACCTCATTGTGAAGATTAACCCCACTTCATTTGACAGCCATAAACATAATTTTAAATGAGATGGGAAGTTGGTTGTAAGCAAGGAACTAGAAAGCAATCTAAGGATGGTTTCAAGATATTTGGACTGAAAGGGATCTATATTGACAATGATACAGGCTTGGTATTGGGGCCTACCCCTCTCTTCACACACCATAGTGATAAAATTGTTAGGTTATTATCCAGAATATACTATTAACCATGTGTTTATACTTGGCCGAAAAATGAAGTCGGTTTCCCCCTTGGTGATGAAATCTAAGTAGGTAGGCCTTGGGTAGACAATTGTTAAAATTCTTATCTAAGATTTTTTGATTTAGTTATGTGTGCATAAAATAGAAAATAGTGAAACTAAATGGTAAATTAAAAACCACCAAATTAGACTATGTGATCTATTCTAAGCATGCAACCAATAATAAATGAAAGTGTGAACTAATTACTAGCATATAAAGGTTAATTACAACTTTGAAACATGGTACAATGTTGATGTAGTCGATAGTGTATACACATAATATAAAAGAGGGTCGATAGTGTTTCCTTTTTACTATAGAAGTAAAGGATTGAAAATTAATAGGGTCAATAAAGTTGACCTACTTATCTAGACAACACATAGAATATAAAATTGGGTCGATAGGGTCGATCTAGTTGACTATATAGGGGTAGTTTTAAAGACTGCAAACTATGAAATGAAAGATAGTAAGAAAAGAGAGAAAGGATAGAAAGGAAACTTGGTGAGTCTAAAGATTCAAATAAATGAGATTATTGTCAAAGAACCTTGATAAATGCTTGAAAATCCTACTAACAGGGTCAACTTGGTTGATCTAGCTTTGCAAAATCCTATTCCTAAGTGCCTAAAATATACAGGGTTAAGTGGGTCAACCTAGTAGTCTAGACTAGATATCAAAAAGTCTAAAAAGCTATACTGGGTTGATTGGGTTGGTCTAGTAGCTTGTATTTGAAAAATAACCTGCATAAAAAGAATAGAGTTGTATAAATATGATTGTGTGTTAAATATGTACACAAAAGTTAGAATTTTGTTGATACAATTGACCCACTATGGAAAATATATGATAAAATAATAAAAAATTAGTGAAAAAATCCCACAAGGATTAGTTCACCAGAATGTATGCAATCAAAAATACATCATGTCTATAAATCAATCCTAACTCAAAGAAGATAGATCATACCTACACTTATAATTGGGGACATATTTGTTAAGCATGATCATGACCAATATGGGGATTCATTAACCCATTTAGGGGATCATTTATCATAATACACCATACTAAGGAGGGTTCCAAAGCCTCTAGTCTAACACAATCATGTAATAACCCTAATGGGCTCCTAGGTTTTGATATTTTACCTAATCTAATAACAAGAAAAGTAAATCTAATCTAGTGTTCACCAAAACTTGTGGCACAAAAAAGGGGGTTAGAGATAATAAAACTAAACATTCATAGAAAAAATATACTCACATCAATCTATACATAATCTTAATACATGGAAGAGATGCAAAAATGCATCATCGATCTACTCTTACAAATGATAAATAAAGTTATGAATACTTACCTTTGAAGATGAACCCACTGATCCTCAATCTCTCACTTGGCCAAGGTGATTCACAAGAGGTTGTTATGGTATGTAAGGATGACAAAGACAAATCATATCTAGGCTACATAATCTATCGATGCATCCAAAAGACTTCTCCATAAGACAAGATCTATATCTCCAAAGAAAGTCTAGAACTGTAAAACTTAATTTTCAAGTAGAATGGTCAATAAGTAGATGATCGTTCACTCTTAATTATTTTACTTCTCATAATAAATGATGGAAATGAACTTTTATTTATAGGTGGATCATTTCCTAAACCCTTTTAAAAATATCAATCGACAAGGTCAACCTAGTAGACCTAGTACAATTCTAGACAATAATTCACTAGGTTATGACTTAGGTTGGTCAAAGGTCAACTAGCTCCTAAGTGAAAATACTCCAAAACTATACAGGTTGACCTATTCAACCCAGTATAACTGACTGACAAAAAAGGATTTAAGTGAGGAATATGAGGATAAAATTTAGCAAATGCCTAGAATAGGTACAATAGAGAAGAACAAGCTTAGGGTAAAAGGTTTTAGGAGACAATTGTGTAGGTAACAAGTGGCAAAAGGGACAATAATCCTATGAAGCACCAATGGTCTGCTCACACCTTTCTTGGTGCACTCCTTAAGGTGTGCACTTAGAGAGATTTAGATTTGATATGTTTCTACAAGATACAAAGTGTTAGTAATCGATAAAATTTTCAAAATATTATGTATATACATACTCTATCTCAAACTCATAGAGAAACATGATCCATTTTATCATGTGGCCTTATAAAGTTGTTTTAGATAGTAGGTACTTGAGTGGATATACATTTTAAATGACCATAATCTTGTTATTCAACATGTAATGTTAGAGTTTTTGAGTTATGAAGACCATATCTAAATAGGCTTTTTAATGGGATATAATTCTATTTATACATGACCAGTGTAAAACTTAGATAGTATACAACATGCTCCTTTACCTTATCATCATGTTGAGCTAGAAGTGACCCCAAGGTTTTATCTATTACTAATATATATAGAAGGAATGATTTCCTTGGTATAGGAGGTAATAAAACTTGTGGATTTGCAATATAGTCCCTTAACTATTGAAAAACTTTCTGACAATCATCATCCTAAAGAAATGTTACACCCTTCTTTAGTATGTGTGTAAGTGGATGGCACTTATCAGCTAATTGAGATATGAATCATTTGATGGATTGTCTCTTGACTTGTAAACTACAAAACTACTTCAAATTGGTTGGTGGTACCATTTCTATTATTGCTCATACTTTGGTTAGATCAACTTTAATGCCTCGGTGAGACATAATGAAGTAAAGCAATTTTCTTGAAGTAACTCTAAAAACACATTTATTAGGGTTGAGTTTGAATTTATATACATGCAGTTACTCAAATATCCTTCTTAGTTCTTATGGATGATCAACCTTGGTCTTTGATTTACCTATTATTTTATCAATGTAGACTTTAACAATGTCATGTATCATATCCTGAAATATGATTGTCATGGCTCTTTGATAGGTGGCCCCTACAGTATTGAGACCAAATGGCATAACTTGATAATAAAATGTTCCCCATGGAGTGGTGAAGGTTATTTTGTGTTGGTCTTCTGGTATAATTTGGATTTGATTATAGTCTACAAATCTATCCATCAGTGAAATCATCTCATAACCCACTGTGGAGTCAATAATCATGTCAATGTTTGGCAAAGGAAAGTCATCCTTAGGGCAAGCTTTATTAATGTCTTTGAAATTAGTGTAGATTTTGATTCCATCTAGCTTCTTATTGACTGGCACAATGTTAGAAATCCATTCAGAATAGTCAATTAAACTAATGCATATTGCTTCTAAGATATTTTTTAACCTTTTCTTTACTAATACATCAATGTGAGGATAAATCTTGCATAACTTTCATTTCACTAGTTTGACATCAAGATGTACCATAAGGTAGTGAAAAACCAAGGTGGGGTCCAAACCAAACATGTCAAAATAGGCCCATGTAAATATATCTATAAATTAACTCAATAGGGATGTAAGGACTTCACATCCTCCTTAGTGAGGGATCCACCTAATTTGAACCATTTTGGGTCATCTAGAGTCCTGATGTTTACCTATATTATGTCTTCCACTAGAAGGGTCAAACCATTTTCAAGAATAATAGGCAAAGATTTGAACTGGTTTGTAATGTTAGAGTCCTATATTAGGACTAGCTCTTCTAGTTCTAGGCATGATGAATAAAAACCCCCAATGGGAGGGATGGCCATGTGACAAATGCAGTTGAAAACTATTGGATTATGTGATCAAAAGCTTGTTATTCAAGATTAAATTTAGACCCATAGACAAGTTTTTCATTATTGGTGGTATCCTAAATAATTTGATCAAAATCTTGTTCTTCTTCAAGGCTAAGATCAGACCCATATATAAGTTCATCATTGATGGTTTTTTGGTCTATATATGGAGAAGGTTAAACACCCCCATCTAATGGTGCCTGAAATAGGTTTTCACCACTAGACGGATCTTTATTTTTACTTTTTTTGTGGTCCAAAAGTGCCTCAAAGAGGTTTTCACTTTGGAACCTCAATGTTTTATTTATTTATTTTGACTAAGGGTGTTCACCCACTCTCTCAGATAGGCTTCAGTATCTAACTTGATTGAGAACCCTTTTTTTGTCTCCCAATGGAACATTGTCTCTAAGGCCTAGAAAATCACAGAAGGCCTCATCGTTTTGAAACTCATAAACTAACATGTTGGATTCTTGTTAGACCCAATCTATCAGTTGCAGATAATATAATGAGATTGGGTTATGGTGAATAACTAGTCAAAGGGTATAAATGGCATTATTTTTAAACAAATTGGTATGGGCTTGGTCATTGAATTGTCTATGATCATATTATGCTTCATTGTTGGCATCATCATCACTAGTTATTGGAGTTGAAACTTGAATAAGATATGTGGGGTCATCCCCAGGTGGTTTAAATCCAAGTCCATAAGTTCCTTTGTACCTAGTCATAGAAATTGGCTCAAGTGTTCCCTGTTGATTTGAACCAATGCCTACTCCTTCATAGTCTTAGTTCTCCATGATCCAATTAGGAATGAGATATTTTAAAATCTTGTAATAATCAGCCAACTTGTCATTATACAACCATGATTCATCACCTTCGAGAGGCTATTTTTATTTATTAGAGGCTGGTATAAAAGCAACATATGTTGGATTATGTTGATGTCATGTGCCCTTTATTTGCCATTGCATGAGTGGTTTGGCTTTTGGTCTTCCAAAAGACTTGGGGTTATATGGAAGATTTACAATGTGAAAGGTGTCATGGATAAAATATTCTCCCAGGCAATTCACTGAGATGGTATAATGATTGGACATTTCAGGAGGTGGCATGTGAGAAGTCTCTCTCACATACAAGTCTTCCACTTACAAGTCTAGAAACCAACATATTTGGTGTCACTAAATATAGATAAATAATGAATTATCAAGTCCACAATAATTCTTGTCATAAAAAATACATGCCTTCACCTTTAAGGAATCTCACATGGGTCACACTTAAGCACAAACCACTTTCAAACAGGCCTAAGTCACTTTTAGGTCTTATGGAGACCCATTCAGCTTTTGACACTTGTCCAAGCAAACTAAGAACACAAGATCACTTTATAAAATCTTGGAATCATTATACAAGATCTATAGGTCCCCCTTAAATACCAACAACCATCATAATAACCTTTAGCTTAATCCCAAATCGCTCAAACACTTTTCTGTACACAGTCATTATGAATGAAAATATAGTCAACTTCTAAACCAATTTTCATATTGCAAATGATTGATCAAACCTTTATAATGCACACAAAGAATCCTTATGGAGTCTAAAACACTCCCTAATAGCCAACTCACCATGAAACATCTACATGAGCTCAAATACTCTTCTCAAGTCACTTGAAAAATAAGCACGAAACCGTAGTCAACTTTGAAGCTTAATATATTTGTCTGCACACACTTCCAAATCTTTAAGTCCATATTTATAGATGCGCCTTGCATTCCTATACCACTTTTATTTTTAATGCATTAGAAAATTCATATTCTATAGAAAGATATGGATAAATTACTGAGCACTAGTTTATTCCCTTAGCAAATTCAAATATTCAAATGGAAATGGTCATAATTAAACCTCAAACATTATGCTCGCATCTCATGTCCTCATATCTTCAGATTAATCACACACTATTGATATTATTTTATCTTTAACACATAGGCACCAATTCTCAAATTTTAAACCTCAATCACTTTGACCTCATCTCATGCACCCTTGAAACTTTGAATCAACGTGCAAATCAGCCAAGTCTTTATCCTATAGCGTGCACCATTTAATCAATCTATAATAACACCCACTTTATATTAGGTCCTTATCCTATAATTTTTCTTATTCATTAAACCTCAAACACTTATTTCCATCTTGATCACTATGCATCATTAGATCATGCTCTGTATGATTGTCCACACACCATTGGATCTTCATTTGGTCCCGATCTTTAACTCTATTAACCAAAAAATACTTTGACCTCTTTGACTTGTTGTGCACTATAGATATTCCCTGTATGAAATCCCATGAACTGTTGGATCTCCACTAGGTCTAAATATTTAAAATTGTGCAAATTGACTAAATATGGGGACCAACTACAATATGCCTAGAAAGCCTACTTTGGACCTCAATAACTTCTTATGTGCTTAGATGCATGATATCAAAATTAGACCATATGATCTCCTCACATAGGATAATCCATCCATATAAAAAAATAATCATGTAACCTTTGCACATGTGTGAAATATTTCATTAAAATGCCTTCTCAAAATCTTCTATCACAGAGCCAACTATGCTTAGAATTTGTCTAGGAGAATAACTTTAAACATGCATAGCTTTTGACGTGCTTCAGCGCATGATCTAAAATTTAGCACAAATAAATTAGCTCAAAACTAAAGAAACCCATATGATCACCTTCTCCTAAAATTTCCACACATGTGATATATTCTACTATCAAAATTATTACTCGACTATTTCTTGCCTCGTGCAAATTTCACTATGGGAAAACAATGCCAAAATGCATGGGAGTCTAAATTTGCACTTATATATATTTTGATACACTATATCACATGACATATAATTTTGTGTATAAAAAATAGTTATAAAATTTAACAAACCCATGTGACCATTTCCTTATGATTCATCCACATGTGGCAATGGTGATGTCATCAAACTACCTACTCAAATTTTCTACCACTAGACCCAAAATGTCTAGATGAAATCTATGTAAAACTAGATGAAATCCACTCATGCACACAAGCACTCAAAGTATATAAAATATCTTATTGTCCTCTTTCACATCCTTTCACATCCTCAATACTCTATACTCATCCCTGAACATCTCTAACCATTCCAAAACTGAAGATCAACCAAGCAAACTTCAAGCACACTAGGACAAGTACATTGCACACTTTGTCATTGTTATTTAGGCTATCAAATAACTTCATCCACTCAAAATTATACATCCATTACATCATTTTGACATCACTTAAAACTCTCCAAGAATCTCCTCTTTTTTCATTTATGTCAAAAAAGATCATATATAACAATATACAGCTCACCTTCTCTCTCTTCAAGAACTCCCACAATAGGAACTTTCTCCCCCATTTGACACAATGAAAAAGTGGGAAAAATTTGATCCTAAGGACTTAAAAATACCATAAATATGAAAGTACCATCTTATAAATATGATATAAACTCCCCTTTACCTTGATCCTACCACTTATTGCCTTGACAAACATCCTCATTCTCCATGCCAACACTCTCTTCCACCAAGCACTACAACTAATGAAGAAACAACACACAAAACATTGAAATATAATGGAACTTACTAAGATACATCTAAGAGGGACTCTCCCTAATATTTTGATCAATTTCACCACTTGAGCATCTTCAAATGTCCATACACCATGAGGAACCAACATGTAAGCTTACTAGCCTTCTTTCTCAAGATACCATAAGGACCATCAACAAAACTTCATGACACTCAATAATTAGGCAAAAAATATCTCAATCAACTCAATAAATCTCCATGAAACAAACATACCTTATTTTTTTTGAGTAATTGAGTAAAAGGCATTCTTTTTCATATTAGGCCTGTCTCAAACTCCTTGTATCCCTACCTGGAACTTGTAGAGCCCACACCTTCTATTAAACATAGCTTCAAGACTGAAAATTCATATGTAGATAACTTTCATATGTCCCCTTTATCACACCAATTTTAAACAACAAGTTCTTCCTCTGTAACATGCTTCCTTCACAAACCTACTACCCAATTAGGCCTCCAACTTGACAAAAACTTAAATAATTTGAGAACCATAAACCTTAAAATCTATGTGAAGCTTGATTTTATAACCCATTTGTCCCATTATACATATTAATAATCTTGAGACATCAACTCATAAGGAAAACCACTTTTTTAGTAGAGCCCAAAACCCTAGACTCTTAAAACAAACAAAGTCAACACAGTATCTTCCAAACAATGTCCACCTCTAAAACATTTTGTACATTTAGAGAATAAAATTACACACTTCTAGACCAAGATTTGAGATTCCATGCCATTGTTAAACTTGACTTCCTATAACCCATTTTATGACCTGCAAGCTCTTAAGCACAAACTGGGAAACTCGAGCGCTAACAAAAATATCTAAATTGACTTCAACATACCTTTAGATCACAAAACCACCTAGATCATGCTAGAGTAAGGTCAATAGACCTTTCTATACAAAAATATCATCTTAACATTGCATCAATCTCATTATGCCACCTATAAACACCCATTTTGACCCTGTAGATTGACCATGACATTATCACAACATATTATCCACTTGGACATACCTACTCCAACTAAAAACACTCATCTCTAGCCTTCTAGGGCCTTCTACAGATCACCACAACAACACTTGATTTAGACTCAAAATATTCTCTTAAAAATCATAGATAGAGACACTTCACATATGTTCCCTCACATAATACACATTTTCAAGTCACTGAACTTCTATAGCATACACAACTGTTCAACAAGCCTTTAATAGGCTTAGCAAGATCTAGAACATAAGCCTAAAAGAAAAGCCTTCAACTTATAGGCTTACCTAGAATCTACCACAAACTGATATGTAGATAAATATTTTAAACTCACCTTTATACTAGAGCATCCAAACCATGACCAACAAGCTAACTCCTTATCAAGATAGGACCATTGAGATTCTTCACAAGCTTCTTTTCTCCAACAAATAGATATATAAAAAGAATGCACAGACATACCTTATTTTCATACCTTATTATCAAATAATATCGTATAGCCACCAAGCTTCCTCTGACTGACAAGTGTCTCTTTGAAGCTTAGATAGAGACACCCTAACCCACAATGTCCCAGAATAATGTGAAACTAGGAGTTACCCATAACTCCTCATATTCCTTTTCCTCCTTAGTCATCTGATATTGATAGTTCTTCTTCTTAGGTTTAAAACTATCCTCAATCAACACCTTGGATTTCTCCTTGAGCTTGACTTAAACTAACTTTTTTTCCTTTTTTTATCTGGATAGTTGACATATTATTTGCTTCAAACTTGTCAACAAATATTGTCAATAGAAACTCTTGATTTTCCTTCACTTTTGATCCCTTTTCCACATTGGCAACCAATCCATCAAGACTCTTGTACACAATAGGATTAGTCTCCTTAGTCTCTACTACCTCAAGTCTCCATACCATAGTTTGACTCTTCTCATCTTTTATAGCCAACTTACCAACTTTACCTTTGAGTTTAGACTGATGTACAACACATTTTTCTAAAGCAAATTTCTTATCAATTTTTGGACTAGTGTGATTAGCATTCATAATATTTTGTCTCCATAACCAAGAATGACGTTTATTATACACAAAATAATCTTCATGTCCTTTGAGATACCTTGAGGACCTATTACCTCCACTTGTACATAATTTAGTAGAGTGTCTAACTTATGACAATTGAAACAAGTAATGTCTTTCATACCTTTTGATAGATTTGAACTGTGATCAATCTTTGGCCAAATAATCTTATCATAGCTCCAAGAATATCCATACTCAATTGACTTCCTTATATGGTCCTTAGCTTTATGACCATATTTATTACATGTATAGCAAATACTTTGAAAATAACTTGCATACCTTATTACATTAGTTTGTCTAATTGGTCTTCTAACATTGCTCTTTAGGATTGCATTCTCCTTTGCTTGCTCAGGCTTCTCGTGCTTATTTTTAGACTTGTCCAACTTGTTTATGAGTAGCTTATGCTCATCCATCAATGAATCTAGATTGATTTTCAATTTAAGTCTCTCATCCTCTTTAGATCTTATACTTGAATTCACAACCATTGACTGGCCTCTAAACTTGGATAGTCTCCTTATCACTCTTAGCTTCTTTATCCATGTCATCCTTTATTCTACATGCTTGTTCTATCAAACTTTCCTCAAGATAACTAACTTATGCTTCAAGACCTTTGATCATATTTCTCATCTTAATATTCTTCTTCTTTTTCTCCTTCAGTTCACCAAGTGCACCCATGAGCTCAACTTCTAAATCAACTTCTTTTTCAATGTCATGACAAACTTCTTCATCATACATGATGTCCTTTTCTTTTGAACAACTTCCTTGGCATCTACTAGTTGAACCTTGAGATCATTGATAAAATTCTCATCTTCTTTGGCATCTTTATTCAAAGTACATGCTTTTTCTTCAAGTTCCTTGATCACAGTCTTCCACTATTGATTCTCTTTCTTCAACTATTTTACCATCTTTGTACCTACTCAGAATCACCTTCAAGTTGTTAGGCTTCCTCTAAAGGACCTGCTCTAATATCAATTGTTATAATTAAAATCATTGAGAGGGGGTGAATCACTGAGCCTAGATATTTCAATTATAATTTTAGTCATTTAAACATATTAACCAATCATCATATATCAACTTAATCAAGAAAAATTAACAAGAAAGTCATACATTCAATGCATACACAAGATCAAACACATAACACATAGTTCCTATAGGAAAACCTCATGGGGAATAAAACCCACTCCCAAGATTGAAACATAAATAGATTAATTTACTATAATAAATTACAAATAAGAGACTGATCAACTCCTTTAAACAACAAACCTTGATCATGTCCTCTTGACCAAAGTTATTTAGAAAAACACTTATTTCATAAGGATCAACTGCCCCTAAGAAAGATCAACTCCTTTAGACCCCATTTTGAAAAATTCCATATTATAAATGATGTATTCAACACCTATTTATGGATCTTTATTTTCTAACCTTTGCACAAACTCTCTCTATCTCAAACAGGGCTTTCACATAGGCATATCACAAACTCTTTCTTTCTTCACTCAAATTGTTCTTATAAGTACACTCAGACCTCTTTATATATCCTAAAATTGCAAGAGTGCTATCTTGACATCAAAAAAATGGCATATAAGTCATACACAGTCAAAAAATTATTCTTCTCATTAACTCAACCAATAGGCATACTACTTATCCTTCACTTCATAACTCTCACATCCACCTTGCACAAGTCTCTCTCACATACAAGTCTAGAAACCAACATATTTGGTTTCAATATATATAGATAAATAATGAATTATCAAGTCCAAAATAATCCTTGTTGGCCACAATACATGCCTTCACCCTTAAGGTATCTCACATGGGTCACACTTAAGCACAATCCACTTTCAAATAGGCCTAAGTCACTTTTAGGTCCTATGGAGACCCATTCAACTTTTTGACACTTCTCCAAGAAAACTAAGAACATAGGAGCACTTTAAAAAATAATTGAATAATTATACAAGATATATATGTCCCCCTTAAATTCCAACAACCATTACAATACCCTTTAGCTTAAGCCCAAATTGCTCAAACACTTTTATATACACATAATCATTATAAATGAAAACACAGTCAACTTCTAAACTAATTTTTATATTGAAAACAATTGATCAAACCTTCATAATTCACAAAAATCATCCTTATATAGTCTAAAACACTCGTTAATATCCAATTTACCATGAAACATCGAAACAACATCTACATGAGCTCAAATACTCTTCTCAGGTCACTTGTAGAATAAGCATGAAACCACAGTCAACTTTAAAGATTAATATATTTTTTTTCACATACTTTCAAATATTAAAATACATATTTATAGATGAAAATTGGATTCCTATACCACTTTTATTTTTACTACATGAGCAAATTCATTTTTTATCGAAAGATATGGATAAATTACTGAGCACTAGTTTTTTCCCTTAGTAAATTCAAATATTCAAATGGCAACAGTCACAGTTAAATATTGGACATTATGCTTGCATATAATGTCCTCACATATTTATATTGATCACACACCATTGGTATTGTTCTATATTTAACATACAAGCTTTAATTCTCAAATTTTAAACCTTAGTCACTTTGACCTCATCTCATGTACCCTTGAAACTTTGACTCGATGCACTCTGTTGTTCTCTAAATATCAGCCAAGTCCTTATCATGCAACACACACTATTTGATCAATATATATGAATGACCACTCACCATTAGATAGTTATCCTATAACTTTTCTCATTTATTAAACCTTAAACACTTCTTACCATCTTGATCAATACGTATTGTTAGATCATGATCTATACACCTGCACGCTATTAGATCTTCATTTGGTCCTGAACTTTAACTCTATTAACTAGCAAACACTTTGACCTCTTTAACTTGATACACACCATATATATTCACTATACAAAATCATATGAACTATTGCATCTCCACTAGGTCTATATCTTTAACATCATGCAAATTGACTATGGGGACCAACTGCAATATACCTGAAAAGCCTATTTTGGACCTTAATAACTTCTTCTATGATTATACTTATGATCTCAAATTTAGACCATATGATCTATTCACATAGGATAATCCATCCATATAACAAATTGATCCTATAACCTTTACATGTGGATATATATCACCATTAAAATGCCTTCTCAAAATATTTTGTTATAGAGCTAACTATGCTTAGAATCTATCTAGGAGACCAACTTTGAACATGCATAACTTTTGATGCACTTTAGTGCATGATCTAAAATGTAGTGAAAATAAACTAGGCTCAAAACTTAAAAAAATCATATGATCATCTTCTCTTGAAACATCCACATGTGTGAGATATTCTACCATCATAATGTTTGCTCAACTATTTCTTTCCTCATCCAAATTTGGCTAAGTATGAGAAAACACTGTCAAAATGCCTAGGAGCCAAACTTTGCACTTGCATATCTTTTGGCGTGTTATATTACATGACCTAAAATTTCATACATGATAATTAGGAATAAAACTTAATAAACCCATGTGACCATTTCTTCTTGACTCATCTATTTGTGGCAATGGTGATGTATCAAACTACCTACTCAAATTTTCTACCACTAGACCCAAAATGTCTAGATGAAAGCTATGGACAACCAAATGAAATTTGTTTATGCACAAAAGCATTAAAAACATATAAAACACCTTAGGGACCTATTTAACATCCTTTCACATCCTTAATACTCCATACTCATCCCTAAACATCTCTAACCATGCCAAAATTGAAGATCAACCAAGTAAACTTCAAGCACACTATGACAAGCACATTGTACACTTTGTCATTGTTATTTAGGCTATAAAAGAACTTTATCCACTCAAAATTACACCTATATTACATCACTGAAAACTCTCCAATAGGTAAAAATTACTAGGTATTTTAGATAAAATTAGCATCAAAAGCTAGGCTCAAAACAAGGTATATGCTAGGACTTTTAGCCAAACACGACATCAAAAGCTAGACTTGAAATAAAGAGGATGATATTTAATCTAATAAACTTGGAACACTTTTGCATAAATAAGGCACTTGACTATATACATGAACATGATCAAATTGGTATAAGGCACTAAACAAAAGGCATTTGAAGATAGACTGATTCCATCAAACAAAGGCACAAATAATATAGTTTTCAAATTTTAGGTCAATAATTAACCTAAGTTATGCAACTTAAAATATAAATATTTGTATATTATCCTCTAATAAATGAGGCCTAAACAAAAATCAATCAATGTTTGGATCTAAAATTGTAAAGGTTAATTGCAAACTCAACTTAGAAAAACTTGGATTTTAATGACAAACAAGCTAGGCCAATTTGAACAGCATGACTACACTAAAACAAAGATCCCACAAGACATAAATGGTTTGTTTTAAACAATGATAATTTGGACACAAGATAATAAAATTCTATTAAAATAATTTGAGTAGCATAATGGTGTTAGTTCTCTCAAAAAGGTATAAATAATATTTTGTTTCATAGACTTCTAAAGATTAAAGCTTGAATTGATTTCGGTAGCTTAACATTACCCATTTCAATCAAGTGACACACACAACATTCTTGACAGAAAAATTTCCTAAGTTAAATCAAGGTATCAAATAGATGGCATAACACCTCCTCAAATAATGGATTGGTGTAGATAAATAAACTCATTTATGATGTGGTATAAACAAACACAAGTTTTAGACACAAAATACGAATCAATAAAATAATACATGACAAAATACAAGTATATCATCCTAGATCCTATCAAGATGTGATAAGTGGGGTTGACTAAAAATTACAAGTTACAACCATCTAGATTGATCCCAAGTGTGGCTAACATTAGAGAAACATCACATCAATTGAGTTCATATCGATCAAATTACCATGCAAGGGTTTATTCCTTTGCATGATGATTCCATCCATGGATTGCTTAGTGGAATCCCCTAGTTGACTAGACCTGACTCAGACCTCTGTTATTAAAGGAGATGTTAGCCACTCAACCCCATGGCTCTTATATTATGCGTACCCTAATTTTTATACACCACCATGAAGCGAGGTCAAAACATTACTAGGAGATGAAACCCTAGGTCAATGCTTCCCTAGAGAATTCATGAGAGGTAATGACATCCCCTTCATAAGCCAAATTGCATAAAAATAAAAGACTTAGTAGTAAGAATTTAGGGTTTCTTTTAGATTACCAAATACCTTATGGGTTTTAGGGAAAGCCTAGACAACTTGACTTCTATGCCTTGGACTAGGCACAAATGCAATGAAAAGGTTCTTTCGATCACCAAGTTCCCTATAAGGGATAGAGGGAAAGCATACACGCATGATTATTTTTGTAAAAACAAATAATCAACAAATAGTTTGTAAAAAATTTGGATTAAAGTTTGATTTTAGGCACCAAATTAAAATGTGACGAGGTTCTTTACTTGGTCCCTTGGCATAAGTGCAAAAACTTTGAAAGATATTTATATAAAAACCAACTTAAGCAAAACCATCTATGTTTGTTTTAAGCCCAAAAGTCCAAATGTTCAATATTTACCCTAAGTAAATTTTTAAACACCAAAAATAAGTGTTCAAGACTTAAACCTTTGTTTTAAGCACCAAACATGAAGTGTTTCTAAGATTTATCCATTATAATTCCTTTTAAATACCAACATTCAAATGTTCAAGATCTAACATGTTCATTTTAAACACCAAATTGAATTATTAAAGACTTAGCTAATTCTTTTTAAAATCCCAAAATGAAATGTGTATTAACTTAAACTTTTATTCAAATCATATCCTAGACCTCCAATTGTTAGATAGTCTCCTCCTACTTATAAGCACTTTTGATTATGAATAAATGAACTTTGAAAAAGTAGTTCTTGGGTTTTATTTTTTAAAACACAGTGATCATGATCGATCAAAATTGACCAATATCAATTTCAAGGTAACTGATACTGATTAGTCTCAAAAAAAATTGATGGCATCAGTAAATGACCAATACTGGTTGACTAGGACCGATGTTGGTCACCTGTGAACCCGGAGGTAAAACTAAAGCAAAGTAAAAATGTTAGGTCATCTAAAAAATGATAAAAGATATTATAAACCTAAAAAGAGATGATTAGTCTGAGAGTATAAATGATACTAAAACAAAGAAATGATATTAAGGAATGCTAAAAAGATTAAAAATGCAATCTTTATAAACCATGTTTCACCCTACATACTAGCCGACAATGGTGACACAGAATCAAGCTCAGTTAGGCTGAATCAATGATGGTCATGAATAATCAATGTCAATTAATATTGATCGATATTGACCTCTATGTAGATCTGAGTTAATTAGAATATTAAAAATATGGAAAAAATAAAGACAAAATTGTAATTTTGATGACATACAAGCATTTTTTTTTTAAATTAAGTTTCATCTTCATATCCTTGTTACATGGGGTGCATATGGTCCCATTGGGTGTGCCATTTGTGATGCTAGGAATTTGATGATGGAGGGGAGGTTAGATTAAGTGTTATTTTCACAGTGAAATAAAAAAAGAAAAGAACACACTAAAAAAATCATAACACCTCCATGCCTAGATCATAGGGGGAACTTAGTGAATAAAACCAATTGATAAAGCATAATTAAAATGCAAGAAAAAACAAACTTTCTTACCTTCCTTGAATGCTCTAAAAGATCTCTTCATTGTCTTTCTTGGGTTATGCTCAAGAATTCTATGGTAATGGAGTTTGTCTATCTCTTTTTCTCTTTAGCACCATGGTTTGGCTCATACTTACTTGATTTAGCTTGATAAATTGATGGCTTGGCTTATGATTCATAATTTTGGCATTATAACTCTATAGATTTCAATCTTGTTGTAAAACCAACATCATAACATTATTATGTCCAATCTCTCTAAATGGAGAGGCAAATGTTTATATTTATAGGTTTAACAACTAACCCTAACCCAATATGAGTTATAGTGTAGTTAGAGATTGGAATGGGTTCAAACTTGACCTTTGTGAGTTAATTAACCCCAGTAGATTTAAAAGGTGTCAAATGTTCATGATTAAAAATGAATAGGCAAGTTGAGATATTTTGGATATTTGACACCTTAGAAAAAGGTAATCATGAATTCCTAGGATATTCTTTGATTTTTGAAATTCTTTTTTGATAATTCATTTAATTTCTCGTGTATGATTCAATTAGGCATTTGATTAGGTTTTACATTTTACAAGATTTTAAATTAATTGATGTGTGCATTTTCCCCATTTAATTGGTCTATAGGCCAAATTGCATATTATGAAGCTAGATTTGAGATGTTTAGTGATTCTTAGGCTATATTTGCAAAGGTTGGTAAGAATTAGACTAAAGTCAAGCATGAAGCCATTGGTGGCCAATTTTACATGTCTATAGAGGGAAGGCCCAACATTCAAATGTGCATATATCATATGCCTGGGTATTCATGTATCACACTCAAAATATATGAAATCATATGTGTGTGTATATAAAAAAAATGATATGTTATCTACCAACATGGAACCAACAACATATATTCTAAGGAGCTAATAAGATATGGAATGTTGAATATTTTTAGATTTTTAAATGTTTTATTTTTTGATATTTTAGGAATATTTGAATGTTCTACCCTAGGTTGGATCATTTGCACTATTTTGATCATGGTTGGATAGTTTAAAATGTTCCATGGCTTATTTTTCCTCACGATTTACTTTTAAAGTAGAAGAATAATTTCCATCAAGCATAATATGGATCAATTTTCCCTCATGAAAAAAGGAAATATCTTGTTGATTTTGGTAAAAAATTTCTTCCATCTAATATGACCAAAGGGCTCATACTATGATTACATATTTTTATTTTTGTGGCATAACTCAAACCCTTGTTTGAATCAATTTAGGACCACATCAAATTAGTATTTTTATGTTTCCTAAGGTTTCTTTTCAACTTCCTTTATTTTTTAAGTATTTTATATTGAATCCAAGTTTTTTCAACCATCTTATATTACAATTTGTTTTTACTTATGTAAGATCAACATGGTTATGCCAAAATTAATTACCACTGATGAATAACGTGATTGTTATATTTTATTGGTGTAGATGTTTTTTTATTTGTGAAATTGGAGGAGGTTTTTATGGATGTGTATCTTATATTCATCCCATATTTTTTAATGATTTTAAATATCCCATATGAATATCATGAACTCCACACATTTTATCATAGTGTTTATTTGGTACCTTATCTTCCTCAATTATACGTGGAATAAAACTCTTTTATTTGGAAGGATATATGTTAAGTTTGTTTGAATGCATTAGTATGAATGACACATATCTATGAACATCAGAGTATAAGTAGGTGAATGATTCATATTTTTCATGTAATGTTCTTTCCCTTAGTGGCAAAAGAAGACCTCCATTAAATATGAATTATAATTCCAAATCTAAGGCTCTAAATTCTAAGATGTATGATGTACTTTTAAATCAAACAACATAATATTTAATGGATATGTCATCATGTTTATATCCTTAATGCATAAATAATGTCATGGTGCAAACACTTTTTTAAAACCATTATCAATCGTAACATTGTGTATAGGGTATAAATGAAGGTATGCATAAATAAATAATGAATGAAGATCTGATTCATCATCCACAATCTCACTATCATCAAAAGTAATAGAAGGTCTATGAATCATGGGATATGTATGCCCTATATAAGTACCAATAATCCAATCTAATGGGGGACCATATTGTAGTGGAGGAGGATGTGCATTATGTGTCATTTACACTTATATTTCCTTCTTAGAATGGTCTTATAAAGGATTGTTAAATATATTCTAATTATGGTGATAACTCGGTTGTGAACCTGATTATTTTGGAGGATCATCAAATGTAATTTTTTGGTCATAAATAAGATCTTGGATCTTATGCTTCAAAGTTAAACATAGGTTTGTAGAATGATTAGGGCCTTGATGACATTCACAATAAGTATTTTCACCATATCCTTTAATTATAGGTCAACTCATATCAATTTCTATAGGATGAGGGACATATATGACGTGCCACTTATAGATTAGGAATCTAAAAGAGGGTAGTCCAATCGTTAGTGAATAAAATCAAAACAATATTGTGAACATAACATCCTAAGACTAATTCCTTAGGTGAGCAATGGTAAAAGAAGCAATAACTATGAAAGTTAAGATAAAACTAAGTTTATACCTTCATTGGAGATTTACTTATAAATTGACATGAAAAAAAGCTTGAGTTCAGCTTGTGAACTAGTAGTATTTAATAATGTTGATTCCACAAGTTCGCATCTCTCCTTGTCTACTTAAGGTTTTATCTTGGCTTGACATGAGAATGTTAAATCTATACATGATTTTGGCATGGTAAGTTTACTTTAAAAGAGCTTGTCTATAATTGAGGTGAAGGCCTCAATTTATAAAATTTTGGTATGATTTTGAACCATTGATCTGAGATCATGATCAATGGTGGAAGATGGACCCTCAAAGTCATGATTGCATCCATTTATTGTATAAGACATGCCATTTGAGACCTTTTTTGGAGTGTAAAATATATTTGGAAGGAAAGTGCAGTCATTGATCCTCTTGGAGTGTGTAAGAGAGGTGTAAGATAAGAGTGTGTAATAGGGGTGTAATAACTTACATGCATTTCTTCGCTTTCCCATTAACTTCTTTAAGTTACATCACTAATGTGAGGTAATAAAGCACTTTTGTTTTTAAGAAAATAGATAATTCCAAATTCATGGAAGTTTCCATTAGAGGAGTGATTAGGATAATAATCAAGGTGATTAGTTAGAAATTAGAAAAATGTTGCACTTATAATGTTCTTTTGTCAATCAAATATTCATTTAATTAACATATAATAACATTTGCAAAGGGTTGGTGTTATTTAGGATGCATTCAATCAGATAAATATTGTGATATGATCCATTGCCCCAATCAGGGATATGTCATTCAGATTTTGAGTTAAAATGACAATTGTGTGGATAAATTGGATCAATTGGTGATTTTTTTTAAAATTTACCTTTGATTATGAAAAGTCACTCTTGATTATAGTTTAGACATGAAAGTGACTAAAATGAATTGTTTACATTTTGATCCTATTTGAGAAGGTGTTGAGACACATTAGGCATAGTAACATATTTTCAAATAATGAAAAAGTCATTAAGAAGAAACTTGGTAATGTTTGAATAAAGGTGTCTTCACATTTCTATATAATTATGAATTAGTGAACTCAAATTGATGCCCAAAGGGTGCTTTTTAAGCCCTAGATGCCCACTCAAAGGGAGTGGTCAAAAAATAATTAAAAATGTAAGGACCCTTGAAATGAAAGAAAATGGGTGATCAATAGGTACAGATGTCAAAAAATTAATATTGTAATAGAAAATGGGTGATCAATAGGTACAGAGGTCAAAAAATGAATGTTGTAATAGATAACTAGATAAAAATGACCAACATGGCCAAAAACAAACATCCACAGAAGAAAAGAATGGTAATGGGGAGAAAGGGGATACAAATTTAAAATTTTAAAGTTTTATATTCACCCCTAGGGGTGAAAACAATTCATTATTACCCCTCCATTCGAAAGATTTGAGCTTTCATTTTATGAGAGACTGTGTAGTGAAGAATGGTTCCCTGTGTATAGTAGAGACACATTAGCAACCATGTTTGAGAGTATAAGCAACCACCATAGGATGGACATCCGGTAAGTAGGCTCCTCCCTTGTATTTTTTTCACTTTAATAGAATTTATGGTTAGGGATAGGGAATATATCAGTATTCTATCAATTTCATGAAAATTAAAATCATTGTTTTCATCTATGAAATCGGTGAAAACATAAAGAAAGTGGTAAAATCATTAAAAAATCTCTAGTTTTGAAGAAAAGGGTGAAATGCTTAAAATTTCAAAAATCACCTAATCAATGAAAAAATTGCAATAATGAAACCATTGATAGAATCAGTGAAAATGCCTAAAACACTAGGAATCACCTAATTGGCAAAAACATGAATAACTTGGTGGAAATTGTTGAGTGTGGAGCCCTTTGGGGCTATCACATGACCATGGTGGCATATTTTTGGGGCTTAGAGAGCTCCAAGGGTGTGGGGAATGTATTTCTCATGTACTTCACATGTGAGTGGAATATTATTAAATGTTTATTTAATAATTTCCATGTGACTTCCTCATTTATTGGAAGTGGGATTGATTTCCTTACTTTTAGGGAATTAATTATTATATTTATTTATTTCCATGTGACTTCCTTTTTTATTGGAAGTGGGATTTATTTCTTTGTTTTTAGGGATATTGGTTGTTTATTGGAAAATGTAATTCCTTCCTTGTTACAAGGAGTTGGTTGTGATCACATGATTGTTGGAAAATGTGCCTTAAAAGGTGGAGAGTCAATCTTGGCGTGTTCCTTCTTGGGTAAACCTTTGGATGAGATTGATGAGGTGGAAGTGAGGTATCCTTAGTGGATGATGATTATCTTAGATAAGCATGGTACAATTTCTCCTCTTTTTATGGATCTTCCTTCATTTTCTATATATACAAGGTATGGTGTGGCCTTTAGAGGTTGATGGTTTTTTTGCAGGGTGTGGCTTTGATGATCAGAGTCAAAGTGTAGATATTTTTTTAAAGTGCATGTGTTTATTGTAGGGTGTGATATAGCATCTTGTGAGATATAGTATTGTGCAGGTGTAGGTGAAAGTGCAGCATTTATTTGTGCAACATTTTCTACAAGAGATTTTCTATCTCTATGAGAGTTTATTGTAATCTTGTTTTATATTAATGTTTTATTTGAGGACTTTCTTGGTGGATGTAGCCCACATTGGGTGAACCATGGTAGATCTGTGTTATGTGTATTGATTTTTATTCTCTCTATTTTATGCTTTCATAACATATGTGATTTGAGGAATGTTTTAGTGATGCTTGTTATTGCATAAGTTAGATCTGATTTATGGTTTTATTAAATTTGATTTAAAAGTTTTTAATTCCTAACAGAAACATGAGGAAATCATTCAAAACCTAAATCATCAAATAAATCAACAGAATCACCAAAAAATGGCAAAAATTATAAAAATAAAAATTTATCAAAGGAAACGATAAAATCATTGAGAAAATGGAAAAAATGATTAAAATCAAAATCATCAAAGGAAATAACATAATCACTAAGAGAACGGGGAAAATTAAAAAAGGGTAAATTGGTCTAGTAAAAAGAATAATAATTCCATTTATAATATAATTGGTCAAATGGTCTAATTATAATGGTGTGTTTAACATGTTTAGAAGTATTTTTATATTTATCTTGCATAGCTAGTTAGCTTGATTAGAGTGTGTGGTTGATAGTTTTAGCACTTTGTACTAACTTAGTTGTGCTTGCAAGAGCATCTTGTAGTCTTGATTTCATGGGAGTGATGTTCACATTATCTATATTCTAGATAGATTTAGACCTAGGAGATCTATGCCTTCTTGGGGGCTATGGATTTTTTATATATTGTGTACCTGCCCATGATCAAGGTGGATAGAGCATCCCCGAGTGCCCTAGTTGAGAGTTGGCACTTGGAGATGGTGACCTTTTAAATATCAACTGAAGAGGTCATAGTACTCTAGAGGATAAGTGGCACATTCTGAGATTACCAATCAAAGGTCAACCCTTATATTAGACTAGCCTTGTAGGGTGGCAGGCACTGCTAGATGATTTGGTTAGTGTTTTAGACATCCCCATAGAGAGTGGAGTTGTAGATATTGAACAAATTAAGACATATATAAATTTTACTAGATGACTTACGAGTTGAGGATCAATATCCACCAATAGACATTGATCAAGATGTTATAATGCTTATGTAATAATTTTGGTACATATATACACAAATACAACACCAAATAAGACTTTACATGAAGAAAATAATATTATTTTATTTGATAATATATTCATGATTGTAATTTGATTATATTGAGATTAGCTATATAGCCTTTCCATTTCCTATAAACAAGGAGATGCAGCTTATCAAAGTATCCCACATATCTCTCATCCCTTTATTTTTTCACACACCCCTATCTCTAATATCTATGTGATTTATTTTCACAAATCACTTAAAAATATATCTAATTACATTATTTTCACACAAATAATATTAAACTAACCCATATAAATTATTATGTGAGCACTAACGTTAGATTATTCCTAACATTCCCACTTTTAGTGTGAACCATGGGGAAAAAATTATCCTATACTGAAACTTATAAAAAAATCAAATGATGGTTTTTCACTCAGATAACCACCAACCTAAAAACAATAAGGATGGTTTTACACTCAACTTTCCACAAACCTACAAACAACCAAGATGGTTTTACATGTGGTTAACCAATAACTATATACATCGTGATGTTATAAAAGTCTATTATTTCTCATCACTATCTTACCTCAAGGGGAAATACAAAGAAATAATCTCACTTATTAAATTATGTGAATATGAATGTATCATCTATTCTTATTTGAAAATGAAAAAACATAACTGAAAAATAAGCCATAATTACATTATGTGACCCTGTCACTTATGGTTGATGAGAGGATGGTGTTTTTCATCCAACCTCCTATGTCATCCATCCTCCAATGAATGAAGCTACTTAATTTCTTTTTAAGTTCTTGATATATTCATGTGCAGTCAGACATTGACATTTTTTAGGTTGAACTTGTTTAGTTTCAATGCCTGCATCATACCCTACCTTAAAATTCTAAAAAAAATTGTTGTCTTGACACTTGACATTTTGGATGTAAATTTCAACCAAGAATGCATCCTTTACAATGAGAAATTTGGACATGGATGACTCTATTTTTGGAATATGGTCAAATAATTTGACACACTTTAAAAAATGACTATATGACTCCTTTTAATGTTGATGAGACAACAACACTCGATGTTGGTTCTTTTTTTTTTAAATGTATCCTTTTACAATAGTTTATTTGACTCTTAAATTAAAAACAACTTGAAATTATTAAATTGACACATAAAAAAACTTAAATGTCTATAAAATTTTTAATAGAATCAAAACTTATAAAACCTAGAATAAAGGCCAACAAACCAAGAACAAGAGTTACACTGAAAAATATATTTCTTTTTGCATGCATTGCATAATGACCATTTAACATGGACAAACTTTATTGAAATTGAAAACCTATAAAATAATCTAAAAAAAAAAATTAACATGACTAAAGTATAATTTTTTATAATTTATAACAATACTATATCCATTACCCAAGAGAAGGAGAGCTTGACACACTATTCTAAGAAACTAAACATTAATCGACACATAAACCACTTTTATTCAACAAACTATGATTCCATTTAACTAAGACTCTATTAATAAATAAATGATGGATATTTGTGGTCTGAAAACCTCATGTGAAGAGCATAGATTCAATAATGAATTCATGGAACTTTGAATTTACCATCAAGATTTTTTAAAGCAAGGGCGAATAAATCTGCCAATGCATTTCCTTTAGAACATTCTGTATGGAAGAAAATAGGGTAATATCACTTGACGATGTAGGATAAATGTCTATAAAAATATGAATACCATATAAGTAATATATAGTGCTAGGATCCGCATGGGAACCAATGAAAATTTACACATGGCTAAATATTTATCTATCATATTAATCAGCTATTGATATAGCACTCTTATTGACCACAAATCTGCTAAAAACTCTCTCGTAGAGCATAAACAATGGTGTTTTGGATAAGATATGTTGAGATAAAAATTTATACCATTTTCCACATCTATCTAGATCCATATAGGCACATTCCTTTCTTACACAGACATTTAGCTATAACATAATGGAAGATAGATAAAACTTACATAGATGTAAAAACTTAAAATGCATATTCCCATTTCAATGATCCTTATAGTTTGATGGTGATTGATTCACTCTTTGATCCAGTAAAGTCACTAATGCCTTCTTAAAAAACCCTCAATGCATCTTTGCATACATTGTGCTCCTCTGATTAATAATGTTATCTTAAAGTACATAAATCTAATAAACTTTGAAATCTGAATTACAAACCTAGTATAAAATCTCATCCCAAATAATGAAATTCATATAGAGGGTCATTATAAGAGTATACTACCCCTTCATAATTTAGTTTTCCATCTCAATAATGGACCTAATCTGATACCAAATAATAGTTTTAGCACATAAATGCACAAATACAACACCAAATAAGACTTTACATGAAGTAAATAATATTCTTCTATTTGATAATATATTCATGATTGTAATTTGATTATATTGAGATTACATATATAGTCTTTTCATTTATTATAAATAAGGAGATGAGGCTTATCAAAATATCCCATAAATCTCACATGTATCTCTCATCCCTTATTTTTTCACACACCCCTATCTCTAATATCTACGTGATTTGTTTTCACAAATCACTTGCATATAGATCTAATTACATTATTTTCACACAAATAATATTAAACTAACCCATATTAATTATTATGTGAGCATTAATGTTAGGCTATTACTAACAAGTGCTTATGGCCATTGTGAGTGGCATCTGGATACCTGACAAGAGTGACCATTTCTTTCACATGGGCTTGGGGAAGTTATCAGTGATATGCTCTACAACATTATGATTTTTGCTTGGGGGCTATTGGTACTATCTTAGCTATATCAGGATCTACACATGGGAGACTATAGTGGTGGTAAGAGCATTAACACTTCTACACTACTCCATGTCTAGGCATGGGAACACATAGCGATAGAGCAACTAGTGTGGAAGAGGTATGTACGAAGCCCAGAAGAGCCTATGACCTTCAGATGGGTCCAAATAGGTGAAAATCATCAAGGATAAAAGGGATACATTTATTTATATCACATGGTAATAGATGACATGGTGGATGGTGACTTTGTTTAGCACCCATACCTCCCATTACAATTTCAATAGATGATTAATGGTTGGTACAAGACCTTCATAATGACCAAGTGTTTGTTTATTGGTAGATAGGCTCATATTATTAAGGATTAAATACATGATCAAGTATAGTGGTAGTTTGGTATACATCATGATGTGTCAAATGCACCTAGATTCTTTACTCATGTGACTAAGGAGATTAGTAGATAGGGGATGCATATAGCTCAACACATAGTGAGAGCTAGTTATGGACTAGTTCCACATGTTATTTGGTTCTACACATGGGGTACTAAAGCTATATGTGTGACAATATCCTATACAATATGGTGGGACTAATTAAGGCCTAAGAGATTGCCAATGCCCAATGGTGCCCAATATAATCAATACCCATGGCAATAGATTAGATAGAAGAACATGTACATGATCCAAATCAAGAAGTTATAGAGAGAATTATGAGGGATGGGGCCATGGATACTGAGATAAAGGTTGAGGATATTGATATCAAGGGTGGTGATATAGATATTGATGGTGATGATGATCCTGACCCAAAACCAATCAAGAGGATGAGAGTGGACCTAGGCAAGGTCACCCCTTCAAGAATGGTAGGTAGAGACATAAGTATAGTGGAGATGTTATCAAAGGAGATTATGACATGGGTGGCATAGATAGATAGGTTTTAGGTTAGGTTGGCCCATGTACAACAATAGGTGACTTATAGGGATGCTCAAATTATGACCCTCTAGTCATATATTGGGGGCCTTTAGTTAAATATTACCTCCCTGAAGGTAGAGGTGGCCCACATGACATAGGTACAAGCACATATTAAGGCCAAGAGAGATAGGGCCAAGGTAAATGTGTAGAGGCTCTGGTATCGAGATACATCATGATAGGTAGGCATAAAGGCTAATTTTTCATAGGTTTTCCTTGAGAGCCTTTAGGGTAAGGATGAGGCATCATACTATCATCATGCCTATGAAGAAGTTATACCATTAAAGTAGATACCTAGTTTTGAAGCATATGAGGCACAAAGATCAACTTCAATGTATAATGGATTGAGATTGACGACATGTTGTACCTTAATTTCTAGGTAGTTAATTTTCTAGCCATAACCACCTCCACCACCAATGCCACCACCATAGACAGGGCATGGGAACTCATAGAGTCAAACCTAATTGATAGTTATTTTTTATTTTGTATCATGACTTGTATATACTTGTAATTTATATGACATTATGTTCTAGTGAGATATATAGCATTCCTTTATATATTTTTAGTCCCATTGATGTACACAGACTCTTGGGTGTGTGTGTGTGTGTGTGTGTGTGTGTGTGTGTGTGTGTGTGTGTGTGTGTGTGTGTGTGTGTGTGTGTGTGTGTGTGTGTGTGTGTGATGCACTTTTGTGATTCAGTACTATGGTCTCATGATGCTTAGAATATAAAATGTGATTGAATACTTTACATTACTATTCATATTGACATGCATATATGATATTAGTTTTCCATGATTATGTTGTTATGATATGGTATAAATCATGTGATGTTTATTCCTTACACTATAAATTTGATATGATTTGATTTATCATTGGATATTGGTTTAATTTATCATGTTTAATAAATGTTTATGACTTTTTGTATATGCTCATTTGTTGATATGTATAATGAGTAGCATATAGAGTAGTAATGGGATGCAATGATCTTATGGTAGGATAGTAGACAAGGAGATTTTATTATTGTAACATTGCTATGCTAGACCTTTAATAACTGATTTTTGATTTTGCATTTAGCATTATGTATCACAATTTTAAATGAATCACGATAACATTGGATGTTATAAGCATAATAAATTGATTAAATTGCATGTGTAAACAACCTAAGAATAAGATATAAAATATCAAGCAGTAAGTGTAATATATAATATATTAAACCAAGATTAGGTTGGGTACAAATATCTACAACTCAAGAACAAGATATAACAAATCAAGACTTAAGTGTAAATTATAATGCACTAAACTAAAGGAAACTGAGGAAAAATAAGTAATTACACCAACAACAATAAAAAATAAACAACTTTGAAAAACACACACATAAACATCAATAAAAAGTAGATAAGTAATTAGTGAATTATTTGTGTATGTGTGAAATTAAGGCATTACTCTTGGAGATTCTACCCCTAATCCCTAGAGGATAATTGACAAGATGAGATGGAAACTTGGACAAAAAGGGGAAATAGAATAAAAAGGAAGTGGTGGCTGAATTATCTCTGAATTCCCCATGCAAGTGGATGTTGTGTACATAATCCAATAGACCTTAGACCAAATGTAGTTCTCCTAGGGATGTGGGAAAAGAAGAAAAATGATGACAAGAGATTTTATTATAGAGGAAGAATAGGAAATGTATATTCATAAAATGATGAGAATGTTGAATGGACTAGAAAAAGTAGAATGGCAATAAGGGTGTCCAAACTAACCTGAGATTACCCATGCATCCAAGCATTATCTACATAGTCTGTGTGGACCTCAAGCCAATGTAGTTCTCTCAAAAATGGGTGTGTAATGAAAGAATGGTAAATGAGGATTAGAAATGGTCATGGATCCATAATAAGGCCAAAGACCACTAGTAAATAGGATGACAAAATAAGCAAAGATTTTATGGAGTTCTATCTCTCATGGATATTTTAAACCCCTTTTTCAAATTTTTTAAATTTTTATTTTATTTTTGAGATTTTTAAAATTTTAGGGTTTTTTCACATTTTTTTCAACAAGGTATTTACAAGAATACTTTGGCAAGTAGAAAGTAACAAAGGGGGTCACAAAATGATGAGAGTGTGGCTTAGGTTGCTCAAAAAATGGTGATAGCATGGATTAGGTTTCACATAAAATGGTGTGATTGTGGCTTAGGTTGCTGAAAAAATGATAAGTGTGGCTTAGGTTGCTCACAAAATGATAAGAGTGTGGCTTAGGTTACTCAAAAAATGGTGAAAACATGTATAAAGTTGATCAAAATACTAGTGAGAGGGTGGGAAAGGGGGTAGAATAATTGACCTCAAAAACTAAGGACTTCCTTCATATTCCAAATGGACCTCAAGACATTGTAGTTCCCCCTCCAATACAAGATACTACAAATCAACAAGGTGTAAAATAGGAATGAAACAAAATAAAATAAATGGTATAGGTTTAAACAAATTCTAAAATATGCTTTTCAGGAACCATCATGCATGAAAACCATAAACTACATATGACTAAAGATATATTATCTTCAAAGATATGTTGATGATGACTGAAGCTACATTGTCTACATAAACTACTTCTCTAAATTTTAGTATCTAAAATTGTTTATTGTACAGATGGATCAGAATCAAGAATAGGATTGGTAATAGGATGGGGGAATAATATTGGGATAGATTGACTCAATTATAAGTGGGATGAAGGGAGGGTGTTTTTAGGCCATTCCCCCAAGTAGACATCATCATATATAATGTCCAAGCAAATCAAGTGTAAAAAATGATTGAGATGCATAATATTCATGGGCTCATCCAACTCTTCCCCATCTAGTGTAGCCTATTTGTATGCCCTAGATCCATAGTTATCTATGATGATAAATGGTCCCAAATAATTAAGCTCAAACTTTCCCTTCTTTTCATGAGCAACATTGGTATTTATCTATTTCTATTTTAGAACAAGATCATGAGTTTAAAGTCTCTAGGTTTAATACATTAATTATAGATATGGTGCAATTTGTTCTGATATGCCTAAAGATTGTTCAAAGTAGCTACCCATTTTTCATCAAGTAGTTCCAATTCTTGTAGTCGAGAGACTATGTATTCTTCCTCATCAATGGTATATTATAATGAAATATTCAAGGTAAATTGATTTGGATATGGATAATAGCTTCAATACCATAAATGAGGGAGTATGGTGTCACTCTTATTGGGGTTTGGGTATTGGTAAGATAGGACTAAAGGGTGGGAAATAGTTGAAAATATTAATTATGGCCAAAATCATTAATAGTATTTTTAAGGATTTAGACTAGGGTTTTGTTATATGCTTCAGCTTGGCCATTACTTTGATTAAAATTGGTAGTGGAAAAGTGTTGCTTGATATGGTACTTGGCACATAGGTCTTTGGCATCCATATTTTTAAAGGAGCTAACATTTTCTAAAATGAGAGTATAGGGAATGCTAAAGTGGTAAATGAGGTGGTTCAAGATGAATTTGTAAATATGTTTATCAGTTATGTAAGTGAGTGGAATGGCTTCAACCCACTTTGTAAAATATTCAGTTGAAGTGAGGATATATTTATGACCATCTAAATAAGCATGATTGATTTTCCATACGAGATCAAGTCCCCATATGGAAAATTTTCATGGTATGGTGATTGGATTAAGTGGTTGGGTTGGTGCATGAATGAGATTGGCATGCTTCTAACAAGTTACACACTTATTTACATAAGCACATGTGTCGACCTCTATAGTGGGCAAGTAATACCACATACTCATAAGCTTCTTGTCAAGGACCATTCCACTAGTGTGAGCCCTAAAAATCCATTTGTATACTTATTTAAGTGATAATTTAGACTCTATTAAAGATAAACAATAGAGTAGAGTTACATCATATCCTCTACAATAGAATTTGGTATTGTGTATGGTATAACAAGAGGTATTATAAATGAAAAAAATTATTTATTATGGGAAAGGTTACAAGGGAGAAGATTATCATGAAGGTAGGAAAATATATCAAAGTACCAAGACAAGCTAGCCCAATAATATCACATGTCATTTAAGATTTGGAACATTCATGAATTGGTCTTAAGATATGTTCAATAAAGAATTGGTAATCTAGAACATGATATGTGATTGTTATTAGTGAACCTATTATTTCCATTGCATCTGAAATCTTATTACTATCCCTTGAGATCTATAAAAACTAGATGTGTTTAAATATTTGCTTAAGATGGTCCACCATATTCTTGTAAGGAATAATCTTGTCATATTTGGTTTGGTATTGCTCTATCACCTAGTTAATATTTAGTATAGAATCTCCATGAACACATAATTTCTTGAAGTTCCATTGTACTACTAGATGTGATGAGTGCTTCATATTCTATTATATTATTGGTACAATGAGAACCAAGGTGTAATTATTTGGGAATAATATCCCCCTATGACATTATGAATATATTACCGACTCTAGATCCATGATAAGTGTAATAACCATCAAAGTAAAAGGTCTAGTGTTTAGTCTCAAAATAATTATCATTCATAGTCATGATTAACTCATTAGGGAAATTAAAAATGAGTGGCTTGGTATCCTAATAAGGGGGATTTGGTAAGTTAATCTACATGTGCCTACACCTTAATGGTATTTTGATGTACATATTCAATCTCAAATTTACTCAATAGCATGATCCATTTGGTCATATGACTAATCAAAGTTGCCTTGGAAAGTATGTATTTGAGTGAGTCCACTTGGAAATGGCAATGGTCTTGTTGTTAAACATGTAGTGTCATAAATTATAGGTTGTGAACACCATTCCTAAATAAGATTTTTCAATAGCTATTTAATTTTTTTCATATGCAACTAAATTTATACTCAAGTAATATATGACGTTTTCTTTCCCATGATCATCATGGTTGTGCCAAGAGTGCCTCCAAGGCATATTCAATTCCTAAGATGTAGAGAAGCAATGGTTTTCTAGGTGTTGGTGGGGATGAATATGTGGATTTTATAGATATTATTTTAACTACTCAAAGGCTTACTGACAATTAGCATTCCATGATAAAGTGGTGTCTTTCTTTAGAACATGAGTGAAGGGATGACATTTGTTTACCAACTAAGAAATGAATCACCTAATGGACTAAATCTTACCTTGCATGTTGTAGAGTTGCTTCAGATTATAAGGTGGAGGCATTTATGTAATGGTTTTAACCTTGTATGGATCGACTTTAATGCCCTTGTAAAAGACTATGAAACCTAGCAATTTGCCAAAATTAACGCTAAAGATGCACTTTTTAAGGTTAAGCCTTACTTTTATTCATGAAAAATTTAAAATATTATTCATAACATATTTAGATGTCTTGATCTAGTCTTGTAATTTCCAAAAATACCATTCACATAATATTCAATAATATCATACATCATGTCATGGAAAATTATAGTCATTGCACACTAGTAAGTACCACTTGTCACTTGATAATAAAATGTTCCCCATAGAGAGGTGAACATTATCTTATGTTGGTCCTCAGGTGATGTTTTGATCTGATTCTATTCATATAATCCATTTGTAAGAGATAGCATCTCATAACCTATTGTGGAATTTACAATTATATGCACTAAAATGTGCTCTCTCTACTAATTATCCCATTTCCTAGCCATAACAACCCTTGACCTAATTTATATAATCATTCCCATATCCCATTTAACCTTTGTTCTAGCCTAAAACTAATTAATCCTATCATTAATCCCTAAATTAGACTTATTACCTACTAACCTACCCTTAATCCCACTTGCCAATTTAAAATTCAAGAAAATCCTAACTACCCACCCACCACCCTACACTAGCCTTTCCTAAGCACCTAAAACCCTATGGAGAAATCTCTAGAATTTAGAGAATTCTAGAAACCTCTATATTTTGGAGCCTCTCCTCTAGAATCCTCTATTCTAGAGGATTCCATGGAATTAAAAATTCCATGGAAAGTCCACCCTAGATCTTGATGGCCCAAATTCAAATTTAGACCATAATATCTCCCTCCATGAATCTATAAAACCAACACACCTTCCCTTGCTCAAGCTAATGAAAAAAAATTAATGAACATTGGAATGAACATTTGAATGAGAGTTTGAATGAGCAATCGAATGCACAAGTAAGTGAGGAAGTGTATCAAGAAAGCCATTGTCATCAAGCCAAGGCCAAGCCAATCTAAGCCATTGTCAAGCATCTACAAGCAATCCAACAATCAAATTCAAGCACATAAATCTCAATCTTGGATTGGAGATATGAGAATGTAAAAGTGATGGTAAGCATGTGTTTTGCATTATAATTTACCTTTTCTATCCCTTACAGTTGGGAATTTATAAGGATGCTTGGTTGATAGGACCTAAGTTCCCCAAAGCTTTGACTCAACTTGTCAGATTTAACAGCACACATGATTACCATTGTATAAGCAACTTAATATGCGGAAATAACCAAAAGAACAAATAACTATCAATGAGAAAACACACAGAATATGAGAGGCAACACACAATTGTATTCAACTCATTACAAAGGAAATTACAATAAAGAGATCACACTCTTCTTCCACCTCTGTGAGGCTTCCTCCTCAAGGGCTCCCAGTAATCTTCCCACCTGAGTAATTCTTCTCTCAATAGGTCACAACACATAGCTAACACACGCTATTGTTCACCTCATTGTACTACCTATACAATCGAGTACGAATCGATACTCCAAGTAGATCTCACCATGATCCTGCTCCTTGATGTATTGTTGTCACCTTGGATCTTGCTGCCCCGCCGATCTCCTTTTGAACCTCGCATATACACACCCCTGCAGACCAACCTGATCTTACATACATGAAGAATCCTACTTGATTCCACCATGGGAAGAACTCTCCAAGTTCTACACTTGAGTTCTACCAATTCTCCAACTTAACAATACAGCCCATGAGTCTATTATATAGATCTCATGCATACACTAATTTAGACAAGCGGCTCAAAGACTCAAACTAGTCTTTATCATGCAAACTCTCTGTTCACTTAACTGACTATTCCTCAATAGCAATTTTGGAACCGCCACAAGTGATCGACGTCGGTCCCTATCTGCTTGGAGGTGACTGACGCCGGCTGATCCCTGCCGATGTTGGTTTCCTTCTGTGCTGTCCCCTGATCGACGTCGGTTGTGGCCTGTTGACGTCGGTGACTGTCATGCTCAAAAACCTCCATGTTTGCCTTAAGGTGAAGCTTTTAGCTCCACACCCTAACATTTTGCATTCTAATTTACCTTTTATATCCCTTACATTTGGGAATTTATAAGGATGCTCTTCCCAAGCATGAGCAAAGAAATCAAAGACCACCAAGGGACCAGGGTTAGGCATCCTCTTCTAATTGTACCAACTATCATAATGTGCCATATCATTATATCAATACCATCAAGCTTAGCCACATCCCCACCTCTGAGAAGTCTCTTTCTCCAATTTTAAGAATAAATTTGGCCACATCTCATTGTACCATTACTACCCAAGCATAACAAAATCACCATCCCAACAACACCTTCCCAACAATGATCCACTTATTCCACTATATCGAGGGGCAATACTTATAAGAAATCCATAAATAGGTTTGATAAGTAATGATATTATTTAGTAACTAGAAAATACCCCTACCTAAATTTCCCTTATAGAGATTTTAAAAACATCTGCTTTGCACAGGGAAATATTAAATCAAGTGCTTAATGACCTACGAGTACCTAGTAACTTAGATACCAATTTGTTTCAAGCACTAGTGGTTCATTTATCCCCCTCCCCATAACTCACCTTTAGCACTAAGGATCTACCACCAAATTTGCCTCATCATAACTACCCACTATACATTGAAGTTTCCATTTCCCATCATCGTGTCCCCTGTTCCTTATCGATGGAGGATCAATGCTTAACCTGTGTAATGTGGACTTACTAAAGAAGCTAAGGTACTTTGAATCATCATTAGGGCCTAATATCATCATGAAAAAAGCGTATGATGATAATGAGCAACTGTCTATTGGGTATATTTATCTTCTCATCACTGTGGGGTCTATTGATGATGAAAATTGCACTTGATTCTAATCAATCAACAATGGGAAGTTTCAAGTTGTGGGACATTATGGCTTGAAACAACCTCCAGATTTTTGAGAAGCTGGTCTCTTCTTTTTGTATCAAGTGTTTGGGGAAAAGGGATAGGAAATGAAATAGAAATGTAAATGCAGGAATTGAAACCTAACTATGGCAATGCACCTGAGTGTAATCCTAATCTTAACCTGAGCACAGTGAGACTATATATAGGATTCAATTACATTTAAGAGCAGACAAGTGCATGATCAATGTAAAAGATTGAAATAATAGGAATAGAGGCTCATAACAGAGGCTTCTTTTGCTAAGATATAGAAGATGTCAACAAAGGCATAGTGTTCAATCTTCTTATAAGAATTTCTAATCACATAAGAGGCACAGAAACACATACAGTTATATAGAACTTTTGATTCAAGAAAACGAGACAAAAGCAAATGACATTCCTAATCATAACTGTAGAAAATCTACAGTATAAACTACCTTTGCAAATGACACAGATAATATCAACCAAGGCATAGATTTCAATCTTCTTAATTCACTCAGCCACATAAAAGGCATAGAAACATGCACAGTTACATCAACTTTACAACTCAAGAAAATGAGACAAAAGCAAATGATATTACTGGTCAAAAACTCTAGAAAGTCTAAAACTATAGAAAATCCCCCCCTTTTATTTTACAATTCTTCTTCCTTTATAGCCTTGAATGTCTCCTTCCATCATCCCCTTTCCCATGCAATTCTACTCCATCCTTAACTCACAGGGGACAAACAAATAGTGCTTTCAATGCCTTGGATGCATCCTGGTCTTATCAAGAACTACCTTAACTACGGCATGGTGATTCATAACTAGTACCTCCTTTCATGCCTAAATTTCTCATTCCATCAACTGTTTAGCCACTCAACTATCTATTCTGCCTCCACTTATAGGGGACAAACAGATGGCCCTTTTAATGCTTGCAAGCTCCAAAAATCTACCCAGTGAACTGTTTCATCCACCAAGAATAACTTTCACTGAATTTCCCTCCATATCGCTTAGTGGCAACAAATAGACAGAAAACTCTATTCTATTGGAATGAGAGAGGACACTTAGTCAATTTCCTAAAATCATCCTTATTGCTTAGAAAGCACCAGAGAATGACACTTGGCACTTTCTGCCTGATTTATCGAAGACACGTGGCATTTTGGTTTTCTCTATATCCTGCTCAGGAATGCTCCGCCTTCAACACCTATCACATTCTACTTCTTTGATACTTAGCAATTTTAACAAAATAAAACTCATCACGTTCCTTGCCTGAGCAACCTTTTAAAAGGGGATGGATGCACGTGGCAATCTTTGCATGTTGACACTTGGCGCTTCCACAGACCTTTGAAATAACATCTGGGACCCATCACAATCTTTATTTGGCAATGAAGCTCAAAGATGGTCTCTCAGAGGTTGACACGTGGCAACCTCCACTATTCTTGGGAAAATACATGGCATCTTCCACTTCTCCTGCTAGGGGTATGTGGCACCTTTCACTATTTTTGGGGATGGAGTAGCAAGGGGCTCAGAGAGTGACACTTGGTAGCCTCCACTGCACTTTGGCACTTAAAAAAAATGAAATAATGCCTTTCTACATTGAACCAAAGCATTAAACCTAGGCATTGAACCAAAGTCTCTCAGATGCCAACATGTGGTGACTTTTACTTTCCTCTGAAAAGGTAGTTTAGGGCCTTCTGTGACTGCCACCTAGCACTTTTTGCCTGATTCTACTGCTTAGCTCATTGAAATCCTTTGCCAAAAAATAAAATGAAATGCAAGTGCTGATATGAGATGTGGATGCTGACACGTGGTGCATTCTACTTAGCTATTATTGGATTTGTGACACATGTTGTGGCCTTCTTGAAAGTTATGAAAAGTGTCTCGAATGATGCCAGTTGGTCAGCTCTGTGTTTCAAAAAGTGACACTTGGTGGCTTCCACCTGAATTCAATACTTAGGCAAAAATGAAATGAAGGAAACAAAAAAGGGGAAAGAGAACCTATGCTCAGACTACGCCACTCGGCAGCTTCCGCTGCACTTCGACACTTAGGCAAAAATAAACCCGCACTCTGCTCCAAAATTCTACTACCATGACCAAGGTATGCAAGAACCAAAACTACGGTGCTCGACCAAAAATTTAAATATAACGTAGAGTAAAAAATTACTCTACAGTTACTAGTGACCCCCAAGACTTTTGAGCCTACTCAAAAAGAAACCCGACTCCCGCTCTGTCAAAATTTCAAAATTTTATAGCTTCAAAAGTGTTGTCTGGTAGATGGACCATTCATGGTCACATAACCCTTGCTTGTTTTGCAACTCAATGAAATATAGATCAAGGTTAATGATATCCTTATGTGAAAAGGTTTGTAGAATATGGATTGTAGCTTTCAGTTTGAATTCCAGCTGGGTAACAAGAACCAGAACAGCTTCGACTTCTGAGACTGAGGAATCATCTCGCAGGTCCTAGAAAATTGTTTGATCCCTCTATTTGTCCAGTAGCAACGGTTCAATCTAATCAACCATCAGCACTGTGTTGGCATCTGGGAACAGATAAGGGAGGCCTAGTTGCACTAGATCTTCAATATGTTGTCTCATCTCACTGATGCCTTCTTTCACGACTTCAAGAAGCTCTTTACAACTGTTGGCCACGGCATTGAAATTGAGCACATCATTGACCCATTTTGTAGTGACCATTATGTCAGGGATTCTATGGTTGCCAATGTTGCATCCATTGCATCATAGAGCTTATACAAAAAGGTCTAGGATTATATGACTCTGTTGGAGACTATAGCCAAAGTGGTCTGCATTGAATCTTCACCTTCTCACACAATTGTTGTGCATTGATCAAGAAGGTAAGATATGGCTTGAGCTAGATAATCTTCAAGGAGATTCTTTCTCATGTTGACTCGTAGAGCTCCTTCACTAGTTTTATCACTCCCACACTTTGTGGCCTATTAGCCAGTTCTAGCGTCAATTGCGCAGCTTTTTGTTGCTCTGCTTAGAACTAGGCTTGAAAAGCCATAGCCTTGTTTTGTTCATCCAGCAACCTCTGCTACGATTGGGTACCTTGCATTTGAAGTCCTTCGACTCTTCCCTATAACGCTACTTTCTCCCACCTAAGGGTTGTTGCTGCATCTTTTGCAAGTGTGAGCTCTACTTTTAATGAATCGTTCTAGGCCTAGACTACCTAATGAGTCTAAAGAGAAATAGTATCTTGCAACTGTTTATTCAGGCTTGCTATTTCATTATCTCTCTTATTTATTTCTTTAGCTAAATTGCTATAGTTTGCCTTTTCTTTGGCCAAATTAGCCTCCACCTTCTGTAGTCTTCTTGATATTTTCAAATAATCTTCCATGACTGTAGAAGTGGATTCTATTAATAGTTCAACTCTATCCTGGGGCCTGAACAGGGACATATGAATGGCCACTATGTTCATTGTATGATCCTCTGACTACATTTGCTCGCTCGGTTTGACAACATTGGGTGACAAATGGGTCACTGTCAACTGCTACTGAATAGGGTTAAATTGTGACCATAAGTGTGGAACAGCTGATGCTTTATTCTCTTTGGTTTTATTCTTCTCCATTCGGGCTTCTCTTGCCTTCTTAGTAGCATCATCCTGTGTCTAGAAGGTGGAAGGGGACGCAATATGTCCTCCCGTGAAAGGATATCCTTGTGGTAGGCCATATTGGATAGCCATTGGTTGGCTAGGGGTGAGCAGAAGGGGTTTCTTTCTGGGAATAGAGGGGGAGAAATGGGGTAACATTAGGGCTTGAGGTGCCAATAATGGGGTGAATTGCAAAATGGGGATGGCAGAGGTGATAGGAGGCATCATTTAGCAAGGTGGAGGCACCACACTGACAGGGAAAGGAACAGACTTAGAGGGAGGAGGAAGAGTAATACTTACTTGAGGGGAAATTACAGTGCTTTGTACTTGGCACTATGAAGGTTCCTCTTCCTCCTCTGAATCAAAATGGAACTGCACCCTCTTCCTTTTCCTGGGTGTCTCTAATTCTGGCTGCATTAGCTTCCCTTCCACATCTTCTATTGCCGGTGGTGCATGTGGAGAATCGGGGATTTCAATTGCTTCCAATGATGGGGAAGCTTTTGGTGGTGAAGACACCACACTCCTTTGTTGTTCCATGGTCCTAAGAGGCTAGGGCCAAGTTGATGTAGTGACTACAGCTGCAGCTTGCTCTAAGGCCTATGGTTGATGGCTTGGTCCTGCTCTAGCTTCTTGCTCTGTCCCAAGTGTCAGCAATTGGCTTGTTTTTGGGTTAGATGCAGGGGAGGGATGACACTCATCCCAGAGTTCCTCCCATATTTCATCTGAGTCCATACTTCTAAAATCATGGGTGGTTTGATAAATTTCCTGCCTATATTTCCAATAGGCCTCAATCTTCTCTGCATCCCAATCTTTGTTTTTTAATGTCCTTCTCAAACCAGAAGTCATCCTAACTTTGGGATCATAATCCCTCTGCTTATCGTAGAAGGTTTCCCATGGCCTATTTTGTGGTAGGGGAAAATCTATCAATTCAACATAGAGACCAGAAGCATCTTCTATAGGGTTTTTCCTAATCTCCCAAAAAAGGCCACCTTCATGTGCAATCCTGGCCCCAATCTTATTGGTCCTCACCTAGGAAGCCATGTAATCACTTCAGTCATACCACCCATTTGTCTTCAACTAATAGGAACCCCAAGAAGGCCAGCTTCCTTAGCAGCACAGTCTCAACATCTCTAGCTTCTAAGCTTATGTTTCCTACCATCCATGGGAGATTGTACATTTTTCTCTTCTTCTTGGAACCATACTCATTGTCAACTATTGACATCTGCCTGGTGACTTCTAGGAATGCCAACTTAAGAGTTAAGGTCTTTGGTAGCAACATTGGTTCTCCATAAAATCCATGAACCCTTATGATCATGTGATCGGACCCAAAATAGAAGTCACACGAGATTGGATAACTAACCAGGAGGTTCGTAACACTTAGAAATAACTTGTTTATGATAGGTTCAAGGCTAAGGCAACAAAGAATGGGGGTAATGAATAGTTCTCAAAAATCATACAGGTCACTAGTTCTTGATAAAATGTGTGTCCATGCAAACATAGGAATGGTCCTTTGGGGGTCAAAAGTTGTGTCATACAAATTCAAATTCATATGTCGAGTGAAAAGGTCATGGTTCTAATGTAGTATGAGATGGAATAAATAAGAGGAATACTTGAATACCCATTTTGATCTAAACTGGGTCAGTTATTCCACTATTGAAAAGGCGATGTGCTCTGAGAAGTCAAGTTGATACTCTTGCATCTTATCAATTGTCTTCAGCCTAAAAAGGATGGCCATTTGCTCTGCATATACCACCATGTCATCCTTCATGCCAAAGATGAGATCCATCATTGACAGCACGTATTGGCTAGCTGGCGTGAATTGAGTTCTTAGTGTAGGGAGCATGGGTACCATTGAATCACCATTAGCCATTTGTAACTCAGACCTCAAAAACCTTATCTGAGTGTTAACATTCACCCATGTTCTCTGCATCCTATCAATAGTGGGGAATGTAGCGGTATTATCATAATGTAGGGATAGCATGTCCCTAATAGCTTGTGGTGTGATTTGCAGCATGAAGGGACCCTATTGAATGGTGTAAGATGGTGCATGGAGCAAGCCCATGCATAATTCAATCAAGTCAAGGCATGGATGCACAGCTGGGACAATGAATTGAGCTAGTTGTGAGGTCCATATCCTCATTTAGAACATCTCATATTACCCTGCTCTAGCCCTTAGAAGACACCTTTGGTGTGCCCCTTCTCTAAGATTCTTGATACTGGTTCTTTACAAGATCAGGTCCATGATTTCATCTACATAATCATTTACCTTTGAGGGGTCACTAGCTTGACCAACTCCCAAGATTTTGGTTCTCAAATAGCTTCTCGACGGTTGCGCAGGAGCTATAACATATGATTTACTAGCCAGTAACCTATCAAGAGATCCAAGTGTCCCAGCTCCTTCTCATGAAGATGATGTTCCTGCCATCTCTATATCTTTTATGTAATACCTGGTATGAACCTTGTGTAAGACAAAAACACTCTTGCTGAAGCAAATTTTATAGGGCACTAACAAATCGCAAAGAGTAGGATATTTTCATAGGTGCAGGAATGCTTGAGAATTATAAAATTTAAATCTTGCTAAGGGATATTTATAGGCCTATCAAGTCCCAAATAGCATTAAATTTGGATGACCGTTAGCAGATCCTACTCAATCTTCAAGAAATAGTGAGGTGGACATGCTATGCAAGTTGTGACACAAGGTACCTTAGAGATTTTGAAAGATTTGGGAAGCATTTAATGCGGTAAAATTTAAATAATTAAAAAAAAAGTTCCTAAGCCACCAACTCTGTGTTTAAAACACTTATTTGAAGGAAAGTGAGAAAACAACAACAAAAAACAAAACAATGTGGGAATGGGAAACTACCTAACTACATTAATTAAGCATCCTTATCTTCTTCCAGGATCAAAAACAAAATTTCTAATGTCTTCTTCATTACAAACTAGCTTATGTTTCCATACAAGTGATTGCAATGGGTATATCTTTGGTGAAATGTCCTATACGCAGGCCACACGGATTTGCCTACATTTGAATGAGTCTGAGTCAAACATATTTTTGACATCCACAAGCTCTTCTTGTTCTTGAAAGCCCACTGAATACTAGTCCTTTATACTATCGTGTCTCATCAAGAAATCGATGGTTATTGTTTCTCCACTCTGTGCCTTTTGATATCCATCATCTTTTGGCTTATCTCCTTCTACCTCATTTTTGAGTTCTATTGCATCATCAATCCCCTTGATGACTTCAACCTCTTGAGTGGATAAATCTGAAAGCTGGCATCCCCTCTACATAGTTAGTTGAGTCTCAATGTTGTTTTCTCCACATTTGGCCAGTTCATGGCCTTCTTGAAGAATAATATCACTTGTCTCAATGACTTGATCAAGGGAGTGTCCATGCTCCTCCATATCTTCTTGCAAAATGAGGAAAAAGTCAGAAATGATCTCTTACTCATCAGAGGTTAAGGCAAAAGCTTGTGACTTTTCCTCTTGTTCATCAAAGGGTGTACCCATGGTGATTTCCTCCTTATCTGTACTAATGAAATCTTCTTGACTAGCTATGAATTGAGTGCACTCCTCTGCATATTTATTTGCTTCCTCCAAAATATATTCTTCTTTGAAAAGGGATAAAGAAGAAGGTTGTGATGAAAAACAAGAAGCTTCTTGAGGAAGGGTGGAGGGGACTTGAGGGGAAAGTAAGGGTTTGGAGTCCTCTTCCCTTGCTACTATCATAGACTCGGCATTATTGGGGAAATGATCTTGACAAGTTCAACCTGGCTCATGAACAGGGGTGGCGTATGTCTGATATGGAATTTGTGGTGGTGAATGTGCAAGTTGATAGACTTGGTAAGGCTATCTCTCATGAATGCTCAGCTTCTCATCTAAAAATGCAATCAAGCCACACACATCCAACATCTCATATGTAAGCCTTTGCCAATTTTCTCTTTCAATGGGTTCCCATTCACTTTTAATCAGATCTACTACATCCCTTACTTGATGGATGACATGATTAGTAATTCCTTGGCCATATCCCCTTCTGTTGTCGAGCTCTAACACATATTTTTTATATCCCAATAATGTTTTTTTAAGGTGAAAATAAGATTTGGTTGAGCATGGGATGTGACACATTGGGGACACTGGGCATAAGACTGGTATAGCTCATGACAGGGCTGAGGTTGGTCATATTGAACCTGTGAAGGGTGAAACTCGTGACTATATGCATCCTTATTAATTGATGTGATTCTAGGAGAAACTTGTTCTTGATTAAAAATATATGAAGGAGAATAAGACTCATAGCTATGAGTAACAGAATTATACATACCAAATGGTGATTTCTTGATGCTACCAGGATTGCTTAATCGGCTGATTTGACTCAGAGTCACCATTGGTGTTGATAAAGCAAAAAACTCCAAAGGCTAATTGGCTGAAGAACACACCAAAAATTATTTAACTCCCTGAAATATTGGTCCCACCAGGCGTGCCAAAAACTATTGATGACAAAAATTTTGCTTGATTCTAATCAATCAACAATGAGAAGTTTCAAGTTGTGGGACATTACAGCTTGAAACAACCTCTAGATTTTTGAGAAGCTGGTCTCTTCTTTTTGTATCAAGTGTTTGGAGAAAAGGGATAGGAAATTAAATAGAAACACAAATGCAAAAATTGAAACCTAACTATGGCGATGCACCTGAGTGTAATCCTAATCTTAACCTGAGCATAGTGAGACTATATATAGGATTCAATTACATTTAAGAGTAGACAAGTGCATGATCAATATAAAAGATTGAAATAATAGGAATAGAGGCTCATAACAGAGGCTTCTTTTTCTGAGATACAGAAGATGTCAACAAAGGCATAGTGTTCAATCTTCTTATAAGAACCTTCCAATCACATAAGAGGCAGAGAAACACGTATAGTTATGTAGAACTTTCGATTCAAGAAAACAAGACAAAAGCAAATGACATTCCTAATCACAACTCTAGAAAATATACAGTATAAACTACCTTTACAAATGACATAGATAATATCAACCAAGGCATAGAGTTCAATCTTCTTAATTCACTCAGCCACATAAAAGGCACAGAAACATGCACAGTTACATCAACTTTACAACTCAAGAAAATGAGACAAAAGCAAATGATATTACTGGTCAAAAACTCTAGAAAGTCTAAAACTATAGAAAATCCCCCCCTTTGATTTTATAATTCTTCTTCTTTTATAGCCTTAGATGTCTCCTTCTATCATCCCCTTTCCCACGCAATTCTACTCCATCCTTAACTCACAGGGGACAAACAAATGGCGCTTTCAATGCCTTGGATGCATCATGGTCTTATCAAGAACTACCCTAACTATGGCATGGCAATTCATAAATAGTAACTCCTGTGCCTAAATTTCTCATTTCATCACCTATTTAGCTACTCAACTATCTATTTTTCCTTTGCTTATAGGAGATAAACAAACGATCCTTTTAATGCTTGCAGGCTCCAAAAATCTACCTGACGAACTGTTCCATCTACCAGGAATAACTTCCACCAAATTTCCCTCCATCTCGCTTAGTGGTAACACATAGATGGAAAAATCTATTCTATTGGAACAAGAGAGGACACTTAGTCAATTTCCTAAAATCCTCCTTATTGCTTAAAAAGCATCAGAGAATGACACTTGGCACTTTTTGCCTGATTTATCGAAGACACGCAGCATTTTGGTTTTCTCTATATCCTGCTCAGGAATGCTCTGCCTTCGACACTTGTCGCATTCCACTTCTTCGATACTTAGCAATTTTAACAAAATAAAAATCACCACATTCCTTGCCCGAGCAACCTTTTAAAAGGGGATGGATGCATGTGGCATGCCCAAAAGATGATTTTCCACTTCCTAATATTGATATTATTGTAGATTCAATTATTGGTTATGAGATGTTTCCTCTCATGGATGGCTTTTTAGGATACAACCAAATCAAAATTGCTCTCGAAGACCATCACAAAATAACATTTATCATCCCATGGGGCACATTTTGCTATCAGGTCATGCCTTTTGGCCTAAAGAACACAAGGGTAACATATCAACATGTGATGACTATTATCTTCCATGACATGATGCATGATATTATGGAAGATTATGTTGATGATACCCTGGGAAAGTCTCACTCAAAATTTTAGCATCTTGTAGTCCTCCATAAGATCTTTGAATGACTATGAGAATACAAGGTGTGCTTGAACCCCAAAAAGTGTGTCTTTATCGTAACATTAGGAAAGTTTCAAAGGTTCATTGTCTCCAAGAGAGGTATTGAGGTAGATCTAGTAAAATTTCAAGCAATCACTGAGATGCCACCTCCCCAAACACTTAAACAACTTCTTAGTATTCAAGTTAAGCTCTAATATATTAGGTGTTTTATCTCACAAGTCATCTATAAGTGTCATCCATTCACTCATTTGCTTAAGAAAGGAGTAACCTTTTAGTGGGATGAAAATTGTCAAAAGGCTTTTGAGAATATTAAGCAATTCTTGGCAAATTCACCTATCTTGTCTCCACTAGTTCTAAGCAAACCATTATTCTTATATATGCAACTCCCTGTGCCATTAGATCCTTAATCATGTAGCATAATGATTAGGGAAAGGAGTGAGCCATTGATTATCTCAGCCATTCCTTAATAGCATATGATTTAAACTATACATTAGTTGAATGGGCATGTTTAGCTATGGTCTTTGCCTCCCAAAAACTCTGACATTATATGCTCAATAATCAAGTACACTTAATTGTAAAAATAGATCCTTTAAAGTATCTCCTATCCAAAGCTACATTAATAGGTCATGTGGCCAAGTGGATCATCTTGCTTAGTAAGTTTGATATTGAATAAGTCCATCAGAAAGCAATTAAAGGATAGGTCATAGCAGATCAACTGATAGATGCTCCACTAGAATATATTAAGCCACTTACCTCTCCCTTTATAGATGAATCCATTATGAGCACCTCACAGGCACAAAGTTGGAAGTTATATTTTGATGAGTCCTTTACCACTCATGGGTCAAGGGCAGGAATCCTACTGGTCACCCTGTAAGGTGATCTCATTCCTAAAGCATTTCATCTCATGTTTCCTTATACCAATAATATCTCAAAATATGAGGCCCTCATAATAGGACTTCATCTTGACATACAGTGGAACATCCAAAAATTTTAAGTATTCAGGGACTCTCAACTAATCATAAAATAGGTAAATGAAGAGTTTCAAATAAATGATGAGAAGTTGTTCTCATATAAACAACTGGTTAACCAATTAAAAACTAGTTTTCAATATATCACATTTGAGCAAGTGCCATGAGCCAATAATAAGGTAGTTAACTCTATAGCTACTTTAGGCTCCCTCATTGATCTTTTTGAAGATGTCTTAAAGGGAAATTTTTTGATTGAACAATTAATCACCCTAGCTCATCACTCTTTGGCTCCTGTACAAATTTGTGCCACTAATAATCCCACTCTCCCTTGGTACCATGCCATCTACCAATACCTCCATGATAATATCCTACCTCCTAATCTTACTCACTATCAATGAAAATCCTTTCTCCATAAAGCTGCCTATTATGCCATCTTAGGCAACATGCTATATCAAATGGGTTATGATGAAACGATGTTAAGGTATCTAACCTCAGATGAGGTAGCTCTTGTGATCAAAGAAGTCCATGTTGTCATTTGTGGAGGGCATATTAGTTAGATGGCCTTAGCCAAGAAGCTCCTCCAAATTGGATACTATTGGCTAGCCATGGCACATGATGCTCATCAATTTGTGCAGAAATATGAAGCCTATCAAAGGAATGGAAACCTTATCCATACACCGACACAAAAACTACATCTTATCATGATCCCATGGCCTTTCTCTATATGGGGCCTTGATCTAGTTGTAAAAATTAATCCTACTTCCTTGGATGGGCACAAATTTCTTATCATAGCTATAAAATATTTCAAAAAATGGGTAGAGGCAATGTCACTCACACAAATGGGCTCTAGATATCTAAATTCATCCTCAATCAAATCATCTACCACTTTGGCATCCCTGCCAATATTATCTCAGATAATGGCAAGTATTTCAATAATCAAGATGTTGAGACCCTTTGTCAAAAGTACCACATCACGTAGCATTTCTCATCCCCATATTATCCCCAAGGAAATGGACAAGTGAAAGCAACCAATAAGACCCTAATCAAAATCTTGAATAAGACAATCAATCAAGCCAGATATCATTGGCATATTCAATTATATCTAGCATTATAGGCCTATCGCACTAATGTCTACACACCCATGGGGGCCACCCCCTATGCCTTGGTATATGGAGCTAAATCAATATTACCCAAGGAAGTGGATCTCCCTTCTCTTCATCTCTCATTATGAGGCATAATTATTGACCATAATCACCAACGAGAGTGCCTTCAAGAGTTGGAACTCCTCGATGAAAAATGATAGCAGGCCCTAAATCACCTGAAGAAATATAAAAATAAGCTCAAGAATCAATACCACAAGAAGATTTAGGCTTGGGAGTCTGAAATAAGTGACTTGGTCCTCAAGGAATATCAGAAGAACATTAATGTAGAAAGAGACAAGAATGGAAAATTTGAAGCCAATTGGGTGGGCCCATAGATCATTATTGCCAAATTTCACTCAGGAGCATACAAATTGGCTATGCTTGAGGGAGAAGAATTGGATGATCCTATGAAAATCATGCATCCCAAGTAATTCTACACCTAGGCCCTATATCCTCCATCTATAGGACCCATCTATCTCTGTGTGTGTGTGTGTGTGTGTGTGTGTGTGTGTGTGTGTGTGTGTGTGTGTGTGTGTGTGTGTGTGTGTGTGTGTGTGTGTGTGTGTGTGTGTGTGTGTGTGTGTGTGTGTGTGTGTGTGTGTGTGTGTGTGTGTTCAATGGTGAAAAATAACTCACTGGCACCTTGGGCAAGTACCATGGTGAAAATCAATGCCCAACACCATGGTAAGGATAGCTTGGCCTTAGTCTTAATAAGTGGTAATCTATAGCAAGGAATTAGTGTCTTCATCACAAAAGTAGCAAGGGATACCTCTGGGATAGTTTTTGGAGGGACCTTCCCAAATCATCTATCTATCCTTGGAGACATTATCCATATCCCCAAGATCCTTTATCACCCCATCTATCTCTATCCACTCTTTTAGACAATATTCCTATGATAGATATGTCTCCTCTTAACTCTAACCACATCATGTTGAATCTTTTCCATCCATGCAACCATCCACTCCCACTATCACTAGAAAAGGTAAACATAACAATGGGGTTACTATGATTCTGATTCCTCATAGAATAGTCCAAACCCCTTTATTTTGGGCTTTACGATTCAAACCTTATCCATATATAATTTGTACTATGTTTTCATATCACCTATAATCAGTTATCTATCACTACATCATTATCATCTATTTTCCTAGTCACCATCATCATCAACCCCCTTTTAGCCAGAACTACATTGGCCTGAGGTCTTTTAGACTATGTAGGTAGCACTTGGTCACATTTTTGTGCCCACAGATAGCTCAACCAATATCATTTTCATCCCCTCATCATCCCCATCTCTAACCTTCATTCTCATCTTCATAATCATTTTAGAGGAATATGAATGTTTTTTCTTGCACATATATGTGTTTTATGTGATAATTGTATGTCTATGTATGAAATGAAGTCTTGTCCTTTTGTTTAGTTTACTTTTTCATATGCATAAACATATGGGAATGAGGATGGCAAGGGAAAACCATTAGAGTAAACACCTTCAGATGGATTATCCCACTTATAATGGAGTTCCCTCTATACATCTTTGATACAAATTTCATGGCCCTATCAAGACTATTGGCATATCTCATAAAGATATGACATTAACACAGATTGCATAATTGCTTGAAAATCTCCTCAAAATAAAAATCCTACCCCCATAACCAATCCCAAGCCATGTCCTCCAAATCATCCCAAAACCCTAAGCCAAAACCTTCCCTATCCACCCCAATCCTATAATCATCTACCTCCATGATGCAGAAGCACCAAATCTTGAAGGACAATCATCTATTAAATAGGGGTGATATCCATCATATATAAGTAAAACAATCCCATCTCACATGCATTATTAAATACCCACATCAACCATCGCATTAGTAATATCATAAGGAAAATAACAAATTAGCATCATATATATCCATCCCATCGCAAACATCCTACAGATATCTCATCATGAAAATATGCACATTGCTCATAGCATGATTCATATCCATAATCATGACAATAAAAAATTGCAAATAAACCCAAGTGCATCACCATCATATCCATCATGTTACCATCATCATAATTAATCAAATTTTTCACTCATAATAAATAGTGTCTTATTCATCACATCCATCAATCATAACAATAAAACACCATAGCTATAATCGTAGTCAACATATCCCATCTAACATGTACCACAAATAAATAATAAATGCTCATCATCATCACATAAATATACCATCATCATAGGAATCATCACATAAAACATGTCTATAACATAAGATCATCATCATAAGGTCATTATCATCACATGCATTGCCATAAGCTAACATAAAGCACCTAAAATACTCAAACATCATGAGATCATAACGTACATCATCATAAATAATCAAAAACATGAGATCATCATCATAAATACATAACCATCATAAGTAATAAAACAACATTATCATAATAAGTCATCATACATCCACATCTCACTCATCAAATGATCATCGCATCAAACATCATAATCATCATAATGCATGAGTATGGTGTAAAGAATGAATCATCATATAATACATATAAATCCCATGTATAATATACAAAATAATTTCCTAAAGTATACACATAAAATATCATGGCTATGGTGATGAAGGTGGCCTCAACCTTCTACTCCTCAAGGGTTGCCTCACTTAAGACTGGCTCACCCAGAAAGATCCTTCTCTATGCTCCACCAGTATAACAACCTCATATAGGGTCTAGTAATATTGAGCCTCCCATGTCAATAACATGATCTAGCTCATCATCCCCTATCCCTAGAGACCTGCATTTGTAACATCTTAGCCCTCTCTATAATGTCTAGTTCTCCTTATATTCCTTGAATCCATGCCTATAAATTCACTAGCTATCATGGGAACCCATCCACTTGTCTCTATAAATTCATAATCTGTGACTATGCCTACCTGAGTTGGTTATCCTACTGACTAACATGGGCTTATAGGGGAAAAATCTATAAATCCCACTAATGTATCTATCTCTACAGAGCTACTACCTATGCCTAGAGCTAGGATAACTTGCTCTCCCACTAAGCGACACCCACTTGTAAGCCTACAATATATCCTTACACCTATGTCAATCTCCCATCCCCCTACATCCTTAATGTTTATACCCACATATGAAGCTAGTCCCACTCCTAACTAATGCCCCCAATCTCTATAATCTAAGCCTAAATCTCTATCTACAAACTAGATATTAATGCCTCATCATCTATGGAACATGGAGGATGGGATGGTCCTACTCCTCTAGTTGGTTATGCAGGAACCTATGGAATAGATGCCTATGCATCCATCTAATCATAGCCCTATGTGTTAGTATGCCCCTATTCCTATCCACCATCTCCCATGTCAATATCCATCACATCCCCCACTCCTCATCTAACCACTCCCCCTCCCCTATCTCTTACATCTTGGGTTAATACCTATATTTGTTTCCAGGCTCACTCATAAATGCAAGCTCTACTATTAACACCTATCATACTACACCCCTCATCACCACCTGAGTTCATGTCAATAACCTCAATACTTGTGTTTACCACCATGCTAGATATGATATTGTAACCCCTGGCTCTAGTATCACCATCAAAAAATCCCACTACTAAGATGCCACATCCTTATAGTCAAATAACACATCTAGCCTCACCATTGGTCTCCCCAAATGTAGTCTCTCCCACACACTCCATGCAAAAATATGCTCAAGATCAAGCATGACCTAAAAAAAACCAAATTGGTGCTATACTCAATTTATCCTATATCTCTTAATGATATTGTAGACACTGAAATCGTGTCGACTCCCCTGGTCATTCCCCGTCTTATTCTTCTTCGCCTATTTAACCCTTGTCGATCACTTGTTCCACCAACCTTAACCCTGGCAGCATGTAAAAATGAGCACAGAGCTAAAGCTAGACTCTATCCCCATTGTGCATCTATCGACGATGGTCTTTTCTCGACTGATGTCGCCGACGTTGGTCACTTATCGGCCGACGTCGGCAATCTTGCCAACGTCGGTCACCTTACCGTTATCCATTATCAGTTGTCATTCAGTTTCCCGAACAGTTATCGAACCGTCTCTCGAACCGTCCCTGGCCTTCATCAGCATCCGCCGATTAATCCCGAAGGCTATTCAACCATTTTTCGAATCAACCGATCAATCAATCAATCGACCTCCAAATTCCGACATCCACAGACTCTGGCAATCAACACTCTCGCGATCAACCAACTCCGGCATCAACTAATCTGCATTCGTTTCAATCCGGCACTGCACAGACAACTTCAACTATGGCTTTCATCACGTCTTCTGGCAGGTAAGTATTTACTCTGTTTGTTTTATTTCTTCTTGGTTATTATTTGTTCATTATTTCTGTCATCCCGAATCTTCAAACCACAGACCCAAGTTCTAAATCTCTCCTTTACATCCCTGCCCACTACCCCAATCTATAACTCTGTCCAGATTTGACTAAAACCCCCAGACTCTGTCCAAACCCGACCTTACCTTGCCCAGACCCTGTCCTGACCTTATCTCGATTCTATCAGACCCTGTCTCGACTCCATCATACCCTGTCAAGACCCTGTCCCAACTCTCCCAGACCTTCTGCAACTCATCCAGAACCTGTCTCGACCGACGCCGGTCACTGCCCCGACCGACGACGGCACCTCAACTGACGTCAGCACCTTCCATAACTGATGCCGGCACCACAGAGACTGACGCTGGCGACTGTGTAGAACAGTGCTGCATATCAGGTACGCATCTTTATTTTTTGTCATTTTATCTTTTATTATCTACTTTCATCCAATATTCTGCTTTTTTTTATCAGTGGGTTGATATCCTTCTAGGAAGTCTTCGTACTTCCGGGATTGGGCGTTCGCCTGACAGCCCACCATATCTTTGACTAACATTTTTCTGTGTTTTAGCTTTTTCTTCTTTGGAGGTGTCATTCCTCCACAGCCAAAGAGGAGAATCTTCCAACGTCTGATTTCGGTGCGCACGACTTTATCAGGTATCTTCTAGCCTTGACCATTTCTTTTAGTTTCTTATTTCTTCTTTGAATGTAGAAAGCAATTTTGCATAGAAACATTCTGGCATGCCCGGTGGGACCCTAGGTCCTCCTTGGGTTCTTTCTTTCTTTTTTTCATTCATTTAGGTGCATTAGGTTCCTTCCTTTTTGCCTCCTCTCGTCTCTTATTAAACGACATCATAAGCAGGACTAAAATGAACATTTCTTTCTTTCTTGCACTTCTAGACTAGCTAAAACTCATATTCTTTGACTCTTTCTCCATTCATCTTCATACGAACAAACATTTCGACTTGGGCATTAAAACACTTTGCATTCATTTATGTTTGCCTGCATCTTTTAGACCACACATAGTAATTAAACCGCATATTGAATTAATCTAGATCACTTGATGTTACACGACCAAACCACCTGCACAAAACAAACATTTTAACTTACCTGAGACAAGGCTCGACTGGGATTTCATCCCCCAGCGGATACCTTACCCATCCCAGTGACCCTACTTGGATTTCATCACCAAGGGGGAAGCCCACTCCGTTCTCTGGCGGAGGATAAACTCTAGTGGAAGTATATTTTGGCTAAGCGAAACCAGCTAACCACTGGAATCGTGAAGTGAGGGGAGCTTGCTCCTTAGCACCAGGCCTGTACGGAAGCTAACACAGATTTCTTGAGCACCATAACAAAACCCAAAACCATCCATAGACTGCTTCTTCTAGGACCCGACTCACAAAGCCAATCTTCCTCTACACATATTCTAAGGCATAAGCCACTATAATCCTAATAATTTACTTCTAGGGTTTTAGGATCTGCTTGTGTCTTCATCTTTTTGGTTCTTATCTGCTTGTTTGAGCTTGTGAGGACGTTCTTCCTTGCCTTGAATGGTTCTGACTCGTAGCCAAGCCAAGGCTCTAGTCGATCACGCGAGGCATCATCCTCTTCCATCTACCCCACCTACAACCAGCCCTATAATGGAGTTCAACTCAGAAACTGAAAGAACTCCTACCAGACCATCTCCGACCCAAAAGCCTATTATCCCAGAAGGGGACCAAGATTTTGCACGATTCTTGGACCTCAATACCAAAGCCTTGCAACATTATCTCGCGAATAGCCGAACGCGAGACCCCTTGGGCAATCCAATTTATGGAATGCCGACCTCTTTCCTCGAGACTGCGGCCGTATCAACGGCGTCCGTAGTCCAACCCTTAGACATCCAGGCTGTTGCCTCAACCAATGACCAACCTTTCACCAACCATCCAAGTGTGGCCTCTCCTTCCATTGCTGGGCCCACTTTCACCGGGGTTTCGGCCCCCAATCAATCTCAGCCCACTCAACCACTTTCTACCCCCTTTCAAAACCTGGTCGTCTCTATTCCGCCCACCCTTACTCCTATCAACACTAGGGTGGCTACCTATCCATTGGCCCATGTTACCTCTAGCCAACCTCCCATGACAACATCAAACATAGCCATGCCTTCCATCCAACCATCCTTAGTCACTTCTTCTGTCCCTACGACTAGTCATCCGTACGTTGCACCCTTATTGGTACAACCGACTACGTCGTATACCTCTTCTAGCCTCTTTCAAGCACCTTACAATCTAGGAGGCGCTCCACCCGCCAATCCGTCAGTAGATATTATCAAGATGCTGATGGATAAAATGTCCAACCTAGAGACCTCCGTTACCGGCTCACGCAACACTCTCTTGTACGAACAAATCTGCAACGAGCCCATCCATCCTTCTATCCCCATCAGACCATATCCCAGCCAGTGGGAACTTCCTAAGTTTTCTCATTTTCAGAGCAAGGAAGACCCACAACAACATTTACGGGCATTCAGACATGCCTGTTACCTTATCGCCCACGACGATGCATTGCTCTTACGCACATTTCCCATGTCTCTCTCAGGTGCTGCACTTGACTGGTACAGCTCTCTTCCCAGCCATTCCATCTTCACGTTCACTCAGCTGGCCTAGCTCTTCCTCGATCATTTCTCCATCAATATCACCAAGGTCTCTATCAAAGACCTCTATTCTATTCGCCAGTTCGAGGATGAATCTATTGCTGATTTCGTCGCTCGGTGGAGGGGCCTTATCAATCAACTTTCATTTTCCTTACCTCAGCCTGAGCTTATCGAACTTTTCTCTCAAGCCTGCGCTAGACATATTTCTTCTACCTTGAGGGTTCAAACCTTCCGCACTTTTGACGAAGCCTTCACGATGGCTCGTAAACTTGAGTTACGTGCCGTTGAGGAGAATAAAGTCAAGTTGTGGAGTAAGAATCCCAACTCCAAAACCAATGACCCTTCTTCTAAGCCTTCCTCGTCCAATCCTAAATCTAAAGCTTCAGCAAATGCTATGGTTATTAGATCTTCTTCTTCTTCACCTTCAACTAATCAACCTGAACCATCCACATCTATGAGCGCCACTCGCCAATTTCAGCAGAGATACATACAACGACAGTTTACTCCACTTAGAGAATCATATGCATCTGTGTTGGAAAAACTCATCAAACAAGGGGCCATCAATCTCCCTCAGATCCGACCTCCACCACAATTTGATCCCTCACGCGCCATCCCTGCGTGGTATAGGGAAAATGACTTCTGTAACTACCACCGTGTTAAAGGTCATGACACGGGCAATTGTAAAACCCTTAAAAACATAGTCTAAGACATGTTGGAAAAGGGTGACCTCATCCTCGACAATCCTAACGCCCCTCCTAATCAGGGTATCGATATCTTCAAACAACCGTTCCCTAATCATCCACCAACCCAAAACAACGTCCAGACCTTGACTGACAATACCCACGAACATAATATTCGAACAGTCAATACGGTCTCGCCCCTCATTTCTAACCAACCCCAAGAGGTGAGTTCATCCATCAGTCCATCACATGTGGACGAACCTCTTTCTCCGGCTAGTTCTCCCTCAACTTCTCTCATTTTGGAGGACGCCTCGACCTTACGAGCACCGCCAGTTTCACCATCTTCCTTCTTGCTACCCATGGAGGACCCAACCTTTCCTACTCCTTGACCACAAGTGGAGGGCACTATCATCCCTGCCCTTTACCCGCTTGAGGAGCTTCATTCTCTAGTTTCTTCTCCACCCAGGGAAGAACCCATTTCTCCTTCGTCTCCAACCAAAGATGAACCTGTCACGACTTCACCATGCTTTGGGCCCGAGACTACTACACCCGTCTCACCTTCACTCCCACAACCGTCGACGTCTTCTCAAGAGCCTAAACCTCATCCCGCATCTTCTCAGCCATTTTCCCGACTAGTGGAGAGACTCAAACTTCTCCCTTCTAGGAAAGTAGAACATCAGGGATTGTGAGATCGTCTCACAGCTCTTCAACAAGCCCGGGCCCTCTCATCTCATGCTGCTAATCCTCCCATGGCAGAACCTCCTAAGACTATCAACAAAAATTAGATCTCCACTTCCAAACCGTCTACATCTTCATCAACTTCATCAAAACCAAAACCCTCATCTACTCCGCCTAAACCTATCAAAACACTTGGCGTTCGCCCCGTCTCCAACCTCACTCATCCACAAGTGAAGGTGGACTTAAACCAAACTTCAACCAATAGTAGTCTTCAACCTAAATCACAAAAGACTGCCAAACCACAGAGGCGAACGCCTCCTCTTCCGTCACCATTGCCTTCCATTTTGGGCCCGCATCCTTCAACCCTAACCAGAGTCCTTCCCACTTCAACCTCTAACCAAAACTGATTGCCTCCTTTGCTTCCTTTACCTACCGCTAGCCTACCCTCTCCCAAAAGGGTGATACCTCTCATAAAGAGTGTACCATCTCCGCCTGTCATCGCACCATCAACCCAGAAGGTGGTACGAAAACCCCCTCCCATTTTGCCCAAGCAAAAGTCACTGACATCGCATACATCGATGAGCACGGACCCTTTAGTGGGCTCATACTCTTTGATCTTGCAACAACTTTTGCAAAGTTCTAGCATAACTCTTCCACCCATCAAACCCTTTCAACCTCTCAGGTCTAAACCCTCCTGGTTCGATGACACGAAGATTTGTTTATATCATCGTACACCAGGACATGACATCGAGACTTGCTGTGCCCTCAAGGCTGTCATTCACCGTTATCTGGAGAAAGACACTCTTCTCTTTGAGGACACTTTCGATCGACCCCCAACTCCTTCTCATAACCCTTCAACCTCTTCAAACCCATCCACATCTCATCAACCGGTTACAACCCCTTCATCACCTTCACCTCCCATCTTTGAAATCAATGCCATTCACATCACCACTAGGTCACAGAAAGACAAGGCGAAAGAAAAAGCCACCATTCCTTGGACCTACCCTTTTGTCAATCCACCTCAACCGCCTAAGCCTAAGATTTCTATCCTTGGCACGCCTCAACCCTCTTCTTCTTCTTCTTCTTCTTCTTCTTCTTCCGGACCAATCCATGACTCCATGTTGAAACAGCTTCACCAGACGCCTGTGAAGATGTCCCTCTACGATCTCATCCAAACCTCACCCCAACATCATCAGGCCCTCATCCAAGCCCTGTAGACAGCGAAGGTCCAACCCGAGGATCCCCAGCCACTTGCTGCTCTTGTCCACTCCTTAGCCCCTGTTGCCTCCATCACATTCAGCGATTTTGAGATTCCCACATCCAACACAGAAGATCAGGACGCCGCCCTCTTCATCACTACCTATATCGATCGGACACGCATTAAACGCGTTATGATCGACGGGGGCGCTAGCATCAACATCATCTCCACCCATGCCTTTGATCAGTTGACTCTTCCCAAGAATTGCATCTCCAAAACTGACGCAATCTTGCGTTCTTTCAATGACACTACTGCCATGACCATTGGCACAGTCATCCTTCATATTCGCATTGGTCCACGCACAGTCCCAGAGCTCTTCTACATCATCGAAGGAGAGTTCCAATACAACATCTTGCTGGGCTGACCCTGGATCCGCGCCATGGCCTATGTCCCCTCCACCCTACACCGTTGTGTGAAGTTTGAGCATGACGGACAAATCCACACCATTCCTGCTGACCCTTCACCCTTCAAAACATGCAACACCACCTACCGTCCAAACGATGTCCTCATTCCTATCAAGCCATCAACCCCGACACTGCCTCCATCTGCAGAAGCTTTGACCAGTTCCCAACAGGCAGTCGCCCTTACACCTCCCCTTCAAGCGACAACCATAGACCCCATGGAAGACGTCTTCCAAAGACTTTCATTGGGAGAGTATCACTTGCTGGCTTTAGACATGTTCCAAACTCCACAAGAGTATGGACGCCTTCATCACAGCCCCAGCTACGACCATCGGATAGGGATGATCATACCTTATGGTCCCCCTCACCTCCGCACCAACCTCATCTATGGGGGGCTTAATCTAGCTCCTACTGACAGTAATCCTCTTTCTTCACCTCAACCTTTCACATCAGACTTTTCATTTCTTGGCAACCCCACCTTTGCACACACTTACCTTTACAGGTGTGCATGGAAGGGTTTTGGTTTCAGACGCTATGAGCAGGGCTCCCATCAGCCTATCCAATCGCTCAATGATGACGACGCCAAGAAACGGTATGGTCTGGGATATCACGACCCCACTCAAGACCCTGTAGACCTTTATCCTAAACCAATCCTTGACCAATCTCCTCCACACTTGCCTATTTCGCCACCTTCACCTACGGAGTCAGTGGTTTCCATTCCTCCTAGTTTTTTTTTTTCATAAACACCATCTGCCTGGACCCCTTGACTTATCAGCTCAATGGGGTATCCAAGTCTCTCCCTCTCATTTTTCCTAGCATGATCGAAGATGAGTCGGCAACCATTCACACTGTTCACTACGTTGACGACGACGCCATTCTTTCTTACATGGGCGCTGACGATTCTTTCATCTAGCGCTCCCTCCCTTCTGAGACCCAGGTTATGTTAAATGAATCAACCATTGACATCAACCTTCCTTCTTCTGATCTTCCTCATGTCTTAAAGATCGGCCAATCTTTAGACGCTCAGGAGCAGCTTGACTATACCCAGTTCCTTTCCAACCATAGCAAGGCCTTTGCCTGGACTTACAGTGATATGCCTGGCATCGACCCCACCATCGTTACCCATAACATTGTCACCAAACCAGAGGCTAAGCCTGTCAGGAAAAAGCTTCGAAAGATGCATCCTCGCATTGCCCTCCTTGTCAAGGAAGAGCTTCAGCGCCTTCTTTCTGTCTCCTTCATCCAGCCCATCGATTATCCACAGTGGGTTTCTAACATCGTCCCAGTCACCAAGGCAACTGGGGGGATTCGGATCTGCACAGACTATCGTGACCTTAATCTAGCCTGTCCTAAAGATGACTTTCCTCTTCCTAACATCGACCAGCTTGTTGATCTTACGGCCGGCCATGAGATGCTATCTCTTATGGATGGGTTTTCAAGATACAATCAAATCCTGATTGCTCTGGAAGATCAGCACAAGACTACTTTCATTACCCCATGGGGGACTTTTTGTTATCGAGTCATGCCTTTCGGCTTGAAGAACGTAGGCGCCACTTATCAGCATGCTATGACCTACATTTTCCATGATCTCCTCCACAAAATCATGGAGGACTATGTGGATGACCTGCTCGGCAAGTCCAAACTTCGCCGTGACCATCTGACCATTCTCAAAATCATCTTTTCTCGTCTTCTTCAGTACAATGTCCGTCTTAACCCCAAGAAATGTGTCTTTGGGGTCCTCTCTGGCAAGCTTCTCAGCTTCATCGTTTCCTTCCGTGGCATCGAGATAGATCCCGCCAAGATTCACACTATCCTCGAAATGCCTCCCCCGACCAATCTCAAGTAGCTTCGCAGTTTGCAAGGCAAGCTCCAGTCCATTCGTCGCTTCATCTCGTAGCTTTCTGACCGCTACCAACCTTTTCATCATCTCCTTAAGAAAGACGTCATTTTTACATGGGATAAGGACTGTTAAGAGGCTTTTGAAGCCTTAAAATGCTATCTGGTCTCTCCACCAGTTCTCATTCCACCTAAAGATGACCAACCCTTCTACCTTTATATCTCAGCCACTCACCATTCGTTAGGTGCCATGATCGCGCATCGAGACGAGTATCATCGTGAGCAAGCCATTTATTATATCAGCTGAACATTGGTCGACTATGAAACTCGGTATACCCATATCGAGAAACTCTGTTTGGCATTAGTCTTTGCTGCTACTAAGCTTCGCCACTATCTTCTTAGTCACAAAACTTTTGTCATCACCCACACCGACCCTCTCAAGTATATGCACTCCAAGCCATATCAAAATCAACGTATGGCTCGGTGGCTCATGCTGCTTGCTGAGTTCGATCTCAAATTCATCCAACAGAAATCTATCAAGGGGCAAACCATCGCTGATCAACTAGCAGATGCCCCTCTTCCTGACAATCAACCTTCGCAGTGTGAGTTCCCTGATGAGTCTATCGCTGCGCTTTCCTCCGATGACACCACCTATCAGATGACTATGTTCTTTGACAGATCCAAATGTCAACTAGATGGAGGTGCTGGGGTCATTCTCATCCCACTCGAAGGGGAGCCCATGCCTCTATCTTTTAAACTCGACTTTGATTGTACCAATAATATGGCTGAATACGAGGCCTTAATTTTGGGACTTCAGACCGCCCTCTCTCTCAGCATCAAGTCCATCAACATCTTCGGTGACTCGCAGCTTGTCGTCAATCAGGTTAATGGTTCATACCTCTGTAAAAATGAAATTTTGCAAAGGTACAAAAACCGTGCTGACATTCTCCTTGCATCTTTCGACCATTACCTCCTGCAGACTGTTCCACGATCCACGAATAAGTTTGCTGACACCATGGCTTCTCTCGCTTCGCATATCCCATATTTCTCATCTGCATCCAGACTTTTTGTCACGGTGCGTCGTGTGCCGTTGCCTTCATATATCTCTTCTCACATTCATCATGTCAACACTATAGACCCTAGCCCACAAGATGCTTGGTATAAGCAACTTGTAGACTTCTTATCTCTCTCTGTCATTCCTCCCAACCTCTCTAGTCATGCACGATGAGCTTTTATCAAGCGTACTGCTCGCTATACCATGCTAGGGGGTCTTCTCTATAAGCGAGGCTTTGACGGCCTCCTTCTTCGCTGTCTCACCTCCACTGAAGCATCTCAAGCCATTCAGCAAGTCCACGATGGGATTTGTGGCAGACATTTCAGTGGGAATTCGGTTGCCAAGCGCATCCTTCGTCTGGGCTATTATTGGCCTACCCTTCATCAAGACTATAGCGACTATGTTCGGCGTTGCATCAAGTGTCAGCAGCACTCTAACTTGCTTCATCTCCCCAGTCATGCCTTACAAATTGCTCAGGATTTTTGGCCTTTTTCTCAGTGGGGTTTAGATCTCATCGGTGAGATTAACCCTCATTCGTCTCTTCGTCATCAATCCATCATCACAGCCACTGAATATTTCACCAAGTGGGTGGAAGCTATACCTCTTGTCTCCATAAAAGCCGATAAGATCATTGACTTCATCAACACCCACATCATCTGTCGTTTCGGTGTCCCTCATAAAATCATCACTGATAATGGCAAGTCCTTCAAAAACAAAATTGTCCAAAAGCTATGCGACTCCTTCGGCATCAAACTCAGTTTCTCTTCGCCTTACTACCCACAAGCAAATGGGCAGGCCGAGGCTTCCAACAAAATTCTCACCAAAATTCTCATGAAAGTGGTCAGTGACACAGGCAAGGATTGGCACATTCACATTCCCTTCGCTTTGTGGGCTTACCGCACTAGCATCCGAACCTCTACGAGTGCTACCCCTTTTTCTCTCGTGTACAGAACAGAGGCTGTCTTACCTCTCGAAGTACAGATCCCGTCTCTTCGCATTTCTCTACATGATATTCTTTCCAACGATGACTTTCGTCAAGATCACTTAGCGCAACTTGAGTTACTTGACGAACGCCGTCTTGCTGCCCTTAATCATCTCCATGTCTATCAACGTCGCATCAAGCACGCCTATGACAAAAATCTGTGAGAACGAGATTTCAACATCGGAGACCTCGTCCTCAAAGAGAATCAACACGTGACCAATATGGAGCAAAGTAAATGAGGCAAGTTTGCTCCTAATTGGCTCGGACCTTTTATTATCACGCACAAGTATGGATCAGGGACTTACCATCTGTCTTCTCTTGATAGACGACCAGAACCTGAGCCTCTTAATGCATTGCATCTGCGACCGTTCTACTGCTAGTCGAGTATTCGTCCACTTGACACTTAACTTGAGCTCGTCCCTTGAGCAATCCCCATCCTCTTAAATCCTACTTCCTTTCAACCCTATTCCTCTTAACAATTCCTATAACCCTTTTATGATGTATGGATGCTTTGTCCTAGTAAAAGGGAGACCTTGACCTTCTATAATCTTGTCCATGACTCACATTTCTATAAAAACAAATCAAGATGTCACAATATCCATGGTCACTATATCAATATCAAATCAAAAAATAGACTGCTCCCTCGAAGGATAGCTATACTATCATTGCTGTAATTAATAGACTGCTCCCTCGAAGGACAGCTATTCAAAAGCCTTTATATTAAACAAAAATCTAGACCACTCCCTCGAAGGATGGCTATGACTAATCTGGCAACAAACAGCACTATTTTAGAAGCTTCCCTCATTGATCAGCTTCACAAACTGACCACCAAGCAAATGACATCTCTATGCAGGCTTCCCGCATTGATCAGTCTGCGCCAAAAAAAAAAAAAGTCATGGACTTGACTTATGGTTGTCTCAGGGTCTCCTATAAAAAGGGGCATAGTTATCTCTGCTCTTAAAATGGGTTACCCTTCTTCCTCCTCCTATCACCTGCTCAAGGGACTTTGAACTCACTTTAATGTCACAGTGATTTGATTACCACTCTAACATAACTATGGTCAACGACGTCACGCATGACTGGGGCTCTTGATTCTCATAACCCCTATCTATGCTATCTTTTTGGTCCTTGTCAATGAAAGAGCAATATGCTTTTCACTTCTTCTACACTTTGGTCACATTCACCTTCATCACTTGTCAATCGACTCAACTCAACTCTCTTTTCAGACCATCAACATGACCTAGCCTATTCACCCTAGTTTCTATGGACACCAATACACATGGAAACTATCGACCCGCCGCAATTTATGTTAAGCATAAACCAATACTTTCTGAAGCATAAATAAACCTCAATTCATTTTTAGCATACCTCCATCATGAATATGGAATATTGCTAGGGATGAAAAACCCCTCAACCAATGTTGCAGAATACACCATTTGGAAAAGGCTGCAACATCTTTTCTCCTCATCATTTCATCATGACCAAGACCAATCTATTGACCATTTAGACCACCTGTCTACCACTCAGACCCTTTGTCTGAACTACATTGGTCTGAGGCCCTTCCACAAGGGCTATGTAGGCAGCACTCAGATGACACGACTGTCTTCTGGGGTTAGCTCGACCATTCTCGTTTGTTCGTCTCTCTGATGGACAAACCTTCTTTCCTTCTTTTAACCATAACCTTGCCCTTGACCACGACTAATTTTATCCCTTTGACCCTCCCTCCCTTCTAGGGAGAACTACATTGGCCTGAGGCCCTATGACCAGGGCTATGTAGGCAGCACTCAGTTGACATGGGGTCTTCTGGGGTTAGCTCAGCCGCATCCTTTCATCCATTCCTCCCCTCGACCACTAACCATTGGAGATCATGCCTATCTCCTCCAACCTCGACCACTTCCAAGACACTGTTGCCTTGGTTGTTTTTGCCTGTATGCTTCCTCATGACTGGTTAGCAAAATTGTGCGTAGACCTTTTTGGACCCTCACAAGTATAAGATCGCACGCCGGTTGATCCACACTACTTGTGACTTTTTTGTGTTTCTAGGAGCACTTCCTGAGCCTGGGATACCTAGAATGCGACAACCCATTTGGCACTTCAGCTTAGATTGAATAACCCGATCAGCAGATGACTAAATGCTGGGGCCCGATTATTTCAATTTTGGCACTCCTCGACCCTTGACCTGTGACACTTTGACCTACCCATCTCGTGCAGTGGTATGCATGCAATCACGACCTTTGCAACGTTCACCCTCACCCCTTTTTCATCCACTCTTTGTCAAATCAGCACCTGATTCTCGGTTCCCTTCCCTCGACTCCTGCTTTGAGGGGGAATACCTTATCCATAATCGGGGCGAGCCGCTTCTTGTTTTTGTCTTGCAGTTCATTCAAACAACCAACAAGACGAAATCAACCTTATCCCTCACCTGGGGCAATCACTCCTATTTTTGTCTTGCAGTTCATCCAGAACAACCAACAAGACAAAAAGGGGCAAATGTAGACACCAAAATCATGTCGACTCCCCTGGTCATTCCCCGTCTTATTCTTCTTCACCTATTTAACCCTTGTCAATCACTTGTTCCACCAACCTTAACCCTGGTAGCATGTAAAAATGAGCACAGAGCTAAAGCTAGACTCTATCCCCATTGGACATCTGCCGACGACGGTCTTTTCCCGGCCGATGTCACCGACGTCGGTCACTTATCAGCCGACGTCGGCAATCCTACCGATGTCAGTCACCTTACCGTTATCCGTTATCAGTTGTCATTCAGTTTCTCGAATGGTTATCGAACTGTCTCTCGAACCGTCCCTAGCCTTCATCAGCATCCACCGATTAATTCCGAAGGCTATTCAACCATTTTTTGAATCAACTGATCAATCAATCAATCGACCTCCAAATTCTGACATCCACAGACTCTGGCAATCAACACTCTCATGATCAACCAACTTCGGCATCAACTAATCTGCATTCATTTCAAGCCGGCACTGCATAGACAACTTCAACTATGGCTTTCATCACGTCTTCTGGCAGGTAAGTATTTACTCTGTTTGTTTTATTTCTTCTTGGTTATTATTTGTTCATTATTTCTGTCATCCCAAATCTTCAAACCACAGACCCAAGTTCTGAATCTCTCCTTTACATCCCTGCCCACTACCCCAATCTATAACTCTATCCAGATTCGACTAAAACCCCCAGACTCTGTCCAAACCGACCTTACCTTGCCCAGACCCTGTCCTGACCTTATCTCGATTCTATCAGACCCTGTCTCAACTCCATCATACCCTGTCAAGACCCTGTCCCAACTCTCCCAGATCTTCTGCAACTCATCCAGAACCTATCTCGACCGACACCGGTCACTGCCCCGACCGACGACGGCACCTCAACCGACGTCGGCACCTTCCATAACCGACGCCAGCACCACAGAGACTGACGTTGGCAACTGTGCAGAACAATGCTGCATATCAGGTATGCATCTTTATTTTCTGTCATTTATTTCTATCATTTTATCTTTTATTATCTACTTTCGTCCAATATTCTGCTTTTTTTTATCAGTGGGTTGATATTCTTGTAGGAAGTCTTCGTACTTTCGAGATTGGGCGTTTGCCTGACAGCCCACCATATCTTTGACTAACATTTTTCTGTGTTTTAGCTTTTTCTTCTTTGCAAGTGTCATTCCTCCACAGCCAAAGAGGAGAATCTTCTAACGTCTGATTTCGGTGCGCACGACTTTATCAGGTATCTTCTAGCCTTGACCATTTCTTTTAGTTTCTTATTTCTTCTTTGAATGTAGAAAGCAATTTTGCATAGAAACAGATATAATCATATCTCCCAGTAATGTAACATGAGGTTAGCATGAGTTGAGTACATGCATCATCTCCCCATATAAAATCAATGCCTTGGTACAACATCTATGTGATATAATTCAAATGCAGGGTGTCAAATGCCTCTCTATAGTACATCATATCTCGTACATGCCCTAATGTCATGCCTATAATCATGCACCATCAAAAAACCATAAGTTGCCCTACTTCTAGTCTAGCAAGAGTCCCCAATGGTTATTGGATCATAATGTGCTCCCAAATCTATATCTGAAGAAGCGTTAATGGTCCAAAACTTTGTGCACCCCTATAGGCACCAAGATGCAGCTCCTTAAATAAATGGGCTAGGATTATGGGTCCCCAAGCAAATACTCATTGATCATGTACCATGTCTATAACCACCTCTCTCAAGCCAAGGTGGAACCATCTCCCACTCTTATTTAGTAATAAAATTTTGGATATAAGAGCCATGACTATTAATTTCATCCTATCTAGGGTCTCCTCCCATTAGCATTGATCCAGATCAATGGACCCATCATGTACTCCAATCTACAAACTCCCACCCAACCATTGTAACATTTACATCAATGTATAAGATCTCTAGTAAATCCTCACCTTAATCATTGGTAAGGGGAACATCCTATATACATCCTCTAGTGTCACAGTCATCTCTCTGGTCACAAAGTGGAAGGATATTGTCTGTGAGTGCCACTACTCCACCAAGGTTGTGATCAATGCTCAATCAATCTAAATCAATGGCATAGTAGCCACATCATGGAGGCCTATCAGCTTTAAGACCTTGTACTCCTCGACCATCACCCACCACATCTCATGCAAGATATATGGGTTCTTTGATCATGATGCTAATATCCCTAAGTGCTCTTGCATCATGCTCACATAATAAGTCAACTCATCTCCCTCACTTTCCCTATTTACCTTATCTTACCATTATTCAACCCATTTACCCTTATTTATTTGTCTGACCTATCTAGATTACTTATTTGCCTAAGTTTAACTACCTCTTAATCAACCCCAAAGTCTCTTTTCCCTCTTACCTCCCCCATCACAATCCTTCTATTATCATTCTAGTCCCAGTGGTGGTATTGCAATACCGTTACTTCTCAGTCATGGTATTTCAATACCATGACTTCCCACTAGTGGGATTGCAAACCCATGAATACCCCCTCATGACATTACAATCTCATGACTCCCTAGTAGCGAGATTACAATCCCACCATTTCTACCCCTAATCCTACTATTTGCATCTACAATACTGTGACTGAAGGCACAACCCACAGTCATGGGATTACAGACCCATGGTACCCTAATTCGTTTTTAGCCTATTCTAGCCTAAAACTCCATTACAAATTCACAAAATTACTAAAAACATGAAAATAATAATGCTTTACTCACCGGAGGTCCTACCTCAAGCTCTCTCTAATAAACATGGACCCGTTTACTATGGTGTGAAGCTCAAGGAATGTGATCCATGGTTCTAGGTTGGAGCTCTAGATTTATGCATACAAAGAACGTAAATGACCTCCCCACCTACCCCCTAGCCTATATCAACACCCCCCCATGTTCTTCCTAAAAATAGTGCTTCTTTTCCTTCTCCTTTCTACTATCTCCCTACTAACCTCCTTTGAACCGTACCATCCACCTAATCCAACCTAGGTCCCTATCTCATCTCTAATCATTATCTCTATCCTGGCCTGCACTATGTCATCCTGAGCTCTTATCAGGCTATGAAGGTATAACTTGGCCACTTTTCAATTCCCAAGGCCATTATCTCCTCCCTCACTCCCTTGCATATGTCTATGCTAGGGGCATCATCCCAATCTTTTTAGTCACTCAATCACATTGATTCTTCTCTATCAACTCAATTGATTTAGCTTTGAGCTACATTCATCCTACCTTATCAAATCAATCTAATCCTTGGCCTCTAGCTCTCCCTTGCATGTGTCCTTAATTGGGATCCATCCAAAGCTTATGGCCCTTTAGTCATATCATCATCATGTTATAGTTTATTCCCATGTATGTGTCCTTGCTTAGGATGTGTTTCTAACTATTACACTTATCATTTTTATTCCCTATGTATGTGTCCTTGCCAGGGGCATCATTATCAAATTATAGCTCATTTCTCAAGTCAACTCACTCTTATTTTTCTTCTATCCCACATCTATCATCCTAAACCCTCACCTTTCCATCGCATCCCATCCCTCATATCCTCTTTCGAATGACCATCTGGCTCATTCTTCCTCGCATGTCCCCTCGAGGGAGCATCATACCCACTAGCATTATCATTTATCCATGTCATGGTTTTTCTTTGAAAGACCATTACTCCTTAATGTGCTCGCTATACTAATTGTCCCAATTCCCACTAATTTGGCCTAATTATCCCATTTCCTAGCCATAACAACCCTTGACCTAATTTATATAATCATTCCCATATCCCATTTAACCTTTTTAGCCTAAAACCAATTAATCCTATCATTAATCCCTAAATAATACTTATTACATACTAACCTACCTTTAATCCCACTTGCCAATTTAAAATTCAAGAAAATCCTAACTACCCACCCACCACCCTACACTAGCCTTTCCTAAGCACCTAAAACCCTATGGATAAATCTCTAGAATTTAGAGAATTCTAGAGATCTCTTCATTTTGGAGCCTCTCCTCTAAAATCCTTTATTCTAGAGGATTCCATGGAATTAAAAATTCCATGAAAAATCCTCCACCTTAGATCTTGATGGCCCAAATTTAAATTTAGACCATAAGATCTCCCTACATGAATCTATAAAACCAACACACCATCCCTTGCTCAAGCTAATGAACAATTTTTAATTAACATTTGAATGAGCAATTGAGAGCATAAGTAAGTGAGTAATTGCATCAAGCAAGTGATTATCATTAATCCAATCCAAGCCATTGTCAAGCATCTATAAGCAATCCAATAATTAAATTCAAGCACATAAATCTCAATCTTGGATCGGATCCATAAGAAGGTAAAAGTGATGGTAAGAATGTGCTTTGCATTCTGATTTACCTTTTCTATCCCTACCTATTGGTGTCATTTTATTTGGGTTTCCATTATATCTTTTGATAATATTTTGTTTGAATCCCAAATTTGGTACACAACAATCATATCAATATCGGGCAAAGTAAAGTCATCCTTGGGGCATGCTTTATTGATTTATATGAAATTAGTGCATAATTAGATTCCTTATAGATTTTTGTTGATTGGTATTATGTTTGATATCCAGTATGGAAAATTTATATGACAGATACACCCTACCTCCCATAATTTTTATAATTCTTTCTTGATAATTATGTCTATGTGAGGGTGCATTTTTTTCATCTTCTACTTTATTAGCTTAGCATTAGGGTGTACAACAAGGTGATGTAAAACTAAATTAGGGTCCAATTTAGAAATACCATAATAAGAAAAAGCAAAGTTATAAAAAAAATCCCTAGAGAGAAGTAGGAAGTTCACATTCCACATAAATAGCAAAATATTTTTTCATTTTTTTGGTGATGAAGTCTGCACTTCTTTCTGATACTAGGGATTTTTTGTGCAATGATGTTAAGTCAAGAGAATTGAATGAAAAGGTCAAGGAGATCTGTCTGCCACCAATCATAAATAATTTATTGATGAAGGAGAGTGCATGGGTTTTTGGAGGGATTTTGGAACAAAATTATATTGTCACAGTTATTACATCCTCCTCTATTGGGGAAGTCTCATGCACAATAGGTCCTTCTAGTGAAGCAGATCCATAGGTGGAGAAGATAGGAAAAAAAAATTCATCAAGGTGTTGCAAAGGCTTCACTGATTATTTATTTTACTAAGAAGGCTCTTGAGGAGGTACTTTGAAATGAGGAATGGTTTGTGGACAGGGGTTTAGTGTGCAGATTTGATAGGTTATGGCCTACCTCTCTAACCCTTCATCAATATATCTTTGATTCATTGTGGTCTATGTTTGAGGATAGTATGGAACTCTAACTTGTGCTAGAGGATTATTCATTGTAGTTATTTATAGTCTTGTTGATCGTGATAAGATCATTCAAGCTAAATCCTAGAGTTAGGATCAATATCTCCTTCTATTGAAACATTGGTTCCTATATTTTAATCTTCTAGTTAAAAACCTCTCCCTCAGACCCATTTGGGTTTGGTTGTCGTATCTTCCTCTATAGTTTTGGGTAGAATCTTGTCTATCAGCTATTGGTGGAACCCTGGGTGATATGTTGGACATTGATGCTTCTACCTCAAACTTATCTCATACTAACTTTGCCAAGATTCTTATTTGTTTGGATATCTCTTAGGACCTTCTAGTAATGATTGAGTTGAAATTAAATGGTTGTTGTTGGTCTCAAACCCTTGATTATGAGGGGTTTCCCTTTAGGTGTCAAAATTTCTTCAAATTTGGTCATTTATCTGCTTCTTTTCAGAGTTCCAAGTGTAAATTAGATTCCTCATGGTGTAAGGATGAATGTGATGATCTTCATATAGTTTTTTTGGACAACAGACCTAATTTTCCTTCAAGAGTAACTTTAGAAGCCATTTGTGAGGAGTATCCTAAAGTGTGTTTGTCTCATGTGGTACCCTCATCTCCTTCTGAGGATGATGGGTTAATTAGGATTATTATTGTGGATTTATATATTAGGAATAAGGTTTTTAGAGGCTCATTTTTGGATATGTGTATTTCTTCTAGTGTTGATTTAGGTAATTTGTGTAAACAATAAGATTAGACTATAGTGATAAGTAATAAAAAAGGATGTCTCACTCCTAATTCCCCTTCCAGGATACTTCACTCTCACAATCAAGTAAATAAGAGAGAGACTTGGTTATGTCTAGATATTTTTTTCATTTGATCTATTTTTTAGTTTGTTTGTTTTGTAACATCCTGTATGGCACCATGACAATGTTTGTCCTAGGTATTTAATCCTATGGTTGATGGTTCATGTGTATTATTTTATGGCATTCTCTTTATTAAGGCTCAGGTCACACTAATCCCAGTAACTATCAAAAAAAATTCATGATCTTCTTCAATGAGGGATGCTCCAAGTTTGATCTATTTAGGATCAGACAATGTTATAATATTTACTTATGTGGTATCTTCCACAAGCAGTGTGGAACCATTTTCAAAAATATTTGATATTATAGTAAATTGGTCTTCTTCTTTGACTGATCACTTGACTATCTCATTAATTTTGCCCATATAGGAAGAATCTAAATCTCCAAATTCTAGAAAAGGCCACTTTACAAAGGCATGCAGTAAATCATAAGCTAATTGATCAAATACTTTCTAATCCTTTGAACTGATTCCATATTAGCATAAAGTTTTAGGATTGGAAGATGCCTAGGGTTTATTTGAAATAGGATGGACTTCCCCATCTAATGACATCTAAATCAGGTTTTCACCATGGGACTCATCTTTTTCTTTACTTTTTCCCTAGTCTGAAAGCACATCAAATAGGTTTCCACTTTGAGACCTCAATGTTTGATTTTAGTTTTCTTTTTCTTTTTATTTTTATTTGTGACTAAGTATGTTCACGAACTCTCCAAAATAATCAATAGAGTCCAATGTAATATAAAATCCCTACTCAAGATCACCAAGTGGCAAACCATCTTTGAGGCCCAAGAATTCATAATTACTTCATCATTCTAAAAATCATCTAACAGTACATATGAGTCTTGTTGGTTCCAATCAATTAATTGATGATGATTGAGGAAAAAAGGGGAATAATATGGAATATAATTAATGGTATATATGTTATTATGGTAAAATATGTTAGTGTCATCCAACTCATCTTAAATTTTATATTAAGACTCTACATCATTATCAACATTGTCATTTCTAGATGATAAATTAATGTCACTCTCGAGATCTGAGGGGTCACCCCTAGGTGGTTTGTATACAATACCTCAAGTTCCTCTATTTTTAGCAACTGATGCTATCTTAATATGTCCTTACTACTTTACCTGTAAGCCTTTGCCTTTATAATCTTAGTTATCCATTCTCTGATTTGGAATAGGATACTTTGTGTTTTGGTAGCAAGTGGAAAAAACATCACTATATAACCATGAGTTGTCATCACCTTTAATCTAATATTATTATTTTGAAATGGTTTTGATGAAAATAATGGGTCTTTTTTAATGAGAATCATCTTTCCTATGCCATTCTAATTTAGAAATTTTTATTTTAGGTCTACCATATTATTTGGGCATCTTAGGTAACTTAGCTATATGGAAAGCATTGAAAATCTTGTAATCCCTAAGGCTGTTGTCTTGACCAGTAAAATGATTGTCTATTTCAATAGGTGGTGTATACAAGTATATGTAAGAGTACTTAGATCCATGTAATTGGACTCAAGTGGTTTATCAACTACATCCTTGTCCTTTTAAGGGATAAAATCTATGCCAAGGTGATAGTTATAGCTTTCATACTCTACTTCTAGGTGTTTATATAATTGGTACAACTATAGGTCACCTAAAATAGTAACTTTCAATCTAGAATGAGGAAAATTGATACATTGATGGAGAGTAGAAGGTATGGCACATACTTCATGAATCCAAGGTTGCCCAAGGAGCAAATTATATGATAGTTCTAAGTCAAGTATGTGACAAAGAGTATCATGGGTTAGAGGCCCAACAATAATAGGCAAACAAATGGTGCCCTAAGATTCTTGCTCCTTATTATCATATGTTTTGATAGTAATGGTATTTATCTAAATATCTTTTATTGTGTAACCTAAGTGTTTGACCAACTTTAAAGTTACAATATTTATCCTTGAACTATTGTCTATGAGGACTCATTTAATTTTATGCTAGGAAATGATTGCTTCTATATAAAGTCAACTATTTTGAAAAGTTTCAAGGGATGACATATCAGTTTGATCAAAAGTGAGATCTTAGTGTGGATCCAAATGACTCATAAGTTTTTGAAATTTATTAAGTGCAATGTCCCTTAGGACCTCAGACTAACTCAAAAACTCATTCAATATGTTCTAATGGACATTTAACATGTGTAAAATACCAAAAATATAAATATATGTCAGTGTCTTTTGCATTTATTCCATAATATAATTAGGTTTGTCATTAATAGAATAAATTATCTTGGTTTTATGAGGTGGAGTGCCTTGAATAAGATTTTTTAAGGAAGAAGGTATAGGACCTTGAATGGTAACCTTAGAGCATCGAGTTGTGATTGTGCAACCTTGAGTTAGTGAGGGGTTATTATAATTATAAGAAGGTGAGTGAGGGCTTAGAATGTTAAGTCTCAATTTTTGATTAACATTAGGTCTATTATGATCCAAATGAGGAATACTGATAAATGGAGGTGGAGGTCCTTAATTTGGGTGGTGAATCTTGTCGAGTACTATTAGCTATTGACTTAGGTTTGATTTTAATTATATCCATATTCCCACTAATAATGTGACTTATAACGTTATCATAGTTATAAGGGACATTATTATAGTTAACTTGATTAGAATGGGCATCTTAGCCTTTATTCAAGTTTCATTGTTATTGATTCTGCCTTTGATTCTGATTGTTAGGAGGCATGTTCTAGTTCTAGTTTTTAGCTTGATGTTGATTCTGGTTTTAATTATTATTGGAGTTATATTGTGGAAAAGGATTTTAGTAAATACCCAAATTTGTATTAAACATCATGGCCACATTATCCAAATCCATTTCACCACTTTCAAGCAAATCTTGGATGAAATGATGAAGCTGCATGCATCTATGAATAGAACGACCTTTACTCCAATGATAATCATAAAATTTATTCTCCTTATACCAATTAGGTTTAGACTACTTTTTTAGAAATAGTTTTGGTATTAGCCAAATGATCATGTTAGTAAAAGCTAGCTTCTAAAAAACCATCTCAATAAGCTCTCTAATCACTAAAAACTCTATTGTGCTAATGAGATCTTCTTGGAAGGGGTCTTTGTAAGGTGAGAAGTTGAGTAGGTGGGTTTGTCTAAATATGTGGTGGTTGTTCCATTTGCACATGTCGAGATTCAGTTACCCCATCTCATATAATATTTTTATTGATATTAAATGGTTTAGGCTTCTCTGATGTATTTACTTATGCTTATGTAGGAGTTTATATCTGAGCTATATTTTGAATTTGGTTATGATATTAAATAATGATTACCCATTTATCAATGAGGGTTTGCGCAATATACATTCCTTTAGCAATAATCTCTTAAAATGTGTTAACATAATGAACTCTAAGATTATAAGTGACGTCAAATTATATATTGGTAGTAAACATTGTAGGCAATTTCTTGATGGGGAGATTGTGCGTAAATCAAATAGCCAGTGCACACCACTATTGTAAATGATTACCAAATATTTCTTCTCCTTGTTATCTAGCCTAACATAATTCAACCATATTTAGCTCAAGTTCCAATAAGACAAGTATTGCATGAATTTCTCTAACAAGTCATCAAAAATATCAATAGAATTCTTAGGAAAACTAAGCAATTATTTTAAGGCTTGCCCAACCAAACTGTGAGGAAACAAGTGAAGTAAGTACATATTGCTATATGCAAACTCTTAACATGTGACAAAGAACTCTTTTAGATGCTATTTTGGATCACATTTCCCTTTATATTTATCAAATTTAGGCATCTCAAAATGATTCAAGAAAGGTACCTAAAAATAGCACATATCAAAGGGATAAGAGCATATGTCATGTAGTTTAATTTTTTTTGCCTAATTCCCTACTTTTATGGTAGAAACTACATCTTTCACCTCTTGTAAATCTTGAAAATTGGGATGAAAGTGAGAGGAAGTAGGTGAATTACATTGACCTAGTGAAAAAGGTGGTATATAATATTAGGGAATCTATACATGATTGGTTCTACCAAAAATATTTACTATTTGATTAGATTTGTACTATTGATAGGGAACTTATTGATAAGGCACTTGTTACTAAGTGGCATTGATTTGGAGGGAACTAAGGCCTAAAAAGAGGAATTTTTTATTGGGTATTCAACATAACTTACTAATATTAGAGGGGAATGGAACATGTTGTTGGCTTAAAAAGGCCCTTGGTTGAATATAAATGGAAAGTGGTTAACTAATATAAATACACTATTGATTAGACAACATTTTTTGAGGCTAGGTTAACACTTGTTGTGGAGGTAGATTTGTTGCTAATTATTTAAGTGGAGGATTGATTGTCACTTGTTGAGGTGAAGGATTCATTAGAGTATGTGTAACCAACTATTGTGGACTAGGTGTGTTTACAATATGTCATTGAGATGTATTTGGGACATTAAAAGAAAGGGTTTGTTGAGAATTTGGAAAAAAATTATGTTGGTTTGTGGATGGTACTTGACGTGGGTTGAAATGTACTAGTTGGGAGTTATTGATTGTGTGTTAGGAATAATAAATGGGAGGATCTAGATTGGTATCAGTTATAAGATTGCTTTTAATTATAAGTGTGTTAAACAAATTTTCAACAAACATGGTGCTATCAAATGGCTCAGGTTTGGGTGTGGAATTGACTAAAATATATGTTGGTTGTTTCTTTGGATGGCTTAACTCTAATAACATGGGATTTTTCATTTGTAAATTAGTTAAGGAGTTGACTAAATTAGCTAAGACTTGACCAGCCTATTGTATTTGAGAGGAAATAAATTGGGTTTGCATAGGAGAGTCGACTAGTTAACTCTTTCCTTTGTTAAAAACCAGTAAGGCTTGATTAGAAGCTTTGAAAAAACCTTGATATCATCTAAAAGTGGCTCAGTTGTGTAATAATGTAAGGGGGGTTCTAACCAAATAACATAAATCTACTATGGGAAAACCAATAATAAATTTTTTTGGCCTACTTTTTTTGCTCGACCAACTTATTCACTAGAGCCTCTGAGGATAATACCCAATCCTAGGCTTCATATGGTCTTATTAATGCTAAATTCAAAGCATTTAATGCCTCCAATGGGGTCATCAAGTCTAAAAGGTTGTTGGCCCTAGAATTTTGACTAAGTGTTATCCCATTTTGGCACAGAACCAACATGGTATAGAAGGACCATGGCATAGGAGGACCATGGCACATATCTAATAAGCATAGAAGCACTATGGATCAGAACCTATGGGGTGCAAGAGGACAATGGTGTGAAGGAACTATCACGAGAGGACCTAGTCAAAAGAAAATGAGTCATGAGGAACTTGAAGACGTAAGACTTGAAACAAAAGTGGAAGATAAAGGGAGCACATGGGAAGCAGGAGAAGTTGGAAGAATGGTTCAAATGGGTCACTCTTACCTTAATGATAGGAATTTTTTTACTAACCCATAAAGAGAGGAACACTTGGTAGCAAAGATATAGCATAGAGCGAGGATATAAGGGGTGTAAAGGCCTAGATCTTTAAGAAGAACTAATTGTTAAGTACCATGACTCTTAGTTCATTGAGAGTTCATTGGCCAAATATTATTTCCATTAATGATTGTAAACACTTGGTCAAGAAAAAATAAGTATAAATACCCTTGTTGTAAAGCATTATGGGGATGGACAGACAGATGGATGGATAAATTTTGGAATGATATTGTGATAGATCTTTACTTTAAGCTTAATATATCACATAGTAGGTGGTATCAATTGGTGTTACTATGAGTGATGATATGAAGTGTTGAATTTTATGTGAGAGATACCTTATCTTCTTTTCTTTTCTAGGCACTTAATACTAATAGAAGATTACTATAATCTACGTGATGATATTAATTAAACCTAAAACTCATAGGATCAAAGTAGTATGTTTATGATTTTATATAATCTTAGTTTAATTGATATAAAGACAAGAATATTAACAAGTTATCCAAACTATGTAACAAAACCTATGATAATTGATCTTTTATTGTGTGCTTTGAGTGAGTGTGCAAGACCTAAATCTTATGTGAAAGGGCCAGTGCACTAGCTCATTAGGCTAAACTTCAATGCCAGAACTAGAATTAAGTAAAATAACCCAACATTTTAGTTCCATTGTAGTCTAGTTAGGTCATAATGTTTGGTTATTTTAGTTAATTCCATCTCTAGTACTGAAGTCTTGCCCAACAAGCTAGCACATTGGCCTTTTCATGCAATATTTACATCTTAGATGCTCACTCAAAGTACATGACAAAGGATCAGTTCCCATAGGTTTTATCTCATAGTTTAGATAACTCATTCATATTATTCTCTTTATATAAATTAAATGAAGATTATAAAAAAACATAAACATAATACTTTGATCCTATGAGTTCTAGGTTTGATTAATATCCTCACACAGATTATAGTCATCTTCTATTAGTATTAAGTGCCTAGAAAAGAAAAGAAGATAAGGTATCTCTCACATAAAATTCAACACTTAGTTCATACCATCACTCATAGTAACACTAATTGATATAACCTAATATGTCATATATTAAGCTTAAAGTAAATATCCCTCACAATATCATTCTAGAATTCATCCATCTGTTTATCCATCCATCCCCACAATGCTTTATAATAGGGTTATTTATACTTGTTTTACCTTGACCAAGTGTTTACAATCATTAATGGCAATAAAAATTGGATAACAAACTCTCAATAGACTAAGAGGCATGATGCTTAACAACAATTTCTTCCTAAAGATCTGGGCCTTTGTACCCCCTATATCCTTGCTCTATGTTATATCTTTGTTGCTAAGTGTTCCTATCTTTGTGAGATGGTATAAAACTTCCTATCAATAAGGTCAAAGTGACACATTTGAACCATTATTCCAACCAATATCACTTCATATTTGATCCCCTAGTCTTCCACTTTTATACTGAGTCTTATGTCCTTGATTTCCTCATGACTCATTCTCTTCTGACTGGGTCCTCTCGCATTGGTTCCTTCACTTCATTATCCTATTTCACCCCATAGGTTCTACTCTATGATGCTTCTATGCCTATCAAATATGTGTCATGGTCCTTTTGTGTCATGTTCTTCATGCACCATGGTCCTCTTGTGCCATTGTCCTTCCATGTCATGCCAGTTCTACACCAAAATGGGACAAAACTTAGTCAAAATTATGGGGTCAATATCACCCCATACTATGCTTTTAGTCTATCCTAGACTAAGTTGCACTAGCATCCTCTAAAAATTTAGGACCCAACTACTCAAGTTCCTTCTTTAGATTGTCCCAATGGGATAATACCTCAAGAAACTTCACTTTTATTCCCTCTATGACTTTCTTCAATTATTTTGTCTCCTTGGGTTCACTGGCGGTCTTGTTGACCTTCTTAACCTATTCATCTAAGGATGTGGTGGCATCCTTCTGTATGTATTCAAGTGTAGAGACCTCTTTGTCAACCTATCCTCATAGGGCTATAAAATTTACATTTATTTTTTGGAGATGTTTATTGATGATTTCCTCCATCATATCTACATCTATAAAGGCTTTTGCATGCTTGGTGTGGTCTTTTATTATGAGTGCATCATCAGCTAACTGCTACATTTGAGCTTCTTTAGCTTTGAGCTGAGCCTCTAAGACTTTATTAGGGCATGCTAGCCATGAAAAAATGCAGTCCAAAATGGGGATAACCTCCCCAACTCTTTCTATAGTTTATTTGCATATGTCAGTAGCCATGGTGAACTTTTCATCCAACTCTAACCCCTCATCTTGTGATGCAGGTTTCTCCTTGAATCATTTGAGTAGCAGTTCTACCAAGGTCTCCATCTTTCCAATGGCATCCCCATCAAGTTATACACCATATTTTAATGTTAGGTCTTCATTCAAAATTGTTTTAAAAGGGTTTAAAACCCTTACTTTTACCTCTATGGCCTCTTGGAGCTGTTGTTTCAATGTGGCCACTTCCTCAACAAGTGTTTGTTTCTTTATAAATTATTTATTGTACATGCCTATAATTTTGGCATGTTTCCTTTTATCCATGTGCACAACAAAATCCAACAAGATATTTTGGTACATAATTGCCATGCCTAATTTCAAAAATGTGGTGTTTGCTAGAAGAGGGGAGATCTTTTATGGATCTACCCATAGTGGTTTCGGTAGTGTTGGAGCATCTAGGCCCAAGGAAAGGGTATCCTATGAGAGTTCAAACTCATGCTCCTCATTGTAAATATCAAGTAGGAAGGACATTTTCTTCCTTATTTCTAGAGTTGCCTCATTGGGGATAAAGTGCAGCCAAAGATACAACATCTTTTCTTAAAAGTTTAACTGATAAAATTCACATGTATTGAATATTGTACCTTCATCATGCTCTTCTGAGGTCTTGGCTGATCCCTTCCCCTTACTATGGTTGTGCTTAAACTCAACTTCTTCATGTCCACCAATAGTCATCTCAGTTTCTTCTTCATTGTCCCCCTCCTTGTTATAATGTGTTTAAGCATCAAACAGTAAATCATCAAAGGTAGTTTTCTCCTCTCATGTTAGGGAGGGAGTTTTCTCAAAATCAGAACTTAAGCTATGGACCTACACCTCAAGGACTTCCTATTGGGGTGCTTGCCTTTGGGGATACTATTGGGAAGCTCTTGAAGTAGTATCACTTGGGAGAGATGATGGTGGAGGTGGAAAAATTAGAGATGGAGATGGTGGAGGTAGAGGTGAAGAAGGTGATGGAGAAAGAGGAGTAGGTTGAGGACATGAAGGGTGGGGAAGAGAAGAGTGTAGAGACATAGAGCATGAAGGGGATGGATAAGTGTGAGGAGATGTGGATTAATGTGGAGATGGTGAAGGGTGAGGTGGAGGTGGCATAGAGGGATGGGATTGCATGGGTTTGGAAGACTGTACCTTTGTAATTTTTTATCATTTATGGGGGGCTTGGTGCCCACTTGTGCTAGCACCCACATCTAATCACTTCTTCTTTAGAGGTGGTACTAAAGGAAGTTTCTCCTTATGGTCTCTACCTTGTGGGTTATTTTGGGGGTGCAGCATGTAGAATAGTTTATGAATTTTTTCCCCAATCAATATTTGTTTGACCGTATATCAGTCAAATCTATCTCCATCTTCTTCATGTAGGCCTTCTTGTCTAGATAAACATATAACTTATAGATAGTGTGAATCTCTAAATCTATACTTTCAACCTATAGGATGATAAGTTGCATGTCGTAAATCTAATTGATGGAGTCTATGAAGTACCATGCTGAAAAGGTGTATGGTAACTTAAGCCATGTTGAGAGCTCTCTAGATGTGTTCATTCAGATACATGCAAGGGAAAAGTGTTGTTTTATAGAAAACTATGCTTACTCTACATCCAAAGGGAGCAAGTCCTTAGGAATACACCAGTCATCCCTTAATGCCACCTTTATCCCATCAAACCAGTACCTCATCTTGATCTTTTATAAGGGGGTGATGTGGCCAGGGCAAGTGAATCCCTTGTAGCATTTAGTGTGGGACTTTTGAATGGGAGGGTACACCCACTTTAGTGCTCGAGTTGTATAGTCTATCACCCCAATTTTGTCAAAAACCATTAAGAGGAGGATCATCCACTGTGAAAACATATACTTTAGCACCTGATGGGCCCTCTCTACATATTCAAAAATCTTTTGGGAGAAGTACATGACCCAGTTATACTTCATCCCTTATGAGACCTGATGAGGAATGTATAGGTGTACCATGTCCACCTCTTTCCAATAATTAGTCCCTTTGATCTGGGGTTGAGATGATTTTCACCACAACTTAGAGGGTGGGATCTTGCAAGTTCCTAATGTGCATGGCATGCTCCTACTTTTGATACATCAACACCATGGTGGTATTTTGTATCTCCTTAGTGTCATCCAAGTCATCAATTACACTCAATATTGAGCAATTTAGTCCTATGACCCTATTGATTCTTTCAAGAGTGATCTTCATACTGCACCTAATGAAGTAGATATAGTCCTCATGAATGTGAAGAGGAGGAATTGAACTACTTCTATGGGCTTACCAAAATAGGGCAAGTTGAATAGCTAGAACAATCATGTAGCATCCAACTAGCTGAAGATCATGAGATCATACACCAATTGGTTCCTAGTGTTAGTGGTTTCCACTTGACAATCATTTTGGATCTCAACCTCATTCTCAAGTTGGAAATGATTGTAGTCAAAGATAGTAAAAGTGAAAACCTTGGAGACCTAGTTATCCATGCACAACACTAAATCTAAACAGTGTATCTCTTAGATTAATAGAGATGAGGGTGGGGATGTTTGGGCTTTTTGCACTGAAGATGATTGGGTTTGCTTCAATTTTTGCACAATACTTTCCTTTCTTTCTTCCATACATTGATCTTCTTCCCCTCATGTTCTTTGTACTTGTTCTTTTGGGCACTGCACTTGTTCTTCTAGGGTCTCTTCCCTAATTGGAACCTAATCTCCTCTGCTCACCCCTTCTTCTTTTGGTATTGTTGGTAAATTTTTAAGTCCTTTGGCCTTTTTTAGGATACATTACCCTTCCAGGATATTGAAGGTTAATACATGATCATCCAATGTTTCAAAAAGAATACACGGTTGCATATTGTTTCTTAAGATTTTTAAGCTTAAGTACCCTTTAATGGTAGACTTGGAACCTGTAACTTTTGAAACTAAAGCTTTTCCCAATGAACCAGACTTGGAATCTCTCTTCTCAACTTGGTAATGACCTGTGTGGTTTGTTAAGGATATGAAAACTCTCTACTTTGCTCAGGATTTGATTGACTCAGCTCTGATAGTCATTTGATCTTTGGCTCTGGTAGTCAATTGATCTTTGGCTCTATTAATTCAAAAATAAATGAAAAGTAAAGTATGAAATGGGTTTAACTTACCTATTTATAGGCTCCAAGAAAGGTTTACCCTCATTAATGCCTTTCTATCACCCATCACTTCATGGCATTTAATGTATATCTTTAACGGCCATTGTATTTGGATACTTGATTTTTGCAATTAATGTAATAACAATATTGTCCCATCATGCCATTGGCACATTTTTCCTTAACTATTATTTCTACATTAATGGCACATCCAATCTCATGCCTTTCTTTGAAGTGGATAAAAGTTGTGTCCCACACTTTTTGAAAGGTGGGAAATAGCTATCTCTTTTAAATTTCTTACTTATGGTAGGAACCTTACCCCTTCATGCCTTAAATTACTTGTGCACCTTAGTACCTTTCATTCCCTTAATAACATGTGTGCCCATGTAACACATGTGTCTAAGTAACTTGCATGCTTTTCATGTTTACCTTTTTAAACATGACTTCTTAAACCCACACTAAAACATGTCGTGGTCCTCTATGAAAAGAATAAAAATATTTGAAAACATAATTATGAAAAGTGAAATTTACACACAATAAAGGTAGCACTTTTATTAAAAGTAATAAATCTTAAAATAATGGCACAAGATTTATTGATTACAAAAACTTTAGCTATTCTGAAGTGAAATATGGCCTAAGCCAGTTTCCATTATAGTGCCCAAGAAGGAACTGACCATCTATCCTTTGTAACTGGCATGCTCCAATAGGTCTAATTTTATGTATTATAAAAGATCCATCCCAGTGTATGCAGAGCTTTCCTAGGGGGAACATGAAATTAGATTTGTATAATAAGACCTTTATTCCTAGAGAAAATGTTTTTTTATTTATATGGCAATCATACCATGCCTTTTGATTGCATTTTTCTACATCTTGGCTTTAATGAGAGAGGAATCAAGCCTTATCAATTTCTAATAAAGTTTCTAGGCACGTTTTTAAAGATGATTCTTTGTGTACTTGTCCTATGTGCATGATATGCAAAGATGGTAACAAGAACTCTATTGGCAAGATTACTACCTTTTCATACACTAAGTTGAATGGCATGTTTTTATTTAGGTGCTTGAAGGTTGTTTGGTAAGCCCATAGAACTGTAGACACCCTATCATCCCAATTTGTCCAACCAATGTTACAGATCTTTGTCAAAGTGGTACCTAGGATTTTTTTGAAAGCTTCAGTAGTTCTACTGGCTTTCAAGTGATATGGGCTTGTTTTTTGGTGTGTGATCATGAACGTAGCTAGCAAGATGCAAATTGTTTGATTCAAAAAGTGTGTTCTATGATCATTAGTGAAACTCAAGGGGCATCCAAACTGAGCTATGACATTCTCCCAGATGAACCTCATAATAGTAGTAGTGCAATCCTTTATTAGTACAAATTTAGCCCAGCACGTAAGATAGTCAGTTATTGTAATGATGTACTAAGAACCTATCCATCATCCTGCTAGAGTGATGGGAACAACAAAATCAATAGACCATTTTTCAAAGGGTTCCTAAGAAGGGATGGGTCATAAAGGCATAACATCTCTCTAATTAGGTTTGTCTATGCATTGACATATGTCACATTGCTTAACATAAGTTTTAGCATCTTGGAAGAGAGTTAGCCATGATAACCCAGCTAGCAAAAACTCATCAGTGTGGTAAAACTCTTCAAGGCATTGGATGAAGTCTCATATTTCCATCTGCCTATGGGACCTTGGATCCTCATAAAGTCTTTCAAGTGGTGTCTCTATGATAGGTACCCTCATGACTTGGCTAGTGATAAGATGAATGAACCTATGTATTTTATTAAACTATCATGACACATTATCTTGGTTTTTTATGGTACAACATACTCTACTAGTGAGGTCGTAGTCACCATGAGCCCAAAAATTACATGCATTGCTTGTAGTGTCAAATATGGACTGAGTATCTGACCATCAAAGAATCTTATGTAGAATGGGATCTCATTACTCATCATCCCTTCTAGTAACATTATAGATATGGTTTATATCTTCATCAACATGGATAGGCTCTATGTAAGGGGGCCCTTGTGCTTGATCTAGTGGTATTATAGAATGTTGGTTAGTGTTTTCAAAACTAATGCAGTACTTTTTAAATCTTAATTTTGCATTATTCTCATAGCACCAAGGTCTTCCCAATAGAGTTAGGTAATCATCAACTTTATCTAGCTCCATAACCTCAAAATCCACATTGAATGGTCCTAGAAGTATGTTAACTATTGCATTCTTGAGGACCCCAATAAGGTATATGTGAGCCTTATTTGCCATGAATAAGACATGAGGTGAAGGCTATAATGTTGGACTAGACATTTTATACCAAATGTCATTGGTGAGGACATTGACTTCTGCATTGGTATTTATTAATATGTCCTAGATTACCCATCCATCGATGGTATCACTAACCAATATTTCTCTATCTTTTAGGGGAGTAGAGGAGCTAGGAGTGTCCTATCACTGAGCATGATTTAAACAACAATATTCACTTTGCCTAGTGACGTGAGGGTGAACCTCATTTGGTATTTGGGATTGTCTCTTAAGACAAATTTTGAGCTATGGGATAATATCCTCATCCGGCATACACTTGCATAGTTCTTAGAAGTCATCTTGCACTAAATGTTGAAGTTTAGCTTCCCTTTACACAACAGCATGCTACATTACATCTTTATATTTGAGGAATTAAATCTCTCCCTAAGCTATTATATGAGTGCCACCGTATCATAGAGGACATCCTTTTGCTATCAAATATCATGATACTTTTTAGCTTGTGGTTTTTCCCATTGCACTTTTTTGATAGGATTAGTTACCGACTGGGTATGTCCCCACTGTGAGTGGTGATGTTTACCTATTGAACTATAGGGATGGTTAGGTGTGTGCATCATTGTGGTTTATCAATTTGAATCATACTAGCACACTTTTCATTTCACTCCTTTGTGATTTCTACATATAAATTAGGACACTCTTCCAGTTGGTGGTCCTTTTTATAGAAAGTGCACTTTGGGTAATTTGTGCAAACCTTTTGATAGTGGTCTGAAAACCCACATTTATAATAGGTCCTAGGTGGAAAATGATCACCTCCTCATCCTTGCCCTCTTCCTTATCCACTATAGCCACCATTGTCTTGATTATTTGCTACTGAGGTTTGGCTTATGTCATGTGCTTAAGCTTCATGGATATCACTAATCAAATGGTAGTCGTTAGTGTCATGAGTATAGGCATCACAATATTCCAATAGTTAGACACTTTAGTGTTCATAACTCATTATAGAAGAGGAAAAGAGTAGATATCATGTTCTTCATGATATATTTCACACATTTTTTTAAGTACCACATGGATGTTCTTACATGGATAATTACTCCATGTATTCCCTTTAGATTTATAGTCGGTGCACCAAACACTATTATATGTTTCATGTGTGTTATTGGCTATCAACTTCTCAATTTGTGATGACAAATAAGTTATATGTGATTCCATAAAGGGACTAATCCCATTGTTAATTCTCCTAACTACCTTAGCATGGAGAGCATCTTCCAAAGCCTTGCACGGGCTAGTGAATGTTCGTTAAGACAAGGTTCATTGGAAGAGTAGTAACAATCCACCCACAAACCATTGTGCATGCTGAGTAGCATTAATTTCAAATGGAAATTTAGACTTCAATGTTTTGAAAGTTACATCATATTCATGTACACTTTAGGTAATTCCTTGTTTTATGTCCTTAAGCACTGCTATGCTCTATTGTTCAAATTTAAGAATGTCAAACTATTGTAAGAAGGTTATTTTGAGCTGATCAAAATTGACCACCACTTAATGAGGATTGAACTTATAGTACCACTTATGTTTGCACTCCAAAATCATAGTTTCTAACTATGTGGCCTTATATTTAGAAGAAGTGATACCTTGTACCCTCAAAATTAGTTTGTGTTTATTGATATGCTCTGCTGAATTCTCCACTCTTTGATATTTAGGTAAGTGTAGTATCATCTCATAGTAAACCATTATCATTGAGGCACTTGAATGGGTAGTTTTTGGGAAGCTCCAACCCCTATCCCTTGAATAGGAAGTCCACTTCCTCATGTACCTCCTCCTAGTCCTCCTCCAATGCCTTTAGTATTAGTGCTCATGGTATGGGGCACAATAGCTACTTGGTTAACCAAGGTGGGGAATGTATTATGTCCTTAAAGGCTAGGTCCACCAAGCATCCCAAGTTGTGCCATAGGATTCCCTTGAAGAGGGAAAGATAGTGTTAAGTATAAATGACCATCAAAAAGATCAGTTTTAGTATCCCTTACCAGTTTAATTTCTTATTCCAAACTGTATGTATCCATTTTGTATGTGTACTCCATCTGACTCAAAACCATGAGCATGTACTATGGTGGGGGAGTTGGGTTGGTTAGACTTGGTTCCTTAGTTCCTATCATCTATCTTGTTTCTCCTTTGTAGGATAGAAGTGGCATAGAATGTGACTCAAAAGTGATGGGATCCTCATGTGTTTTTGCTTTCCTGTGGCTCCTTATACTACTTGTTGAGTTCTCCCAGTCTCTTCTCATGTTGCTAACTCCTATAATATTTTTTTGAGCTTCATCATAATTCCATTTCCCTAATGCACATTGGCTAGCTACCATTTTGAACCTAAAATATTCTATCACCTCATATTCTCCCCTTCTAAATGTATATCTCATGCATAAGAGGATTTATCTCTCTATTAGTATAGTTTCCAATCTAAGATCAACAAATAACTTCTTAATTTCAAAAGCAAAAAGCTTAAGATAGTGACCATGTGTTTCTCAAAGGAACTGAAACTTGGCTTCTTTAGGGCATGAATAAGAGGTTACAGCATAATCTAGAATGCATTCATTAAAATCTCCTTTCCACCAAAATTTTACTACTCATGTCCATGAGTCTCTAGGTCATGCTAAAGCCCTTTGTCATTCTAGTGTCCAAGACTGCCTCCTTCCAAGATTCTTTGATCATACTTGAGCATATACTATCAACCAAACATATAAGTGAACCAAGACCTCCAAAAAGAAGGTTTCATAGAATAGACTATAGATATTCTTCTCTACCCACTATCATGCAGTGATTCCTGACTCAAGATAAGGAACTACAAAATTATCTTCAACACTGGTAACCCATTCTTCTATATTTTTTAACGTAATATACTTAAACATTTTCCCATGACTATGCTTCAAATTCTTTCGGTCCTATAAATGGAACAAAAATGTTGGGTTATTTTACTTAATTCTAGCTTTGGTGTTGAAGTCTAGCCCAACTAGCTAGCGTATTGGCCCTTTCATGTAAGATTTAAGTCTTGTGTGCTCACCCAAAGTGCATGGGAAAGGACTGATTCCCATAGGTCTTATCACATAGTTTGGATAACTTGTTCATATTCTTCTCTTTATATCAATTAAATGAATATTATATAAAAACATAAACATACTACTTTGATCCTATGAGTTCTAGGTTTGATTAATATCATCACGTAGATTATAGTCATCTTCTATTAATATTAAGTGCCTAGAAAAGAAAATAAGATAAGGTATCTCTCACATAAAAGTCAACACTTAGTTTGTACCATCACTCATAGTAACACCATTTGATATAACCTACTATGTCATATATTAAGCTTAAAGTAAAGATCCATCATAATATCATTCCAAAATTTATTCATTCATCCATCCATCCCTACAATGCTTTATAATAGGGGTATTTATACTTGTTTTTCCCTAACCAAGTGTTTAAAATCATTAATGGCAAGAAGAGTTGGCCAAAAAACTCTCAAAAAATTGAGAGTCATAGTCCTTAATAATTAGTTATTCCTAAATATTTGGGTCTTTCTTCCTCCTATATATTCCCTTTATGTTATATCTTTGTTGTCAAGTGTTCCTCTCTTTGTGGGGCTGATACAAAACTCCCTATCAATAAGGTCAAAGTCACATGTTTGAAACATTCTTCTAACTACTCCTACTTCTCACGTGCTCCCCTAGTCTTTCACTTTTATTTCAAATCCTATGTACTCAAGTTCCTTGTGACTCATTCTCTTCTGATTGGATCCTCTCACATTGGTTCCTTCATGTCATTATCCTCTTGTGCCCTGTAGGTTCTACTTCATGATGTTTTAACACCTATCAGACACACACCATGGTCCTCTCATGCCATGGTCTACCTATGCCATGGTCCTTCCACATTGTGTCAATTACACACCAAAATGGGATAACACTTAGTAAAAATTTTGGGGTCAACATCACCCCACACTATACCCTTAGTCAATCCTAGACTAAGTCATGCTAGCATCCTCCAAAAATTTAGGCCTTGATTTCTCCATTTCCTTCTTCAGATTGTCCCAATGGAAAAATGCCTTGAGAACCTTCATAGTTATTCCCTTTATGGCCTTCTTTGATTCTTTTATCTCTTCAGGTTAGTTGGGGGTCTTGTTAGCCTTCTTGACCTATTCATCTAGGGATGCGGTGGCATCCTTCTGGATGTCTTCTAGTGTAGATACCTTCTTGTCAACCTATCCTCAAAGGGATACAAAATTCATGTTCAGTTATTGATGATGTTTATTTATGGTATCATCCATCGTCTCTACATCCCTAAAGGCTTTTACATGCTCAACACAGTTTTTTTAAGAGTGTAGCATCAACCAATTGTTGCCTTTGAGATTCTTTAGCTTGCATCTGAGCCTCAAAGACATTATTATGGCATGATATATGTGCAAAAATTCCATTCAAAATGGGGATAACCTCCCCAACTCTTTCTATAGTATGTTCTCATACATCAATGGCTATGGTGAAATATTCATCCAACTCTAACCCCTTATCTCATGGTGTGCGTTATTCTTTGCATAGTTTGAGCAGCAGTTCCACCAAGGTTTCCATATTTCCTATAGCATCCCCATCAAGGGCTATGCCATCTACTAGAATTGGGTCTTTATTAAAAATTGTCTTACAAAGGTTTAAGATGCTTGCTTTTACCTTTGTAGCCTCTTGGAGTTGTTTCAATGTGGCCACTTCCTCGGTGAGTGCTTATTTATCTATAACTTCTTTATTATACATGCCTACAATTCTAGCATGTTCCTTTTAGTTTTGCATGCATCATAATCTAAAAAAATATTCTAGCACATTATTTCCATGTCTAATTTTTAAAATGTAGTGCTTTCTAAAAGAGGGGAGATCTTTTGTGGATCTACCCATAGTGGTTTTGATAGCATTGGACCATCTGATCCCAAAGAAAGGCTATCATGTAGGGTTCAAACTCACATTCCTCATTATACATATCAAGTAAGAAGGACATTTCTTTATTTCCATAGTTTCCTCTTTGGAGATGAAGTGCAGCCAAAGATAGAGCATCTTTTCTTGAACACCAAACTAATAACATTCTCACACGTTGCCCATTGCACATTCATCATGATCTTCTGAGGTTTCAGTTAGTCCCTTCCCCTTACTAGGGTCATGCTCAAACTTGGCCTCCTCATGGATACCAATGACCATCTTGATTTTTTCTTCACCATCCCCCTCCTCATTATATTATGTTTAAATATCAAATAGTGAATCATTAGAGGCCATTTTCTCCTTCTGTGTTGGTACCTTAAGCACTTGAAGCATAGTCATGGGAAAAATTTTGAGCATATTACGTAGGAGAATATAAAATAATAGGTTACCAGTGTTAAAGATAATTTTATAGTTCCTTATCTTGAGCCAAGAATCATTACATGGAAGTGGGTAGAGTAGAGTCTTTATAGTACATTGTATGAAACCTTCTTTATAGAGGTCTCAATTCCCTTACACACTTGGTTGATAGCATATGCTTAAGGAAAATCAAGGAATATTTGAAGGAGTTAGTCTTGGATTTTATAACGGCAAAGGGATTTAGCATGACTTGGAGCCCTATGGATGTGAGCAGTCAAATTTTAGTGGAAAGGAGTTTTGAACAACTACATTCTAGAATATGGTGTAACCTCTTATTCATACCCTAAATAATCCAAGTTCTAATTCCTTCAAGAATAATGTGGTCGCTATCTTAAGCTTTTTTCTTTTGAATTTAAAAATTATTTGTTGATCTTGGACTGGAAACTATACCAATGGAGAGATAAATCCTCGTGTGTATGAGCCACACATTTAGAAGGGAAGAATAGGAGTTGGTAGAAGATTATGGGTTCAAAATGGTATCCATCTAGCATGCAATATGAAAACAGAAGTATGATGAAGCTCAACAAAGGATTATAGGAGTTAGCAGTATGAGAAGAGACTGGGAGAACTCAAGGAGTGCTATTATGAGCAATAGGGAAATGGAAACACACAAGGATCTAATCACTTTCAAGCTACATTCTATGCCACTTCTATCCTACAAAGGAAAAACAAGTTGGATGGAAAGAATCAATGAACTAAGTATGAACCAACCTAGATTCCCCACCATAGTGCATGCTCATGCTTTTGAGTTAGATAGAGTACACATACAAAATTAAGATATAGATAATTTGGAATCAAAAATTGAACCAATAAGGGATACTAAAATTGATCCTTTTGATGCTTATTTAGAATTAACACTATCTTTCCCTCTTCAAAGGAATTATGTGTCACAACTTGGGATGCCTAGTGGAAATGGCCTTCAAGGATAGAATACAAGCCCCAACTTGGTTAACTAACTAGCTACTATGTGCCATACCATGAGTACTACTATTGGAGAAACTGGAGGAGGACTAGGAGGAGGCATAAAAAGAAGTTGACTTCCTCTTTAAGGGATAGTGGCTAGAGATTCCCAAAAACCATCCATTCAAGTGCCTTCACTGATGATGGTTTACTATGAGATGACACTACACTTACCTAAATATTGAGAAGTGGAGAATGTAATAAAGTATGTCCACAAATGTGAACTAATTTGGAGGGCACGAGGCATCACCTCTTCTAAATATAAGGCCACATAATTTTCAATTATTATTTTAGATTGCATGCATAAGTGGTACAGGAAGTTTGACCCTTGATAAGTTTATGGTCAAATTTGATTAGCTCAAAATAGCTTTCCTGTAGGAATTTAGCATTCCTAAATTTGAGAAACAGAGCAGAACAGTGCTTAAGGACATAAATCAAAGACTTACCAAATGTGTGCATGAATATGATGCAAGGTTAAAAACATTATTGTCGAAACTATAATTTGAAATTAATGTTGCTTAGCATGCACAATGGTTTATGGGCAGATTTTTACTACCCTTCCAATGAACCTTGTCTCAATGAATGTTTATCAACCTACACAAAGCTTTGGAAGCTGCTCTTCATGTTGAGGCAATTAGAAGCATTAACATTGGGATCAGTCCCTTTATGGAAGCACAAATAGATTTCATATAATCACAACTTGAGAATTTGATATCCAATAATGCACATAAAACATGCAGTGGTGCTTTGTGCACTGATTGTGAATCTGAAGGGTATACACAAAGCAATTATCCATACAAAAGCATTCACATGGTACATAAATAAACATGTGAAATATGTCATGAGGAATATAATGTCCACTCTTTTCCTCTTTTATAATGAGCTATGCACACTAAAGTGTCTGATTAGTTCAAGATTTGTGATGTCTATACTCATAACACTAACGACTATCATTTGATTAGTGACATCCATGAAGCTTGAGTGCACAGCACATGCCAAACCTTAGTAGTAAATACTCAAGACAATGGTAGCTATCATGGATGAGGAAGAGGGAAAGGATGAGGATGTGCTCATTTCCCACCTAGGACCTATTACAAATGTGTGTCTCCAAACCATTATCAAAGGGATTGCCTAGATTACCTAATGTGCACTTTTTGTAAAAAGGACCACTGACTGGAAAAGTATCCTAATTTATATGCAAATATCAATAAAGAGTGAAATGAAAAGGGAACTAATATGATTTGAATTAATAAACCATAATGGCAGGCATGCCCAACCAACCTTATACTTTAACAAGTAAACATTACCACTCTTAGTGGGGGACAGACCTAGTCGATAGTTAATCCTATCGAAAAAGTGCAATGGGAAGAACCACAAACTAGAAAGTATCTCAATGTTCAATAGTAAAAGGATGTCCTTCAAGATACGATGGCACTCATATGAGAACTTTAAGGAGATATTCAATTCTTCAAACATAAATATATAACACAGTATGTTACCGTGTAAAGGGAAGCTAAACTTTGATATATGGTATGGGATTACTTCTAAGAACAATGCAAGTGTATGCTAGATGAGGATATTGTCCCACAGCTCAGCATTTGGCTTAAGAGCCAAACTTAAGTACCAAATGAGGTTCACCCTCACATCATTAGGTAAAGTGAATATCATTATTTAAATCATGCTCGATGATAGGACACTCCTAGTTCATCTACTCCCTTGAAAGATAGATAAATGTTGGTTAATTTTGCCATTGATGGATGGGTTTAGGACATACTAGTAGATATCGACATAGAAGTCAATATCCTCACTAAGGACACTTGGTGAAAAATGTCAAGTCTAGCATTATAGCCTTCACCTCATGTCTTATTCATGTCAAATAAAAATCACATGCATCTTATTAGGGTCCTTAAGAATACAATGGTTGACATACTTGGATTATTATTCAAAGTAAATGTTGGGGTTTTGGAGCTAGATAAAGCTGATGACCACCCATCTCTATTAGGAATATCTTAGTGCTATGAGAATAATGCAAATTTAATATTTAAGAAGCACTACATTAGTTTTTAAAATATTGATTAGTGTGTTATAATACCACTAGATCAAACACAAAGGCCCCGTTAAATAGATATTATATATGTTGATGAAGATATAAATTATATCTGTAATGTTACCACAAGAAATGATGAGTAATGAGATCCCAATCTAGATGGCATTCTTTGATGGTCATATATTCAATCCATATCTGATACTACAAGTAATACATGTAATTTTGGGGTTCATGGTGACTATGACCTCACTGGTATAGTATGCATTACCATCAATATCCAAGAGAATGTGTCATTCCAATTTAATAAATGATATAGGTTCATTTGCCTTATTACTAGCCAAGTCATGAGGGGACCTATCATAGAGACACCACTTTAAAGACTTGATGAGGCTCTAAGGTTCCATGGGCAGATGGAAGTTTGAGACTTCATCTAACACCTTGAATAATTTTACCACATTGATGAGGTTTTGCTAGTTGGGTTATGGTGGCCAACTCTCTTCTAAGATGCTAAAGCATATGTCAAGTAATGTGACATATGTCAATGCATAAGCAAACCTAATTAGAGTGATGTTATGCTTCTATGACCCATCCCCTCTTAGGCTCCCTTTAAAAAATAGACTATTTTAAGATAATGGATAGGTTATCGGTACATCATTGTAGTAGCTGACTATCTTACACATTGGGTTGAAGCTACACTGACAAAGGATTGTACTGCTACTACTGTTGTAAGGTTCATCTAGGATAATATCATAACTTAGCTTGGATGTCCCCTGAGTTTCACCAGTGATCATGGAACCCACTTTTGGAATGAAATAATTTGCATTGTGTTGGTTGAGTTCATGATTGCACACCACAAAATAACCCCATATCACCCACAATCCAATGGAATTGCTGAGGCTTTCAATAAAATCCTAGGTACCACTTTGACAAAGATCTGTAACATTGGCCAAATAGATCAGGATGATAGGGTGTTTATAATAATATGGGCTTATCAAACAACCTTCAAGCACTTAAATAAAAACATGATATTCAACTTGGTGTATGGCAAGGAAGTAGTCCTATCAGTAGAGTTCTTGGTACCATCTCTGTGTATCATGCATGTAGGATAATTAGATGAAGAATCATCTTTAAAAGTGTGCCTAGAAACTTTACTACAACTTGACGAGGCTCGATTCCTCACTCTTTGAAGCCAAAATGTATAAAAATGCAAGAAGAAAGCATGGCATGATCACCATATAAAGAACAAAACATTTTGTCTAGGAATGAAGGTCTTATTTTATGACTCTAAGTTCACACACCACTGAGGAAATATCCACATATATTTAGATGGCCCTTTTATAATACATAGTATTAGACCTACCAGAGCATGTTAGTTACAAAGGATGGATGGTTAGTTCTTTCTTAGGCACTATAATGGAAGCTGACTTAGGCCATATTTCACATCGAAATAGCTAAAGTTTTTGTAATCAATAAGGCTTATGCCATTAGTTTAAGATTTACTAATTTCAATAAAAGTGTTGCCTTTATTTTTCACAAATTTCCCTTTCTATAATTTTGTTTTCAAAGTTTTTTGTTTTTTTCATGGAGGACCATGACACATTTTAGTGTGGGCTAAGAAGTCATGTTTAAAAATTAAAATATGAAAAGTGTAAAAATTACTTAGGCATGTGTGTTACATGAGTACACAAGTTATTAAGGGTGTTCAAGGTACTAAAGGTGCACAAGTCATTTAAGGCATGAAAGGGTAGGTTCTTGCCATAAGTTATAAATTTAAAAGAGACAGTTGTCTCCCACCTTACAAAAAGCATAGGACACAGTTGTCATCCACTTCAAAAAAAGGTGTGATATGGGACGTGCCATTAATTTAGAAATAATAATTATGGAAAAAATCATGCCAATGGCATGATGGGACAATACTATTAATGCATTAATTATAAAAGGCAAGTATCAAAATATGGTGGTCATTAAAGATCTACATTAAATGCCATGAAGAAATGGGTGATGAAAAAGCATTAATGAGGGTAAACCCCTCTTGGATCCTATAAATAGGCAAGTTAAACCCATTTCATACTTCATTTTGCATTTATTTTTGCAATAACAGAGCCAAAGATCAAGCAGCTACTGGAGCCAAAGATCAAGCGACTACCAGAGTTGATTCAATTAAATCCTCAACAAAGTAAAGAGTTTTAATATCCTTATCAAACCACGCAGGTCATTACCAAGTTGAGAAGAGAGATTCCAAGTCTGGTTCATTGGGAAAAGATTTAGTTTCAAAAGTTATAGGTTACAGGTCTACCATTAAAGGGTTCTTAAACTCAAAAATCCAAATCAACAATCTACAACCATGTATTCTTTTGGAAACATTAAATGGTCACACATTAATATTTGGGCTCCTCAAAGGGTAATACAGCCTAAGAAAAAGGCTAAAAGACTTGAAACCTTGCAGACAATGCTAAAAGAAGAAGAGGTGAGTAAAGGAGAGTAGGTTCCAATTAGGGAAGAGACCCTAGAAGAACAAGCACAGCACCTAGAAGAACAAGTACAGAGCACAAGAAGAGAAGAAGAATAGTGCATGAAAGAAGGAAAGGAAAGTATGGTGTGAAAATTGAAGTAGGCCCAATCATCCCCACCCCTGTCTCTATTAATTGAAGAGATACAATATATAGATTTAGTGTTGTGCACAAATAACTAGGTCTCTAAGGTCTCTACTTATATTTTCTTTGAATATAATCATCACCAACTTGGGAATGAGGTTGAGCTCTAGAATAATTATCAAGTAGAAACCACTAACACCAGGAATCAGCTAGTGTATGATCTCATGATCTTCAACCATTTGGATGCTACATGATTGTTCTAGTATTCAACTTTCCCTATTTTTGTAATCCCATGGAATTAGTTCAATTCCTCCTCTCATGCATCCATGAGGATTATATCTACTTTTATAGTCATAGCATGAAGATCACTCTTAAAAGAATCAATAGGGTCATAAGACTATAGTGCTCAAGATTGAGCATAATTGATGACTTTGCTAACACTGAGGAGATACAAAAGACCACCATGATGTTGATGTATCAAAATTAGGGTCATGTCATGCACATCAAGAACCTACAAGATCCTACCCTCAAATTTGAGGTATGAATCATCTTGACCAAGATCAAGGGGACTGATCATTAGAAATAGGTGGATATGGCATACCTCTACATTTTTCATCAGGTCTCACAAGGGATGAAGTATAACTGAGTCATGTACTTCACCCAAAATATTGTTCAACATGCAGAGAGGGCCCACCAAGATTTGAAGTACAAGTTTTCATGGGGGATGATCCTCATCTTAATGGTTTTTGATGAAATTGGGGTATCAGAATATAACTCTAAAATGCTAAAGTGGGTATACCTTCCCACACATAAGTCCCTCACTAAATGCTATAAGGCATTCACTTGCCCTAGCCACATCACCCCCTCATACAAGATCAAGATGAGGTAATGGTTTGATGGGATGAAGGTGGAATTCAAGGATGAGTGGTGCATTCCTAAGGACTTGCCCCCTTTAGTTGCAGAGGAACCACAGTTTATTGTAAAACAACACTTCTCTCTCATGCATATCTAAATGAGCCCATCCAAAGAGATCTTAGAATGGATTAAGTTACCATACACCTTTTTGGCATGGTACTTCATAGACTTTGTTAATCAGATATATGATGTGCAGCCAATCATCTTGTAGGCTAAGAGGATAGATTCAAAGATTCACACTCTCCCTAAGTTATATGTTTATCTAGGTAAGAAGGCCTACATGGAAAATATGGAGACAAACTTGATTGACATACAAGTCAAGCTAACATTGGTTAGGGAAAAAATTCATAAACTATTTTATATGTTTCACCCCTAAAATAACCCACAACATGGAGACCCTAAGGAGAAACTTCCTTCAGTGCCACCTTTAAAGAAGAAGAAGCATCTGGATGTGGGAGCCAGCACAAGTGGGCACTAATCCCCCAAAAATAGATAAAATATTGCAAAAGTATAGTCCTCTAGACCTGTACAATCTTATACTTCTTTTCCACCTCCACCTTGACCTTCACCATCTCCATGTTCATCCCCATATCCTCCTCACACTTCTCCATCCCCTTCATGCTCTATGCCTCCACACTCTTCTCTTCCCCACCCTTCATCTCCTCAACCTACTCCTCTTTCTCTACCACCTTCTCCACCTCCACCTCCACCATCTCCACCTCCACCATCTCCATCTCCACCTCCACCTTCTCCACCTCCACATTCTCCACCTCCAACACCATCTCCCCCAAGTGCTACTACTTCAATATTTTCCCAATAGTAGTCCCAAAGGAAATCACCCTAATTAGAATTCCATAAGGTGTAGGTCCATATCTAGGGATTTTATTTCAATAAAATTCCCTCCTCGATGTGGGATGAGAAAACCATCTCTGATGATTCATTATTTGATGTTGAAACATAATATAAAGAGGAGGGGGATGGTGAAGAAGAAAGTGAGATGGCCACTCATGGCCACTAGTAGCCATGAGGATGCCAAGTTTGAGCATGACCCTAGCAAGGGGAAAGGACCAATTGAGACCTCATAAGAGCATGATGAAGGTGAAATAGGCAATATGCACAAATATTATCAGTTCAACAGTCAAGAAATGATGTTCTATCTTTGGTCGCACTTAATCCCCAAAGAGGAAACTCTAAAAACAAGGAAACAAGTGTCCTTATTACATGATATATACAACAAGGATCATGAGTTCAAACTCCCATAGGACAGCCTTTCTTGGGGCCCAAATGCTCCAGCACTATCGAAACCATTATGGGTAGATCCACAAAATATCTTCCCTCTTCTAGCAAGCATTACATTTTTGAAATTAGGAATGGAAATTGTGTGCCAAAATATTTTATTGGATTTTGATGCACATACGGTTGAAAATAAACATGCTATAATTGTAGTCATGTACAATAAAGAAGTTTTAGAGAAACAAGTGCTTGCTGAGGAAGTGGCCACATTGAAATAGTAGCTTCAAGAGGCCATAAAGGCAAAAATAAGGGTATTAAACCTTTGTAAAATAATTTTAAATTAAAACCTAGTGTTAGTATATGGATGATCCCTTAACAGGGATGTCATAGGAAATATGGAGACCCTAGTGGAACTACTACACAAATTATGTAAGGAGTAACCCACGTCACAAGATGAGGGGTTAGAGTTGGCTAAATAGTTTACCATGGCCATCGACATTTGTAAACACACTATAGAAAGATTCAGCGAGGTTATCCCATTTTGGATGGCATTTTTGTGTGGCTAGCATGCCCTAATAAATTTTTAGAGGCTCAACTCCAAGCTAAAAAATCCCATAAGTAGTAGTTGGTTGATGTTGTGATCTTAATAAAAGATCGTGTTGAGTGTGCAAAATATTTTAGGGATGTAAAGATGATGGAAGACACCATTAATAAACATCACCAACAACTAAATAAGGATTTTGAAGCCCTCTGAGGATAGGTTGACAAGGAGGTCTCTACACTCAAAGAGATCCAGAAGGATGCTACCACATCCATAGATGAATAGGTCAAGAAGGTCGATGAGACCCCCAGCCAACCTGAGGAGATAACTCTGAAGGTTCTCGAGGCAATGTCCCATTAAGAAAATTTAAACAAGGAACTCAAGCAGTCAAAGCCTAAAATTTTGGAGGATGCTAGTGCAACTTAATCCAATATGGATTAAGAGCATAGTGTGGGGTGATGTTGGCCCTAGAATTTTGACTAAGTGTTGTCTCATTTTGGCATAGAACTGACATGGCATGGATAGATCATGGTGTGAGATGACCATGGTGTAGGAGGGCCATGACATGTATTTGATAGGCATATAAGTACCATGGAGTGGAACCTATGGGCAAAAGAGGATCAAGCATGAAGGAACCAATATGAGAGGACCCATTCAAAATAGAATGAGTCACGAGGAACCCAAGGATGTAGGACTTGAAACAAAAGTGAAAGACTAAGGGAGCATGTGGGAAGTGGGATAAGTTGGAATAAATATTCAAATGGGTCACTTTGACCTTATTGATATGAAGTTTTGTACCATCTCACAAAGAGAGGAACACTTGGCAGCAAATATATAGCATAGAGAGAGGATATAAGGGGTGCAGAGGCCCAAATCTTTAGGAAGAAATGATTATTAAGCACCATGAATCTTATTCTATTAAGATTTAATTTGCCAACTCTTCTTGCCATTAATGATTGTAAACACTTATTCAGGGAAAAACAAATATAAATACCCCTATTGTAAAGCATTTTGGGGATGGTCAAATGGATGGAAGAATTCTAGAATGATATTGTGACAAATCTTTACTTTAAGCTTAATAAATGACATAGTAGGTTATATCAATTGGTGTTAATATGAGTGATGGTACAAAATAAGTGTTGAATTTTATGTGAGAGATACCTTATCTTCTTTTGTTTTCTAGGCACTTAATACTAATAGAAGATGACTATAATCTGTGTGATGATATTAATCAAACTTAGAACACATAATATCAAATTAGTATGTTTATGCTTTTATATAATATTCATTTAATTGATATAAAGAGAATAATATGAACAAGTTATCCAAATTGTGTGATAAAACTTATGAGAACTAGTATTTTGCCTTGTGCTTCAAGTGAGCATGCAAGACCTAAATCTTGAATGAAATGGTCAGCATGCTAGCTCATTGGGCTAGACTTCAGCACTAGAGCTAGAATTAACCAAAATGACCAAACAAAGGTTGAATGCATTATTAGGGGTATATATTACTAATAAATTTAGCTTATTATCCTCTTCTTTATGGTTTTTGAATATTTTGATTATATTATTGACTTGAGGAGCCAAATTGACTCTCAAAGAATGAATATAATAAATAATATCATACAACCTAAGAGTTATATCCTGCACATCCTAATCAATGCCTTAGGGAACTTGAATCACTTGTTATTACTCTTTGAAAGTCTCTAACTCTTCTTTGATCTCTTGTTTGGGAATTTCAGTCCCTTCATGTATGGCAAGGATGGCTTTTGTGTGGATCTCCATATAGGAGTTGAGGTCCTCAATATATGAGGACTAACCCTTTTGTCTATTCTACCTCTTACTAAGGGAGTATAGCTATTTTTCTTCCATGATCAATGTCTTGCTAAAGATATCCTAAATTTTTCTCTTCTTCACCCTTTGCACTGATGTTGTAGCTTTATCAAATAGTGAGCTCACTGTTAGTAGTTAAAATATCTTTAGATTGGGCCTTTTAGAGGTCAAGGCTCCTAATTTCTTAGCCCAATATGTAAGAGTAAGTTTTGAAGGATATGAGGGCTGAGCTTCCACTTGTGTATGTTCTTCTAGTTCTTTATCATTTTGTGTGGAAGGATTTGGCATTGCTAGCCAAATGATTTTTGACCAGTCTATGTTTCCATATTGTGGCATTAGATGAACAACAAAGATAGCTTGCTTTCTAGGTGCCCTCTTGGTAGTAACTATTTTGGTTATGTTGATTGGAGTGGAAGAAGGCAAGGGTGAACCTAATTGGGTAGGAGGAAATACAATTGAAGTGATGTATTGGGTAATAGATAGAATGGACAAAGCTAGTTTGGATGGGATAGACTATCAGGATCTAGGAAGCACAACTGATTACCATATACAAGCAATTAACATGCGGAATTAAACCAGAATCACTCAACTAACTAGAATTCAAAAATAACACAAAATATGAGATACAATACCCAATTATATTAATACTCTTCCAGAAGGAAATACAACAAAGAAGATGCCAGAATCTTCTTCCTTACATCTCTAGAGCTCACACACATCTAGAGCATAAACATTAAATCTCTTCAAGAGCTCACTCTCTCTCTTATGGTCCCAAAAATCAACTCACACACAGAGTTGTTGTTCACCTCCAACCAGTCAGTATCACTACTGCTAGTACACTGAGTATACACACATACTCAACCGAGTACACAACGCACTCCAAGTAGATCTTCCATGAACTTGTAACTCAAATGATCTTACTTTGGAAGGATCTACCTTGCCTTCCTCTTTGCTCTCTGACTGAGTACACACCATACTCCAAGTAGATCTCCCCTGATATTGCTCCTTGTTGTGTTGTTGACCTCCCTGATCTTGCACACTTGCAAATCAATCTGGTTCTACACACCTGTAAACCTAGATCTTACACACACATACACCTGCAAATCAATGATCTTACTTACCATGTAGATCTCCAAATGTGGCCTTACACACCTACTGACCAAGATCCTACATACATGAAGAATCCTTTTGATTCTCCAAACTAGCACCCATACTTGGCACTGTGGCACTAGGAGGAACACACCTTGCTCTCTTCACTCTGAAGGAGCTAATTTTTGCTCTCTTACTCTCTAGAACAAATTACAATACAGCCCATGAGTCTATTATATAGATCTCATGTAAACAATAATTAGACACCTAATTACAATAATTAGATCCATAGCTTCAAGTCTATAATTGGCCTTCTACATGAAAACAAATGGTTCGTTAACTAACTGTTCATGCAACTAATAGTTCCAGAATCACACAGACGATTGACATCGGTCCCTATCTGCTTGGAGGTGACCAACGCTGGCCGATCCTTGACCAAAGTCAGTTGCTCTTATCACTATATATGATTGACGTCAGCTGATCAGACTGACATCAGTTGCTCTGCAACTCAGCAACCTCTCAAGAACCTCCTCCATGTTTGTATTAGTGAAGCTTTTAGCTCCACAACCTAACAATATCCCACTTGGAGATAAAAAGCTACACTATACCTGTACTTATACACCATCTAATTTGTTTCTTGGCTTGTATCCCTCTTCAAGCTCAACCCTGAAGACCAACCACCACACATCCTATGGTGCAAACCCTCTCATCCAAGTAACCTGCCACATCTACATCTACAAACCCATGTAGAAAATAACTTGACCCTGCATAACATGTCAACCTACTACTAGTCCTTCTCAGATACCTAAGAATCCACTGAATTGCCCTTCAGTGCTTCTTTCCCAGATCGGCTCCAAAATTTTTGACAGCACCCACTGCTTGGGCAAACTCAGGGAGTAAGCATGTACTCAACCTCATCATGTGATTGGGGACCCTGTTCTATGAACTATCCATCCATAGGTGTGCTACCCTGTTTTGCATCCTACACTACCTTCACACAATCATCTTGTGACAACATCAACTTGTGATCTCCCTATCTCTAGTATTACTCATGTCAAAGAATTTTTTTGCTCCTAAATCCTTCATGGCAAACCACAGAACTAACCTTACCCTTAGCTCAACAAAACCCTGTATGTCTGAACCTGCACCAGGCTCATCCTCCACATACAGCAATAGGATAATGTCACGACCATCATCCACCTAGTAAGACAAACACAATGGTTACAATGGCACTGACTAAAGCCTTGCTTTGTCATCCACCTGTCAAAACCTGTACCACTGTCTTGCAGCTTCCTCAAGACCATATGACCTGGCCTTCCATCTCACATGTCCATTCTCTCTATTCTTTAACTAAGGTATCCATTCATCTCTTAGTGCTTTCCTACCAGCTGGCAACCCTACCAAATCTCTCATTTGGTTATGCATCATGTTCATGCCATGTTCCCACTGTTTCCTAGATCCTTCCTACTTTGCAGTGAGCAACGAGTATAAAGAAGAGGAATAATGAATTTGAGGCTTACTTACCCTTTCAGTCCTCCACATGGGCATCTGAGACACCTTAACAGCTAGTTATCTTCCCAAAATCCATTCCAGTGACCGACCTCGGTCACCACACAGTCTGCATCCAACCGACATCAATTCTATGTGACTATCCAAGTCGCTGATGCCAGTTATCCTACCGATGTCAGTCTCCACCTGCCTGACACCACTGACTCCTCTGGTCTGCACATGACTGACATTGGTACCTATCTATTTGATGTTGGTTACCCTTGACTGATGTCGGTACCTGTGTTCACCTGTGAGTGATAACTTTTTACCCACGAGCTCTCTTTGGATCAAAACCCTGTCAAAACTGCCTTGCTCAGAGATATCCAGTCCCATCCACTGATCTCTGTCCATCATCTCCTCTAAGAACACCAAGGCTTTCTAGTTCTTAAGTTTTTCAAAGACATCTGACTTCCTCTTAAGAACATGCATCTCCTTCTTACTCATGTGACCAAGCCTACAAAGCCACGTCTTCGCAACAAAAGAAGAATTAGTAATACAAGCAAGTAGATAAAGAGTACCTACTTTCTTACCACATGCTAATTCAAGTGTATCCTTGGTAACATTCCAAGAATCCATTGTGAGAATTCCTATACATCTCTCATCACCTAGATTTCCTGAAGAAATTAGTTGCATCTCCATGACTGGGACTTGCATGACCTCCTTCAACACCCACGTGTTGGCCATCTGCAATTTCAGCCGCACTTCCCCTTTGCCAATACTTTGACAAGGCTCACCAACCCCTCTAATTGGGGCTGCATGGAAAGAGGCAACAGAATCTATAAACCAAGATTTTACTTTATCCAAGAAACATCCCAAAGCATCCTATGCAACAACACCTGCAACATCTACTTCTTCAGTTCCTTCATGTTGATATGCAACCAACCAACAATATTTTTTTACCTGCTCTTTCTTTCCATAACACCATAATTGACCATTCATACCTTTGAATTCCTCCATTCTTAGTGTACTTTCTTTTATCATTTCTCTACTTCCACTCAATCAGAAACCCCTAAGAGTGACTTGTAATCAAACACAAACCTGCTCCCTACAACCTTAGCTCTGATACCACTTGATAGAAGTGGTACCAACACCCAAGCTCTGATACCACTTTGTCAGGATCTAGGAAGCACAACTGATTACCATATACAAGCAACTAACATGTGGAATTAAACCAAAATCATAAGTAACTAGAATTTAGAACTAACACAGAATATGAGAGACAATACCCAATTGTATTAATACTCTTCCAGAAGGAAATACAACAAAAAATATGCCACAGTCTTCTTCCTTACATCTCTAGAGCTCACACACATCTAGAGCATAAACAGTAAATCTCTTCAAGAGCTCACTCGCTCTCTTACGGTCCCAACAAGCAACTCACACACAAAGTTGATGTTCACCTCCAACCATTCAGTATCACTACTGCCAGTACATCGAGTATACACACATACTCAACCAAGTACACAACGCACTCCAAGTAGATCTCCCATGAACTTACAACAACCTGCAACTCAAATTATATTACTTTGGAAGGATCTACCTTACCTTCCTCTTTGCTCTCTAATTGAGTACACACCGTACTCTAAGTAGATCTCCCTTGATATTGCTCCTTGTTGTGTTGCTGACCTCCCTGATCTTACACACCTACAAATCAATCTGGTTCTGTACACCTGCAAACCTAGATCTCACACAAACATACACCTGCAAATCAATGATCTTACTTACCATGTAGATCTCCAAATGTGGCCTTGCACACCTGTTGACCAAGATCTTACATACATGAAGAATCCTTCTGATTCTCCAAACCAGCACCCATACTTGGCACTGTGGCACTAGGAGGAACACACCTTGCTCTCTTCACTCTGAAGGAGCTAATTTTTGCTCTCTTATTCTCTCACACAAATTACAATACAGCCTATGAGTCTATTATATAGATCTCATGCAAACAATAATTAGACACCTAATTACAATAATTAGATCCATAGCTTTAAGTCTATAATTGGCCTTTTACATGTAAACAACTGGTTTGTTAACTAATTGTTCATGCAACCAACAGTTCTGGAACCACACAAGCGAATGACGTCAGTCCCTGTCTGCCTAGAGGTGACCGACGTCGGCTGATCCCTAACCAATGTCAGTTGCTCTTCTCACTATATATGACTGATGTCAGCTAATCAAACTGACGTTGGTTGCTCTGCAACTCAACAACCTCCTCCATGTCTGCATCAGTGAAGCTTTTAGCTTCACAACCTAACATACACACTGATGGAATGGAAACCATAGTAGCGAAGGGTGGAGTAGGTGCAGTGGTGGTGGGCACATTCATATATGGGTACATAAAAAATAAACTCTTTGAAATTTCCTATGGAGGAATGAATTTGGATATAATTAGACTAGGGGTGATAGAAACTATGGGGAAGGACATTAAAGGGAAAAGACCTAAATGGGTTGTGATCAAAGGACCCTTACCAGATAGTTCACCTATGATAGGTGCCTTGGCCTTAAGTTCTTGTAGGCTTAATATATTTTCCTACTGTAACTACTCCTCATCTACCTCTTATGTTGGGGGTCTATTGTATGTCTCCCTTAGGATTCCTTTGATATGTCTTTGTGGCTCTGCCTACTTGTGGACTATTGCCTGTGATGGAACAATGTTGAGAATTAGGGCTAAGGAATCCATTATTTCCTCTTCATCAAAGGATTCAAATCATATAATCTCAAATTGTTACCTCTATGCATTGTTTCCTACTTGAGTTAGCTCCTCAACCAACTCTTGCTTGACCTATATCAGTTCAACTATGGAAGCTTGAATTGAGAGCACTAGTTCTCTCTTTCTTGTGTAGAAGCAGGCAGTTGTTCTTCCTTAGCATTTTCATTATGTACATCAATGAGTGGTGCCTTAAATACCAATTATTGTTGGTCCTAGGTTTAGCCCTAAGTTGTTTGGGGATCTTTCCCTCTCCTTCTAGTATCTATGATTGCCTACCACTCTAAAAACTAGAGGATCTCCATCCTATAGGAGTTGTAATCTTAAAATTTGCTTCATTGAGTGTAAGAGATGGATCCACTTGTCTCACTCTCATTAAGTCCTCACTCAATCCTAGTATTGTGTTCCTTTCCTTGACCTCCTCATCAGCCTTGGCATTCAGGAAGAGAAAATCATGATCCATTGGCTCATGTTTATAGGTGAGGCCAATGGTATGAAATTTATTTTGGACCTTTCCATGAGGATCCTAATCTTTGTGAGAAGGATAGGAAATACATATGACTTCCTGGCATTCCCAACCTCCTTGAACTATATGTGAAATTTTTATTTCATTCACCTAATGGTGATGTGGGATCTATGTAATTTAGCCTTCTTATTCTTCATTAATTCTTTATTGATGCCATTCCATATCTTGTATGTTATTTCCTACTCTATTACATTATTTGGAATGAATTTTGAAAACTAAAGAGGATCTACCTTATGACCAACCACCACAATAATTATATAGTCTAAATAGAGCCAGTAATCTCCTATGTTGTTGGAAAATGTTCAAGCTATGTTGAGGGAAATTATTGGTAAAGGGTGGTCATGGATGGCCATTTAGACTTGAGGGTAAACGTGCTCAATGATCTTGGATATGTTTCTTACATATGAATATATGTGGACAAAGGAGTAATAATCACAAATCTTATTCTTAATGACTTTTGTGTTTGGATCCCAAAGGACTCTTCATTGTGTCTATACATATTGCCCATGATCGTGTCTAGTGGATAAGACATCGTGTAGAATATTTCTCCCATTGCCTTTTTATCCTTATGCAAAATTTATTCTTGTATGTGTGCACTAATCACTTCCCCCAAACCGTAGCTTTGCTTTGAGGTACTTAGTAGGTCTAGTAGGGGAACCCACTTTAGGTGTATGAAATATATACTAGCATGGTCAAAAAGTATTTTTAGTAGTGCCATTCCCACATCAATTCCTAGCCTAAAATAGGTGATGGGGGTGGGGCTCTTGACATGTTATTTCAAAGTGAAACTTTCCCTAGGGATAAGCCACCTTTATAACACCCATTTTGCATTATTTTACTTCTTCCATGTAGTAACAATATGTAGATTAAAACTAACATCTATAATGGGTAGGGTCAAATACCAATTAAATGTCTTGCCTATTATATATGTGATAATAGTGTTATTGTTGACATAGTGAAGGTATCCTCCATCCATTATTCTCCCTTTGAAGAAGATGCCCCATAGTAGATCAATGCACGACATAAACTTTGGATTTGCGGCTGCATAGTATAGGACTTGACATTTGAAAGTGAGCAAGTCCTTCACCGGCTGCTTATTTTCAATTACAATGACCTCTTCAAGTGATAAGGAGTCTACATTTTCCAATACTTCCCACAATTATGAGTAGTTTGGATAGCATTCATTGAATTTAGTAGCATCAAACATAGTTTGTAGTTACTCTATAGAATCCTTAATAGAAAATCTAGATGCTGCCAAGGCTTCTTTGTAAGAAATGGATGATGATGCCATAGAGATTTGACTAGTACTAGTATGTTCCAAGCTTTCAATAATGGCATATATTCACTAAACTAAATTTTTAAAATTGTAAATCACTCTAGTATAAATTAGGTATTTTGGGATCACTTGAGGATAAAGTTTACTCGAGCACAAAGATGGAAAGATGTGAACTTGAATAGGGGTTTGATGTAGATAGATTTCTTGCATTGATTTATTGTTCATGCATCATTTTAATCATTAACATCTATGAGCTCACCACTTTCATTAAATTCAAATTTGACCACCTGTCCTAGTGTATATGTCATGTAGTATGCCTTGTCATTCAAGTTGCCACCATGTAACATTCTTTCTTTTTCCATGTGTCATTGTATAGACCAGTCAATAGAAGTCAAAATTTACTTTTAGACCAAAAGACTCTAAAGCATAGAATATCCTTCGAAAAGATTTGTTCTGAAATATTTTATCCCAAAGTTTCCAAAACAAAGTCGTTGATGAGTAAAGCTGTTGAAGGAATCCTTTCGATGAAATCTTTTTGAAGCAAATTTTGTCAACAGGAAAGTTTCTAACATAAAGCCACCAATGAGAAAGTTTTTGAAGAGAATCTTTCTGAAACAAACCTTCTGAAATGAAATTTTTGGAAGAGAATCTTTCTAAAATGATAGTTCTTGAAGACTAAGTCTCCAAAACAAAGTTGCCGACACAAAGTTATTAATGAATAAACTCTGAAGATTTCACAAAGAAATATTTCCATCCAAAAACTTTATGAAATAAATTTATTGATGAATAAGCTCTAAAAACTAAATTTGCCAAAGTAAATCCTTCTAAATGAAATCTTTCTGAAGTGAATGTTGTCAATGAAAAAGTTTTTGCATAGAATATTTTTGAAGAGAAGTGTCTAAATGAAAGCTTCATAAGTCTATACTTGTCGAAGACCAAATATTCTAAAGACTAAATACTCTAAAACAAAGTCAAATTCCTATCATACAAAGTCATTCTTTCCATATTTTTCATTAATAGGTTAGTCTAAATAAGTGTTTCCAGATGCAAAAGTATACCATAACATGATTCAATGTTATAAGCACCAATTTTCTATAGATAATACAAGTATCATAACCCTAAAAAACTCATAGGTACCCCTCTAAGATATTCATTACTTCCAAATACAAAGGGGTCCACACTTTTCAAATAAAAATATAGGGTGGGGTGTGTTGTGTTGGATGAATATTTTGTCGTCAGCTAACTAATATCAAAATGGGTATATCAACCACAGTACAAGGATATTTATACGGCAAAAATTGTGGGTTTATCACATCCTAATGAGATAAATCTCTCCTCTCATCAAGGGGAGGTTCCCTATAAATCACTTATATATATATATATATATATATATATATATATATATATATATATATATAGATGGTGTTATCCTACCCTGAGTATTATTTTCTACTTATATATATATATATATATATATATATATATATATATATAAGTAGAAAATAATACTCAGGGTAGGATAACACCATCTATCTCTCTTTTTCAAAGATGATGTTCACAAAAAAAAGAGAAATCTTGGTTGATGACTGAAAGCATTCCTCTTCTTTCAGAAATGTTATTTAGCAAATAACAAAAAATCTTCTCGAGTAGTAACTAGGTCAATGAAAAACCCATGAAAGCACAAAGTCTTTCATTGCTTCTCTCACTGATCTGAAATGTACGTAATAGTAGAGTGAAGTAAAGCTTAAAGTCTTCATCTAAAACTACAACAGATAATAAGATCATAAAGGATAAAAGTAGCTCAAAGTCTTTCTAATATCCTTTAGAATGTCTTCAGATAATTTCCACACACACTTTGCTTATGTAATCAAATAGATGAGAGATTATTAGGAAAGAGAACATTAGAACGATTTCCTAAATAACACAAATTATTTCAACACAAAGTCTAAAAATAACCTGCTTCTCATTCGTTCAAAAAAATATGATTTACAAGCTAAGATCAAAGTCTCAAGAAGTATCTCAATTTTGGTAGAGTTTTTGCTCTCAATTATCTAGAGATATCTTTACAAAAGATGCTCCCTCTATATATATATGGAAAAAACCTTCAAAATTGAGAAAAGACTTAAATATTAAAACCTAGTCAAAGATGAGTCTCTATTGACTTTGGGACTTTTTTGGATTTTTACATGTATTTACACATAAAAAAAGTACATGTGCAAATGTCTCAAGTTAGTTACAAAGTGCATTTTGAATAAAACATGGAAGAACAACTTCATTTTTTATTGCCAATCTTCTTCATTTCATGGCTGAGATTGCTTGATTTGTTTCTTTTTATGAACTCGGCCATATCCATGTGCCCAATCTCTGTATCCTTAATGTCATCAAAATTAGAAGCAACTGAGGTGATTGGAAAAACACCTTGATACTTGTACTTCATTGTCTTTGACTTTTTCAGAGAAACTTCAGTGATTTGAGAGAATTTTTGTTGAAAAGACGTCGATGAAGAGGGATCCTTTAGAGAAACTGCAATAAGAATCATGATTGTGTAATCAAGGAAAAAATTAGTAATCTGGAAAAACTGCACGTTTGATGATCACGATTAGGGAAATGCACTTGAAAGGGATGAGGTGTGAGTAGGTCAAAAAGTGAAAGGGACGCAGGCTCAAAAAATAGGAAAATGAAAATTTTCTAGACTTAGTAAAAATGGGGGGAAGGTATGCATGGGCAGCAAAAATTGTTGCCCTTGCATGTTGAAGTGAAAAGAGAGAAAAAAATGCAAGAGCAGCAAAAATTGTTGCCTTTGCATAAAAGCTGAAAAATATGCAATGCCGGCAAAAATTGTCGCTTTTGCATAAAAGCTAAAAAATATGCAATGGCAACAAAAATTTCTGCTTTTACATAAAAGCTAAAAAATATGCAATGGTGGCAAAAATTGATGCCTTTGCATGTAAAAGCAAAAACAACACTAACTCTTTAAAATTTATCAAAATTTTGACATTTTGATCGCATTGAAATCACAATAATTTTCACGTTTGCTGGAAAATCGTAACGAATTAAGGTCACAAAATTTTCAAAGACGTCAGTCAACAAAATTTGAGATCAAGAGAAACTTGCCTCAAAATATGAACCTAGAGTGAAAAACACAAAATAGACAAGTTTCATAGGGGTTATTCCAAAAACAAGCGTAGCTAATTTTGAAAACAATAGCTAGCTCTTGTTGGGAAACTTCCATTGATTGTAAAAATAATTAAAGGGAGTAGAAACCAAAATCTCCAGTGCCTTCATGCATGCCATTGAGCTATGGAGTCATGTTACCCCAAAAAGAAAGACTCCAAAAAATGAAAATGAAAAGCACAAAATAGAACTAAAGACTATACAAATGTACATATGTACAGGTGAACTTATCTGATACGTCAAAAATTGAAGTGATTTAGATGTTGCCCATTGTGAGACAATGAAAATGGCATTCCATCCTGATAAATTAGTAAGAAATTATTTTGTCCCCAGAATCGGTGATAGGCAAATGGAACTCTCCACCAGGAATCACATTTTTTGTGCACTCCCTTTGGTTCTCTCTTCTTGCCCCATGGTAAGACGTGGTCTCCAATCTGAAAACCATAAATCTTTGCTTTCTAAGGTGAAGAGTTCTCTTCCTAACTTTGGCACACAATGGTATGGTCCACTACCATAGCTTGTTGTTCTTCTGGTTCAGTCTAGCACATGATTTGATTGTCAGCATCAAACTCCTTATAAAACATCAGTTTAGCATCTCTTTCAGTGTGAAGGAGTTTGACACCTTTGTCTTGAGCAGCCTTCAACTCGAGTAACAAAGATTCATACTCAACAGTGTTATTGGTGTTACTAAACTACAACTCATGTGGAGCAATAATATCCCCTTGAGGAGATATAAACACCATCCTAGCTCTAGCACTGGTAGAGGAATTGTTGCCATCAAATTCTCAGATCCAAACATCATCAAAAATTGATCTTCTATTAGATTTTTCTTCATTAGAGATGAAAGATCATTTTTCATCTGTACTACACCCTATTGATTCTTCTAATGTCTTGTTTGAATCAATTTTTAGCTTATCACCTATAGGACTTTCATCTACTAAAACATGAACATCCTTTGTGGTTAAGAAGTAATTACCCTTGCCTGAAGACTCAAATAGAATCTACACATCAGGTGTTAATATCTGAGTGACAACATATTTTACCTCCTTTTCAAGGAGTAGCCTCTTCATGATGCCTTTGACAGGGATCCTTGCCTCAGACAGGTCCATGCTCAACTCCCCTCCCACATCCTTGCATAAATTTCATCCCAATAGAATGTCATATGAGGTTGAAACATCAGCCACTAGGACTGTCATCTTGATTCTATTTTCTGGGAATGCTGCAAATACAAATTGGGCATCCTTGATCTATCCCAGTAGTGGCACTTATTTTCTCTCCATGGAGAAACATCTTCGAAATGTATTGGTCAGTGTGAGACCAAGAGATTCTACCACTTTGGCAGGTATGACATTGTCTGAAGCACCAGAATCAATGATGCAGTTGCTTAGCTTGTGACCATTTATCAATAGGAAACATAGAAAGGCTCTATTTTCCTAGGGGCAACAGGAGGAGTAATGACAAGATTTTTTTAGATGAGCATGTTCCTTGGGGGATCATGAGTTACCTTTATAATCTCTTGTCCTATAGGGACAGTTGTATTCTTCACACACTCCACCAACCTATCCAACTGCTCAGGGTTAACTTGTAGGAATTCAAATTCAGTCATTTGAATTTTGGTTTTCTTGACATGGTCAATTATGTCAAATGACTGAAATGGACTAGGAAGAGAGGATGGGATTTCACCCTTTAGGTTTTTGGGAGGGGGAGGACTGGCCTGTGAATTTGAAATTGAAGGTGCAGAAATGTTTGGGGTACTTACTTTTTTAGCAACCACCGGGTCCTTTGGCTAGAAAGGTAGAGTGGTTCCATGCTTAGCAATTAAAATTGTTGGTTGAGGTTACTCCTCTATTCTTTTTTTATTAGCTTGCTGGGATGACTAATTCTTAGACCAGGTGAACATAGCATATGACCCCTCCTCTACTTCACCTTCACTTCTAGGTTCATCTTAGTAATTCAAGAAATTAATGTTGGAGTTGCCAGTTGATTCTTCTTGGTCCTCCACGAAGAGATCAGCATCATTTTCTTACTCAAACTCAGGTTGAAAAGATAAATCATGTTTAATTTTTAGATATCTAACTATTGAATTGGTTAGAGGTGCTTCAAGGGTGAGGTTCCTCTATGGAGGAGGAAGATGATTTGGCTACCCTTGATTCCTGGTAGCATTGCCTTGGTATCCCTGATTAGGGAATGTCTTCCTTGGTATATTTCAATTAGGAGGAGTAGACATATCTTGGGCCATTTGTCTTTTCAAGGCTAGCAGTTCATTTACCAATTTTTGCACCATTTGATCCATAATGCCTGTAGATGGATACTCAGAAGATGAAGAGAATTTACCTCTGTTAGGATCTCTCCTTATCTTTCCTACCAAGATAAGGTCATCTTCTACCTCAGTATCCAAGTCTAGAGTAGTAGCAAGGTCTATGTGGCCAGCACGTCTCAGTAGAAAACTCACTTCAGGTAGTTGTGAGTTGATGAAGAAGCATTTGAGGTTTTTAGGTGTTGGCTAAGCAATTACAGGAATTTAGTTCCTCAGCTTGTCAAACTTTGCTATGAAATATCTCATAGGTTCATGAGGTTCCTTCTTCATCTATGTGAGCTAGGAAAACAAGTCATGTGCATCTTTTGTAAGCTTGAATATAGCCTCAAATTTAGCTTTTAGTGTGTCCCAATCAATCACTGACCTAGCTTGCAGATGATAGAATCAATCTATAGTAGTGCCTTATAGTGTTTCCATGAAAAGTCTGACTGCCACGTCTTCAAATTCCAAACCTATCACACCATAGGCTATACTAAAGGCTGTAATGTGTTCATCAAGATGAAATTTCACATCACCAAAGAATTTGGGGAAATTTTTCCTTGAACTATGCAGAAGTTCATGTAGAGGTGGAGTCAAATTTAGTGGACCAAAAGAGTTACCCCAGGGGCCTTGAGCTGTCATGATTGGATTATGAAAAGAAGTGATAACAAATTTGGGTGGAGTATGTATAGGTAAAGCTCTGGTGATAGCAGAAAAAGAAGCTCTACCTTGTATTGGTGACCCAATACGGATGGGAGTAACACTCCTAGATTGTTGAACTTGAGGTTGTGGAGGAAACAAATCAAAATTTCCTTGCTACACCAACTCAAAGACTGGGTCAACAACACCTTGGGTTCTCTGACTTTTGGTATAATGTGGAGTTACCAAATTTTAGGATAAAAATGAGAAAAAACTAGTCCTACTTCAGCTTGAAGCTTGAGGCTTCAAACTGTTGTTCTTCCTCAGTGAATCTGGTTTGCAGACCAGATAATAATGGGAACAGATAAGGCTATAATGATAATGGGTAAGACCTAAATGAGAGTCACTAGAGTATGTAATGGATAAGGATAAAAACTATTTGTTTGAGTCCCTAGCGGAGTCACCAAAAGCTGTTGGGTGAATATTTTGTCGTCAGCGAACTGATGGCAAAATGGGTATATCAACCACAGTACAAGGAGATTTATATGGCAAAAAGTGTGGGTTTACCACATCCTAATGAGATAAATCTCTCCTTTCATCAAGGGGAGGTTCCCTATAAATCACTTATAAGCTATATATATATAAGCAAAAAATAATACTCAGGGTAGGATAACACCATTCATCTCTCTTTTTCAAAGATGATGTTCACAGAGCAAAAGATAAATCTTGGTTGATGACTGAAAGCATTCCTCTTCTTTCAAAAATGGTATTCAGAAAATAGTAGAAAATCTTCTCTAGTAACTAGGTTGATGAGAAACCCATGAAAGCACAAAGTCTTTCATTGCTTCTCTCACTGATCCGAAACGTACGTAACAGTAGAGTGAAGTAAAGCTCAAAGTCTTCACCTAAAACTACAATAGATAATAATATCACAAAGGATAAAATCAACTCAAAGTCTTTCTGATATCCTTTAGAATGTCTTCAGATAATTTCCACACACTTTACTTATTTAATCAAATAAATGAGAGATTATTAGGAAAGAGAACATTAGAATGATTTCCTATATAACACAATTATTTCAACACAAAGTCTAAAAATAACTTGCTTCTCATTTGTTTAAGAAAATATGATTTACAAGCTAAGATAAAAGTCTCAAGAAGTATCTTAATTTTGGCAGAGTTTTTGCTCTCAATTATCTAGAGATCTCTTTACAAAAGAGGCTCCCTCTATATATATAGGGAAAAAACCTTCAAAATTGAGAAAAGACTTAAATATTAAAACCTAGTCAAAGATGAGTATCTGTTGACTTTGGGACTTTTCTATATTTTTACATGTATTTACACATAACAAAAGTACATGTGCAAATGTCCCAAGTTAGTGACAAAGTGCATTTTTAATAAAACATGGAAGAACAGCTTCAATCTTTATTGCCAGTCTTCTTCATTTCATGGCTAAGATTGCTTGATTTGGTTCTTTCTACAAACTCAACCATATCCACGTGCCCAATCTTTGTATCCTTAATGTCATCAACATTAGAAGCAACTGAGGTGATTAGAAAAACACCTTGATACTTGTACTTCATTGTCTTTGACTTCTTCAAAGAAATTTCAGTGATTTGAGAGAACTTTTGTTGAAAAGACGTCGATGAAGAGGGATCCTTTAGAGAAACTACAATAAGAATCGTGATTGTGTTATCAGAGAAAAAATTAGCAATCTGGGAAAACTACACGTTTGATGATCACGATTAGGAAAATGCACTTGAAAGGGATGAGGCGTGAGCAGGTAAAAAAGTGAAAGGGAAGCAGGCTCAGAAAATAGGAAAATAAAAATTTTCTAGAGTTAGTAAAAATGGGGGGAAGGTATGCATGGGCGAAAAAAATTGCTGCCCTTGCATGTTGAAGTGAAAAGAGAGAACAAAAAATGCAAGAGCAGCAAAAATTGCTGCCTTTGCATAAAAGCTGAAAAATATGCAATGGCAGCAAAAATTTCCGCTTTTGCATAAAAGCTAAAAAATATGCAACGGCGGCAAAAATTGCCGCTTTTGAATAAAAGCTAAAAAATATGCAATGGCAGTAAAAAAATTTGCCTTTGCATGTAAAATAAAAAACAACACTAACTCTTTAAAATTTATCAAAATTTTGACATTCTGATCACATTGAAATCACAATGATTTTCACATTTGTTGGAAAATCATAACGAAGTAAGGTCGCAAACTTTTCAAAGACATTAGTCAACAAAACTTGAGATCAAGAGAAACTTGCCTCGAAAGATGAACCTAGAGTGAAAAATATGAAATGGACAAGTTTCGTAGGGGTTGTTCTAAAAACAAGCGTAGCTAATTTTGAGAACAACATGTTGAACACAATAGAACTAGGCTTTGACCTTTGACCTCCCAAAATGGGTAGATTATTTATTGACCTTAGAACAAGTTTAAGTTTGGATTTGGAAACAAGATAACTTTTTTTGATGTTAGAATAGAATTGACTTTGATTAACCTTGAAATAGTTTGACTATAATTGATACCTAGCTTCAAAATTATTTGATTATAATTGAAATAAAATTGATGGCATAATGACACAATTTGGACAAGATCCAGAATTTGGTTTTGAATTGGTTTGAAGTTGTTATTGGGATTGGTATTAGGGCTTGATTGAAATTGGACAGCCTAACGGTGTGGTTTAAACAAGAAAGTTAGGCATTTGGATAATTTTTGACATGTCATGAGTAAATTTTGACGCAAAATTTTGGTATAGCAATATCTTGTTGTGTGAGTATGCATTGGAATATGGTTGGACTTTGGACTTGGTTTATTTGATAGATTTGGTTTTAAGTGTAAATAAGGTTTTGACATAATAATCAAACATCAACACACAAGAATTATAAGGCAATTATAATAACTGAAATAGGTTTTGCATCACATTAATTTAATCCTCTGATATACTCACTTTGAGAGAGGATTATTGATGTAGATCTTGCACAAGATTCTTTCTCTTATCCTTGAATAAAGGATCACTTCTTGAGTTTTAGGATTAAGAAACTATGTATCATGCATAAGTATAGGACCTCTGAATTGTTTTAAGAACATAAAGTATTTATCTTTTTTAGGAGAGTTTCTAAAAACTCCCTATATCCCTTTGGAAACTATCTCAAACACCTACTTTCCTCTTATGCCACTCTGCCAATGCAATACTCCATCCTTATAGCCTTGTTTGATGGTTAATGCCCTTGTAAAAAAAAATTACAAACTAATTTGAATTGACAATGTGTTATTATCCTTTACCATATTGTAACACACTTATATGTCAATTTATAATACCTATCTCACTCTCCAAGTCCACTTTCTCTCTTATAGGCTTCCAAAGTAGGCCTCTTTTAGCCCTTTCTCCACTCCACTTTATATAATTCCATACTACCATGTCCATATAGTCTTATAAATGTGTAATTAAATTTTGGCATGTCAAAATATACTATACCACAAAAAAATTCAAATTTTGGTTAGTTAAATCTTCCCCAAATGAACAAACCCTAGTTTAGGGCTTACCAAACCCTATCATAGGCTGAGGGTGGTTAAAATTCAATATCTTGGTCTAGAAATAGTTTCATGGAAAAAATTGGGATGGGTTAGCTCTGTATAGACAAAACACAAATTTTTAAGTTAATAACCTTCGTCTCTTAACACTCATATCAATCTCCAACAATAAATCTCAGTCATTCTTGATTGTGCTCTATGACAGAAAATAGGGGTTAGCCAAGGTTCCAATATTCATCACCATTAGTCTCCAAACCTTATGATGAGATTCTTCCCATCTTATTTTAAACTATTAAACCCTTTTCTATCATATTTTAATCAAAACAAGATTCAAGTTCAACGTTCCCAGTTTGCAGAACTCTGTATTATGGACAAAGGGTTAGTAATAGACAGGGTTATCACTTTAATGGGAGAAGTTTAATCCTTTAACAGTTATATATTGAAAAAAATACACTCTCCTTGTTCTCACATGTTTCTTACTCCTATCTCTCCATATAATTAAATATCAAAAGGATCCATGCTAAACCAAATTATTTACATAAGGTTGTATATGCATATTCCCTGTCATTACACCTGGTTGTCTCTACAAATGGGACTATTTGAAACTTCTCAAAAATTATCCTTAAATCAATTTAGTGACTATAAAGAAATCACAACCAAAATAGTTCAAATTATCAAATCACTTACCACTAGAGGATCCAAATACACATCATACCTCTATTCACAGCCATGCAATGTCAAAAGCACACAGAATTATCATATCTCAGTCTTTATTACTTCAAATTCACTATTTATATGTCCATTATTTTTCTCATTCAAATGGAATACACTAGTACCATGACAAAACTAACTCTACCAATCTCTTACAAGAATCATAACTGAATCTTGAAGGCAATTCCCATGTTGGGTCATTGAATTACATTACAATGTTCATGTTTCTTCAATATGATTAATATATGACCATGCCTATAGACTAAGAACATAGTAATGATAGTTTTCATTATCCTACAACTTATTATACATGTTTCTATACTTTGACACCTTTATACAATGCATGGAAACCCTTCCACAAGGTTTAAAAATTCAAATTTTTAAATAGTGGTAGTTTTGGAGGGAAAATCCATAATTCAAATTTTATACAACTTTTCCTCACCTAAATCACACCTAAGACAAAATTAGTACCTAAAGCACCTATGAAAAATATAAAAGACAAATTAAATCCAAAATTGAGTTCATTTTTGGGTCCATATAGGATGCCCCTGCATCACATTACCAAGCTGAAGAAATTTTGCCATAGGAATCAATTTGGTGCATGTTCCTCTTTAGTTGCTTTGTACCTCCTGATAGAAGGTTGTTACTACTACTTTCCTCTCATGAAGGTGAACATGTTATTGGGCCCCACAATTAGGCCTCCTCTAGTTATTTATCCTTAATGGTGTACCTGCACATGCAAAAAACTTGTTAAAGAAATCATAGTTGATGTATGTTACTACTTGCTTTGGATGTGCATACCATGCTTCCATTCCTTCAAACTAATCCATCACAACCTTCCTTCCATAAGACACTACTACTTCAAATGTATCTTCTTTGTCCTTCACCCATTCTCCTTTATTGGTACCTCATGCATATCAACTCTTTGGTCCTTGTATGCCATTTGTTTGCATAAATGTTTGGTTTACTATTGCATATCATCTTCATAGCTACCCTATACCTCATACATACACAAGGACTTCATATTATCTTTCACATTCTCATTATCTTGACTCAACACTCTCATGTTATTTCCTTCACTTTGCTATCCTTCTTGGACCTATTGTAAACTACTCATCTCTTTTTCTTCTCATTCCTTTTCAAGGCTATTTCTCATGCATTAGAGCTTGCCTATTATGCCTTATATGAATTCAAAACTAGAAATATTTACCAAATGTTGAGACAAAATTAAAACCAACTCATTCACATATTTGCTTGAAAAAGTTTTAATTGATAAATGTTCACATTTTTCAACTTGAGTTGCCTCAATCTCCTTGGGTTGTTCATCCATCTTCACATCTTCATCCTATTACTAAACTAACTCCTTATAACCTAAAACCAATACCTTAAAAAAGACACCAAAAAAAAATTCATCATTATTCAAAGGCAATAATGTATGCTTGACTCCCTTGTGCTCCAAAGAATAGGTGTTCTTCACCCCATAATGACTAGTTGACCTATCAAACTGCCAAGACCTTCTTAGCAATACATGACAAACATCCATGGGGATGATATCACACATGACCTGAACCTTATAGGTTCCAATCTAAAAATATACTAAGCAATTTTCATTAACAAGCACACTATATCCTTTCTAAAGCCAAGAAATTTTATAAGGTGTAGGATGAGGTAATCTTTTGAGACCAAGTTTACTTACCATCTCATTTGAAACCAAGTTGTCTATACTTCCTAAGTCTATTATCATCTTACAATATTTACCATGGGACTTACATGTTGTTCTAAAGAGTGTTCTTCATTGGGTAGGTTCTTTCTCCTTTGGTGGCTTCAATAATGTCATCCTCATCAAGAGAGACTCTCCTTCTTCAGGTGCTTCTATATGTGAAACTGATCCAACACTTTATTCCTCTATAGTCTACACCACTTGATTTATGCTCTCATTTCTATAACTCCTTTTTTGTTGCTCCTCTGGACACTCCCAATACTTATGACCTACATACTTGTTGCATTTTAAGCATCTTCCTATGAAACCACTAGTCCTTCTTCTTCTAGATGCATCTCCACACCTGTAGTATGGCCTCCTACCTCTATAACCACCTCTCGGTTGTGTTTCATGTCTTTGTCCATTACTTTTACCTTCTTCATATGAATTCTTGTTGTCATATTCTCCTCTTCCTCTCACTTGTTTACCTCTTCCTCCTACTTGCTATGTATGCCTTCTTGTCAACTTCTCCTCAACTTTCAACATTACTTGGTATGATTCTTTAACTATTTTTAAAGTCAATATATTGATCTCATCTTGTATGGAAAACTTGAGACCATTCAGGTCCCTTGCTACCTTCTCATCATCCTCTTCTAAATTTCCTATTATAATTATCAACCTATGAAACTCTTATGTATATTCATTCACTGAATGTTCTTTTTGGCTAAGATTTTTCAATCTCTTAAAAAATGTGTGTGGTAGTCCTTGGGCATGAACTTTTCCTTCATCTTCATCATCATCCTATCCCATGACTAAATTTTTGTCTTACCTCTTCTCCTTCTCTCTCCCTAGATTCCATCCCACCACAAAGAAGCATGTCCTCTCAATAATGTGACTAAAATTTTCACTTTCTTGGTGTCATCCACATCCTCATACTTAAAATATTTATCCATGGCTGTTATCCAAACCACCAACACATCCACATTAAGATTACATTCATACATTGGCACATCTAGCTTTGGTTTTGAGCCCATTTTCATCATGTCTTTGATCAATGTTTTCTCTAATATATCTTCTCTCTATTCTTCCTCTTTTTCTCTAGGATATTTCTCTTCTCTATCACTGTCATCTTCAACTATGACACTTCTTCTTTGAGCTATCTCCATGGCTGCCATTCTTGCTTGTATATTCCTCATTTCAATGACCAAATTTTCCACATTTTACTGCATTTTTTGAGTTGTTGTAGGTTTACTTTGCCTTGCTACCATTTTTTCCTTATTATCTTATCCTCTAACCATGCTTATGCTCTGATACCAAAATGATGCAGAGATTGCACAAGATTATTTCTCTTGTCCTTGAGCAAAGGATCACTTCTTGAGTTTTAGGCTTAAGAAACTATGCACCATGCATAAGTATAGAACCTTTGAATTTTTTTAAGAACATAAGGTATTTATAATACTTATTATATTCTATAACAACTCCCTATATCCATTTTGGAAATTGTCTCAAACACCTACTTTCCTCTTATCCAACTCTGTCAATGCAATACTCCATCATTATAGCCCTATTTGATTGTTAATGCCCTTGTATAGAAAAAATATAAAATAATTTGACTTTATAATATTTTATTATCCCATACCCTATTATAAAACACTTATATGTCAATTTCCAAGACCTATCTCACTCTCTAGGTCCACTTTCTCTCTTGTAGGCTTCCAAATTAGGACTCTTTTAGCCTTTTCTCCATTCCACTTGATAAAAGTCTATACTACCAAGTTTGTATGGTCTTATAAAAGATTAATTAAGTTAGGGAATTCAAAATATACTATACCACAAAATTTGGCTAATTTTTGTTAGTTAAATCTTCCCCAAATGAACAAACCCTAGTCTAGGGCTTACCAACCCTATCATAGGCTGAGGGTGGTTAAAATTCAATATCTTGGTATATAAATAGTTTCATGGAAAAAAACAAGATGGATTATCTATATATAGACAAAACACAACTTTTTCATTCAATAACATTAGTCTCTTAACACTCAAATCAATCTCTAATAATAAATCTCAGTCATTCTTGATTGTGCTCTATGACAAAAAATAGGGGTTAGCCAAGGTTCCAATAGTTTTTCTTCACCAACAGTCTCCAAAAACTACAAAGAGATTCTTCCAATCTTATTTTAACTTCTTAATCCCTTTATATCATATTTAAATCAAAAAATATTCAAGTTCAACATTCTCGATCTGTATAACTCTGTATTATGGACAGAGGGTTAGTAATGGACAGGGTTATCACTTCAATGGGACAAGTTAAATCCTTCAATAGTTATATATTGAAAAAAATAAACTCTCCATATTATCATGTGTATCTTACTCCTATCTCTCCATAGAATTAAATATGAAAAGGATCAATGCTAAACCAAATTATTTATATAAGGTTGTATATGCATGTTCCCTGTCATCATGCCTGGTTGTCTCTACAAATGGGACTATTTTCAACTTCTCACAAATACTCCTTGAATTCATTTATTTAATATAAAAAAATCACAACCAAAATAGATCACTTACCATTGGAGGATCCAAATACACATCATAACCTCTATTCACAGCCATGCAATGTCAAAAGCACATAGAATTATCATATCTCAATCTTTATTACTTCAACTTCACTATTTATATGTCCATTATCTATCTCATTTGAATGTCATACACTAGTACCATGCCAAAATTAAATCTAATAACCTCTTACAAGAAGCATAAATAAATCTTGAAGGCTATTTCCATGTTGGGTCATTGAATTACATTATAATGTTCATGTTTTTTCAATATGATCAATATATAACCATGTCTATAGACTAAAGAACATAGTAATGACCATTTTCATTATCCTAAGACATTTTAGACATGTTTTTATAATTTTAAACCTTCATACAATGCATTGAAACCCTTCCACAAGGTTTAAAAATTCAAATTTTCAAATAGTGGTAGTTTTGGAGTGAAAATCCATAATTCAAATTTTATGCAACTTATGCTAACCTAAATCACACCTAAAGTATGAAACATCTAAAATACAAATTCAAGACAAAATTGAGTTCATTTAGGGTTCCATATATTATAAAGTTTAGAACTCATTAAATATAATTAAAGTTATTAGTGTTGTTTTAAGCCCACCCTTCTCTCAAAAGGTCTCGAGTAAGGAAATCTTCAAGGGCTATTACTTTTGTACTCCTACATTAATGAATGTTCCATGATAAAGAAGGTGTATACACATAATATTTTCAACCTTTATCAATTATTGATGTTTTATATCTTGTAGCAACCCATTGAGTCTCAATCTCTTTGAGTACATGCCTTAAGGGGTGCATCGATAAAGGGGTAGGCATACCATTGGTTCTTCATAGGATTTTTGTCCCTTATTTCAACTTGTTACCAATCTAACTAGCTCCTAAAAACCATTCCCCTAAGCTTTGCCTCCTATTTTTCACCCTCCTCTAGTATTTTACCATATTCATTAACCTTTTCCCAAACCTAAAACCCTTTTTGGTAGTTTACATCACTAAGTCAGCCACATTTACCTTGTATTGTTATTTACAAAGCTTACTAGGACCTAGATTGACCATGGTCGACATAGTTCATAACCTAGCTAGTTTTTGCCAATTTCAGTACTAGATCGATTAGGTCAACCTTGTCAACCTAATTTTTTGGAAAGGCTTAGAGTTATATCTACCTATATAAACACATTATTTTTTTCATTTTTAAGATAAGAGAAGAAGTCATATAAATTATGAATCTACTTATCCACCATTCTACTCGAGGAACAAGCTTAAGGTTACATACTTTCTTTGGAGATACAGATATTATCTTATGGAGAAGTCTTTTATATGCATTAATAGGTTGTGTAGCCTAGATTTTATTTATCCTTATCATCCTTACACACCACAATAACCTCTTTCTAATCACCTTGTCCAAGGAGAGATTTAGGTTCATCATCTTTGAAGGTAAGTATTCCTAACTTTGTTCCTCCTTTATAAGAGTAGATAAATATGCATTTGTACTTATATTTCATGCATTACGATTCCATATACATTGATGAGAGTATAGGTATTCTATTCATGTTTACTTTTAGTGTTTATTACCCTTCCACTTTATGTCACAAGATTTTGTTAGCACTAGATTAGATTTCTCTTTACTTTCTATTAGTTTAGTGAATATGAAAACATCAGACCTAGTTAAGGTTATTGCATAATTTTTCTTGTTTAGAGGCTTTGGAACCCTCCTTAGTGATATTATTATGGTAAGATATCCCTTAGCTAGGTTTAATAGATCCATATTGGTCATAAACTTGATTATCTAATGTATTCTCATTCGAAAGTGTAAGTAGTATCTATCTTCTTCGAGCTAAGATTGATTTATAGATCTATTACATTTTCCATTGTATAAAAAAAGTTTTTAAAGTTTTACTTATATCTCTATATGGTCCCAATATACCTTATGATATATGGGCATAAAAATCTTTCAATTTGATGTGGATATTTAATAGGACATTCACCAAAGGGTCTTGTCCCATTCTAACCACTTCATCTGTAAGCTTTTAGTGAAGTGTTACTAGAAAACTCAAGCTCTGAGAGACATTTTAGCTAATATACTAATGATTTAGCCTTAATTTATATAAAATATTACATAATAGGGTTGGTACAAATATCAAGGGATGAAATCCTGATCACTACACCCTAAGGACTTACAAAAAGGCAATGAACTCCACCCTGCATAGTCAAAATAAAAAGTAAGGTATTATCATTTTGATTAATAAGATTCCTCCAAAAGGGAAAGTGAAGAGTATAATAGGTAAATCTTCAAGATAAAAACAAATAACAACCTTATGTTTCTAGGTAACCCAACATGGGAGAGCATACGTGCAAAGAACCTCACAAGATACTCACAACTGGGAAGAAGTAAACAATTTTAAAACAAGAAGAGAAATGACTAAATAACAAGTTATTTTTAGAACCCAAAATGAAAAGTGAATTATTTTTAATCCCAAATCAAGATGTGTTGAGAATAAATATGTTTTGTTTAGAGTCTAAAATCTAATTTTTGGTCAAGGTCCTACAACAAGAGTGATTAATAGTTTGAAAAGTGGGTTTTGGACTCAATAAGGAAGTTAAAATCAAGTTTGTTTAACTCTTAGATGTTTTTGGCAAAAGGTAAAACCCCCAAAAAAATTAGCAAAAATGTAAATATGGTGAAACAACTGAAAAATAGGTTTAAACTACCAATGAAATTGGTGAAAACACGTAGAAGATGAAACTACCAAAAAAATAGGAAGAGAGTAGAATTTATCCATAGTAAAACTAAATACCAAAGTTAAACCATCGAAGAAATCACTGAAAACACTTAAAAGGGAAAACTACCAATTATGACCGACTGTAAAATGATAGAAGAGTTAAAAATTGAGAGCAAAATTATCGATTCTACAATGAAATTGTTGACTAACATGGAAAAATAATCAAAAAAAAATAGTGATGTTGAAAATATGAAATTATTGATTACGATGTTCAACAAAATGATAGGAAGATTAAAACTGAAATCAAAATCATCAATTGTGAGGTAACGAAACCACTGATACTTTGGGCAAAACCATTGATTTCACCTAGAACATATTTTCCAAGTTTTAGAATAGAAAAGAGAATAATGTAATTAATTTTTAAATTAATTATTTCACTTAAAAGGATGAATAAGGTCTTTAGAATGTTTGTGGGAGAGTCCCACCAGGTGTGCCATTATGTAAATTAGGAATCTGAAAAAGTTTAGTCCAATTGTTAGAGAATAAAACCAAAAAAATCTTGTGAACATAATATCTAAGCCTAATCCCTACGGTGAAAAATGGTAAACAAGTAAAAAATATGAAATAGAAAACAAAACTAAGTTCATACCTTCCTTAGAGATTTATTTATTAACCAACATGAAAAGAGGATTGAGGTCGACTTGTGAACTAGTAGTCTTTAATAATGTTGATTCCACATCGGCAACATCTCTCCTTGCCCACTTGAAATTTGGCTTGGCTTGATATGATAATGTGATTTTGGCATGGTAAGTTTACTTCAAAAAAACTTGTCTATAATAGAGGTGAAGGCCTCAATTTATATACTTTTAAAATGATTATGAACCATTGATCTGAGATCAAGATCAATTTTGGAGGATGAACCCTCAAAGTCATGATTGTATCCATAGAGTGTGTAAGATGTGTCATTTGAGACCTTTTTGGAGTGTTGAAGAGATTTGGAAGGAAAGTGCAGTCATTAGTCCTCTTGGAGTGTGTAAGAGAGGTGTAAGATGAAGATAGTTTAAGAGGGATGTAAGAACATACTTTCATTCCTTCTATTTCACATTGAATTCCTTAAGTGACACCACCAATGTGAGGCAATAAAGTACTTTTATTTTTATAAAAATAGATAATTCTAAACTCATAGAATTTTCTATTAGAGGAGTGATTAGGCTAATTAATTAAGGTGATTAATTTGTAATTAGAAGAATGGTGCATTTGTAATGTTCTTTTGTCAATCAAATATTTATTTAATTGTCATGTAATAACATTTATAAAGGGTTGGTTTGATTTAAGATGTGTCCATATAGATAAATATTTTGATACTATCCATTTCCCCAATCATGGATGTTTCATTGTGATTTTGGGATAAAATTATACTTCTATGGATAAATTGGATCAATTGGTGATTTTTGGTTAAATATGTGTGTGATTACAGAACACTCTTGATTACAATTTAGACACATAAGTGACTAAAATCGAGTGTCTACAACACTCCAAAATATTTGGAAGTAGTGAAGCTAGAGACTTAGGTAAGCATGATAATTATCTCCTTGGTGCATTAGATAAGATAAGCCAATTATGTTGTTTTGACATTGCATTAACAATAGTAGTTGTTTTCTTTTTAGGTTCTATAAATTTTACCTTATAACTTGGTTTGATAGTGAACTTAGTATTTGATGTAGTTGGTGTGTTTTCTACAAACTTAAGGTTGTTCAATGAGATAAATTTTATTTTATGATCACAAACAATATGACAAAAGACATCAAAATATTTGAACATTTTTAAAAAAATAGACTCATGTAATGGGGCAAACAAAATTTGCTTGAAGATTTCTTGAAGCTCTTTATCTGCCATTGGATTGGTCATTTTAGTTAGCATTGTCTTGTATCTTAAGACATATTCATTGATAGCTTCATTTATTCTTTATTTTGTTTTAGCAATTCAGGCATAGGAAACCTAAACAATAATATTGATAGATAAGTGTGCCAAAAAATAGTCTACAAAAGGTTTGAATATCTTTATAGATTGTATTGGTAAGTCATAGAACCATCTCAGAGCATAGTCCTTGATGCTCCTTATAAATAGTTTAGTCAAAATTTTATCATTGGAGGTATAATCAAGGTATGCCACAGAAATAATAAAGATGTTATTCAATATCACCCTTGCCATTATAAAATGTGAAGTTATGTGCAATAAAACCAGCTGACTAGGGGTGCAAATATATATAAGGAGTAATATGGCTATGCAACACCTATTATGAATCAATAGCATGACGTTATTTCATATAACTTTGTTCAATATTTTTAACCTTGGATTGAAAAAAATTTATAGTTTGAACAAGATATTGCACATCTTGATCACTAAGGTTTGAAGCTTGAGCAGCCACCAAAAGAGGTGTACCCATAGTTTGAGTGGATATAGGCATTGAAACCAATAATTGGGTTGAAGTATTAATGTTTCCCATGTAAGTTGTGGAAATATTAAGATTTTTTTTAGGTAACAATGGTGTAAACACATATCTTGTGCCCCCATTAGAGGTATGAAGTGATGATGTGCTCAAGGGGACGGTTATTGGTATATGAGGATGGCCCATAGATCTAATAGCATGATCAATAGATGCACTTGGTTATTTATATATGTTTTCATTTTTTTATTTTCTAATATGGTATTGAGGATCCCATGAATTTTTTTGGGGTTTTATCAGATACATTTTTGAAACATAACAAGATTATATACTCACTCTTGATGTATTTTTTCATATTCATTGTTTTCATTAGGTTCATCATTTTCATGATCAAAATTTAGTTCTATGATAGCTTCCTTAGTATGTGGTTTAATTTCCTTATTGGAATATTAATAAAGTATATTATTTGTTACTTCATTGTTTTGATCGATTTTATGTGAATAAGGATGAAGATCTCAGTGTTTAATAGAAACATCAACTAATCTAAGGTTATGCCTAGGTTGTATACAAATGATAGAGTAAAGCTTCTCAAAAGTCTAAATACCATAGGATAAGCTAGGGTTTGCATAAAGAGATGGGTTCACCAAATATTTAACCCTAAATTGAATTTTTGTACAAGGTTACTATAGGGTTAATAATATATAAATGAATAAGCACAAGGGTGATAAATAGATCTATAACAGACCAATTTATTTTAAAACTTAAACAACATTATGAATTCTTAATATTGAGATATAATAAAAATATAAAGTACAACTACTGATTGATATTATAATAAATTATAAACAAGAGTTTTTGGTTCATTTTTCATAAGCAAATCTGGGATAAATAGGCTAGAAGTGGACTAGATTGAGATCCTTGAACAGTCATCAGATGTAGAATTTTCTAATATGTGGCCTTGGATGCTTGCATTAGATCCAGATAGTTATGTCAACATTAGTGTCTAAGTTGGACATAGGTATCCAATATGAAATAGTGACTAGATCTGGATTTGACTACCTAGAGCCTTTTGGGCTTTTTGCCACCTTTCTTTGATGTGTTTAGATCACGTGCATAATTTTTTTGTCCAGTCCAAAATCTAGCCTCAAAGAACACATGGGATTAAGTGTTTAATGGAGACTTTAGTACAATAAGGGAATTTCATCCTCCATTTTAGGATTGAAGCCAATTCAATCTAGAGCACTAATACATGTATTGGGCTCCATGATATAACCCACTTGGAATGAGTCTCTGAGAAGTGTAGTGTTACCACCAAAGTCTAATACTTAATATGATTAAGAGGCTTCAGTTTTCACCTGGTTTAATTGGAATATTATAAATGTCATTGGGCTTTACTTCATTAATTTATAAACAAAGGGGATGGCTTTATTTAGATCTGAAAATAAACATAAAAAGGGGATAGTAAGGTATGGTAGAAAAGGATGTTTATAAGATTGAGAAGATGTTAATGCTTCAAGAACCAAGTTGTGTGCCCAACCACAATTACACCATTGTGTGCCAAGTTTCACCAGGGGCTCAAAATCATCATCACACAGGGAAAGATTCTAAGGAAAAATAAATGTAAATTCTTAATTTGTGAATTCTCGACTGAATATATACACATGGAAGATCCTGTAGTAAATTACACATAAAATCTTTACAATAGATTTGTAGCTTCAAGCATATAGATTATGAGTGTTGCAAAGGAAACAAGAATTCATAAACAAGTTAGAATAACAAATCAAATTACAACTAATACATTTATTAATGGTGAGAGAGCATATTATAATTTATATAACATAAGCATTCATTCAAAACTAGAAAATAATAGACCACGTTCATAGATAAACAAACTAGTTTTACAAAAAGTAAGAAATTTACATTCATTTTAATATATATAGTTTATTTACATAAAATTCCCACCACTATAAGGGAAATTAGTTCACAATTTATAGATAAATATGGGGCTCACCCCCAAAAATCACAAAGATTCCCATCCTTGACCATGATGGCCACCCAAAGTTGTTACAATCGTAAAGATTTAAAAAAAGAAGATTCCCCACTCCCTAAAAGATGTATGAGGCCGACTCAAGTTATATGTTAAGGTAATAAATAAGATCCACCTCCTATTTTCTTAGGATAAGCCTCCTTGGCTTCTATCATAGCTACCACCAACTTGAATTCCCTATCCAGCTTGGCCAAGTCATGGGAGGCTCCTAGAAGATCACCTCAGATTAGGCCAATAGTCATTAGTGCATTTCGAGTGGGGCCTCAAGGGAGACCATCACTTATGACACTTGGACAATATTCACCATGGATTGTCTTGAGATTTAAATAATAGCCTTGGATCCAACCTTATTTCCCTTTTCCACCTTTCTTCTCGTGACCTGGTCAAAATGAGCCAAGTGAACTTTGAATTATCCTATGTCCAGCATGGTGCCATTTGGGTGAAATATCACCATGATGTTGACTTCCATAAAGTAAGCTAGCATCCATTCCATTCCTTATTATATAGGTTCCAATACTTTTTATGCCATGACCAACCACTTTTTGATCAAGGCTCTCGTGCTTCTGACATAGGTTTGATATACATTTAGGTTTATGGGAGGCATGAGTTTAAGCTTTGATAATATACCCTTGTGGATAACCACAATGAGACTTTTGCATTTGTTATCCATCCAAGTGATCCTCTCTAATTAAGCATGTGTCACTAGAGGTGACCTTTGATTATGGTCAATGTCTTGACTACTTATCTTAGAGCTATGAAGAGTTATATGAGGGCCTCTTTGACTCAGCCAATCAATTTTGTAGTAAAAGTGCTCTTAACCTATGTTGCGAGCACTCGAACATGTTCCTTCATAGCCTCCATAATATTATAAAACATGTCATGAGTAGCTTAGATTATAAATATTGGATCCTCAACCACCCTCTCTTATCCACTATATGTCCTCACTTTGGTGAAGGAGAAGATGTCATGCTTAGACTGCCACATCACTAGGTCTCCCTCTTGAGTGAACCTTTATGTAAGGATCCTCCTCATGTTCTTGGATTCCCTATTAAACTCTCATTGGAATTTTAGATCACCTCTCAATATTAACTTAGGTCTTGATGATCATTTTCAAACTCCTAATGTAGAAGAGGATGAAGGTGGTGTGGTAGAAATAGAGGTGGAAGGTGTAGGCATGAGAAGAGGAGGAATGGATGAAGTGGAGGGAAGGAAGGAAGAGAGAAATGGATGAGGATGAGGTATGGGGTAAAAATGGGTAGGGAAGAATGGGGAAGCCCATGGGAATATCTTGGCATGCTATTGGATTTGGTCTAATAGACATATGGACTCATAACACTAGGGAGAGGAGTATTCAATAGGAATGAGGAAATTGGTTGGTTAAATTAAAATATTTAGGTACATAGGATGATGGGAAAGGAATATTTGAGAGGGATAAGGGGAATACTAAGGGATTAAGTATAATTCCAAGAGGAATTTACCTTTTACTTCTTCTTCGTGTACCCTTTGCCAAGATTAGCTTATGTTGCAATAGTAAGAGTTATGGTGGAAATGGTGGTAGGGGCTGACTGGGGAGCCTGTAGAGTAATAACAGGTGCCACTAAGGTGCTCATGGTTGAATGAATTATGCACATGGGTTCACTCATTTTTGGGTGATTAGAATTTTTAGTTAACATAAAATGTTCACTATTTATCAATTTTAGATACTCATAACAATTTTCTCAATTTATGTCCTTTTATGTGAAATTGGCTTATTTGATTAAAATTAGGTTCAATACTAATTAAAAATATCAATTAAATTAATGTAAATAAATAAAATGAAAACCAAATTGATAACAAATTTCACCCTTTTTGGGGTTACGTCTCTGTGTTTGAAAAACACTCAAACCGATCTATTAAATGGTGTAAAATACACTTTTCATATACTATTTACATCAAATATGACTTTGATCTACAAAATTAACCTCTGCTCTACTTTTAGGAAGTATCTAAAATAATCTCTTATATGAGATTTGTTCTTCCTACATAAAAAGACACTTGTTTCTTACTTGCTCTGCTTCAAAGGCAAAAAAATAAGTTTTCTTCTCTCCATGTATATGTTTTTCAAATGCAACAATGAGTTTTTTATAATGATCCCAAGGCCCTTGCTTTATGGGTTGAAGTCTTATCTATTTACCCAATACATTGGTATTCCTTTCATTTCCTTGTTTTTGGGCTTGGATAAAGCTTCCATGCATTTTGGGTGGGATTTAATCCCATATTAAGATGGTTTTTAATAATAAGTTTTTAACACAAGTTTCAACACCATATGAATTGGTATTAAGACCAATCTTTATTTTAAACTCATAACATATATTGGGTACTTGTTTTATAATGTTCTATGTGTCAAAATACCATTGGTACATGTGTTAAGCCTTGATTGGTCCACTGGTACACGTCTAGTCACCACGTTAACATCATCATTGTAGATTGTTTGCTTCAACATGCCATGAAGTATGTTTGACCCCATTCAAAATGTGTTGGATTCATCTCAATGAGATATTCTATGCTGGAATGTTTCCAATAAGGTTGTATACCATTTGATCAGATTAGTTTGGGTATCCTCCTAGATCACTCCTCTTCACTAAAAATATTTTAGACTACCAATAGTTGGTTTTATTTTGAAAACAAGTGAGGGTACAGCTCCATCACTTTTCTAGTTTCCATCTTCTTTGTCTTACTTGGATTTTTTTATTTTAAGGCCAACTCATAGGTATTTAACATCTCTTCTTTGTGATGTCCTTATCTTCTTATAAAGAATCATGCCTTATTGCAACTCATAAATATATTTAGGAGTAAAATCATCTATAGAGGGTACTTGAATACTCTCACCTTGATCTATGATCATAGGTGGCTCATACAATTTTAATTTTTCAACATTTACAATTGAATACATCTCTATGTAAGTTGTTAGTTCTAACCCAAAATCACTACTATAATCTTTTATAGAATTTTAAATGGGTCACACTTGATTGGTTTGATATTTTTACCTTTTTCTTTGAGATGTTATTTATGTTTCATGTAAATTTTCACTTTAAGTTCTAGGGAAGAGAGAAAAGAAACTCAATATGGGTGTAGTTGAAGAACTTGTTTGTTTGTGCATGCATTGAATCAGAAGATTGTGAAGATTTCCTCTTTGGCTTGGAAGGAAGACCTATAGATAAGAAAGCACTAAAGAAAACGTGTTTGTTAGATAGATAGTTGGGTGGATTGCCTAGTGATAGCTAGATCTCATACGCGATAGCTTCCTTAGGGGCTATCAATCCACACATTTTAAATAATTAAGTTTATAAAATAGAGTAGACATTACTTGCACCAATTAAAAAATATTAATAAAAACAATTATACAAGAGGTGCTTATTAAATAAAGATATGCTAGAATGTTAAATATAGCAAAGGTAGGTCAATACCTAAGCTAAATGGTTGGGGTTTGTTCTAAAAACTTAGATAGGGGTCTGTAAATAGGCAGAGAAACATAAAAGTGGATTTGGTTGGGTGTAGGTAAGTGAAAGGAGCTTGTTGTAAATTTTATTGAAATGAACCATCAGTAGTCAACATGACCATTGTTGGTCAGGGGAACTGTCACCAATTAAGAAAAATCATCACTAGTTAAGGATAACCATCTCTAGTTGTCTGTTAGTGGAAATAGGTTGGTATTGATAATTGATAAGGTTCAAAAGGTAAGTTTCAAGAGGTGAGTGAGGACTAGATTGATTTCAAAATGAAAATACAATAGGTAAATACTAGAAAACAAATACTTGTTTTACCATAAGTTGGTTGGGTGGATGGTTGAGATGGATTGCTCATTATACAAGTTGGTCATGATTTTGGCAGAGTAACGATATTTGGAGAACTTGATGGAGAGATGGTGGTAAGGTAGCTCCTTGATATGGTTGTTGGATTTTTTAAGTGCTTGAAAATGATTGACCTACAAAAAGAGATCATGGAGACACAAAGTTCTTGATAATAATTGTAGATGATCCTTCTCCTATAGCCCTTCTCTTTTTATAGGCAAGGTAAGAGGTGGAAGTGAAGGTATAACTAGGCCATATAAATATAAATTATCCATGCAAAGGCTCACAAAAATATTTAGAAAAGAAACATGGTGGTTTGCATGTGGCTTGCATGTTAAAAGTCTAGGCAATGCACCTTGACCGTCACCGGTCAGCCTGATTGTCATCGATTGTGGCTGAAGGTAAAAAGGTGGTTAGGCTAGGTTAGTTAGGTCAAACTAACTATGGGTTGGTTTTGGTTAGGGGTTGGAAGGTGGATTCTCCCAAGGGGGTCTTAAGATGGTAAAGAGGATTATGACCTTTCAAATCATAGTGTGTAGATTTATGGTATCTACATTTGTGCCTTTATGTTATGGGGCTTGAATCAACAAGATGAAAAATAAAAACTTGACATTGGTCAAAGGTCTTGTTGTCTCGAGTATGGGAGGAAGTATTCCCCCTCAAATTTGGAGTTGATGAGGTAAAGTAAAATCGAGTCAAGGTTTGATAATGGGTAGATGGTGGGTTACAAGGTAGGAGAAAAAATAATGGTTGGTCATTTGAAATGCAAAGATGCACATAAAATATGACTAAGTGTGATAGTCATGATCACGTAAAGATTAAATTTTCCAATGTTGGTAAAAATAAGGGTCACTACTAAGAAGACAAGTGACCGATGTATTGCATGTCTGCAGTTAGCCATGGTAGTTAAATATAAATGTTAATATCTAAGGTAGGGTTAGTGTTTCCATGGGTATCTAAGGTAGGAAGTGCTCTTGATAAAAACATCAATGGGTCAAGTGTCATGGGTATATGAGGTAGGAAGTGCAAAAATGAATAGTCAACAAGGTAAGGTTGGTCTACATGGTCAAAAGTACCAAGCATGGTCAGTGTAAAATACATGAATATAATGGGTCAAAAATGACCAATGTCAAGGTGGACATGGCCAAAGGTGATGGTTTGGTTAGAGGGGGTGGCCGAGTTGACTCTATGTGCACTGAGCAAGTGGGCACTACCTACACAGTTCTGTGGACATAATATCCAACAAAAACTTTAGGCCAAATGTAGTTCTTCCTAGTTGGGTAGAGAAAAGGTTGAGCACTAAAGTGGGATGCTTAGAAAGTTTAAAAAGGTAAAAGTCACCCTAACCGGTGATGGTCGAGGGTTACCCCATGAGTCGACTGGTTTCGATCACCATGAATGGTGATGGTTAGAGTAAAACCTCAAAAATTCAAAAGGTTAAAAGTGATAAGGTGAATTATTTTTTACCATTTGATTGTTAGTGTTTTGATCTAGTTGAATAGTGTGTTCCAGTTGTTTATGTGTTAGTGCTACTAAGTTGGAAGGTTAGGATTGGTTCATTTGTCTAAGTGAGGATCAAGTTGATAGAGGGTGGAAAAGGACACATCTGAGTGGTGGGATGAGGCCTTCAACCATGCCAATGATCATGGAATGAGGTAGGTGTTGCTTTGAATTGATAACTAGGTGAGTTTATGATTTGAATAACATCTAATGGTAGGAAATAGAAGATGGGAAATGGGTTCGCTTAAGAATTTTGATTTTATTGCCCTAGGTCTAGGGTTTACTTAAATTAGGTGAATTGGTAGAGAAATTAGATAAATATAGATGCATAAGGTTGTTAATGGGTAGAAAAGACTATAAAAATGTGAATTAGGCATATTTGTAGGTTTTGTGGGTTTGTACAAAGGTCATAGGTTTGAGTCTTTTTGCCATTAGACGTAGATAGGGATCAATGCCTATTCACCTTGACTGGTGATGGTCAGCCTTGAAGAGAACAATGGACTGTGAGGGATCGATGATGGTTTTAGGAATCATCAGTAGTCGATGGATTGGGTAAAAAGTGGTAGAATTTGATTTAAAAGTGTTTTTTGAAAAGATTTTAAAATTAGAAATTGTATTTGATGAGGATATATTTTTGAGGATAGTTATTTATCGAGTCTTTTACAATCTTTGCTTATGAGTCTATGATAAGTGTTGGGATTATAGGTGTGGTTTTGATAAATAAAGATATGAGGGGGGAGGGTTGAATAGAGGTATAAGTTTGTGTGGGAAAAATGTATGTAGGGTAGATGTAATGGGGTGAATCATAATGGTATAAAGAAAGGTGTAAGTTAGTACTTAGCTTTAGGTGGAAAACTAAGTATGTATGTTTAATTTATGTTGTGCTTATAGGCTAATGAGCAAATTTAGTTGAGGGACTAGGTTCCCATGCTCTTTGCAAAGGTTTGGGATGTCATGACTACTAATGAGTGGAGGCATATGGAGGCTATTGGATTAGGTCTGATATGACACTATCAGCACATGTCCTAAGATCCTATGATGATTGTCATGCTCATCAAGAGATGGGATCCCATAATGAACACTTTTTGGCTACCAACTGGAAAGATCACCATCCTCCTAGAGGATGTGCATAGGATCACATGACTACTCATTTGAGGAGATCTAATATACCACATAGAGAGTGATGAGATAGACTATTTCATAGAGTTGGTATATGGTGCAGATCAAGTTTATGCATGGTTTCATGTAGGTGGATCTAGTTATGGTCCATTGTACCAGAGGGCTCATGAGGATATATGCTTACTCATGATGATGATGATGGACTCGATGAGTTTCATGCTACATTGATTTAGTTGGAGGGTGGTTTACACATTTGTTACTTAGTATTTTAGTTGAGATGTTACTGGGGAGCATCGTATTTAGATAGGCCCTAGTTTTAATAGTGAAAATATACTGAGAGCTCTAGGGATTGTGAGCATACAAGTGGTATGGGATCAATGTTGGATTTGTACTTCACTACTAGGCATTCAAGCATATTCAGGTGATGAGACCCTTGGGGGTATCGGTTGAGGGTTATCTACCAACTCATTACATAGTGGGCTTCCTATATTGGAGCAGAGGTGGCACCATGACAAGGTTAGGTGGAAGATTCAGAGATATTGAGTGGTTCCAAGATGCATTAGAGGGTTTGGTGGTCAGATATGTTATATGGAGACCATATATTAGGTGGCCTCAATGGATAGGACTTAGATATCACATTATAAGGCTTTAGAGTTGGTGATGGATATATGGGAGAGGGAAGGTGAGGATGAGCTCATCACTTTTGATTGCATGCAGAGGTAGTTTAGTTTGGCACAGGGGATCTCACCTAACTTTTTGAGGTATCAAAGGGAGGAGGATGAGTTTATGTTACCCAAGCCACAATCACAAGATGTCATGCTTGATTATGAGGAGCTATCAGTTAGAGCTCTTATTGATGATGTGGGGTTGTTTTTGGATACATGGCTTAGTTCTAGGGTAGGTATGTAGTAGCTAACTTTGGATGGGGTGATGGGGGTCAATAGGTCATGGATGTAGACCGAATAAGGGTATAGGTTTAGGGGGATGGCTAAACAGTCGTAGCACTTACCATAGCACAGGCCTAGCTATAGGTACTATAGGGATAGGTGGCTACACTATAGGGTTATATTGCTATACTACATGGTTAGGTGGTGACTATCATATCAGAGTGAGATTAGGCATAGGCATCCCTTGGGATAGTCATGCAGGAAAGAGATGCTCTTAGATAGAGGGTAACAACAAGAGGGGGACTAACACTAGTGGATGGAGGACCATTAAACATATTTTTAAGGCTCTGATACTTAGCCACCAATGAGGAGCTCAATTATTATGAGGTAATGGTGTTGGATCAGATACCACAAGTGATGAGATATAAGGAGTAAAGAGCTAGTTCAGCTGGTGGGCCATGTATAACTACCCCAAGATAGTGGGCCTCCACAGTGAGCCAAGTAGGGACACTAGGGGGACCACCTTTAGATGGGAGTGTAGGGGAAAGTGGAAATGGTCCCAATGCTTTAGGGGTTTGATGTATCCATTTTGATAGATACTAATATATAGTGTTTTGATTTTGGCCTGCACAGCAATGCAACGAGATGTACATGTTTTGAGAGAGAGTTTATACATTGTGACATGTATTATTTATGATGACACGATTTATATGATGTATGGTGCATGGTTTATGATTTTATATATGATGTATGTTTATGGGTCATGGTTTATATGCTCAATGTGGTTATTCATGTTTATGCTTATGGTTGATGGTCTATAGCTTCCTACATATGCTTTATGAGATGTTTGACTCAGTAGCCTAGGTATGTGATGCTACAAAGATAGTCATGATGTTCTAATATTCTTCATGGACATGATGGTATGTTTTATTGATGGATATATGTTATGTGATAATGTAATTGTAATGGCTTTGTTGATGGTTATGTTGATACGTTGTGTATGAGTTGATGTTATAAGGTGAATTATGGTAATGTTATGGTAAATGGATAGATTGGTATATGATATGGTTCATGATGTTTTGCTCATTTATTTTGTTTATGCTTAGGATGAATATATCTTGACATGATGTTTTGATGGTAGGCGGATAGGATTATGTTTATGGCATGACATGATATGATGCGCTTTCATGGTGTTTTGGTCATAGATAGGTAGGTGATGTGGTCCATGGACATATCTCATAATGTGATGCCTTTGATTTTATATTTGTTGTTTATGATCATGGAGATAAAATGTGGATATGGTACATAAAGTAAGTAGATAACAAACTAAATGTTGATGGTGGTGAGAGGGTTTATGAGAGGTACTTCTACATGAACTAATAAAAGATAAGAAAAGAAACATGATGCCTCTTCATTGGTAAGGACAAAATGGAACCTAGAGTCGAATCAGCTTAGTGAAAATAAGCCTTTCAAATGCTTTGCATTAGTGTGCTTTAGTTGTTAAATGGGTATCTTGATCACATTACATCAAGTAAGCTTGTAATCTTATACATATAATATATGGGGTGAGGGTAGGTAGAACTGGAACCTTTTTTGATACTATCATGTATCTTCTATAAGATTCCAAGAAAATAGTATAACCAAGTCTATGCTCATATATAAAGTGTAGAATGATCAATGTGGGCAGTCTACTTAGGAGAGCTGATTACGGCTTTTTGAGATTATTGTTTTTAGGAGAGCTGATCGTAGTGCTTCTTATTGATTTTGATTTTGCTTATAGGCCATTTGTTATTTTTTATTTTGATTTTACTTATGGGTCAAGGAAGTTGATTGATGCGGGAAGCTTCTAAGAAATGGCTAGCTTTTGACAAGTGCTTTACTTAGCCATCCTTCAAGGGAGTGCTATAAGTTTATGTGCCTAGTTCAAATACTTGTGATAGTTATCCTTCAAGGGAGCATTCCACCTTATGTTTTGAAATTTCATATGAGTTTTCAATAACTATCCTTTAAGGGAGCAGTCTATAAATGCTAAGAATGACCTATGATTTGGTTATGACTTTAATATTGCTTTTGATTTTATCTGATTTTACTTTACATAGACTTGATTGTAAATGCTCAAGGGGTTTCCTTTATGAAGGCAAAGCTAGAGGTACAATAAGGTTTATTAGGTAAAAATAGGTGTAGGTGACAATGACCATGGGAACCAATCTCGAGGAGATGGGAAGTACCATAAGAATCATGCCATAGGTAGAGCCATGGTACCCATTGTTCAAGATTACTATGACTGCGATGGATAATCACATCATTCAGCTATAGTCAATTGCCCCTAAAAAGAGGGAAATGAATTTGGTTTCAAGGGATGAGCTTAAGTTAAACCAATGGTAATTTTGATCCTTCTTTAATAATAGAAAGGATGCAGATGTGAAGTATTGAGAGGCTCAGGGTCTAGTTTGGCTTTTAGAGAGGACAAACGATAAGCTCTTGATCCATATTTATGGGTTATGATGTAGGGTCTGAGATAATTGAAAGCAAATTTTCCCATTTTGTTTTTCTCCTACCAGTTAAATGTTGATTTTCCTTGAGGATGAAATCTCCAATATTGAATTTTTGCACTTCTAGGTGTTTGTTATGTTGTTCTCAAAACCAGCTACACTCGTTTTTGGAACAACCCCTACGAAACTTGTCCATTTTGCCTCTTTTTCTCTAAGTTTATTTTTTGAGATAAGTTTTTCTTGTTCTCGTGTTTGCCCAACTGGCATCGCTCGAAGTTCATAATGTCTCTTTATTGCATTTTTCCCACTCATTTTCGGAACAACCCCTGTGAAACTTGTTCATTTCACCTCATTTTCTCTAAGTTCATTTCTCGAGACAAGTTATTCTTGTTCTCATGTTTTCCCAATTGGCATCGCTCAAAGTTCTTAATGTCTCTTTATTGCATTTTCCCCAAAACATGAAAGTCATTACAGTCTCGATGCAACTACGGGACAAATTTTTCGTTTCCTAGAGTTAGTCTTTTTCTTGCTTTTTCGTGCAAAAGTGGCAAATTTTACTGAAAATGTATTTTTCTCTTTTCCATGAAAAGGTGTCAAATTTCTCAGCCCTTGCATCTGAAATGCAGGAGCGGCAAAATTTTCCACCCCTGCATTTTTTTCCTTCCCATGTAGGAGCAGAAAATTTCACCACCCCTACACTACATCATTTTTCATGTGCAGCATTTATGGCTACACGCATCGAGTGGTTGGAGATGATTTTCACTACATTTAATCTCATTTTAGTTTTTTCTTGATTTATTTCTTCCATCCTCCTGCCCTCTGCCTCTGGACAATCCAGCAAGTGGGAAGAAGTGTTTTTCGTTAGATTCAAGTTTTCATCATGCGTTATTTTCTAAGTAGGTCTTTATTTTTGCATTTTATTTCATGTTCTTTCCTCTTTTTAGGTTTTCTTTTAGTTTTATTTTTTCCTCCTCTTCCCTTCCTCCCATCGGGACACCTTTCTCCTTCCACCGTGCTCCTTTCCTCCTCTTCACTTCCTCCCCGTTCAGCTTTTTATCTTTTTCCTCCATGCTAAGACGGCAATTTTCACCTCCCTCCCTCTTTTTTTGTCTCTTACCCATGTAAGGGTGGTGTTTTTCACTGCCCTAATTACATTTTCTTTTTTGCACTGGCATCAAATTTTGACGTCGATGCAACATGACTCGACCACGTTGTAGGGGGGCAAAATTTTCCACCGTTACAACTTTTTCCTACCTGCAAGGGTGGCAAATTTTTCTACCCTTACACGTTATTTTACAAACATGCATAGGTGGCAAATTTTACCACCGATGCATTTTCCTATCTCGCATGCACAAGCACCAAATTTTGCTACCTATGCATACAAACCCATCCCACATGCTAGGGCGGCAAATTTTATCGCCCTTGCATCCTTTTTCTCTATTTTCTCTAACTTCAGAGAATTTTCATTCCTTCCATTTTTCACATCTCCTCCTTATTTTCCTCTTTCTTTCTAACCTGCTCGCACCTCGGCCTTGTCAAGTGCCCTTCCTTGGTCATGATCACCCGACGTGCAATTTCCCTAAATTACAAAAAAAATTCTAATTGCACGATCATGATTCTTATCACAGTTCCCCCAAAAAATCTTCCTTCATCAATGTGTTCTCAACAAAGGCTTGTCCCAATGACTGAAGCTTCTCTGAAGAAGTTAAAGGCCATGAATTACCATTATCAAGGTGTTTTCCCAATCACCTTGGTCACTTCTAATGTCGACGACATTAGAGACACAGAGATCGGCCACGTGGATATGGCTGAGTTCATGGAAAGAACCAAGGCGACAAACCCAAGCTCAGAGATGAAAATAATAATTGAGAGAAACATCCATCTAGTCTCCTCTTTCCCTATGGCGGTGCATCACACAGAGTTCATCTTTCAATGTACCCAGTTCTATAACAAAGAGAACAGGACAGTGTCAGATGCCAATGGCAACATGATAATTCAACTGGACCTTGAATTTATTGATAAAGTTTTCATGTGCCCTCCTGCTACCAAAGTGTTGAAAATTGACTTCATTGAGGCAAATAAAGAGTATGACAAAGATCTCGAAAGGGTGAAAAAGGTGATGAACAACAGATGGCTCAAGACTCCCAGAGCCAACTTGTCTAGATGGCCATAAAATTTTTTGAGAAGTGATTTTATAGAGGAAGTTGGTGACTTAATTACTCTTCTTAGCAGAATATGAGGTCTACCATCTTCTTCCTGATTCCATGAATGGATGTATCCCTTTATTAAGATAATTTTATAAGGGAAACAAGTCATTTTTTGGGGTGAGCAGATCAGCAACGCTCTTCATGAGCAATTGACAAAGGTGTCTACTACTTCGAAGTTCTATATGACTTCGTACTTAGTATACATTACGGCTTCAATGCAAACCTTTCCAAATTTGAAAATAGAAGGAGACAAAAAAACCACCCCTGTTTATTCATAGTACCCTCAGCTGACACTAAAAGGATCAATTCGTCACTTTAGGAGGGTAAATGATGCCTTTTTCATGATATTTTTGTGCCTTTTCAATCCTCAACTAGAACAAAAAAGAGTATCAGATGAAGCCTAGATGGTCGTCAATGATTTTGGCTACATATTTATACAATTTCTCTCCTTTTGCTATCTATGGGTTGGCTTTTTCTAAGGCTATCCCTACATGCTCCCCAAATTTCTTTCTAATAAATTAGTCCTAATGGAGCTATGTAGACAGATTATTGCCGTACACACTAAGCAAATGGAACTTAAAAAGCCAAGTTTTTGGTTCTCAATAGAAATTGGTAGATACTCGATTTTGACTACCGTTAAAGCAAGGGTAATGGAGATAGAAATGCAACTGGTCACCATGAAACAATTCAAAAGAAGGCCTAATTTTGACTATAGGGGTGTCAAGGATATGATCAGAAGAAATACTCAATTTCATGATCACATGATTGAGGACATCTGGATACACTTGAGAACAATGGAAGAGATTAGAAGAATGGACTACAGTAGACTAACTCTGGAGCAGATTGAATATCTAGGGCTTGTAGATATTTTCCCTAATTTAGTTGATGATAAAAATATAATTAATAGTAGATATCTAGCTGAAAAAGTTGCTAACTCTCCTCTTCCTCCAATTCAGTGGTCCCAAAAGGACTTGACTTCTTTAAGGATGAGATTCGAACCAATATTGGCTAACACCAATGATTGGCTAGCGGCCAAAGCAATCACATTGAAAGAATTCATCACAGGATCAGAGGTTAAATTCCAAGAAGAAACAAGAAAGAGATTAGAGAACAAAACTAAGAATAAAAGTGACGTTCCTTCTCCTTCTTGGCCTCACAAGCCTACGATCATATTGTGTCAAAGAAATCAAAAGTTGCTGAGAAGGAGCCAGAATCAACAGCTATGGGGGCCAGAGAACAAAGCACTCAAGAACAAGCAGCGAAATAGATGAAAATAGATGATAGGCCTTCAGAGCAACAAAGAACTAAAACTCTATCTCCCCAAGAAGGGGCACAACCACTTGTAGGGGTTTCTTCTTTGCCACCCCAATCTCTTGTGGCATCTCCTTCACCTCTTTCTCCCATCAGCATTCCTTCTTCTAGAGCCGCCTCTCCTTCTAGATTTATTTTTGGCGATACTCAAGGCACTTCTGGAGATGTCCTTTGATCCTCAGGATCTATCCATATTCTCTCATCTCTTTCTTTCAATATCAGAGACATTTCTACCATTGACTAGCCAACAGCTGATACACTTTCACCTGCTACACCCATTATGCCCACTATTCCCACTAGTAGTAGAGATGTTACCCTAGTAACACCAGCCGTAGGGACTATTGCCATGGTAAGTACTTCTGCTCTCCCACTATGGTTATCAACTTTCACACTCAAAAGGAAGAAGCAAGCCATCTCTGTAGATGACTTTGATTTTGAAAAAATAGTGCCAGTGAAAGCTAAGACCCCTAAGAAACCAAGGATCCTTTCAAAAATAGTTGAGGAAAAGGGGCACAAACTTTTGGAGATAGCCAAACCTCCATAAGATGCAACCCTAGAGGATTTTGACATGAGCAACTATTTTATTTCTCATGTTGAGTTGGGGAAAGTAACTCACGAGGGTGCGAAGAGCGACCTACAGTTAGCAATGGATATCATGGTCCAAAAATTTGACAGGGAGAAAGAGATGAAAGATTATTACAAGGCAAAGGCAGAACAATTGATCGAGGTAGTTAGGAGATTCACTTTTGCTCCTGAAGCAGCAACTCCAGAAGCCTTTTCCATAGATGATCATGTTATCCATAAAGTAGAGAAAACCTACATGAAAGGAAAAGTGCTTGAAGATTATATAGAAAAGATACATACACAAGGAATTTCTTTGCTTACAAAGGTTGCTGAGAAGATAGAGAAGATGAAAAAAATAAAGACAATTTTAGAAGACCTCGTCTCTCTTATTTTTCAAGATATTGACAGTACAAATAAATATCTTAGCAAGTGGGTAGAGATGAAAGATCTGAAGAAATGCACCTTAGTATCAATCGACGTCATTGCCAACAAAGATTCTTATGTTGAAATCAAAGAATCACTGATATATATAATCTAAGTACTTAAAGAGTTGATCAAAGATCTCGAGTCTTTCAAGGACGCTAGTAAGAAAAGTGACACCGGCCTATTGAACAGATTAGAGGAATTACCTTGCGAACTCACCTCTAGAGACAATCAATTTCTTTCAGCGGAGGAGATGATTCAAGAATTTAATGGTATTATCCAAAGGGATTTTGAAGAGAAAGCATTTTCAAAGACTTATGTGGATAACATTTTAAATACTCAGTTAACTCTAGATAATCTAAGAACCAGGTTAACTAGTCATGCCAAAGCGATCACAGCATTGAAAGATGCTACAATCAGAGCTAAAGTAATCTTTAAGAATACCATTGTGCCAGACAGTATAAAAATTTAGGCATCAATCGCCATGTGTGATGCTCATCTAAAGAAGTCCAGCGGCAAGAGTTGAATTATTCCTCCATTCTCTCTTCTTTCTTTCTTCTCATGTACTTTTGTCATGTAAAAGTACATGCATTTTTGTAATATGTAATTACATGTAAAAAATTCATAAAATATCCCAAAGTCAACGATGACTCATCTTTGACTAGGTTTTCAATATTTTAATCTTTTTCTAATTTTGAAGGTTTCTCCATATATAGAGAGGGAACCTCTTTTGTAAAATATCTCTGCATAATTGAGAGCAAAAATTCTGCTGAAATTGAGACACTTCTTAAAATTTTGTGCTCAATTTATAAATCATGTTTTGTCGAATGAATGAGAAACAGGTTAATTTCAGACTTTGTGTTGAAGTAATTTGTGTTACTTAGGAAATAATTCTTATGTTCTATTTCTTGATAATCTCTCATTTATTCGATTTAATAAGCAAAGTGTGTGTATTGAAGTTATCTAAAGACATTTCTAAAGGATAAAAGAAATACTTTGAGCTACTTTTATCTTGGTACCCCTTTTATCCATTATAGTTTTAGGTGAAGACTTTGAGCTTTGCTTTACTCTACTGTTACATGTGCTCCAGATAAGTAAAGGAGGCAACAAAAGACTTTATGCTTTCATAGGTATCTTTGTGGACTTTGTTACTACTTCAGGATATTTTTTGCTATGCGTTGGATACCATTTCTGAAAGAAAAGAAATGCTTTCAGCCATCAACCGGGACCTCCTTTTTTTTCTTGGACATCATCTCTGAAAAAAGAGATATGGATGGTGTTATACTACCTTGAGTATTACTTTCTATTTATTTATATATATATATATAGCATATAAGTGATTCATAGGAAACCTCCCCTTGATGAGAGGAGAGATTTATCTCATTAAGATGTGGTAAACCTACACTTTTTGTGACATAAATCTCTTTATACTATGGTTGATATACCCATTTTGTCATCAGTGAGTTGACGATAAAATATTCACCCAACAGCTTTTGGCGACTCCGCTGGGAATCACGAACATGTATTTTGAAGCCTCAAGATTCAATTTGAAGTAGCTCCAGTTCCTTTTTCATTTTACACTCTGGCAAATCCACCGTACACATAAAGCTAGAGAGCTCAAGGTATTGTTGATCTTGTATTCGAGTTGGTGCGACAAATTAATTTTGAGATTTCTCCTCCACCATCTCGCCTTCAGCAAACTAGGAGTTTCCCTCCTACCAACGCTAGATCTCCCATACTGGTAAGGCTTTGTCTTTATTGACCCCACCAAGATTTGTTATCCCCCCATTTAATTGTCCTTTCATAATGGCCCAAGGTCCATGGGGCAATTATTTTGGCCCTCTTAATTTAACCCCACCTTTACATGAACTACCTCATAGTTCTAGAAAAAAAATTCTTAAATTCTTTGGTGATGAAAAGGTTCACCCTGATGAGCATATTTTTGCCTTCTCTATAGCATGTGGCATAATAGGTGTGGAATTTGAAGATGTAGTAGTGAGACTCTTTGTAAAAACTCTGCAAGGCACTGCCACATATTGATTTTATCACCTCCAAGCTCAAACTATAACTGATTGGAATATACTCGAGTCCAAATTTAAAGCTAGGTTTAAACCTATTGTAGACCCGCATGCCTTGTTAGCTCAGCTTATGCAAATGAAGAAGGAACCTCATGAGCCCATGATGGATTTCATAGCTAAATTCAATAAGTTACGGAACCGAATTCCTGCCGTCACTCAGCCCACGCTGGAAAATCTCAAGTGCTTTTTCATCAACTCACAACTTCTCGAAGTAAGTTTTTTGTTAAGGCAAGATGGCCCTATGGATCTCGCTATCGCTCAAAATTTGGCTACTGAGATTGAGGATGATCTTATCTTGGTAGGTAAGATCAAAAAAGACTCCAGTAAAAATAGATTTTCTTTATCTACTGAAAGTTATTCTACAAACACTACAGATCCTATTGTGCAAAAATTGACAAATAAATTGATAGCTTTGAAAAGATAAATGGCCCAAGGTATGTCTACTCCCACTTATCAAGATATGCCAAGAAGAACATTTTAGAATCAAAAATATCAGGGCAATGCTGCCCAAAACCAAGGGCAACCAAATCACCTGCCTCTCCCACATGGAAAATTTGCCATTAAATCAGCACATGTTAATTTAGTGATCAATTACCTAGAGGCTGAACATGATTTCTCACTCCAACCTGAGTTGGACCAACAAGATGATGCTAATCTCTTTGACCAACAAGAATAAGAATTAGTTGGTGACTCCAATATTGATTTCTTAGATTATCGAGATGAAGCTTGAAGTAAAGGAGAAGTGTTTGATAGATCTTATGCTATTTTTATCAAATCTCAGAACCAGGCAGCTCCATCAACTGACAAAGGAAAAGTAGGGGAAGAACCTCAGTCGGTGATCTCCATCGCTAAATTAGGGACTCCATTACCTTTCCAACTAAAGAATTAGGTAACTAACAAAAAAATACCTCAAACCATCCCATATCTTCCACCTCTATTTCTCATACCAGTGCCACACCCACTAGAGATCAAGATGATGGGCCCTCTTCCTCCGTCTCAAATTTATTTCAATTATTTGACATAATTGATCATGCCAAAAAGACTAAGATTCAAATGACTGAGATTGAATATTTGTGAGCCAATCTTGAACAGTTTGATAGGTTGGCAGAATATGTAAAAAATAAAGCCGTTTCCACAAGACAAAATTCTTAAAAGGCAACTCATGATTCTCCCAAGAATAAATCCACCCAAAATAATCTTGTCGTGACTCCTCCTATTGCTCTCAAGAAAATAGAACATTTTTATGTTTCCCTGCTGATAAATGGTTATAAATTGAGTAATTACATAATAGACTCTGGAGCTTATGATAATGTTATGCCTGCCAAGGTGGCAGATTCCCTTGTCTAACTTTGACCAAAACTTTTAGAAGGTATTTTTCTATGAAAAACAAGCAAGTCCCACTCCTTGGTCAAATAAAAGATGCCCAATTTGCGTTCGCATCTTTTCTATAAAAGAGGATAAAAATGATGGTTCTGGTGGCCGATGTTTCAGCCTCTTATGGCATCTTTTTTGGGAGAAATTTTTGCAAAGATGTTGGTGGTGAGCTAAGCATGGACTTGTCTGAGGCAAGGATCCCAATTCAAGGTATTATTAAGAGATTGCTTCTTGAAAAAGAGATAAAATATGTAGTCACCCAATCATCAGCACCAGAAGCTCAAATTTTATTTGAGTCTTCTGACATGGGTAACTAATTCCTATCTACAGATGAAGTTCATGAGGCATCTAACGAAACTCCTACAGGTAAAAACTTAGAAATATATTTAGCTGAAATAACAAGAGAATCGGTGAAGAAAAATGAACGCATGGAAGAATCTCTTCCTCCAAATGAAGAAGTTTTCAAAGAAAAAGTAGTGTCTAGTGAGGTATGAATTCTAGAATTTGATGGCAATTGCTCCTCAACCAATTCAAGAGCTGGGGTTGTATTGGTATCTCCTCAAAAAGATATTATTCTTTTATCCTACAAGTTGTAGTTCAACAACACCAATAACACAGCTGAGTATGAATCCTTGTTGCTTAGATTGTAGGCTGCTAGAGAAAAAGTCATTAAACTCCTTCATGCTAAAGGGGACACCAAATTGGTGGTTTGTCAGATAAGAAACCTATATAAAACTAAGAAAAAAATATTGCACCACTACCGCAATCTAGTCTGGGACCAAATTGAAAACTTTGATGCTTTTAGCATCTCTGTCATTCTAAGAGAATTTGATGATCGAGCAGATGTATTGACTGTTTCTACTACTCTCTTGGTTTTCCACCCAGACTTTAAAGGAAATAAGTACACTATTGAATTGATCTTTTGACCAAGTGTACCTAATAATGCCAGCTATTGACAAGTATTCAACAATGACAATTAAATCATTGCCTTCTTGGAGCAAAAGGACAGGTTTAAAAAATTGCATTTTGAAGGCAGTGAACTTTAGAAATGTGAGACAACTTCTGAATCAAATACAAACGTAGGTGAGGAGTTCTTACAACTTAAAGGGAATAAGATTCTTAAAGGCCTGGTTTCCCTAGAGAAACTGTTTGATAACCATGACAGATTCATCAAACAATAGTGAACAAATTCAAGCTCCTCTCAGGAGTTTGATCAAGTAAATTTGGGAACCAAGGGAGATCCTAAGATGGTGAACATTGAGAAATTTTGCACTCTCGAAGAGAAATTCAAGTTTGCTACTCTACTCCACCAATATATAGATGTCTTAGCATACTCCTATGACGACCTGAAATCACTCAGGCCTGATAAAATTCACCATGACATTCCTCTTAAGGCTAACTCAGTGCCTTAAAAGTAAAAATCTAGAGAATATAATCCAAAAATATTAGGTACCACTTTATCTGAGATATAAAAAATTCTTGATGCTAAGATAATTTTCTCAATCCATCACTCCACATGGATTGCCAATATAGTGCCTGTAAAAAAGAAGAATGGCAAAATTAGAATCTGCATAGATTTCAAGAATTTGAATCAGTTATCTTTAAAAGATAACTACCCTCTCCCTATCATAGATCAAATTCTCTAGATGGTGACAAGTTCAGAGATGTTATCAATGCTAGACAGTTTCTCAAGGTACAATCAAGTTGAAATTTAAAAAATAGATCAGCATAAGACTGCCTTCACCACACTTTGGGGCACCTTCGCTTATCGAAGAATGCCTTTTGATCTGATAAATGAAAGCACCACATTTTAGAGAGTGATGGACCTTGCTTTCAAGGATGAAATGGGTAATTTCATTATAGTATACTTGGATGATTTGACAGTATTTTTAAATCATCATTCTGACCATGTCCACCATTTATAAACAATACTAGAACATTGTCATTAGAATGGTATTTCTCTAAATCCTAAAAAATCTATCTTTGGGGTGACAGAAGGGAAACTTATTGGACACATTATGTCCCAAGAAGGTATAAAAATTGACTCAAAAAGAGTCAAGTCCATCCAAGAGCTCACTCTGCCTACCAGTAAAACTATGATTCACTCTTTCTTCAGAAAGATGAATTTTCTTTGAAGGTTCATTCCTGAGTTCGCTAAAAAAACTTGCCACATTGTCAATATGATGAAAGGCAAAGCCACCTTCAGGTGGAATGTAGAAGGCAAATCAGCTTTCAATGACATCAAAGAAGCAATCGCTCGCACACTAATTTTGGTTTATCCAGACTACACTAAATACTTCAAAATATACAGTTATGCTTCTGAACATACACTCTCAGCTATTTTAGTTCAACAAAACCAAGAAGGTGTGGAATCTCCTATTTCTTTCATGATTTATCTGCTCAAAGCTCATGAGCTGATATATTCAAACATGGAGAAGCATGTGTATGCGGTGGTCAAAGTAGTTAAGCACTTCAGGTTTTATATCTTGAATTTACATACTGAGATTTCGGTGCCTGATACAACGGTGAAGTCCATTTTGACTCAACAGGATTTTGGTTCAAAGAGGGGTAATTGAATTTATAAGATCCAGGAGTTTGATCTAGACATCAAACCTACCAAATTTGTGTGAAAAAAGGGTCTTTGTCAGTTGATTGCTGACAACATTCTCAAGGAAGCAGAAAATAAAGAAATAGAGATCAAAGACATGCCTATGGTCCTCTTTATTGCCACTATTGATGAGTGGTATTCCAACATCACCCATTTTCTGACCTATGGTGAGTGTCCTACTCATCTCTCCTACAATAAAAAATATAATGTTAAACTAAAAGCCGCTAGCTATGTTTTGTGGAATAATGGTTTGTATAAAAAAAGTCTAAATGGGGTATTTCTTCATTGTGTCGATAAGGTAAAACAAGATAAATTTTTAGAGTCTTTCTACAATTTGGCCTATGGAAGACATTTTTTTGTACTAGTGACAGTGCATAAAATATTACGAGTAAGGTACTATTGGCTTATGCTATTTCAAGATGCCTACAAATGCATGCGTAGATGTGAATTGTGTTAGCAGTTTATTGGGAAGCTTAAACTAGCCGCATTACCCCTCAAGTCAGTAATAATCAAAGAGCCTTTTCAACAATGGGGTATTGACTTCATTGGCATAATTAACCCATCTTCAAGTGCCGGACATGATTATGTCCTCACGACAACTGATTACTTTACCAAATAGGTGGAAGCCATCCCAACCAATCATGCTACTTCTAAAGTGGTGTGAAATTTTCTTAAGGAAACTATCATCTCCCAGTTTGGGGTTTCACTTAAAATTATAATAGATAATGTATCCTATTTCTCTTCACATGAGATTACTCAATTTTGCTTTTACTATGGGATTACCATATCCCATACTTTAGATTATTTTCTACGAGGGAATGGCCAAGCAGAATCGAGCAATAAGAACCTGGTTACTATTATCAAAAAATTAGTAGATGACAATTAGAGAACTTAGCACAAAGCATTATTTGATGCTTTATGGATAGATAAGATCACACCCAAGAGGGCCATAGGCATGTCACTGTTCTAACTTCTGTACGGCTTGGATATGGAGATACCTATCACTTTAGAACTACCAGCGCTTAGGTTAGCCAAAGCAATCAAAAATTCAACCTTCAAAAATTTAATCGACAAAAGGATCATGTGTCTAACTGAATTGAATGAGCAGCAAACCATGGTGATGGACCAGATTATGGCGCATCAGAATCAGGTGAAGAAACTTTTTGACAAAAAGGCTAAGGTTCATGAATTTCAAATTGGAGATCAAGTCTTGTTGTGGGACAAGAGGAGAGAATCAAAGGGAATGCACGGCAAACTTGATTCTTTGTGAAGAGGTCCATTTACCATTTGACAACTCTGTGGTCAGAATAGCTTCTTGCTAGAGTATAAAGATGGAGCACCTTTTTCACTGCCCCACAGTGGGTAGCACCTGAAGCATTTCCATCCTTAAAGTTTGGATGGATTCACTTGTATATTTGTATAGTTTTTATGTTTTATTTGGTTTTTTTATTTTTAGCATGACTCTGTAGCCCAATGGCTTGGATGAAGGCACTTAAAGACTGGTTTCTACTCCCATCAATCGGTTCGATCAATGAAAGTTTCTCAACAAGAGCTAGCTATTATTCTCAAAATTAGCTACACTCATTTTTAGAAAAACTCTTGCAAAACTTGTCCATTTCATCTCTTTTTCTCTAAGTTCATTTTTTGAGACGAGTTTTTCTTGTTCTCGTGTTTGCCTAACTAACATCGCTCGAAGTTCGTAACATCTCTTTATTGCATTTTCTCCACTTATTTTTGGAACAACCTCTGTGAAAGTTGTTCATTTTGCCTCTTTTTCTCTAAGTTCATTTTTTTAGATGAGTTTTTCTTGTTCTCGTGTTTGCCCAACTGGCATCGCTCAAATTTTGTAATGTCTCTTTATTGAATTTTCCCCAAAATACGAAAGTCATTACAGTCTCGATGGAACTAAGAGACAAATTTCTCATTTCCTAGAGTTAGTCTTTTTCTTTTTTTTCGTGTAAAAGTGAAAAAATTTATCGATAATGCATTTTTCTCTTTTCCATGCAAAGGTGAAAATTTTCACCACCCTTGCATCTGAAATGCAGGAGCGATGAAATTTTCCACCCCTACATTTTTCTCCTTCCCGTGTAGGAGCGGTGAATTTTGTTGCCCCTACACTGCATCATTTTTCATGCACGGCATTTATGGATACACACGTCGAGTGGTTGGGGCTAATTTTTTCTCCATTTAATCTCATTTTGGTTCTTTTTTATTTATTTCTTCCATCCTCCTCCTGCCCTCTGTCTGTGGATGATCCAGCAAGTGAGAAGAAGTGTTTTTCGTCAGATTCAAGTTCTCATCACGCGTTATTTTCCAGGTAGGTCTTTATTTTTGCATTTTATTTCATGTTCTTTCCTCTTTTTAGGTTTTTTTTTAGTTTTTTTTTCCTCCTCTTCCCTTCCTCTTATCAGGACACCTTTCTCCTTCCACCGCGCTCCTTTCCTCCTCTTCACTTCCTCCCCGTTCAACTTTTCATCCTTTTTCTCCATGCTAGGACGACAATTTTCACCACCCTCCATTTTTTTTTTAAGTCTCTTACCCATGTAAGGGTGGCATTTTTTGCTTCCCTAACTGCATTTTATTTTTTTCACTGGCAAAAAAATTTGTCGCTGATGCAACTTGACTTGACCACGTTGTAGGGGCAGCAAAATTTGCCGCCATTACACTTTTTTCCTCCCTGTAAGGGTGGCAAATTTTTATGCCCTTACACATTCTTTTCCAAACATGCATAGGCAGCAAATTTTTCCATTGATGCATTTTTCTATCTCACATGCACAAGCGGCAAATTTTGCCGCCTATGCATGCAAACCCATCCCACATGCTAGGGTGGAAAATTTTGCCACCCTTGCATCTTTTTTCTTCATTTTTTCTAACTCTAGAGAATTTTCATTCTTTTTATTTTTCACGCCTCCTCATTTTCCTCTCACTTTCCAACCCACTTGCACCTCAGCCCTGTCAAGTGCCCTTCCTTGGTCATGATCACTCGACGTGCAATTTTCTTAAATTACCAATTTTACCCTAATTGCACGATCATGATTCTTATCGCAGTTCCCTCCAAGGATCCTCTTTCATCGATGTGCTCTCAACAAAGGCTTGTCCCGATGACTGAAGCTTCTCTAAAAAAATTGAAGGCCATGAAGTACTAGTATCAAGGTGTTCTTTCAATCACCTCAGTCACTTCTAATGTCACATTAGAGACACAGAGATCAGCCACGTAGATATGGTTGAGTTCATGGAAAGAACCAAGGCAAAAAACATGAGCTCAAAGATGAAAAGAATAATTGAGAGTAACATCCATCTAGTCTCCTCTTTTCTTGTGGTAGTGCATCACACAGAGTTCATCCTTCAATGCACCTAGTTCTATAATAGAGAGAACAAGACAGTGTCAGATGCCAATGGCAACACAATAATTTGACTGGACCCCAAATTTATCGATAAAGTTTTCATGTACCCTCCTACTACCGAAGTGTTAAAAATTGACTTCATTGAGGCACAGAAAGAGTATGACAAAGATCTTGAGAGGGAGAAAAAAGTGATGAACAACAGATGGCTCAAGACTCCCAGAGCCAACTTGTCTAGATGGCCGTAGAATTTTCTAAGAAGTGATTTTATAGAGGAAGTTAGTGACTTAATTACTCTTCTCAGCAGAGTACAAGGTCTACCATCTTCTTCCTAATTTCACAAATGGATGTATCCCTTTATTAAGATAATTTTATAAGGGAAACAAATCATATTTTGGGGTGAGCAGATCAGCAACACTCTTCATGAGCAATTGGCAAAGGTGTCTACTACTTCAAAGTTCTATATGACTTCATACTTAGTATTCATTGCAGCTTCAATGCAAACTTTTCTAGGTTTGACAATAGAAGGAAACAAAAAAATGACCCTGATTTATTCATATTACCCTCAGCTGACACTAAAAGGATCAATCCATCACTTTAAGAGGGTAAATAATACCTTCTTTGTGGTATTTTTGTGCCTTTTCGATCCTCAGCTAGAACAAAAAAGAGTATCAGATGAAGCCTAGATGGTCGTCAATAATTTTGGCTACATATTTTTACAATTTCCCTCTTTTTGCTATCTATGGATTGGCTTTTTCTAAGGCTATCCCTACATGTTCCCCAGACTTCTTTCTGACAAATTAATCCTAATGGAGCTGTGTAGACAAATTATTATCGTACACACTAAGCAAATGGAACTTAAGAAGCCAAGTTTCAGGTTCCCAATAGAAATTGGTAGATACTCGATTTTGATTACCGCTAAAGCAAGGGTAATGGAGATAGAAATGCAACTGGTCACCATGAATCAGTTCAAAAGAAGGCCTAATTTTGATTATAGGGGTGTCAAGGATATGATCAAAAAAAGACTCAGTTTCATGAGCCCATGATTGAGGACATCTGGATAGACTTGAGAATAGTGAAAGAGATCAAAAGAATGGACTACAATAGACTGACTCTAGAGTATATTGAATATCTAGGGCTTGCAGATATTCCCCCTAATTTGGTTGATGATAAAAATATAATTAACAGTAGATATCTGGCTGAAAAAGTTGCTAACTCTCTTCTTCCTCCAATTCAGTGGTCCTAAAAGGATTTGACTTCTTTAAAGATGAGATTCGAACCAATATTGACTAACTCCAATGATTGGCTAGCAGCCAAAAGAATTACATTGAAATAATTCATCACAAGATTAGAGGCTGAATTCCAAGAAGAAACAAGGAAGAAAGTAGAGAATAGAACTAAGAATAAAGGCAAAGTTCATTCTCCTTCTAGGCCTCACAAGCCTAGGATCATCTTTGTGTCAAATAAATCAAAGATTGCTGAGAAAGAACCAGAATCAACAGCTGTGGGGGCTAGAGAACAAAGCACTTAGGAATAGGCAGTGGAATAGATGGAGATGGATGACAGGCCTTCAGAGCAATAGATAACTGAAACTCTATCTCCCCAAGAAGGGGCATAACCACTTGTAGGGGTTTCTTCTTTGCCACCCCAATCCCCTATGGCATCTCCTTCACCTCTTTCTCCCATCAGCATTCCTTCTTCAGGAGCCATCTCTCCTTCTGGATTTATTTTTAGTGATCTTCAAGGCACTTTTGGAGACATCCTTTGATCCTCAATATCTATCCCTAGTCTCTCATCTCCTTTTAATATCAGAGATAATTTTGCCATCGACCAGCCAACAATTGATACAGTTTCACCTGCTACACCCATTGCACCCGTTGTTCTCATTAGTAGTGCAGATGTTATCCCAATAACACCAGCTGCAGGGATTGTTTCCATGATAAGTGCTTCTACTCTCCCACCTTGGTTATCAACTTTCACACCCAAAAAGAAGAAGCAAGCCATCTCTGTAGATGACTTTGATTTTGGCAAAATAGTTCTAGTGAAAGCTAAGACCCCTAAGAAACCAAGGATCCTTTCAAAAATGGTTGAGGAAAAGGGGCAAAAATTTTTAGAGATAGCTAAACCTCCATAGGATGCAACCCTAGAGGATTTTGACATGAGCAACTATTCTATTTCTTATGTTTAGTTGGAAAAAGTAACTCACGAGGGTGCGAAGAGTGACCTACAGTCAGCAATGGATATCATGGTCCAAAATTTTGACAAGGAGAAAGAGATGAAAGATTATTACAAGGAAAAGGTAGAACAATTGACCGCGATAGTCAGGAGATTCACTTTTGCTCCTAAAGTAGCGACCCCAGAAGCCTTTTCCATAGATGATCCTATTATCCAGAAAGTAGAGAAAACCTACATGAAAGGGAAAGTACTTGAAGATTATATAGAAAAGATGCATACACAAGGAATTTTTTTGCTTATAGGGGTTGCTGAGAAGATAGAGAAGATGAAGAAAATAATGATAGATTTAGAAGACCTCATCTCTCTTATTTCTCAAAATATTGACAGTACAAATAAATATCTTAGCAAGTGGATAGAGATGAAGGCTCTAAAAAAATGCACCTTAGTATCGATCGGCGTCATTGCCAACAAAAATTCTTATGTTGAAATCAAAGAATCACTGATATATAGAATCTAGGTACTTAAGGAGCTGATCGAAGATCTCGAGTCTTCCAAGGATGCTAGTGAGAAAAGTGACATCGGTCTATTGAACAGACTGGAGGAATTGCCTTGTGGACTCACCTCTAGAGATAATCAATTTCTTTCAGCGGAGGAGATGATTCAAGAATTCAATGGTATGATCCAAAGGGATTTTAAAGAGAAAGCATTTTCAAAGACTTATGTGGATAACATTTTATATACTCAGTTAACTCTGGATAATATAAGAACCAGGTTAACTAGTCATGCCAAAGTGATCACAGCATTGAAAGACACTACAATCAGAGCCAAAGTAATCTTCAAGAATACCATTGCGCTAGACAGTATAGGAATTCAGGCATCAATCGCCATGTATGATACTCATCTGAAGAAGTCTGGTGGCAAGATTTGAATTATTCCTCCATTCTCTCTTTTTTCTTTCTTCTCATGTACTTTTGTCATGTAAAAGTACATGCACTTTTGTAATATGTAATTACATGTAAAAAATCTAGAAAATATCCCAAAGTCAACGATGACTCATCTTTGACTAGGTTTTCAATATTTTAATCTTTTTTTAATTTTGAAGGTTTCTCTCTATATATGGAGGGAAACTCTTTTGTGAAATATCTCTGGATAATTTAGAGCAAAATATCTGTTGAAATTGAGACACTTTTTGAGACTTTGTGCTCAATTTGTAAATCATATTTTATTGAATGAATGAGAAACAGGTTAATTTTAGACTTTGTGTTAAAGTAATTTCTGTTACTTAGGAAATAGTTCTTATGTTCTCTTTTCTGATAATCTCTCATCTATTCAATTTAATAAGCAAAGTGTGTGTATTTAAGTTATCTAAAGACATTTCTAAAAGATAAAAGAAAAACTTTGAGCTACTTTTATCTTGGTACCCCTTTTATCCATTATAGTTTTAGGTGAAGACTTTGGGATTTGTTTTACTCTATTGTTACATGTGCTCTGGATCAATAAAGGAGGCAATGGAAGGCTTTGTGCTTTCATAGGTTTCCTTGTGGACTTTGTTACTACTTCAGGATATTTTTTGCTATGCGCTGGATACCATTCCAGAAAGAAGAGGAATGCTTTCGGCCATCGATCGAGACCTCCTTCTTTTGTTCCTTGGACATCATCTTTGAAAAAAGAGAGATGGATGGTGTTATACTACCCTAAGTATTATTTTATATTTATTTATATACATATATAGCATATAAGTGATTCATAGGGAACCTCCCTTTGATGAGAGGAGAGATTTATCTCATTAAGATGTGGTAAACCTACACTTTTTGTGGCATAAATCTCCTTATACTGTGGTTGATATACTCATTTTGTCATCATTGAGTTGATGACAAAATATTCACCCAACATGTTATAAACATACTTGATTCATTTTTTATAGACATGGATATGGGAAAAAGCTGCCAAATGACACTCATCAAGTAGCTCAAGTTGAGCTAAATATTCTTGATGATAATCATCTTTTGAAATAAGGTCATGAAAATATATGTGAAGAGAGGGTATTTAGACCCCAAGGGGCAACACAGATTCAGCTCCAAACATGAGGGAAAAAGGTGTAGCTATAGGGGTTTAGATGCTAGTATGATATGCACATAAGGTGAAAGGGATGTGTAGGTGCCAATCCCAACCTATGGCATCAACCATTTTGGTAAGCATGTTGTTAAGAGTTTTGTTAGAGGCCTCTACTTGGCCATTTTTTGTGGATGATAGGGTGATGAAAAACTAAGTTTTATACCAAATACATCACAAAGGCCTTGAACTTGTTTGTTTTTAAAGGATTTACCATTGTTGGTGATGATCTTATGGAGAACACCATAGAGGTAGATAATATGATGGGTGATAAATTCAATAATATTTTTAACTTTTGTCAATACAAGAGGAATAGCCTCCACCCATTTGGTGAAATATTCAATTGCAATGATGATAGAGTGATGTCATTATGAAGAGTGGGGGTTAATTTTACTAATAAGTTCTAGACCCTACTATGAGAAAGGCCAAAAGTCAGTGGAAACTTGAAGGCTATGGTTGGGTGCGTGATGTAAATTAGCATGTTGTTGACATTTGACATAATTGTTCACATAATCACAGCAGTCTTGGTTAACGGTAGGATAGTAATGTAGACACCTAAATCTGGCCACCGATAACCCCTAATCAAGCTTTTGACCAATTTCCACTTAAAATACACAATTTGGCCTAAAAACACTAAAACATGCTATATGATGTGAAACTAACATATTCAAGTGCTGATTTTTTCCAGGGTACCCCTAAATGGGGTAATGCAATTTATGGGCTAGTTAACTTTGATCAGATCATTTCGAGTCAAAATGCCAATTTTACACCTAGGTGTTTTGGATTTCTCTTTCCTATCAAATCTCTTTTACGAGACACGTGCCTTTATTATTTACTATTGGTAACATCCGAAATGGGAATATGGATCTAATACATCTGACATCACCTTCCAATTCCAATCCAGTCAATTTTGGACTAATAATAAGACATTATGATCAATTTGAGTAATTTGTGCACAAAGTGCTTAATCATGCTTAAGAGCTAATTAACCCAAATCAAGCCATAATTAATAATTCCATGGAAACTTGTTGAAGTATTATTTTTAGAAATGAATATTGAATATTTGCATCATCAGGTGACCTCATTTCTTGGGAAGACATTCGTAGGCCATAAATGCCAAAAATATCAGGATTCATGCCCTCACTGCCTTATCAATGCCTTCCATGATGCCTTCCATGCCTCTTAATTGCCCCTTCTTCCAATTTCATGATGAGGATAATTATAAACTTAATTCATAAATTTGAATTAATCCTCAGCCACACATCTCAATCTCACAATGGATGATTCAGGTTAATTCTAGACATTTACAAAAATATATAAATAAGAGGCCTTACCACATCATTTCTAAGACTTGAGAATGCAAAGTTATAATGCAATATTAGTTATAAAAGCTTCATGAAACTAATGTTACCATGCCAAATTGATTCCAAGCCAAGCCAAGCCACAAGCCAAAGGTGCCAAGGAGAGATGGAGGTAGTCAAGCTTCCATTGCCAAGGACTTCATGAGCACAAGCTGAGCAAGACACTACAACAAGTATTTTGGAGCATCTAAAGAAGGTAAAAGAGGTTTATTTTGCATTTTAGTTGTGTGTTTTATTCATGTTTATTAACTAAGTTCTCTCTAGTGTCTAGGCCTAGAGATGTTATGCTAGTTAGTGTGTTTCTTTCAATTTATTTTCATTTTGAAACTAACACCACACTAACCATCCTCTCTTGAGTTAAATTCCTAGATCATTATATAGCCTAGGTGGAGGATGTACTTAGCCACAGTGAGTCCACTAAAGTGACCCCCACATATACCATCATCCATTTCCTTGATGGCATGAGAGGCTTCTGGACCATGGAGGCAATGGAATAGGAGACCATCAAAACCACATTTATATAGGATCACTCCTATAATGGTGTAATGGGAGGTGCTCTGAGTAAATGTTTGATGGGCATTCCTAGAGAGACCAAATAGAATTATGCCAAGGTTCGGGTAGTCAAAGGTTTACTAATACCAAAGGTCAAGATGGATCTCCTCCACATTAAATATGGTTGAAGTGTCTAACTTGATGTAAGAAGTTTCAGTGAGGTGATAGACAATGATTGATAGCTTAGAGTCTGATGGTGCTGATGGGATTTGGGAAGCAAAAAGAAGCCATGGTGTCAACAAATTTATTGGTAAATCATGGGGTGGTTTGAATATGGTAGTGTTCAAATCATGTCAAGAGTTATGTGACTAACTGTCTATATAATTGTAAAATCTCTTTCTTACACTGGTAGATGCCATTGACTTAATTGACCACAAGTTGGGAGTCACCAAAGATGTTGATTGTTCTCACTCCCAAGGCTAGCATGGTTTGGAGACCTCTTACTAGGGATTCATATTCAGTGACATTGTTGGTACATTCAAATTCAAGTTTAAAAGATAAAGGAAGTGGTTCGTAGATAAGGGGGATAAGGATGATACTAGCTCCCCCACCATGATGACATTTGGAACCATCAAATAACATGGTTATGTGATTGGTGAAGTCTACTTGGGATAGGTTTGTGATGGACTCATCTGAAAATTCAAGAGGAGGAGGTTGGTTGCTCAGTAGGGGTGCATCAGCCAACTGGTTATCAATGACTTGACCCTTAATGGACTTATACTAGAGGAATTTAAGGTCAAACTCAGCTAAAATCATGAGCCACTTGGCCATACATTGTTTTCGGTATGGCTTGGAGTGCAAGTACTTGAGCAGGTCAGTATTAATTATGATAAAAAAATTTGTGGTTAATTAGGTAGTGGTGAATTTTGGTGGCCACAAAGACTAGGTCCAGGCATAGTTTCTCAGTATGTATATACCAATTTTTATAGACTACAAAGGTGCGGCTTATGTAATAGATAGCTTACTCTTTGTGTTGTTTTTCCTAATGGGCAATCATTACCCCTACGAAATGGTCGGTATTAGAGATATAAAGGTAGAAAGGTTGGTTGTTCTTAGGGGGTGTGAGGATAGGTGGAGATAAAAGGTACTCTTTGAGTGAATCAAAGGCCTTTTAACAATCAACATTCCACTTGAAAGAGATATCCTTTTTCAAGAGGTGATGGAAGGGTCGACATTGATCTAAGAGCTGATAAATGAATCAAAGGCATTTTAACAATCAACATTACACTTGAAAGAGATATCCTTTTTCAAGAGGTGATGGAAGGGTTTAAATTGATCTAAGAGCTGATAAATGAAGTGGTGAATGGATTGGAGCTTCCCCTACAAACTAAAAAGTTGCTTAAGATTGGTCGAAGATAGCATCCCAAGGATAGCTTTAATCTTGACTAGATCAACCTTGAATCCATGAAGGGAAATGATGAAGCCAAGGAGTTTTCCTAACAAGACCCCAAAAATGTATTTCTTAGGATTGAGGTAGACATGGTAAAGGATAATTCACTTAAAGATAATATTGAGAATGATTAAGTGGTCCTTAAAAGTTTTAGATTTCTCAAGGAGGTCATCCACGTAGTCTTAAATGATTATATGGATAAGGTTATGGAAGATGTAGGTCATAGCACATTGGTAGGTTGCAATAGCATTCTTAAGATTGAAGGGCATGACCCTATAATATAAATTCCCCCATGGGGTGATAAAGGCAGTTTTGTGATGATCTTTAATGGCAATCAAAAGTTGATTATAACCTAAGAATCCATCCATGAGAGACAACATCTCATGGCCTACTGTAAGATCAACAAGTTGGTCGATGCTAGGTAGAGGAAAGTCATCCTTTGGGTAGGTGAGGTTGAGGTCATGAAATTCCACAAAGATATGTAGTCCCCATATGGATTTAGTGACAGGCATGATGTTTGAAATCCATTAGGGATAATCAATGGGTTATATGAAGTTGATAGAGATGAGGCATTAAAGCTCTTCTTTGACAAGAAGGGCTATGTGAAGATGCATTCATCAAAGTTTTTGTCTAATAGGATTGGAATCATGATTGGTTACATTGTTGTGGATGGAAATGGCTGGATTCAATACCAGGCATATCAGTATATGACCAGGTGAATGCAATCTTGTGGTCCTAGAGGAAGGTAGAGAAGTCTTGAAATTCTTTAGGGGTGAGAGATTGGCCCAATTTTATAATATCAAGGTTTTCCAAAGTTCCTAAGTCAACATCCATAGTGGATTCACTTAACATGGTTCAGGTCTTTAGAGGGAAGGATTTTCGGATGGAGGAATTAGGTGCACCAAGGTATGTGAGAATAGAATCATCATCCTAGCACTGGATAGTGTTAATGGTAGGAGAGTCTTCTCCCACCAATTCAGGATATATCAAAGGGATGGATACTGCCACCCCTTATTTTTGATAAGTTAAGGGGTTGAGGGTAATCATTTTGATGAAAAAAAAGTTAGGAGGGATAATGTCCTCATCCTCACACTTGAGTGGAGGGGGTGCTGGTGAGGTAAGGATCTTTTCTGCAATAGTGGTAGTGGTAGTGGTAGTTTGTTTGGCTTTCTTCTTATTGGGTAGAATGAAGCTAAGGCCATGCTTCTCAAGAGGTTTTTAGGTCTCAATCAAGATCAATGTGTGTGTTCCATGCTCGTACCATCCTAATCCAAATCCTTTCCAAGAACACACATGAAGGTATATTTTAGTGAAGTCTAGGTTCTCCAAGTAAGAGAATGTAGAGGTGAATATTTGCGGGGAAGAGGGGGTCATGGAAACATCAAGTGGTTTTTTAGTTCCCCCATAAATAAAATGGGTTTGATATCTCAGAGGCCCCAAGGGACCAATGGTGCCAATGTTGGGGTCATAATCTAGTTGGTGGTTGAGTTTCTTGTACTCTTGGGGAGTAGGGAAAGCATCAAGGGTAAAGAGTCGATATTCTCTGAGGGTAAAGCATTGGAAGGTAGATTCTAAGGGATAAATGGTGGGTATTTGGTCTACGAGAATAGATGGATTGGTAGATGCCTCTATGGAAGGGGAAGCATTGGCTTTATTTTTCATGGTAGAGGACTTGGTGACGGATGCTTGGGGTGGTTTTTTCAGAGGTAAGAGGATGTCATTAGGTTGATAGGTCATGTTGCATGCTGCAAAAGGGATTGGATCAATTTATATGGTAAAAACCTAACATTTGTGATCGAATTTGACACAACAATGGAGGGTAAAAGGTAATCAACTCATAATATGGATCCAAGGTCTCCCTAACAGAATATTATACTAAAATTCACCTTCAACCACATAAAAATGTTTGGGAAGCATGTGTGGTCTAAGCTGAATGTGGAGGACAATAGTTCCCAAGGTAGTGGTCATCATGTCATTAATGGATCAAATCATAACTAAAGTTTGGGACATAACATTGTTTAATAAATTAAGTTGGTCATAGGCATGGGAAGAGATGATGTTGATGTTGGCTCCCCCATCGATCATAACCCATTTGATGCAAGTTTGGTTAATGTGGGTAGTAATAAAGAGAGAAGGATCCAGATCCTTAGGGTGGATAGAAGGAATCTTTGAGTCCTTGAAAGTAAGAAGGGTGAAGAGCTAGAGAGCACCTATGAAGGCCTCTATAGGTTGAAAATCCCCTAATTCAACCTCAATAACTTGCACAACCTCTATCATGGCCTAACAATGGTGAGGTAAGGTGGAAATGAGCTCATAGAGGGTCATCTTAGCTAGAGTTTGGTGAAGTTTCATTAAGAATGACCCTCTTGATGGATTCAGAGGGGTTAGTCTTAGAGGTGCCTAAGATGGTAACTTTGGGATTAGTTGAAGACATAGAGGTTTTGATCAGGTTTGGTTTAGGATGAGTTGGGGGGTATGTCCATAGAATGGATACTTTGGCCTTTCCTTTATCCTTTTTTTGTGATCATGTGGCCATATTAATGGTATCGATAGAGGGGAAAGGTGTGATAGGATTTTGGGTAGATCCTCTATCACTCTGAGGTGAGAGTGGAGGATTAGGGATGTGATGGTAAATGGTTGTTAGGTACATTGGTGGAGGATTTAGGGGAAGTTCATATAATAAAATATCATCTTCATCATAGAGTTGATGGATAATGGCCTGGAGGGCTTCAAAATTCTTTGTGTCATGCTCAGGTGTCATGTGATAGGAACAAATTTATTGGTCATTATACCAAGCCAGCTTTGAACCAAGAGGATCAAAAGGTCTAATAGGAGGTAATGTGAGCCAAGAGGTCTACAATAATCTTTGAAAAATGGTTGTATAGGATTTATCTAGAGGTGGGAAAGGTCTAAAGGTTATGGTTTCAGTTGGTAAGATGGGGGTGTTGGTAGTAATGGGTTTGGTGAGAGAGGGTTTGCGTAAGGTAGTGTTTCTGGTTAATGGTTTTGGTTTGGGTATGCTAGTTGTTGGGGTGTTTGAGGTTGATAGTCAAGCTATTAGTAATATGGGAAGGACCGATAAATCAAATAGTAGGTGGGCTAGTGTAACTAATTGTGGTGGATGACATATGTTAAAAGGAGCTTGATTTTTAGATAAAGTTGAGGGGTGAGGCCTTAAGATAGAGGGCAAGGTAGAGGGAGGTGGCATATTAGTCATGCAGATTTTCAATGGTTTTGCCCCTTTAGTTGGTTTGGGTTGAGGCTTGGGTATAGGCTTGGATAGGTTTAATTCCACTTTCAAGGATGGGTGAATCAAGCTTCATGTAGGGAAGGCACCAAGAGTTTTGGAAAGTTTGGTTGTGGTACGGTTGTTGGAGAGGTGGTTGTTTTGGTTGACTGAGAAGGTGAGGGGTTGGTATAAGTTCTTATCAGTTTAAGAGGTGGTGGAAAAATGATGGGTTGGTAGGTTAAAGGCATGTCAAAAATTTCAATTTTGTTGATGTAAGGAAGCCCTAACTATTTCTAGAAAGTGGTTTTATTCATGTCTAGTTTTGTGACCATACCTAACTTTTGAATGAGTTTGGAAAATGGTTTGTATATTGGTCTAGCCTCAAAAGAAGTAGGTGTCAAGGATACACCTATGGGCTGAGGAGGAAGGTTGGTAACCTCATCTATTTATTCAAGCAAGGGATGTAACTTTGGACTGGGTAGCTATTCTATGAGGGGTGTTTGTGAAAAGGTTGCTCCCCTAGGAACGATGTCCATAGTTATGGTTTGTCCTATGGTTAGGGGAGGTGGTTGATTGGGAATGGTTATTTATTTAGATAGATTATTTGAAGGGGTGTTTGATGATTCTAAATCCTTTATGAATGAATCTAAAGAAAAATAAACCTCCTCAATTTGGGTCTCTGAAGGAAGGGAAAGTGACTCCACCACCTAGGTGGGTGAAGTGGGGGAGAAGCAGCTAGGTTGGATGGTAGGTTATTCATTGATAAGTGTATTTAGGATTATATTAACCATGTGAGTATCATGAGAAAAATCAGCTTATGTGTCCTTAGTTTTGGTATTGGCATGGTTGGGAAAAGGCTTCCTAAATATGTCAAGAGCTTGATTTTGAGGGGCATTGGGATTATCCAACATGAGTTACCCCTTGTCGATGAAGCTCTGAACAACATTCTTGAAAGTATTACATTGACTAATGTCATGTCTAATTACCTAATGAAAAGCAAAAAGGTCATTATCATTGCACCAAATAGGTGCTTAGCAAGAAGAATCAAACTACTAAGGAGGTTTGATGGGGGGAAGCTGTATGAGGTTAGCTTTTAGTAGTTTCTCTAGAACTGAGGCATAAGATTCTCTACACAGAGTGAACTATTTTTAGTTGTTTTGGTTTGGCTTTTTTATGTTTTGATTGAAAGTAATGGGATATTTTTTTTATTGACATTGGGTGGAGGGGCAGTTTTAAGGATAACTGCATTTTCAGTTCCCTTACTCTTGGTTATGGTGTTGGCTTGGTTGCCCAGTTTGGAGGAAGAGGTTTTTTTGGTCTTGAAGGTAGATTTTTTGTTTCATAACTTCAATTTTACCTCATCTATGCCCTAATTTTCTAGCTTATGCACCATGGTAAAAGCTTCATCAAAAGTTCTAAAGCTTTAGACACACAGTGTAGAAGATAAATGTTTGGCACAGGGTCAAGCAAAAAGCTCTATGAGTTCAGATTGAAGCAAGGAAAATGAAAGTTGATTAATCAATCTTCTCTAATAGGTGATGAAATTGGTAATGGACTCATCATTTAATTATTTTATAGAATAGAGATTAATGTTATAGACCTTGGAAATGTTAATGGAAAAGTGATCCAAGAAGCCTTGAGCTAGTTGGGTGAAAGAAAAGATTGAATGCCTGGTAAGGGCACTATATCAGTCAAGTGTCGAGCCGGATAAAGATATGGGGAAGTTTTAGAAAAGGGCATCATCATAAGAAATCATATAACATGTGTGCATAAAATCCCTAATGTGTTGTTGGGGGTCCTCCTTACTCTAAAATTTGGTAAATTTTAGAAGCTCTCATTGAGGAGGGTAAGGTCTGATAGGGACAGAGGGATGGATAGGTTCATTACAAATATGATCATATGATAGGATGTTATGAGCCCCTGAAATGGATGACTTGAGGTTTGTCATCTTGTCCATGAGCATCTTCATTAGGTCAGTTTGAGGTGTTGGACCAAAGGGTTTGTAAAGTGGATACTATGGTTGAGATTAGGTAACATATTGTTAATTATTTGGCAGTTGAGAGGTTGTCACATTTTGGAATGTGGATGCTAAAGGTTGGGTAGGTAGTATGTAAGGATATGTGGATGATGGTGGTAGAGTAGTGGGTACACACCCTTGTGTGTTAAAGATGTATCCTAGATTAGGTGTAATGGGTACCTATTAAGGAGTCCCTATGGATTGGGTATAAATGGTAGTCGGGTTGGTAATGAAAGGAGAGGTAGTGACCTTCATGTTAGTAGGTGGTGAATTAGAAGGGATAGATACCCCTAATCTTGGTAAAGGGGTATTGACTAATGGGTTTGACTTGAGAAAAGGAAATTTGGTAGTGCTAGTGGTACGTGCTCTCATAATAAGTGGAGCATGATGGGTTAATGTTAGGATTGTCCCTAAATTAGAGGAGTCATTGGTAGGGGTGAAAGGTGTAAGGGTAGCAGTTAGTTAGATAGGTTGGTTTTCAACTATGGCATCAAAGGGGTTAGTAGACAAATATGCCTGAGTAGTTGAAGGTTGGGTGGTGACCATAAAAATAGGGATACCCCTCATAAGGTGGGATGGAATGCCATAAGGAGGATCCTAAGGTGGAGTTAGAACCAGGGCATGGTGAGGGGAGGTGTTAAGGTAGTGTTAGAGGGCAATTGGATTGTTGTCTAAAAAATTGGTAAAGTCCATGTCTCTTTGGGAAAATACTCGAGGAAAAGTAAGGCTTCCCAATGGATGGGGTGAGTCTTCTGCTTTAGAGATATACTCCATAGATGAAGAGGTAAAAGAGGTTGATCGAAGTCACAGATTTTGCTCTACTAGGTCTCTCTCACTACTAGCGAATGAGAACCATATAAGAAAGAGAGATAATAGGAATAAAATCACCATTCAAATAGGAAGAAGACAATAAAATGATCAATTCAATCAAGACACGCACTATAAAGTACATTAAGCCTAGAGGTTAGTTTTAATATCACTTTTGGCTTATGCCTTAGTTTATGAGAATGTGTGATAGAAGTTGGCTTGTAGATCAAGTACTATATAAGAATTGTATGGTTGGTTTCAAGTTGTTTAGGTGCTTAAAATAATCTATATTGGAATCAATACATGGCTTGGTATTGGGGCCTACCCCCTCACTTCATGATCCATAGTGATAAGAGTGTCGGGTGCTTAGCCAATATACATTGATATCCAGAGTTTATACTCAACCAGAGAGCTGAGTTGGTTCTCCCCTTGGTAATGACCTCCAAATAGAATTTTTGGGAAAGGGTAAGGTGACTATTAAGTGATGAAATCCTAGTCGGGCCTTGTCTCAAATTTTTTTGATATTTTATTGATGAAATTAGTTTGGCTAGTGTGGGCAATAAAAGTTGTGCTACGATAAGATGATTGTGCTTTAATTCAAAATAAATTCTAGTTTTAATTATGAGCACAGATAGAGAGAAGAGCATATAAATACAAATAAAACACAAGTAAAGACTCTAAGACCCACCAGGCATCCCAAAATGTTTCATGTAAATTTTCACTTTAAGTTCTAGGGAAGAGAGAAAATAAACTCAAAATGGGTGTGGTTGAAAAACTTGTTTATTTGTGCACACGTTGAATTAGAATATTTTGAAGAGCTCCTATTTGGCTTGGGAGGAAGACCTATAAATAATAAAGCACTAAAGCAAATTTATTTATTAGATAGATAATTGGGAGGATTGCCTAGTGATATCTAGATCCCAGAAGTGAGAGCTTCCTTAGGGGATATCAATCCACATGTTTTAAACAATTAAGTCTATAAAATAGAGAAAAAATTACTTGTATCAATTAAAAAAGATTACCAAAACTGATTATACAAGAAATTCTTGCTAAAGAAAGATGTGTTAGAACATTAAATATAGCAAATGTGGGTCAATACCTAAGCTAAATGGTTGGGGTTTATTTCAAAAAATTAGGCAAGGGTATGTGAATAGGTAGAGATATATAAAAATATATTTGGTTGGGTTTAGGTAGGTGAAAGGATATTTCTCAAAATTTTCCTAACAGTGAACAATTGGTGGTCAAGGTGACCATCACCAGTTGGGGGAACCATCGTCGATTGTCTAACCATCACTGGTTACGATAAACTGTCACCAATTTGGGCTTCCATATCTCAACTCCTTAAAGTGAATCTCAACCTTATATCAAGAATTTATAGGTCAAATAGGTCTTAGAAACAATATCATATTCATGAGATGATTTGGCTAAGTGAAAATATCCTTCAACTCATCATTCTCACTTACTTACTCAGGACTGTCATTATGTCTTGTGAACCAATCATGATGATATTGTATTCCAACACTTGTATACACATAATCACTAAGTAATGAGGCATGAATATGATCCTTATATATCCCTATCACATATTAAAATATCAATATATAGAATTCAAATGGAAAATATGAGATATATAGATCAATATTTGAACCTTACTTCTTCACTGTCACATCTTCACTAGACATGACATCTTGTGAACAATATTTGGAACATTTTCAATGAATTAAAAAACATATAACCAAAATTTACATGAGTTATATGTATTTAAAAACCACCTCAATCAATTGGATCCATTCCTAATCCATTCCAGCATATCCTTAAACTCATTCTCACTCCTATCTGGTTTTTCTCATTATCTTCACTATTAGCCTAGTTTAGTGATAGTTCAACTCGAGTGACCAAAATAGTTGAAATATAGGATATAAATTGTCCAAATAACACCATGGACAAAAAAAAAAGCCTCAATATTCAACCTCCATTGATTTGCATTCTTTGACCTAGTCAACCTTTCCTGTTGTACTAAATTTTTGAGAAACAAGTGATTTCTTATAGATTTTACTCGCTCATGAACACTCAATACCACCTGGGGGTACCTGGATGAGTATTATACATGATCCAATCATCAAAATGTCCTTACCAATCCATTTTGGGCAACCAAAAATAAAATCTTCACCATTAGGTGACTATAAGGGTTTTGAGAGGGTTTTAGACCAATTTCCATTCTTATTGTTTATTCATACACCTCTATCCTTGAAACCAACTCCTAATTCTTGGAAAGAATTGTTACGACCCATTTCCATATCTCCCCAAGATCTTATATTCCCATGTAATATTCACATGTGTCAACAAGAATCAAAATTTTCTTCTCGAGTCTTCATCTCTTCATTCTTCACACACAAGAGATCTTCAAACTCATTTTTCATGTTTTTTCCTTCACCTCAAGACCTAAAACTCAAATGATCTATATCACCTTGAAAACTGACTTTGACCCCTCATTAGGCCACACTAGGTTTCTTTACATGTTTAGGTCTTGAAATGTCAGTCACATTTTAGACCTTAAATATATCTTGAAACCTCTTTCACAACTCTCAACACCTCATACCAATGTCATACACACTCATACCCTACTTACACAAGCTCACAAGATTCCAAACCTGATCATAATACCTCATCATGCCATATCCATGCTCAAGAACCAGTCCATCACATAGACTTACTAGGCACCATACTACTTTGATATCTTCAATACACATATTGTAGCTCATTACTCACCTTTAGATATCTAAGATAGGATCCAAATCATCTCTGATCATTCTCCTTTGACCAAGACGCCTTAAACCATATAAGTCACTACCCAAGACTAAACTACCCTTTTTTGAACACATAAAACCTCACACTTCCTTTGACATCATTGACAGTGCATAGACACATCATCAATGACAAGTTTCAATAGGCACATCTAGGTAAACCATGCATTTGATGGAAAGGACCATATGTCGTCCATGAAGTATCACAATAATGAATAATAATGTTAAGTGACATTCAAGTAACCATCATTTTTGGGCATGTAAATGGTTGTAGGATTAAACCTTACTAGCAATGATCTCTATTAATCTCATGTTGAAAATTTGAGTGTGTGTCGAGTAGCACCATGTAGTTAAGATTTTTGTTTCTTTTACTATTTTCTTATCTTTTGTAGTTTTGTAGTGTATCTATGTAAAGTGTGATCTCTATATCATAGGAAATAGGAACATAGCATAAAAATATAAATGTCACAGAGTATAAAATGAAAATAGTGAAGCGATATGAAGGGTCAACATATGGTCAACACAAATTCAAATAGTAAATTTTGGGATTGAAGTAGTGAAAAAAGGGTATAGAGGACAAGCAACAAATGGTCACTAACAAATCAGTTAATGATAAAGCACTTCAAAGATTCATCTTTCCCAAAGTGGATTGGGGTGTCAAACTCATGTAATGTTCAATAAATAAATTTTTTAGAAGAGGAAAGGCAACATGTAACATCATATAATTTCATAAGACAAATCGATGAAAATTTCCAGCAAAATGCAAAGGTCACATCGCAATAATTGATGGCATTTAAACAAATAGAATAATGACACAAAAATAGATTACCATAATTCAATACAAAATATTATACGAGTAGAGAAAAACTAAATTATATAAACACAAGGCATACAAAGTGAAACACATTTCAAATCCCCAAGATCACAAGAACATTTTGAGATCTAAGCTTTAGCTATTTACATAAGCACAAAAGCATTGAAGTTTTCACCATAGCATAGCAAGAATGAGTCAATTAGATCTCCTCATACCATTCAATGATGCATATAAGGAAGAAATGGGAATATGGTTGGCATTGAGGTAGGCAAGGTACCATGATCCTGACCCCTTTGATTTAACAGATGTAATAAAGACAACTTTATTTTCCCAAATCTAGTCATTATTGCACAGCATGGAGCCCTAGTCATTCAACATCAGTTGTGAAGATTGGATGCCAAGAAATTGATCAAACTCCCAAATTTTGGACAAATAGATGAGGTGATGATGATGATTCTAAGTTAGTATAATGAGGGGGAAGGTCAAAGGATGTTACCACATACATCAATGCAATAATAATGGCAAAGGAAATAGCACTTCTTACATGAGGCAAATATCTCCTACCATATAAAACCAAGAGCCCTCTGATTCAGTCAAACACAAGAGATAATTATGATAAAGGATATAATGGAATCCCCCTCTATCTAATATAGGATGTGATAGTGCAAGTACTCTTTAACTATGTTTCACGTAAATTCTGGTAGACTACAAAACTTGCATGCAAACTAATAAAATGGGTTATCGACATTACATATCGCATGATTTGATTACTTGATAATTTTAATTGGCTAGAGTTCTTAGTAGTAAATCTAGTTTATAACATAGAAAATATTATTTTAGGTGCATCTCAAACCTTCCAAAATTAGTTCCTAGTATTATTGATCTACTTTAATCAATGAAAGTCTCTAAATGGTCAACTCATGGATATTTTTGACCTACGACCGGCTTGTAGAATTTGGTCTGGACCAAGACAAGATAGTATTACACATAGTTGGGATACTTTAATCAATGGTGGATTGAAGTACAAATGATTATTGCATTGCACCCTAGGGTGCCCATTGAGGTGATGTCATTATTTGCACCACATGCAAAGATCACCAAACTTCATGATGGAGTGTAGGTGTGAATTCATGGGTTGGATAAATCACCACACATCTCTTTTCCATTTTTTATTACCATGTTGGATGCACAATCAAAATTGATAAATCAACAAGCATTTTTGGCAAGAACAGTGGCACTTGAGTTTGATGGCCCCATGATCACAATACCCAGTAACATACCCATAAGCAGAGGCAAAAGCTTGGAAACAATCACCACCAAAAACATTTATAGCCCTAACACAAATTGAGATAGTGAAAATTAAGGCACAGACGTAGAGGATAATACCACCTCCACACCAAATAAAAAATACTTGTGCAGCACCAACCACTAGCTCAGTGACAAGAATGTCCTAAAGATTATTGAGTATTATCTTGCACAACTTGGAGTCACCGAAGAAGTGTATAACTTTGTTATAAAATAAGAAAAACTATATGAAGAAGAGGAAGAAAAAAAAATTTCTTGTGAAAAGCAATACATACTTTCCAAATGTTCAACGCCCCAAAAATCATTAGTGTAGTTTTTCTTGTGCACTATTCTACTTCACACAATAATAAACATTAGCATGTTTTTATGGGTTTTCTATAAACCTCTAATAACACTTAGGCATCTTATACATAATAAGTGTACATCCAGTCACTCATATTATAACTCTTCTGGCTCCTCACCATTCCTTATTTGGTTAAGATGATCTAGGCACACATTTTCTCTTCCTAATTTAACATTGATCTTAAACTATACTTCTTGGAATAACATTAGCCACCTACATATCATTCCACATAGAATGGGATTATTCATTAGATATCACAGAACTTGATGGTCTATAAAGAATTAAAATGTTATCGTTAAGAGGTAACGCCTAAATTTTTGTAGTGCAAACACAATAGCCTAGGCCTCTCACTCTATAGTTGTGTAATTCTTCTCTGTTGTTGACAATTTATTTCTTAAGATGTGAATGGGATTATTCAAACCTTTGTCTCCTAGTTGAGCCAATACAACTCCTACTACAGTTATTGAAACATCTATATGCACATTAAATGGTTTACTCCAGTTAATAAATATTAATATTGGGGTTGTTACCAATCTATGCTTCAAATCCACAAAATATGTCTGACACTTAATAGTCCATTCAAACTTTATATATTTGTAAAATAATAATTCCACTGGATTAGATATAATTGTGTACCCTTTGATGAACTTACAATAATACCTATATTTCCCAAGAAAGACCGCACTTTAGTAGAGATTACATGGGGTGGCATATAATAATTGTGATTTTGACTTGAACAACCAAAATACCATTGTTGCATACTATGTGACCCAAGAGAACACTAAACGGTGTAAATAATAAACACTTTTTCAAATTCCAAGCGATGTGTAGAGATTGGCATTATTCTGACATGTGTTGCGTCTTGTATAGGTGTTCTTTAAATAAAGAGAATATAACGTAATAATCAAGATAGACTTTCAAAAAATCATGGATAAAATCTTTGAATGCAGTGACCATAGCCCTAGATAAAACAACAGGGGAATTCTTCAGACCAAATGGAATTACCTTGCATATGAAGGAGTCCCATTCTATTATAAAGGTGGTTTTAACCTGATCTTTAGATGCGATCGATATCTGATGGTAGCCATTGAATCCATATATGAAGGAGTAGACTTTTTTCCCTACACTGTCTCTATAACTTCATCTATGAATGGAATTGGAAATGTGTCATTAACATGACCATTATTCAATGGCCTATAGTCCCCATAGACTCAAATTTCCCTTGACTTTTTAGGTTGAACCACCATAGGACTTACCCAATCTACTTTTTATACTAGATAAATAATCCATGCTCCCTACACCGATAAATTTTAGCCTTAGTTTTAAGCTTCATATTGGAATTTAGTATATATGAACACTTCTTGATAGGTCATGTGTACTCTTTGAGTTCTATGTGCATATATCCTAATAAGGGTCTTGTTGACCATTTTGGCCCCGAAGGCCAAAATCGGTCCCCTTCTTCCCTTGCTATTCAGAGCCAGTCAATTTTGGGTTGCACAAGTTCATTGAGCTTAGGGTCAAGCGGCTTCTGGTTCAATCGTTGGTTCAATTGCAAAGTTCAAGGCCTTGGTTCAATCGGCTTAGTTCAACCAAATCAGCTTATCGACAAGTTCATCGGCGTGCAGCTTTGAACCATTGAACCGGTTCAATGGATTGGTTCAATGCGTTGGTTTAACACATCAGTTCAATCATTCATTTCAAGTGTGCATGGTTCAAAGGGGTTGGTTCAATGAAGGGCCCGACGCGCAGCTTTGAACCATTGAACCAGTTCAATAGATTGGTTCAACAGTTGGTTCAAGTGAAAGGTTCAAAGGGACGTCCCAAAGCCGAAGGCAGATGCCCTTATGAAGGGTAGTTTCTGAGTCAAAAGGCCCTTGCGAAGGGCAAGGAGCTTTTCAAAGGCAGCCAAAGAGTAAGTTTTTGGGATTTTGTTTGAAGCCAAACTCTTTTGAACTTTTTGTCCGAAGGAATTCCTTTGGACAAAAAAAAAAGCCCGAAGGATTTTGGGGGAAGGCTGCTAGTTCAAAGCAAAGGCCCAGGAAAGTCAAAGTGAATAATTCTCACAGACTTTTTGTCCACAAAAAAAATCTTGAAGCAAAAAACCCATAGAAGAACCTGCCAAAGGACCTGAAGGAATTTGCCAAGGATGGTGACGTCCTAAAAGCCATCAATTTTAAGGAGATGAACTAGCCGTTGGGTATTCAGTTTCAAGGTGACGACTGTGTGAACGTCAAATTTAACATAGTGAAATAGTCATTTGCTTTGAATTAAAATAGCGCCAACCATGAAAAGAGCCCAAGGAACGTAGTGACCTGCCAGAAGATTGCCCCTAAGGGCTGAAGGAGTAGGATGAGACAAAACTAGGATAAGACAAGGTGCAGGAAAGGATAGAGTGTTCAAGTGGCAAAGAGGAGGCGAGTTATTTCCAGAAGAGCGTCATGGCTTGTTTCTCTTATTGGCATTTATGAGGGGACAAACTGTAGTCTATTTTCAAAAAAGAGGCACGGCCATGTTTTTACATTAATGCTTGAATGCCAAAGTCAATTTCAGTGATGGTACAACATGGTTCTAGCAGGCCTCTTCTAGAAGAATGACATTAGTAACAGTGACTCCCTCTTCCCAAGGTTTAGAAACCACATGGGCCACTTGCAAAAATGAGTGCCAAAATCTTTCCCAAGAAGCACAAGTTCTCTTCCTCTTTCTATATATTGTAAAAAATTCTCTTTGAGAAAGATGGACCCTCTTAACCTTAAGGCAAAACTCTGCCCAAAAATTTCTCAAGCTTGTAAGGCAGAGCTGCCAGTTTTTACCTTGAATCAAAACTTGCCTTTTTTACCTCTATCTAGGATTGCACTCAAGCACATGTCTATATTTTCTTTTGTGTTAAGTCATTTCCTTTTATGCTTCTCACAGATCGATTCTAGCATGTCTAGCGCATTATGAGTCTCTTTTCTACAGGTTTGCAAGAAGTGTCTACAGTAAGAATATAGGTGCTTGTGAATAGGCTGTCAAAGTGTGTCTCAGAACACCTTTGCTAGTTCCTTCCTCCCTATACTTCCACAGACCCCTAGCTGACTGTTCTAGAAGAGCTTCTCACTTTAGATGAAGTGTATGGGCACTTCTTTTTGGTGAAAAGTGTATGTTCAGGTTGGGTGGGTCACTTTTTTGGTGTATCACCTTTTCATTTTTAGGCTTAGGTTTTGTTTTTAGCATCTCTCTCTCCTTTTTCATCCCCCACCTTTTTTTTCATTTTATTTGTTAGAAGTAGGAGAAACCAGGGCCTAAAAGATACATCAAAGGGAGCTAGCCCTCATCTAGAGACTCTCCCCTCCAGCTTCACCGATCCCACAGGCGAGAGGGGAGTTTCCATTATTACGTGTGGAAGGGTGGGAGCTTACCCTCCTTGCCCTGGTGCAATCCACTGCGTCAACAGTTTCTGGCACGCCCGGTGGGACCAACTAGGACAAGTTGTGTCCAGAGAGTTGAGGAATTTTTGGTGTATTCTTCAGCCAACTAGCCTTTGGAGGCTTTTTACATCAACACCAATGGCGACTCTGAGTTAAATTGACTGGTTAAGCAGCCTAGTGCCATCAAAAATCATATTTTTGTATGTATAATTTCTTTACACAAAATCATGGACCTTGTATTCCTTCATATGACTTCGATCAGACTCAGAATTTTCATGCAATCACCTCAAGCAACTCTCCTAGTTGCCCTTCAATGATAAGGGAAGTGGCCCTGGAGATTGACAGACTAGAGGAGCGGTATGGATATCAGCAGGAGCTGATGTATAGAGAGGAGTGTTTGTTTAGGCAAGCTCAAGCCTTGCAATCCATGGAGGAGGAGGTATAAAAATGGAGAAATCCATTTATTCAAGGCAGTTAGCCTTATGTTGCCCCTCCTATTCTGAATAAATCCCCCTCTTGTACACCAAACCCTTTCTATTAGATGGCACTTGCTCACTCCAACCCATCTGATGCATCTGCTCTCAATCCCGTGCGCCTGGCTTTCCAGCTTCAAAGGGCATCAAAGCAACCCCCCATGGAGATCAATCTTCTTAATTCCTTATATTGTGAATCTTCCATTAGAGGGAATACCATGAGCCAGCTCATCCCCCTTCTAGAGACTCTTCTGGTGCATCAACAGTCTCTTCCTAGCATTCCTCAACCTCCCCAAGTCCTTCAACATGAAGTGCAGATTCCAAGTCAGAGGAAGGAATGTCAGGAACCAGCCCAGAGCCTTAAAGAGAATGATGCTGGTGACCTCCAAGAAAGACTCTTTCAGGATAATCTAGCTAGCAAATTAAAGTTTTAGAGGCTAGGATGAGTTTACTTCGTGAAAGAGAGATAGAACTTCCAAACCTTGTTGAGGAGCCCTAGGACCTTGGAGAAAACAAAGTTGATGCCTGTTCATAGGAGCAAAATTCCAATTCTGAGATCCTGAACTAGGGGAAAATAGTAGAATCATGGGGTAGGAAGGAGGAGAAGAAAGGTTTTTCTCAAAACCTTGAAGAAGGTGAGGCTGCCCCTGCTCATGATGGTGCTAATGACCTCCAGGAAAGGTTCTTCCAAGAGGATATGGCTAGGAGAATTGCAGAGTTGGAATTCAGAGAGAGATTCCTCAGCCAACATGTGATAGACAGTTCAAATCCAATGGCACATTATATGTCTGAACACACCCCATCTACACACTTCCAAGAGAGCTATCAGGCCATACCTGATATAGATGAAGTGCTGACCAAGTGGAAGGAGGAGAATCATTCGATTCTATTTCAAGGACTGCCTCCTCTTCCACATGGTTTTTCCACTTCACCCCTTCTCAAGGAGGAACCTATTCTGTAGGAGATGAGTGAGGAGCAGAAGACCCAATCTATAGTTTCCCAAGAGGCTATCATGAGCGACAACGAAGAAAAAATCATCATTGATGCTCTTTGTGAAGGCATCATCAGTAATGGAGAAGACTCAGGGCATGCATACGTGTGAATGTTCCAGTAATATGAGGAGGAACATAAGCATGGTGAGCTCTCTTCCCTCTATTTGATGAACTTCCTTGTTATTTTGATGAGGAGGATGACTACGCTGAGGAACCTGAGTTGGAGGAGGATCAGGTGAATATTTTTGAACATCTAGAGATCTTGAGCTTTGAGGAGGAAAAGGAGAGGTATGGCTTCCCTGAGGAAGGCCTTGAAGAAGAAAGCTTTGAATAGAGAGGTGATGTTCTGTGGAATGAACAATCAATTTTTGATTCCATTTCAAACATCACAATTGTCACCCTTCTTCAAGAAGGCCAAGAGGAAGCAGAGGATGAGTTTGACACAGCCTTCAATGAAGCAAAAGGAAATGGGTCGGACCATGATGCATTACAGAGGAGCTATGCATATCAAAGGGCTTATGGTGATGAGCCAGTGGCCACAGATTTCTTGGTGAAATGCACCATCATGAAGGACCCACATTCAACAAGATTCTAGGGACAAATAGAGTACATATATGTTGGAAACATGTTTGAATCTGATCCACTAAGATACCAGCCAATCCAGGTGACAGGGAAGAGGAGCAGGTCATCAAATCTCCTTTTCATTCAGCCACTTGTCTGGAACCATAAGTTTTCTTGCCAGGAAGGGGACTTAAGAATTTTTCCCTTTGATCCAGGAGGGAGGCAAATATTCTTGGTTAGCTGTATATAGTAGTTTGCTTTCAGTTTTCTTTCTCGCTTTCCCTAAGTGCAATTTGCACATGTAGTTTTTTTAGCCTTGTGTGTGTTTTCCTTTGTGTGTGGGGTAAAAAGCTTCATGTTTGATTCTTGGATCTTTGGAGTTGTTGCTAAACTTTCTCCAAAATTGCATTCTGAATCCGTGCCCAATGGACTACAAGGCAACTGGTCTTTAAGCATAGCAGGCATGCTTCCCCTGGGAGTCACTAATTTGTTGACCATTTTGGCCCCGCAAGCCAAAATCGGTCCCCTTCTTCCCTTGCTATTTGGAGCCAGTCAATTTTGGGTTGCATGATTTCATCGAGCTTAGGTTCAAGTGGCTTCTAGTTCAATCGTTGGTTCAATCACAAAGTTTAAGGCCTTGGTTCAATCAGCTTAGTTCAACCAAATCAGCTTATCAGCAAGTTCATCAGCGCACAGCTTTGAACCATTGAACCGGTTCAATGGATCAGTTCAATGTGTTGGTTCAACATTTTGGTTTAATGCATCGATTCAATCATTCAGTTCAAGCGTGCACGGTTCAAAGGGGTTGGTTGAACGAAGGGCTCGGCGCGCAGCTTTAAACCGTTGAACTGATTCAACGAATTGGTTCAATGGTTGGTTCAAGCGAAAGGTTCAAAGGGACATCCCAAAGCCAAAGGGCAGATGCCCTTGCGGAGGGTAGTTTTTGAGTCAAAAGGCCCTTGCAGAGGGCAAGGAGCTTTTCAAAGGCAGCCCAAGGGTAAGTTTTCAAGATTTTGTTTGAAGCCAAATTCTTTCAGACTTTTTGTCTGAAGGAATTCCTTCGGACAAAAAAAAATCCTGAAGGATTTTGGGGGAAGGCCACCAGTTCAAAGCAAAGGCTCGAGAAAGTCAAAGCAGACAATTCCCATGGACTTTTTATCTGCAGGAAAAAGCCTGAAGCAAAAAACCCACAGAAAAGCCCGCCAAAGGACCCGAAGGAATTTGTCAAAGATGATGACGTCCTGAAAGCCGTCAATTTTTAGGAGATGAACTAGCCATTAGGTATTCAGTTTCAAGATGATGGCTGCATGAACGTCAAATTTAACATAGTGAAATAGCAGTTTGCTTTGAATTAAAAGAGCACCAACCATGAAAAGAGCCCAAGGAACGCAGCAACCTGCTAGAAGATCACCCCTGAGGGTTGAAGGAGCAGGATGAGAAAAAACCAGGATAAGACAAGGTGTAGGAAAGGACAGAGTGTTCAAGTGGCAAAGAGGAGGTGAGTTATTGCCAGAAGAGCGGCGTGGCCTATTTCTCCAGTTAGCATTTATGAGGGGATAAATTGCAGTTTGTTTATAGAAAAGAGGCGCAGCCATGTTTTTACATTAATGCTTGAATGCCAAAGTCAATTTTGGTGATGGTACAGCATGGTTCCAGTAGGCCTCTTCTAGAAGAAAGACATCAGTAACAGTGACTCCCTCTTCCCAAGGTTCAGAATGCACATGGGCCACTTGCAAAAATGAGCACCAAAATCTTTCCCAAGAAGCACAAGTTCTCTTCCTCTTTCTATATATTGTAAAAAATTCTCTTTGAGAAAGATTGACCCTCTTAGCCTTAAGGCAAAACTCTGCCAACAAATCTCTCAGGCTTGTAAGGTAGAGCTACCAGTTTTTACCTTGAATCAAAACTTGCCTTTTTTACCTCTATCTGGGCTTGCACTCAAGCACATGTATATGTTTTATTTTGTGTTAAGTCATTTCTTTTGATGCTTCTCACAGATTGATTCCAACATGTCTAGCACATTATGAGTCTCTTTTCTGCAGGTCTACCAGAAGTGTCTACAGCAAGAATATAGGTGCCTGTGAATAGGCTGTCAAAGTGTGTCTCAAAACACCTTTGCTAGTTCATTCCTCCCTGTACTTCCATGGACCCCTAGCTGACTATTGTAGCATAGCTTCTCACTTCAGATGAAGTGTATGGGTGCTTCTTTTCGGTGAAAAGTGTATGTTTGGGCTGGGTAGGTCACTTTTCTAGTGTATCACCTTTTCATTTTTAGGCTTAGGTTCTGTTTTCAGCATCTCTCTCTCCTTTTTCATCCCCCCCATTTTTTTTCATTTTATTTGTTAGCAGTAGCAGAAACCAGGGCCTAAAAGATACATTAGAGGTAGCTATCCCTCATCTAGAGACTCTCCCCTCTAGCTTCGTTGATCCCATAGGCGAGAGGGGAGTTTCCATTGTTGCGTGTGGAAGGGAGAGAGCTCAACCTCCTTACCCCGGGTGTAATCCACTGCATCAATAGTTTCTGGCATGCCCGAAGGGACCAACTAGGACAAGTTCTGTCCAAAGAGTTAAAGAATTTTTAGTGTATTCTTCAGCCAACCAGCCTTTGGAGGCTTTTTGCATCAACACCAATGGTGACTCTGAGTTAAATCAATTGGTTAAGCAGCCTGGTGCCATCAAAAATCATATTTTTGTATGTATAATTCCTTTGCATAAATTCATGGACCTTGTATTCCTTCATATGACTTCGATCAGACTCAGAATTTTCATGCAATCACCTCAAGCAGCTCTCCTAGTTGCCCTTCAATGATAAGGGAAGTGGCCCTGGAGATTGATAGACTAGAGGAGCGGTACTAATATCAATAGGAGCTGATGTATAGAGAGGAATGTTTGTTTAGGCAAGCTTAGGCTTTGCAATCCATGGAGGAGGAGGTAGCAAAATGGAGAAATCCATTTATTCAAGACAATCAGCCTTATGTGCCCCCTCCTATTCTAAAGAAAGCCCCCTCTTGTACACCAAACCCTTTCTATTAGATGGCACTTTCTCACTCCAGCCCATCTGATGCATCTACTCTCAATCTCGTGCACCTGGCTTTCAAGCTTCAAAGGGCATCAGAGCAACCCCCCATGGAGATCAATCTTCTCAATTCCTTATATTGTGAATCCTCCATTGGAGGGAATACCATGTGCCAGCACATCCCCCTTATAGAGACTCTTCCAGTGCATCAACAGTCTCTTCCTAGCATTCCTCAACCTCCCTAAGTCCTTCAACATGATGTGCAGATTCCAAGTCGAAGGAAGGAATGTTAGGAACCAGCCCAAAGCTTTGAATAGGATGATGCTAGTGACCTCCAAGAAAGACTCTTTCAGGATAATCTAGCCAAGCAAATTGAAGTTTTAGAGGCTAGGATGAGTTTACTTTGTGAAAGAGAGATATAACTTATAGACCTTGTGGAGGAGCCCTAGGACCTTGGAGAAAACAAAGTTGCTGCCTATTCACAGGAGCAAAATTCCAATTCTGAGATCCTGAACTAGGGAAAAATAGTAGAATCATGGGGTAGGAAGGAGGAGAAGAAAGGTTTTTCTCAAAACCTTGAAGAAGGTGAGGCTGCCCCTGCTCATGATGGTGTTGATGACCTCTAGGAAAGGTTCTTCCAAGAGGATATGGCTAGGAGAATTGCAAAGTTGGAATTCAGAGAGAGATTTCTCAGCCAACATGTGATGGATGGTTTAGACTGAATGGCACATTCTATGTCTGAACACACCCCATCTACACACTTCCAAGAGAGCTATCAAGCCATACCTGATATAGATGAAGTGTTGACCAAGTGGAAGGAGGAGAATCATTTGAGGAGAATCTGCAATTTCCCAAGAGGCTATCATGAGCGACAATGAAGAAGAAATCATAATTGATGCTCCTTGTGAAGGCATCATCATCAATGGAGAATACTCAGGGCATGCATACATGTAAATGTTCCAGCAATATGAGGAGGAACATAAGCATGGTGAGCTCTCTTTCCCTCTATTTGATGAACTTCCTTGTTGTTTTGATGAGGAGGACGACTACGCTGAGGAGCCTGAGTTGGAGGAGGATCAGGTGAATATCTTTGAACATCTAGAGATCTTGAGCTTTGAGGAGGAAAAGGAGAGGTCTAGATTCCCTAAGGAAGGCCTTGAAGAAGAAAGCTTTGAACAGAGAGGTGATGTTCTGTGGGATGAACAATCATTTTGTGATTCCATTTCAGACATCACAACTGTAACCCTTCTTCAAGAAGGCCAAGAGGAAGTAGAGGATGAGTTTGACATTGCCTTCAATGAAGCAGAAGGAAATGGTTCAGACCATGATGCATTGCAGAGGAGCTATGCATATCAAAGGGCTTATGGTGATGAGCCAGCAGCCACATATTTCTTGGTGAAATGCACCGGCATGAAGGACCGACATTCAACAAGCTTCTAGGGACAAATATAGTACATATATGTTGGAAACATGTTTGAATCTAATCCACTCAGATACCAGCCAATCCAGGTGACAGGCAAGAGGAGCAGGTCATCAAATCTCCTTTTCATTCAGCCACTTGTCTAGCACCATAAGTCTTCTTGCCAAGAAGGGGACTTAAGAAGTTTTCCCTTTGATCCAGGAGGGAGGCAAATATTCCTAGTTAGCTATATATAGTATTTTGCTTTTAGTTTGCTTTCAGTTTTCTTTCCCGTTTTCCCTAAGTGCAGTTTGCACAGGTAGTGTTTTTAGCCTTGTGTGTGTTTTTCTTTGTGTGTGGGGTAAAAAGCTTCATGTTTGATTCTTGGATCTTTGGGGCTGTTGTTAAACTTTCTTCAAAATTGCATTCTAACTCCATGCCCAATGGACTACAAGGGAACTAGTCTTTAAGCATAGCAGGCATGCTTCCCCTGGGAGTCGCCAATTTGTTGACCATTTTGGCCTCGCAGGCCAAAATCGGTCCCCTTCTTCCCTTGCTATTTGGAGCCAATCAATTTCAAGTTTCATGACTTCATCGAGCTTAGGTTCAAGTGGCTTCTGGTTTAATCATTGGTTCAATCACAAAGTTCAAGGCCTTGGTTCAATCGGCTTAGTTCAACCAAATCAGCTTATCAGCAAGTTCATCGGTGCATAACTTTGAACAGTTGAACCGGTTCAATGGATCAGTTCAACGTGTTGGTTCAATGCGTTGATTCAATCATTCAGTTCAAGCGGACACAGTTCAAAGGGGTTGGTTCAATGAAGGGCTCAGCACACAGCTTTAAACCGTTGAACTGGTTCAACGGATTGGTTCAACAGTTGGTTCAAGTGAAAGGTTCAAAGGGACGTCCCAAAGCTGAATGGTAGATGCCCTTGCAGAGGGTAGTTTTTGAGTCAAAAGGCCCTTGCAGAGGGAAAGGATATTTTCAAAGGCATCCCAAGGGTAAGTTTTTGGGATTTTGGTTGAAGTTGAATTCTTTCAGACTTTTTGTTCGAAGGAATTCCTTTAGACAAAAAAAAAACTTGAAGGATTTCAAGGGAAGGCTGCCAGTTCAAAGCAAAGGCCCGAGAAAGTCAAAGCGGACAATTCCCGTAGACTTTTTATCTGTGAGAAAAAGCTCGAAGCAAAAACCCATAGAAGAGCCCACCAAAGGACCCAAAGGAATTTGCCAAGGACGGTGACGTCCTGAAAGCTGTCAATTTTAAGGAGATGAACTAGCCGTTGGATATTCAGTTTCAAGGTGACGGCTGCGCGAACGTCAAATTTAACACAATGAAATAGCTATTTGCTTTGAATTAAAAGAGCGCCAACCATGAAAAGAGCCCAAGGAACTTAGCGACCTGCCAGAAGATCACCCCTGAGGGCTGAAGGAGCAAGATGAGACAAAACTAGGATAAGACAAAGTGAAGGAAAGGACAGAGTGTTCAAGTGGCAAAGAGGAGGTGAGTTATTGCCAGAAGAGCGGCATGGCCTATTTCTCTGGTTGGCATTTATGAGGGGACAAACCACAGTCTATTTGTAGAAAAGAGGTGCGGCCATGTTTTCACATTAATGCTTGAATGCCAAAGTCAATTTTAGTGATGGTATAGCATGGTTCTAGCAGGCCTCTTCTAGAAGAATGACATCAGTAATAGTGACTCCCTCTTCCCAAGGTTCAGAATGCACATGGGCCACATGCAAAAATGAGTGCCAAAATCTTTCCCAAGAAGCACAAGTTCTCTTCCTCATTCTATATATTGTAAAAAATTCTCTTTGAGAAAGATCGACCCTCTTAGCCTTAAGGCAAAACTCTGCCCAAAAATCTCTCGGGCTTGTAAGGCAGAGATGCCAGTTTTTACCTTGAATCAGAACTTGGCTTTTTTACCTCTATTTGGGCTTACACTCAAGCACATGTCTATGTTTTCTTTTTTGTCAAGTCATTTCCTTTGATGCTTCTCACAGATCGATTCTAGCATGTCTAGTGCATTGTGAGTCTCTTTTCTGCAGGTTTGTCAGAAGTGTCTACAGCAAGAATATAGGTGCCTATGAATAGGTTGTCAAAGTGTCTCTGAACACCTTTGCTAGTTCCTTCCTCCCTGTACTTCCATGGACCCCTAGCTAACTGTTGTATAAGAGCTTCTCACTTTAGTGAAGTGTATGGGCACTTCTTTTTGGTGAAAAGTCTATTTCGGGCTGGGTGGGTCACTTTTCTAGTGTATCACCTTTTCATTTTTAGGCTTAGGTTCTGTTTTCAGCATCTCTCTCTCCTTTTTCATCCCCCACCTTTTTTTCATTTTATTTGTTGGACCCACTTGGCATAGATTCTCATAGTTTCTCTACCTTTCTTGCTCCCAAATATGTAAATTTCAAAGTTACACATCTTCAGTTTGTTATGTGATTTTGGTTTTTGGTTCTTTTATCTCTCACTTAGGTTCAAAGAAACCCTTCAAGTCTAAGTCCTCATTTTGGTCACTAGAGTCTATCTATTCTCTGTTTTCCATGATCATATTTCAAGGTTTCACCAAAAATTACTCTTTTTGTTTATTAATCTTGTATTTTTTTAGAGTTGTGTTCAAGTTTATAGTTTTTTCCTGTGAAGATCAGTCCTGCACATTACTTAGATCCTTTGCTCATCCATGACATAAAAATATCTTTAGCTTCTCAAGAGATTTTTACACCATGGGATTCTCATCCTAAAATAAAAAAGGTTTGAAAAAAATCTTGTTGGACTTGTGGCAAAATCTTAGTTTCCTCCTTATGTTCCTGGTACATGTACTTAACTATTTGAAGAGGTGCTAAGGTATAACTAAATACATGTACCCAATATTTGGGTTTTACACCCTGCAAGGACCATACATCTACACATATGACTATAAATTTCATAGCACTGTTGTTTAACACTAATTTGGATGAGGATATTTACTTAGGTAGATAGAGTTAAGGATATAGAAATGATAAGGCACAAGGGTGAATATCAAATTTACAACATGTCATTTAATATGTTAAACTCATATGTACCATGTACTAAATTTATTAAACTAAGATAGTATAAATATGAAAATTAAATCTATGCTAGATATAAAAATGACATAAAAGAGATTATTTAGCTGGTTATGATGATAATGCAGATCTATATCTGGTACAAGTAAAAATTAGGTGGAAAGATAATTTTGGAATGATCATCAAATTTTGGATTTGGTGTCACTCGCTCTTTGAACAGTTGTGTCATCCTTGGATGGTTACATCAACACTAATATTTAGGTTTGATACTAGTGTCCTATATAGAATATCTACTCAAATAAGATGCAACCACTTAGATGTTTTTGGGTTTGGCCTTACCTTCACTCTAGTGCATTTAAATCTAGGTCATGGATTGTCACTCCTGGTGAAATGGAAAAACCCTAACTTTCCATCTTCAATGTGACCTTAAGGGAGAAATGGGTTAATAGACACATGATATTAAGATGACCTATAATGACCCCACTATCAAAAGGTGTTACCTACATATCTAATACTTCATAAGAGGGCCTTAGACTCATGTAGTTATCCCTTACGTTTTGACTTATATGCGAATTGTGCAATGTGTAAAATAAGTACAAAAGTGACCTAACTTGTAACTTGGAAAATATGGCCTGATGATTACTCCCCTTTAGTAATTTGACCTGTAATTGTGATGTTCTTTTGACTGATATCAAAATAGAGTCGAATAAGAAAGCTTTTGGTAACTTAAGTGCTTATTGAATATTTTTTTGGTCTGATTGCTAAGTGAGGAATAAATGAGGGTTGATATTATATTTATACCAATCCTATCAAGAGATAACTTATATTAAAGCACTAAGGCCAACCATTATAATATGTTTTATTTTAAAATTGGATGACTTAAAGAAATTAGACACTGGTGTTGGGGTAGGACAATAACATCAATGTTACTATCTATCCCCAATGTCAGTGTCTAAGGAGCAAGAGAACAACTATAGGCTCATAACTTATACAGGTATAAAATAAGTACATTTTAATCATTCTAGATAAGATAAGATGTTAGTGTCATCAATATAATACTGATCTAACTAAGAGATAGGCCAAGGGGCACATAATAGAGTAGATGTGAGGCTTGCAAAAGCAAGACATGTGTAGAACTAAGAGGAATAGCCAAGGTCATAGTTTGCCAAGTATACAAGACTGAGGTGATGCATAATCAAAAAATATCATCTGTATTTTCTTCCCTTTTAATCTATTAATTAAGTAACTAATATAATAGAAAGTAATAAGTACATGAATGTGTATGCATACCTTATCTTTTCTTGAATTGAATTTAAGTGCTTCACTGGAGTTGAATTTGAATGCTTTGTTGGTGACTGACCTACAACCAAAATCATGTTACAATGTGTAATCAGTGCATATAATATAATTTAAAAGTACTTAAAATTAATTAAAATTGAAAAATCAAGGTTTAGGAGTACGCATGTATGTCGATGTAACCATCTTGCCTATTGGCAAGTTGTTTTTGCAAAATCTATATCATTGTAAAGCTCTAAAACTTAGATTAGGATAAATATAGATATATATTTTTAATTGCATATGTCCAAGGAGAGAGAGAGAGAGAGAGGTTGGAAAGCACATGCCCCCAACTTTGAAGTAAAAGTAAGTTTCAACCTAGAAGTTAAGATTAGCTCAACTATGCAACCCAATGATACTTATAACATAGTGAGTTTGGATGATCAAGTCTAAATTGAAAACTTGACAAGATTGAGTGATTTAGTCACCTCAACCATACCAAAAGGTGAACTAACTAATGTATTAGATTGAATCAATAAATTCTATAAAAGTTTGTAGGGTATCAATACATGAAATAATTTTGAAATCTGAAATTGATTTGGATTTTGTAAAATATTAGGCACATGTTGCATAGCATATGTACGTTAGATAGGTATCATACAAAAAATATGTATAAAAATGGTACTATGTATAGAATTCTACCACAAATGTGTGTGGAAATCATATAACTATGTGCTTTGTCCAATTCAGATAACTATGTAAGTGTGGAGGATATGCTTTCAAAATATGCCCCCACTATATATGGAGAAATTTGAAACTGATATAATTACCAATATGAAGGACATGTTTCCAAAACATGCCCCCACTATAAATTGGAGATGTTAAATATTGAATAGGTGTGGAGAAATACTTTTAAATCATGTTCCCACTAAATCTGTGAATTGATATATGTACCATATTGAATAAATATGGAGAACATACTTCCAAAGCATGCTCCCACTAAATCTAAAAACTATGAATGTGTGGAAGCCATGTTCATATGATATGATCCCACTAAATCTATAAATTGATTTAAGTACTCAATATTGAATAAATGTGGAGAATATGCTTCCAAAGCATGCCCCCGTTAAATCTAAAAATTATGAATATATGGAAACTATGTCCATATGGCATGCCCCCACTAAATCTAAGAACTTTGCAAAGTGTGGAGAACATGGATCCCAAGCATGCCTCCACTAATATTCCCCCCTTTGAGGTGATGTAAAAATAGTACCTAGAATTTACCTCACCTCAAAAAGGTAAGATAATTATAAAATTTGTGAATGTAACCATGTAACATATATAAGGTAATATGTCTAGGTAAAAGGATCATTGAAGCGCATAGAATCAATGTGATCACATGTGGGCCTCAAATGCATGACAAAGATCATGGAAAAATCTATATAGTAACATTAAAAGTTCAACAAGTAAATAAGCATACACACAAGAGCACTTAAAAGCAAGTCAAAAGGCAATGGTTCAAGGAAATCACAAATATGGGGCATACTTAAATGCCTCAAAATTGAATGGACATGACTTAGTCAAATGTTCACAAAACAAGGAATGGCATATTCAAATGTTCATACAATAATTAATGACATATTCAAATGTCTAATAAATCAAACATATGCACAGAGACCACATACAATGGAGCATATTCAAATGCTCGAACAAATAAGACAATAGTAAGGCAAAACACTTAAGGAAGTGTGTAAACAAAAATCATAAGCAACCATCATAAACATGTTACAGTGGCCCATGGATCAAATGTGTTAGTAAAAAATGTCAAGTACATAGCATATCAAGTACCATGTGCAAGACATAAGCATGGATAATAGGCATGTGTAAGTAAATATGTAAGCTTAAACATGATAGTGTAGAGTGATCACCAAATCATATAACCTGTGTGTATCAAGTTTGCAGAAGATAGATGCCCCAAATGTCCTGATGACGTGAGTAAAGGGAAAGCCCAACACCCATAAGTGTATCATGTATATGTGTATGCTTGTATATGTGTATGTAGGAGTAAATTATATGATATCCCTCAACATGGAATTAACACATAAATGCTAAGGAGCCAATAGAACATGTAGGTCCGAAAATGTATTTGGATTTTTGAATATTTTTTATTTTTTCATATTTTTTAAGAGACAAGATCATCCTATGATCTCATCCAAAGGATGATCATATGTATCTCCCCAATCGGAACCTAGTGCAAGAAACCGGTGGTACTTCCAAGGAGCATATATAGGTGAAATATTTGTCACTATAGTATTTGTGATGTTTAGTGTATGTATAATAGGACTTTGGGGTCATGAAGTACCAATAGAAATAATAGGGGTTCTTGGAACCATATTTGTGCACTCTATGGTTTGTTTGGAATATAAATAGTAGGAACATGTTTAGGTGATTTAGATATATGAATATGGTGTATAGAAGATGAGGATTCTATAGAACCCACCATCTGTCTCTGATGTAAGTGTATCTCAAGTATTACCCACCTAGCAAAGGGGATTACTTGTTGGTTACCCTTGTTTGGTTGATGAGCCTTAACAGGTTTAACAATGAACTGTCTAGATATGAATTTCTCTTGTTCAGGAGGATGCTCATATGGAATACTAGAAACTAAAATTATATGATTGGCATGAATGTACTCAACATAGCCATGCATTTCAAAAGGTATTGCTCAAAGAGTATGTATCCAAGGTCATCCCAAAAGCATGTCAGAGACACATGTATAAGGTATAACTGAGAAATTAGGAACCACATGTGTAGGACCAACCTGTAAAGGTAGATCAATCTCACCAAAAACCTTCTGGGAGGTCCCATCGAATACTTTGATTGATCTAATAGAGGAGTGTAAATTGTGATGAGTATAATCTAAATACATAAGTAATGTCATGGTGTAAACATTTTTTTTGCACCATTATAAATCATAACACTATGTATGGGGTGTTTATCAAAGTATTTTCAAATGAATAAAGATTGAAGATCATAGTCATCCTCCTTAATTTCATTTCCATCAAATGAAATGGTGGGTTTATGAACTATAGGAGGTATATGTCTCGTGTAAATACCAATGATCCCATCTAGTGGGTGTCCATAATATGTTGGACAAGGATGTGTATTATGTCATTTGAACTTCTTATTCCTTCTTAGAATGGTCTTGTAAAGGATTGTTAAATATTTTTTGTTTATGGTGATCACTAAGTTGTGAATCGAATTCCTTTGGAGGATCATCAAATATAATTTGTTGGTCGTCAATGAGGTCCTATATCTTATGCTTCAAGGTAAAATATTTATTCTTAGAATGTCCAGGGCCTTGGTGATAGTCACAATAAGCATTTGCATCATATCATTTGGGTATAAGTCTATTTACATCAACCTCTATAGGAGGAGGGAGATCTATAAAATGATATTATTGTAACTACAAGAGTAATGAAGTAGGAAGCTTGGGTAAATGTGTAAATTATCTCCTTAGTGCATTAGTTAGGACAAGTTGATTAGGTTGTGCAACTATGTTAACCGTGGTGTTTTTTTCCTTTTTAGGCTTAGGTGGTTTTACCTTATAACTTAGTTTGATTATAAAATTTTTACTAGATTTAGATGCAGTTGGTGTGTTTTCTACATACTTGAGCTTATTCAATAACATAAGCTTCATTTCATGGTCTCATATAACATGGCATAAGTCATCAAAAAAGTGAAACTTTTTGAAAACAATAGACTTATGTAAAAGAGAAAGAAAACTTTACTTGAATATGTCTGAAAATCTTTGTCTACCATAGGATTGGTCATTTTGGCTAGCATTGTCTTATATCTCAAGACATATTCATTGATTGGTTCATTGGTTTCTTGTTTGATCTTTGTAATTTGAGCATAGGGAACCTTTTTGATAATGTTAATAGAAAAGTATGTCAAAAAATGATATGTAAGAGGTTTGAATGCTTTCAAGGATTGAAGAGGTAAGTCATAAAACCACCTCAAAGCATAGTCCTTGAGGCTCCTTGAAAATAATTGGTCAAAAGTTTATCATTGGAAGCATAATCAAGGTATGTTGCATATAAGGTTCAAAGATACTGTTCAAGTCACCCTTGATATCATAAAATGTGAACTTAAGTGCAACAAATCCAGTTGGAAAATGATGCAAAGAGATTTCAAGTGTGAGAGGGTTCTACAACACATCTTACGAATCTATAGCATGTGAATACTTTGAAGCCTTTTGTTCAATGTTTGTAACCTTATCCTACAAGGTCTTTACGACTTGAAGGATTGATTGAACTATAGGCGCAATGGGATTTTGATTAGTAATTTGAGCAGTCACCACATGGGATGGAAACATGTTTTGAATTATAATAGGCTTTGAAACTAGTATTTATGTTGAAACAATAGGTAAGTTCATAATAGATGTATCAATATTAGTTTCAGGAAACAAAGGTTAAAACACATAATATTTGCTCCCATTATATGTAGGTGGATTGATAAGTGTGAGATGATTTATAATACCTTCTAAGGATTTGTCATTATTAGATGAGGCAGCTTTGGTTTTATCTTGTTTACTTATTTAATCTCTTGTAACTTAAAAAAATGCATCTATTAAGCCCTTATTATTGTTTAGATGAGTAATTAATGCTTCATGATCCTCCATTTAGAATCGGGGTTTTTGTACTAACATTTTTCATTGTTTCGCAAATGAAAATTTTAAAATTTGAAATATAATACAATAATCTAAAAACCTTAAGTGGCCTTGGGTTTGATGTTCAGATATCAAATTCACCAAATGTTTAACCCTAATTTAGATGAGGATCATTACTTGGGTAGATAGGGTTAAGGATAAATAAATGATAGGGCACAAGGGTGAATATTAGATCTATAACAGTTTAATTAATGTGTTAAACTCAGATGTACTATATGTTGAAGTTATTAAACTGAGATAGTCTAAATATGAAAGTACAACTATGATAGATATAGAAATGACATAAAAGAATGTACTTGGTTCTGATGCTAATGCATATTTGGATCTAGTACACATAAAAAATAGGTGGAAAAATAGCTCTGGAATAATCATCAAATTCTAGATCTGGGGTCTCTGCCTCTCTGAATAGTTATGTCATCTTGAGACGGTTGTATCGATACTACCATCTAGATTCAATGCTAGTGTCTTGTATGGAATATATGTTCAAATAGAATGCGACCACCTAAATACTTCTAGGTTTGGTCTCACTAGTTCAAAGTATATTTTCAATGCAACTGATTTGCCCCGTGAACTACCCACCATTTCATGGCATTGCCCTTTAATGCATAATTCAATGCAATGACTTGTTGATCTATTATTGGACCATGTTGTTCTAATTTGGAAATACATTGGCCCAAGTCCTCAGTTGCAAAGTATTGAGGTAATTGTCAATATGTATCGAAGACCATTCACATTGGTCTGACCTCATTATCTCCTCTCACCCAATACAGCATATAGATATCTAAATCACTACTTACTGAAGATGCAACTTCGTAGAACACTTCACTGAGTTGGATTAGTGTAATCCATGTTTTTCATACCTACTTGATATAACAAATATATTTCAGACTTAGTTGGTGATTTCACAAAGGGAGACTTGCATTCTCCAATATGAAATTGTGGAACTTGTTCCTTTGTTATCACAAGTCTAGATGAAGGTTGATTTGCTTGTTGTAACTACTGAAGTGATTGTCTCTGGATGGAAAAAATTGAACTCTCTCATTTGTAGTGTGTTGTGGTTAGGTTCTATGTCAACCTTAAACCAATTGTTGTCCCCATATGCATAGGGTGAGTCAGGCTCTTTAGGAGTGACATAGGGCTTGTTCACAACTTTATTTAGAGGTATGATGAGAATTTTATCCCCTTGGTGGGCCTCCAACTAATTATGCATTGTGTTGATGGTCATTTAACCATTGTATGCCCATTTTTTACCGATCAACACAAGGTAGTGCATTTCATCAATCTTCATATCAATGATTTTGAATTCACCTCACAAACTTAGATCAGCAACTCTGATTTTTACATCCTCTTGTCACCAAATAGGTTCTACCCTTTTGTAGTCTATGAGACTCAATGTAACTAGATTATAACTGAGAGTAGGTCGTCTAATGGCTTCCCATGTCAACTGAGGGATCATATTTATGTACTTCCAAAGTCAAATATAGCATTTAAAATTTCATGCCCTGTCAATTTGATATCCATTCGTAAATCAACATCCCATGGCTTTTTGGTCTTTACATACCATACCACCTTATCAATGTGTTGTTGACCTCTGTGTGCAGTCTAATAAATTATGCAGAGTTTGTAATATTTTATGATATATCTTCATTACGTAGAGTACTTACCAATTTAAGGATATATGTTAAATTAGTAACTACTTCATCTTATCTCATAATACACACAATTTGACCATACATTTGTCCATCAATGATTGAAACATCACCTTTAGATTCAGTCTGATGTTGTATATTTTGCAATACCTACGATGCCTAATACAACAGACCTTTTCCCCTTGTAGGATCTAGATATTTGTTATGTTGCACCTTTCTAATTTGTTAATCTTGCAGCATCTCTAAGGGTGGCAATCTTTGCTCTGCATATTGATGTTAGGTAATGACTTGCATGAACACATAATCCTTTGAATGATACTTCACTATATTTAAATTTTGCACCGATTTTGATTTTCTTTATTTTTCTAACATGTGGCAATATTTTATGTGATGTTTCCCTAGAACTCTACAATATGCATGGTAGACCAGTTTTTATGGATTTGGTGTGAAGTGATTGTACTCTTCACATAAATAACAGATAAGCAGTTAACGACCCTATCTCTCATCTGGTCTATGATTACCTTTTTGGTATCCACTTCGCTACCCACATGTATATCCCCCTTATCTCTGCTAAAGACCCTAACCTTGTTGCTGTTGACCATCATATCCTCCTTGTGGCTATATGGAACCCCACCCTCGTTGTTGGGCATCATATCCCCCATATGGTTTTTCGGGAGAAGGCAGAGCCCATCCAGGTTGTTGTTATTCGGGTGACGCATTATTCCATGGTTGTTGATATTGAGGGGATGGAGGAGTCCATCTTTTCTGAACTGTGTAGACTATGGTGTCCAACCTGCTAGGCCATGAGGATGATAGTGAGGTGAGGTTGGGACCCATCCAGGAGTAACTTAAATCACAGTTGTCATTTCTACATTTGGGATTGGAACCCTTAGATTTATAAAGGGAATTTGTTACATTGCTACTGCAAAGACATTTTTGGTGATGTCTTCAATTCTTGGAGGGCTCAGTAATTTTCATCATCATGATTGTGCAACTTGCAAAAATTATAGTACATATTTTGAGGTTAATCGATGTATTGTTGTAGGAGATACATTTTGCAGTCAGATGCCCTAATATATGGTAGATCTCACAGAATTATATTTTGACTCTTGCGCAATCATTCCTGTGGTGCCCCTCTTTTCCAACTCCATACACCAGAGGCCTAGTTTAGACCTGTTACTTTCATGCAACTCATCCATATTGTGTAAAACATCTATCTTTGCATCAATTTTTGTAGTAGGATGCAAACTATCCCCATAGTCTTTTATCTACTCTACTCAAAGTGCAACTGCTCGAGCATCTGCATTGTTAGTGAACTCGGTTTGAACAATGAAAATTTTAATCTGAGATCGCAGGCCTTCTACAAACTATACAACCTTATTTGTATCCTAAATTAGTAATTCTACTCAGTTCATCACATCTAAGAACTTGCGATCATAGTCCCATACCGATTCCCTTGATTTTCAGTGAATCTCTTTTAAGACTTGAATTGTCTGACTCGCACATTTCATTCTAAATTCTCGTATCAATTGATCTTTGAATCCTTGAAGGATTAATTTCACAACACCCCTTTTATACATGAATTATAGAGTTGTCTATTAAGGCTCCCTATGAACTAGCACTTCTTTGCATCCTTCGTAGTTAGACTTTTAACATGTCATTTCATCTTGTAGGTTTATCGGTATTGTTCGAGGTCAGAAGCCATCATACGATGCCAAGGTAACAAAAACACCTGTAGTGAGAGCCATGCTTCTTGCACGTGCACCTAAAACCACTTGTTATAGTGGACTAGGCTTTATCGGTATCTTAAAACTTATTGTGCCTTGAAATCCAACATCCCTCAATTTCTTCCTATACAGCACTTTCTTAGTGTCTTCACTAAGTCCTCCAAATTTATCTATGAAATAGTCAAACCACTTACTATCTTTAGCATCTTCTACATTTTTTTTTCTCTCTTGATAAAATAGGCACAGGGGATGTGTACCCTTGAAATGAGTGATCCTTATACGTGACTTTTTCCTCATTTGAACTTGACCCTTCTTTAATCCTCCGACTTAACATAATTTATTCAAAATATTGTTCTCTTCTCCAAATAATATTCTCCCTTGTAACTGTGACTTAAAACTACCTTCTAACTACTCTACATGCTCTATTATATTTATGTTTTATTTCTCCTCGCTTTCTTCCATATCCTCTGAATCCCTTTTCCAATCTCTATATATCTTTGCATTCTCTTTGACGCCTTCTCCTCTTTTGGGCCCTCTCATTTCCTCGTTTTCATAATCTCTAACTCCTCTATGAACTCCCTTTCCTTCTTTATTTTCTAAACTCTTTATTCTACTCGTAGCTACATTCAAGTTTTGTTTATTTCATCTCTTCAGTTATCGCAACTCCCTCTCAAGCCCTAGAATTCTCTTCTCACCATGTTTCTCTACGTCCTCTATCTTTTGGGTTCATGTTTAAGTTTCTCCTCTCAATCCTTCATCATTCACTTCTTTGTTGCACGCATCCCTATTACACCCGAAACAACTACTCCATGTTAGTCAAGATAGGCACCATGGCTTTTTCCACAAACAACATTTTAAGTAGAGTAAGTAGTCGTTGCAAAAATTTACCTTTGATGACTCTTATCTTGTAGCGTCAAATGCAATGTACCCTTGCATGACAAACTCAATGATATATCTATCAATAGTAGTCTTTAACCAGTGGTCTACCACACATGTCCAATCAGTGTCCAAGTTTCACAATTTTTTATCTCTATATTAATCTTAAATCATTCGAAACTCTTTTTCCTTTACATATAATCCATATTTAAAGAAAACTTACAATGCTCTACCACTTCACATTTTAATCTTTCATTTCTTTCTTCGAATAAATATTTTCATATTCTACAATCTTTTGATATATATACATATGTATTGATATAAATTATACTAAATGTTATACATCACACACTTGTGATTCATCTATACTCGTGATTTTACAATCCTCTGTCTACTAACATGTTGTGAAATCAATATCACTTACTTTATTTGGCAAACTTAAGGAAAGCCTAATAAATAATGAAGCCTTAATATGGTCATATCAAAATAATTTATGTAGCTAGCTTTCACACACCGCACACTAGATCATGTGGCGGTAGGTCCTTGTGATTATGAATGCTTCTACATACAACGTGTTACGAGTTCACAATGAATTTGCCTACCATACACTGTGGGGTCAAAATGATACATCGTAAATCACACTCATAAAAGTGGCTTGTCTCGTGAAGTTTGAGGCTTGCTTAAACCAAATAAAATTTTATGAAGACAAAAAAACTAAGTGGAAGTGGCCCATATACAAACTTCAAAATGTTCCTTCAATGAAAGCTCTTTTCGCTATTAAGGAAAAGGCCACTGCAAATAGTCTTCACAACAAAGGACTTTAGGATGTTAAGATAAAGGACATTGTAAATAGTCTTCATAACAAAGGATAAAGGTCTCATTCAAAGTCGTCAATGTGATTTTTTTTTTTTTTAATTTGGTTAAATGATTATTTATAGAGATTATTTAAATAAATGATTAAAATATACACGGACAAAAATCCCACAAAAAATAATATCCAATTAAAATTTTTCTTGAAAATCTTTTTAAGTTGTAATTGGGTTAATCCCACATTGGTAATAATTACTATAAAAAAATGATTTATTAGGTACTACACTCAGCAAAAGCTTTGCCAATGAGAAAAGAGATTAAAGAGTTGACCCCTTACTAATAAATGCTTATAGGGAGGGTTGTGTGTTAAAATGGGTCCTCTTGCCTCCTCTTGCCTCGTGATTATTACCAAATACATAGATTTAAAAAAAATATCATTTAGATAAATGACTACTCAAAATGACTAAAACATATAAATCCCACAAAAAATTAATATCTAATTAAAATAAATTACATTCACCATTCTTCCCCCTACTAATAAATATTTAGGATAATAATGTTCTAAAATAAATTCCTTTATCTCATAATTATTACCAAAATACATATGATAAAAAAAATCATTTAAATAAATAACTCAAAAAAAAATTTAAAAAAAAAAAAAAAAAAAAAACCCTACAAAAATTAATATCTAATAAAAGACTCTTATGCACACCAATTTACATTGAACCAGGGATTCATCACGTTTCATCAACAAATATACTTCCATGACTTCCTCCCAATTGCTGATCACCGCATGCTACTTCAAAGGATGCATGATTTTTTTAATCCCCATAACTTGAGCCACGGCCCACGATGACCGAATTGGCCTGTTGACGCCTCCTTTGGGTATCATCGTCATATTACCCGTTGAATCACTTAACTTCCAAGTTTCTTTTTTACCCACCTAGGCAAATGAGGTGTTTACATTAACACTAGATAGAACATGAATGATTTCTAAAAATCTCTTGGTGCGCAAGTCAAACAAATTGGCGATCTTCTACATCTTTGTACCACTAATTTTCAACCTCTAATTAAACTTGGGAATAAACCAAACGTTACCAATGCACCCACATTTGAAATAAAATTGAAAGCCATTTCTTAGGTGACAAACTTGGGAGTAAAACCAAACCTTGATAATCCACCTACATTTGAAATAACATTGAAGACCATTGTGCACCCCTTGATTTTGATCTCATAAACAAGCTTGAGAGTACTAAACCCCAACTTACCAAATAGATCCTTACTCCTATGGGCATCTTCTCAAAATTCAAGAGCAAGCTCATCATATAAAAATAAAATGTAAACCTCTTTTGCTCCTCATATGCCAATAAGCCTATGACATCTTCTCTTATGCCAATAAGCCTATGGGCATCTTCTCCTCTTCTGCCAATAAGCCTATGACATCTCTTATGGCAATAAGCCTATGACATCTCTTATGGCAATAAGCCTATGACATCTCTTATGCCAATAAGCCTATGGGCATCTTCTCCTCTTCTGCCAATAAGCCTATGACATCATCTCTTATGCCAATAAGCCTATGACATCATCTCTTATGCCAATAAGCCTATGGGCATCTTCTCAAAATTCAAGAGCAACCTTATAGATAAAAATAAAAATTTAGACCCTTTTTGCTCTTCTTATGCCAAGAAACTTCTATAATAAGCCCATGCCATCTTCTCCTCTTATGCCAATAAGCCTAGGGCATCTTCTCCTCTTATGCCAAGAAACTTTATAGAAAGTAAATCTCAAACTACAAATATAATAAAGACGTAAACCTTTTTTGCTCCTCTTATGCTAAGAAACCTTATAGAAGGTAAATCTCACCCTTATACAAGAAACTTTATAAAAGGTAAATCTCAGACTACAAATATAATAAAGATGTAGACCCTTTTTGCTCCTCTTATGTCAAGAAACCTAATAGAAGGTAAATCTCACCTCTTATACCAAGAAACTTTATAGAAGGTAAATCTCAGATTACAAATATAATAAAGATGTAGACCCTTTTAGCTTCTCTTATGCCAAGAAACCTTATAGAAGGTAAGTATGAGTATCATCTGAAATGGGCAATGTATTTTACTTTTAAAGCTTTTATCAGCAAATAAACATTTGTGCATCTTCTCCTCTTGTGCCAAAAAGGCTAGGGCATCTTCCCGAAATTCAAGAGCAAGCTTATATGGGCATCTTCCCAAAATTCAAAAGCAAGCTTATAAAAAAAATAAAGATATAAACCCTTTTGCTCCTCTTATGCCAATAAACCTTATAAAAGGCATTTTTAATCAAACTCCCCATTCATTAACCTAATATGGAACCCCTAAAAAAATTTAGTTTCGTTCTGAAAAAGGTAAATCTCAGACGACAAATATAAGGTTATCTGAAATGAGCAATGTATTTTGCTTTTAAGCTCTTATCAATGAATACCTGCAAGAGCAGTTTGGCGAAACCAATACCTTCTATAAATTATAGAAAAATGATACAACTAAGTTTAATCTAAAAATGTAAAGGTATGGTGGATAAGCCTCCCTCAGTCAATTTGTTACATACATTTCTAAATCCCGCTGTATTCGTAATCTAAAAATGTAAAGGTATGGTGGATAAGCCTCCCTCAGTCAATTTGTTACATACATTTCTAAATCCCGCTGTATTCGTAAATTTGTCAACTCTTATAAATAAGATGTCTCCTCAATTTTTACATAAAAAAAGGGTACATATTTTCCCCCTTTTTTCATTGTGCTTTGTTTATGCAATTAAGCACTTCATCCCGTTCTAAATCCTAAATATTATCCACTGGCACCATTAAATATACATTACTATACAATATATTTGAATAACTTATTTCCGCAAAGGTGGTAGATGACGGAAAAATTAATAAATAAAAAATATGGTTACATGCTTTCTCAGTGGGAATGGTTCTGCCTCCTCAAAATGCAACTATAATAGAATTGATGGCTCCCTTGTCACTGTTTTTATCTCGCTTGAAACTCCAGTTGAATTCAAAGAGGTTCGATTAAATGCATTTTCTGTACCCCAATCCTGTACCGTCTGATCAGAAGTTATATTCGTGCCCGTAAATAGTGTCTCTGCTATATTTTGAGTAGACTCTTCCTGACAGAGACATTCTGGTAGAGGATTTGTATAGAATGCCTCTTCTGTACGGAACCTCTCCCTGCCTCTAGTTCCAGAAATAGGTCCTTTTCTCTTTCGAGGTGAACCTTGTCTGTTAAGCATCAAATAATCACTAATTTCTAGTTACCTAGAGTAAATGGGAAAAAGAAAAACAATAATTCTGCTTTAGGAATTCAATGATATATCATATCAAAAGCAGTAATGTTTGATCCAATTACCGTTTTCTATGGATTTCTGTAATTATTGCTGAGAGACGCTTTCCTTCAGAGAGTTTTCCACGATCTATCTTGTTGAACAGATATACAAGTGCTTTTCTGATACATCAAGTCCAACAACTGTAAGGGCTTTTGTAGACATCATAGACTGCCCAGTCCTCTAACGTACACATTCAATTCAAAACTTCCTCATATGAAACATTAAAGCACTTACCTGTCAGGAAGAATTGTTTTGCGATGCCCCAAATAACGACGGTGGCCCTCAACAGCTCGTGCCATGTTGCCAGAGTATGTAGGAACAAAAACATTACTTTCTATTGAGACAATATAATCCAAAGCAGCCATTTGAGTTGCATGTGATACAAAAGGTGCCAACTCTTCTTCAGATGCTAATGTTTCCTATAAAAAAATGGAAAATTTGAACATATGTATCAAGTCCAGCATTTTTCCTTTCCAACAGTATAAATAATATAAATTCTATCGAGTAAGTGATTGAGACCAGACATACTTTAGAAAACACATTTTAAATTTCAAATTCACGATATAAATTCTAGACTTCACAATCCGAAATATAGTTGGCCAATTTCAAATGCGTATTGGAGAAATATCCCATCCCATAAAAAACTCTTGTTTTGTTTCTTGTTTCCACCTACTCACTACTACTCTGATCTTGTTTCTACTCGATTCAAAAGAAAATAATTTAAAATCACAGGAAGCATGAAGCACTGCCCTAGCAAGATGAAATCTAAACAGTTGAATAATGTGCATGGACCATGAAATGGTGGATGTCTGATACAAGTTGTCAATTGGATAAATGAAAATCCAATGTATATAATAGCCCAAGATGAAATCTAAACAGAATAATGTGCATGGACCATGAAATGGTGGATGTCTGATACAAGTTGTCAATTGGATAAATGAAAATCCAATGTATATAATAGCCATGGAGCTCCTGAATGCATACAAATAGTAATCTGTTGACTTTTAGATTCTGGCAAGTTGCTGAAAAATGCATCTGATTGAGACATACAATTAATTAACAGTCTACAGACTTCGATAGTTTTTTTAATTTTCGAACTATGAAAACTGAGACAAAACTCACTCGAGAAATAATTCAACACACTGGCATAAAATATTTGACCATCACTCCACAATCTTTAGCCAACAGAAATATGCAATGGTCTTCTTCGCCCTGCAAGTGTCTTAAAATATCAAAGAGAGTGCCTACCTAAAGTATCCATCTCCATATGTGGTAGCAGCTACATTGAGAGTACAAAGCTGATATAGCTAGTCATTCCAACAGTCATCAGTGCATATCTTAGCTGACACAAGTTAACGAAGCAGGCGAATTAATGGCTAAAAATGGGATTCCCGAAGCATTGCCAACTACGGGCCCAACTCAGTCACAAATTTGATTATAGGAAACAAATTAATGGCTAAAAATGGGATTCCCGAAGCATTGCCAACTAAGGACCCAATTCAGTCACAAATTTGATTATAGGAAACAAGATAGGAAAGGAGAAATAGAAGGAAACGGTATAATAAACTAGAGAAAAAACTGTAAACAGCATAAGTTTGCCAAAACGATCATCTCATGGCCTTGTGAAAGGGCCATAGAAATCTGTCTAAATTCTGAATGTTTTGGTAGGGTTTCTACATCTAAATACAAGTTTCAGGTAAAGAGAGGCCCTAGTTCACCAGTACAGTTTCGGATTCAGATTTTGTTTGGGACCCCTTACAACTTGGGTACATCCATACAATAAATAAAAGATATTAAAAATATAAAATTTGGACAAAATTAACCATAATATCAATGTTATATGCATAAAATAAACCGCTAGTAATAAAACAATACTGTTAATGGATAAATCAAAATATTAAGAGTCGTGACATTATATAAAACATAGGTTTATATCATCTTTTCAAAATAGGAAAATAGTCGATCATCATTGTCAAACTCAAGAACTACGTTGAAATTTCATCAAATTGCTCTTCATCAAGAGCATCCATTGAAATATCATCATATTGCTCTTCATCAAGAGCATCCAAATCAGTAAATGGTTCATTAGAACCAGGTGCTGTTGTACTAGCAGTAGTGTAGTTAGTCGTGTGTTTTTTTATATTTTTTATTGCATTTTTAACTTGTTCTTAATCTTTGGTTTTTTTTGTTTTTCTTATGACTTGTACATGGACTGGCAATGTTTTTCATACCTGTCGGAAACCGAGGATAATATAAGAACTGGGGAGGTGCCTGGGCTAGTATCAGTACCGGTAGTACAAGTACAGAGGCCTCCAGGGCAGAACCTGGCAATGTAGGAAAGGAATCCCCATCCTATCACAGGCCATATTTTAAATGGCTAGCAAGAAATAGAAAGAACAGCTACATGCATAACTGAATATAAAGTCAAAATACATCGCTATAGAATTTTATCCCAAGATTTACAAAAATGTAGAACAAGCATTTCATATACCTGCGGGCTACCACTCTCCAATTTGTTTGCACAGTGAAATAGCTTATACTTTATGGACTCAGTGGGCTTGGATTAGTTGTAAATATGGATGGATGTTACTAATAAGGCCAGGGTTCGAATTCCTGCACAGGCAGGCCCAGCATTAATAGGGGTAAAAAAATGGTCGGAGTCGGTGGTAAGTCCTGGGTGATTTTGATGGTGTAGAGTTCCCTCCATCCATGAAAGTTAATGCTGAATGGGGATCCGAGCTCGATTGACACTCTAGGGACTCTCCCTATAAAAAATGGAGCTCCAAGACTTTTCAGTAGTAACACTTGGGAGTGTTTCTGATGGCATAGTTCAAAAACTCGTACTTGGCAATTACTCGGCAGCCCAAAAATTTTAGTCGGGCTCACAAGTCAGCAAAACGCAAATTTACTACACAATTAAAACAAATATATAAATTCATAAAATAAACTTAAACAACATGTAAAACACTGTTAAAATGCATAAGAAACGTTCAAACAGCCATATGGTCAGAAGGGACTTGACAGCTAAATTTCAGCTACCATAACAAGTCTCAGCTCATTATGCTTCAGTCATTTTTGTCATCCTGAACAATAAATTCCCTCTCAAATCCCTTTCAAAATCCTGCAACACTTATGGAAATCATGTTACAGCAACTAGCAAATGATAAAATTTGTTTTAGCCAAGCAAAAACAGCAGAAACATCAATTGCAAAACTGAAAATGACATTTCTGACTGTTGACTGTTATAATTTAGCAGCAGCGAAGTATTTTCCAGAGACTCGCAAGTACTCGCAGGTCCCTGGTAAATACTTAGCTCACAAGTTACAATGCAATTTCTCAGCAGCAATTTTGACCTGCATTTCTCGGCGATTACTTGCATTTGTCGCAAGTTTTAATACTTTGTCTGAGGGGAAGAGTATTCAGGGTTTATTTACCTCACTAAAAAATAGCTTATAATTTAAATGAATAATTGGTTTTTCACGAATATGGTAAATGCCTCTACTGCTTTATGCCTTACCAGATTTGTTATAATTCTTCACTGCTCTGAAAATTTTATGAATTAGCATGCAACATGATTCCTGTGAAGTTCATTATGCAGAATATTTATTACATGGTGCAAAAAGTTACCCCTGTTGTTCATTATGCAGAATATTTATTAAATAGTGCAGTATGCAGCATGTTTCACATGTAGTCTGTGGACAATTTCCGTTATGCACCTGCTTGCATCAGCTTATGTGTTAATTAAAATATACAAGTGCATACAAAACATTTGGTTTGAATTCCTACAAAGCACATTCTTACCTCTTTGTTCAGTCAAGTTGCACTACCACCATTCTAAGTTCATTCACTAGCAAAAAGATAGGAGTATACCACTTACTATAGATTGTTTGCAACGCCTGCAAAGTTCATGTTCTCACTTCAGTTGTTTGGTGATATGATCACTCACACAAAACATTAGCCTTTAGTGGGCCCACATGCAATGCATGACTATGAAATCATTTTAATTAGATTGCGCAGGAAATGAACAAACTTATATTAATGCCAGTTCAGCTTCTACATCTAAGCTCTATGATAATTCCCGAGCTTAGATGTTGAAGAGAATATAGGAGAAGTTATACAATGTAGATACCTAAATTTGCCCCTATAGTTTAGGCTGCTAACTCTATCCTGAAAACAACCACTTTTCTACGGATGCCATCACTCAAAATAACTTAACATCTTAACAAACTTTATTCCCCTTGATTAATCTATAATATGATGTCGAAACTAATTTATCTAACATTCCCCCCCAATACTACGATTAGTCTTGAGAGAATTTTGAAATGTCTCAAACTTCTCACATTCAAGGATTTGGTAAAAGATATTTGCACACAGATCTTGTGTGGGGCAAAACTGAAGCTAAATATACAAACAAGTTGTAGAACACCCTAATTGTTGCAGTACAGGATCGTTGATTTTTTATACAGTACTCCTAGTCTTGCTAGCATACAATGTAACCATATCGCTTCGCAGACAACTCCTACTACGCGATATTCTGCTTCAGTGGAAGATCAAGAAACGATTATTTTTTTCTAACTTACCCATAAAATCAGACCATAACCTAGGAAGAAAATAAATCTAGATGTGTATTTCCTATTGTTAATAGATCTTGCATGGTCTGTATCCATGCAGCCAGCCAAGAACAATTGATCATTCTTCTTGTATTTCAAGGCACATTCCATACTACCGCAAACATACCTCAATACCCACTTTGTTGCCTTCTAGTGACACAACTTTGGTCCATGCATGAACCATGAAAGATAACTGACAGCATTGCTGATATCTAGCCTGATCTAGGTTAAGTAAATGAGACTCCCAATCAACTGACGACAAAGAGGAGAATTTCCCTGTGGAGATGGATCAGAACGAGGTAGGTTAAGTCAATTATCTTTTAACAACGTGTTGCTTAAGAAATGCAGAACTCATTATTGGTGTATTCCCCCCTAAATCTCAGCGGAGAACATGTATGTGATGACCAAATTATTGCTCCAGTAAAGCTTTGAACTCTTAAAAAAAAAATTTGGTCTTCAAAACATACACCCACATCTTTCATGTGTGGTCATCAACAAAAAGTTGAATCTACTTGAATCCACTTGCACTAGAAGTGAAGTCTCCACACAAATCAAAGGACCAGTTTCCCAATGAGTACTCGAACCAAAAGGAGCTTGATGTTGTTTTCCAGCGAAACAACTCGAGCATAGATCAATAGCCTTCTTTAGTGAGGGAAGGCCTCTCACCATATTATGCATGTTGAGTGCAAGCAAGTAGCCAATGCTAAGATGGCCAATCTCCAATGCCAAAGATTTGCAAAATTATGTACCTTGCTGCCAAAGCTCGATTGTCATTGTGGACGACAATAAGCTCAAACATTTTTCCTACTACAGCACATGCAACAAACATTGAGCTTTTGGAATTGTCTCAAATGAGACACATCTTTTAATCATCTTTGCGATCAAATTCAACCTTAAGATCATGATCTAGCAATTGACTAATAGCTAGTAAGTTCTTTGTTAAACTTTGAACACAAATAACTTCTATAATTTTACATGAATGCTTGCCAAGAGGCAAAAACAAATCATCTACAGCCTTGGACATTGTAAGATGTCACAAAAAGAAGTATGACTTAAATTGGTGAACCAATCATATGCCGTGTAGCTCCTAGTCCACGTACCAAATGAAACTCTTATGAGAGATCTCCTCATGAGTTTGTGCAACATAGACAAAATTTTCATCTTGAGAACTGTCATCTTCGACAATATTGCCATGTTGTTGCTGTTTGGAATGTTTCCTATTCCACCGTGAAAACTGCAAATTCTTCTTCAGTCCTTGTGATTGTTGTCATGGTGGCTTCTTATTGGTGGATGAACTATTTTTTAATGCATTGTACCAGCAGTCTTTGAGCTCATGCCCACTCTTGCGACATATGAGGCATGTCTTCTAAGAATGCGAATGGTTCCCATGTTGTTGCTGCTGCTTGGGAGGATGATTTGTAGGCCTCGTGGGCTTCTTTCCCTTCTGACGTATGGCCAAGGAATGATCTTCCTCAGTATCTTCTTCATTGTGCATATATTCTTCTTGCTGTAGCATGTTCACCAACTGCTCGAAGGTGGGTTTTTGACTGGCAACATTCAATGATGTCATGAAAACCTTGTATGTGGATAGCAGAGCTCTTGGTACTATGGGCACGAGAGAGATGTTTGTCACCCTTTTACCTAACACTTGTAACGAGGCTCAGGATTCAGCAACCCAATGAAGTAAAGCTTTACTTTTCTCTACAATCTTCATTTTAAGGCAATGTAGCTGACTTTGTAGGTGTAGAATCCAGTTCTGATTTTTCGCCTCATACACAATGCTTAGCTTATCCCATGTGTCTTTGGTGGTAGTAGATTCTCGGATGTGACATTGGACCTCATCTGAAACACCAAACATTATCATCAACTTTGCCTTCTGATTTGCTTTGTCAAAATTGCATTGCTAGTCAAAATTGGTCACAAGTCTAGTGAAATTGCTCTCAATAACAGGCCACAAGGCTTCGAACTCCAGGGGGTTTTGATCCTTGCCTTCCAGAGGGAACAACTATTTTTGCAAAGAAGCTAAGAATTTGGGAAAATACATTTTGGGCACTTGTGGCCCTTATAGTTAGTGTACAAACAAGTAAAACACTTAATTACAGAAAATGGCCACTAGAAAGCTCAACTTTCCATAGATGTTGTTAATTGCCCATTATGGACCTCGGAGCAAAGTTTTAGCCCTACATTACCGGTTACTGCAAGTGAGGAACCTAGATACACTGGGAAGCGTGGATACGGTACGATCTGTAGGGGATATAGCCAGGGCAAGACGTGCCCTGGGCGTATCCCCTGCGGATCGAATGAATAAAAAATATTTTAATTTTTTTTTCACTTTCATGGACATTTGGTCGTAACCGCAAGGTAAAAGACGTGCCCTGGTCGTATACCCCGCAGATCGAACGAATAAAAAAATATTTTAATTTTTTTTTCACTTTACAAAAAAAAGTCAAACGCAAATGCAAACACAGTAGTCAAACCCTAAATGCTAAAAGCAAACCGCCTCCTTCGCCGCTTTTTATCTTATCCTCCGCTACATTTTATTTTATCCTCTGCTGCATTTTGGAACTCCATTTATCCTCCGAAGTTGCGTGACTGCCCCATGACTGCTGTGTCTGCTGCGTCTGCAGGTCTACTGTGTTTGCATGTCTCTCCGTCGTCTCAAGTATGGGTTTCGTTGTTTTTTTCCTAAACTCTAACTCTACAATTTAGGGTTTAGTCGTTTATGTTTATAAATTATAAACTATAGAGTTACTGTTTATATTATATAGTTTAGTTTTTTTCCCCTTAACTTTTTAAATTGAAATTTTAATAAATAATGTTAAAATTTAATATTTATGTTTATAAATTATATTATTATATAGAGTTAGACTATATAGTTTGTATTTATAAATTTAAAGTCTATAAATTATGTTAAAATATGTTTGTTTTTAAATTTTAGATATATATTAAGTATTATATTTTAAATTATTAATTAGTTTAAAATTTTAAATATAAAGTATAGTATTAAATTTTAAATTATTAATTAGTTTAAAATTTTTAATATAAAGTATAGTATTAAATTTTAAATTATTAATTAGTTTAAAATTTATATTTATTATTTTATATCAAGGTAAATTAATATTTTTAAATTTAAATTTAAATTTAAATTTGTTTGTATTGATATTTAAATATTTTAGTTTGTTTATATTTAAATTTTATATATTTTATTTTTTAATATTTATTAATCATTATTTTTACAAATACCAAATACAGTGATTATGTTTTTAATTTTAATAGTAATTTTTTTTTTCAATTTTTATAATTAAATTTTAATAGCAATTTTTTATGTGTTACCAGAAGCTATAAGCCTATAGGGATTTGTCAAAAATTAGAATGTCTCAGGTTGCAAGTGCTAGTTCAGTGGGGCTAGGGATAACCCCCAAATCTGATTCGTGAACAACCCTTTGAAAATATGTGACAATATTAGAACAGATCCCTGGTGGAGGGTGTTTTCATTGGCTTTGCTCAAAATGTAACGGTAAATTCAAGAGCTCATATAGTAGAGTGAAAGCTCATTTATGTGCGATTTCTAGCACTAGAATCAAAATTTGTGGTGGGCCAAGCATAGGTGGAATGCCTGGAAAGGGCTTGCCACAAGCAAAGATCCTTGCATATATCAAAGAGCAAGAAGAGGCAGATGTCATTGTGGGGCAAAGATCAAAACATCCTTTGAGAAAGAAAGGATCACCACTTGTTGATCCATCTCGTGCTCATGTGATGACCCCATCACACCCCTTTCTTGCTACATCCATTGCAGCCGAAGAGGAAGAGGATTCACCTCTTGGTTGCAAGAGAACAAAAGATGCAAGTCCATCATTGGAGAGGGTATTCCAAAATGACTCCAGGGAGATAGCAAAGCAAAGCATCGCACGTTGTATTTACGCATGTGGGTTGTCATTTAATACTATTAGATCACCATACTGACAGGAAATGGTGAGATCTATCAATGTTGCCCTAAAGGGTTTGTCACCCCAGGTTATGAAAAGGAGTGCACCATTTTATTGACCAAAAAAAGAAAACACATTGAAGATGCATTGAAGCCCATTAGGGATTCATGGATCGAAACAGGGGTGTCTTTCTGATGGATGGAAAGATACGACAAATAGGCCATTGATTAATATGATTGCAATGAGCCCTAAAGGGGCAATGTTTTTGAAGGCCATTGATTAATATGATTGCAGTGAACCCTAAAAGGGCAATGTTTTTGAAGGCCATTGATTAATATGATTGCAGTGAACCCTAAAAGGGCAATGTTTTTTAAGTCCATTGATTGTGAGGGGCAAGTGAAGGATGCACAATTCATTGCTAACATCCTGATAGAGTCCATTGAGGCAATGGAGCCTCAAAACATTGTCCAAGTTGTAACAAACAACACTAAAATTTGCAGAGTTGCAAGCATGTTGGTTGAGGCAAGGTATGGACATATATTTTTGACACCTTGTGCCGTTCATTCCCTCAATCTTATGTTACAAAAGTTGGGGACAAAAATTGACTGGATCAAACAAGTCTATGAGGAGGCGAATGAGATCCAAATGTTCATAACCAACCATCACATGTCCCAAGCCATCTTTAGGACCTTCTCAAAATTACAATTGTTGAAGGTAACTCTTAATTTAATTTTATAAGTTTGTAATTTGTAGTGTTTTTTATTTTTGAACAATTTTAAGTTTATTAATTATTTGTTTTAATTTTGTATAATTGTATTAGGTTGCTGAGACTCGATTTGTCTCACACACCATCGTCTTGAGATGACTTGTTAAAATGCATGAAGCATTGAGTAGCATGGTCATCAACAACCTTTGGGGTGTATGGAGGCAGGCAAACAGTGAGAGGGCCACAAAGGTGAAAAGGTGGATTCTTGATGATGCATGGTGGGAACGTGTGGAGTATTTGCTGAGTTTACTGAGCCCATTGTCAGCATGTTGAAATATGTGGGCATGGATCATCCATGTTTGGGTGAGATTTATGATGGAATTGACTCAATGATTGAGAACATTAAATCCATCATAAATGCCAAAAAGCAAGATCCCATAGAGAGGTTCTTCAAGGAAGTGCAGTCGCATATCATTGAAAAGTGGAACAAAATGACCACCCCATTACATCTTGCTTTTGCCTTGACACCCAAATACTACAGTATATAGATTCTTTCTTTGCCTAGGAGGGTCGCACCATATAGAGATGTTGAGGTTGCCAAGGGATATAAGGCAGCATTCTCTAGAATCTTTCCCGTTCCAGAGGTAGAAGACCAAGTTAGAGAAGAGTTTGTGCATTTCATATCCTCGATGGGTCATTCCATTGGCGCTATCCGTGACAAGTACAAGATAGATGCTCACTTTTGGTGGTACCTCCATGGGCAAGCATCCACCCACCTTCAACCACTTGCAATAAAAGTTCTGTTACAAGTAAGATTTTAATTTTTTTACTCTACCCTTCTTTTGACCTTTTCGATGTTTTGTTTTAAGTTTTAACTTTTAGTCTTTAATATTTTATAAATTCTAATTCATTTTGTGGCTTCAATAGGTTGCAAGCTCCTCTTCAACTGAGCAGAGTTCGGCCAACTAAAGCTTTATCCACTCAATTAAACGCAACAAGTTTGCTGCAAAAAAAGCGGAGGATTTGGTTTATGTGCATTCCAACTTACATCTTCTCTCACATAAACAACCTTAATACAAGGAAGGACCAACAAAGTTGTAGGATTTGAACCCAGAGACTGCTGATTTAGATGCCTCCTTTACATACCTTTCTTTATTTGACACGGAGCTAGACAGTGCTTCACACGACTTGCATAGTGGAGCTAGTGGGAGTGGCACTGCTACTGCTTGTGGTTCTAATGAAGCACATAATGATGATGATGATATAGTGAACAATGAGAACGCTGATTTGTCGCTAGTTTTTTCCATACATTGTAACATTTGCACCATGTACCTGTTATAATTTATAAAACTAATATAAGTTCGACTATTGAATATTATGATATTTGGCATTGAATTATGAGTATATATTTTGTGGTTATATAGCTTATTGGAAGTTATAACTTATTTTGTTTCCTCTATGCATATTATGTGGTTAATTTTGCTTATATGGCTATATTTTTATATTTTTAATTTTTTATATATATTTTTGTTCGGCCGTATCCAAACCACCAAAAAAAAATTGACGTATCCCCGTATCTGATACTCATACCCGTATCCGTACTCGTATCCGTATCGGCAACTTAGTTTTAGCCTCTAGGTCAATGCCATCTGGGCGCTGTGGAATTAGTTTGGTTCTAGGCTCATCTAGGATTCTAGAGAAGTAATTAAATTTAGTTATAAAGTCTTTAAAAATAGTTAAATTAAAAAATTTAATCAAAAAATGTATGCCCTAAATTTCTCTTATGAAATACAAACTTTATAAAACAATATAAAGAATTAAATTTTGTTTATATTATGATTTACAGGTTGTGCTTGCGCGAATGGCCTAAACTTGTTGGTGCAGGCTGCGCTGATGTTTTTCCTTAGAGCCTGTCACTGTGACTGCTTGGCAGATCTCGGCTTTGCACTTCGGATGGCAAATGGCAGACTGTAGCTTGTCTTTGCTGTAGCAACAGGTTCCAGAGTCTTTCCACGAGTGGCAGACCCAAAAACTACGCAACCAACATAACCCTAGCAGCCTATCATCAATGTATGGTAAGAAAGCAGTCTGGTTTGCAAGATCATACGCAGTTTGGTTTGCAAGATTTGATTCTTGGAAATGGGTAAATAGTGTTCACGCCACTGTTACATGTCAGTCCTCACAAATTCCAGCACGCATAGATATATTCTTTGCACCTTTGTTGCCGCCTTGAGAACACAATAAGCTTTCGTAGTCGATTGAGAAAAGTGCACAACACAATTTGTTGCCTTGTTTATTTTCTTGGCTTGGCCTGTGCAAGACCCCTCACCTGCACACATCTGAATCACAATTTTCTTCTCCCATTTATTTTGTGTTTGGCAGCATCATCAAAGAGAGCCTGCCTGTCAATTTTGCAAAGACGTTGCGATATTGAGGAGAATGAATGCAGATGTGAATGTGACTAGCATGAGGATTTTGGTGGCTGTGAAGAACAATGCGCAGGTGTGCTTGTCCTTTCCATCGTCCACCCTTGTCTGGCTGAACCACACCTTTGCTTGGCTGAATTTAGACACCAGCGCCTTGTCTGGCTGAACAAGACCTTTTGTCTCCTCTCACCTCTACTACTCTTTCTGAAGAATGGCGTCTTTTACGGACTGGGTTGTGCCTCTTCCTCGCCAAAAAAAAGTCTTTACAGAGAGAAACAAGAAGATTAAAATGTGCTGCTTGAAGCTTGCACGGGAGGAAAAAAGGAGTGCACTGGGGCTCCTCTCAAATTCTTCCTAATCTCTCCCTAATCTCTCCCTGAACTACTCCCTCCTCTGATACCAAATCTCAGCTCTATGATAATTCCCGGGTTTAGATATTGAATAGAACATGGGAGAACATAGGCTACTAACTCTATCCCGAATAGAGACCAACTTCTACTCTAGATGTTATCACTCAAAATAGTTTACCATCTTAACAAACTTTATTCCTCCTAATTAACCTATACTGTGATGTAGAAACTAATTTATCTAACACCACAACGCCACTTTAAAAAAGTTAAATGCTTATCCTAGGTCTTGCTCAGAACTGCTCTAGTATACCACAAAGCCACTTAAAAAAAGTTAAATGCTTATCCTAGGTCTTGCTCAAAACTGCTCTAGTATACAAGTATACCAAAAAAAGGCTCTCTTAAGACTGCACTCATCTTGCTGTAAGAATATTTGGAAGGAGATGCATCCACATTTTCAATCTAGTCTCTTAGCCAAATTACAAGGGTTGCCAAAGCAACTGCATTTACTAACAGCAGAAAATAGCACTAGAGCTTTGGTGAACTTGTAAATCCAATCCATCCACCAAGTTTCATGTTCCCAAGTTTCCTTCTTACAGAGGATACCATAACGTATGAGATCACTGACTGTTCTCAGAATAACTTGATCTATAGTTTTTTTAAATGTATCTTTGTCTTTAAAATTGTGATGGCAAGAAATCATGTCTTTGATAATTCCATATATCAGTTAAAGTTGGTAAACATTTTTGTTTGGCCCTTTGGCTTCAAACCAAATATTCATTAGCCAACCTATCCTTCTAACTATCATAAAAATATAAAAATTGGTTATTCCTCGCAAGCATCCCAAAATAATTTTATAGCTGAAGTGGCACCTTGCTTAGCTACATCTAACACGTGCAAGCATCCCTTATCCTTTCTAAGACAAAAAATCTTTTGTCTTTTCCAGGAGACCAAAAAACGTCCCAGGCAACTTTGTGAGCTCACCATAAGCACTTTCAGAAGAGGGTTTGCCACTTCTTAATAATTTTAATAACCGTGGTTCTACAAATTTCTAGAAATTTCTTCAGTTAAAATCCATGGCTACTTTAAGCATGGAATCCAAATGGGAAACTCCTCAGATGTCTGAACATAGTCACAAGTTTTCTCCATTAACATTTTGCCCTTGAAGAATTGCAAATTGTTTGCAGTGTCCATATAGTTCTGTATGGACTCCTCTGACTTGATAGTTGAATATAGCAGGATCAGCAAAGTAACCATTGACATATTGACTATCAGAATGAGGCAAAGAGATCCCTCTCATAGAGTTCTGTATAGACTCCTCTAACTTGATAGTTGAATATAGAAGGATCATCAAGGTAACCATTGACATATTGACTATCAGAATGAGGCAAAGAGATCCCTCTTATGAGACCCTGATTAGACCTAGTAAAAAAAGAAACGGACACCAGCTGCTTAGACATAAGTGGTATTCTTGGCTGATTGGCGTATGCTTAAATGGTCTAAACTGTTCAGAGGACTCAGAAGAAGCCTTGTTCATAGTGATGCATGCGAAGATCCCAGAGAACAGAGCAGAGACTGCTCTCATGAATCTAAGGAGAAATCCCCATGCTCATATGATTGTGAATATAACGCACCATTAAACTTTGTGATAAGCTTGTTCAAAAACTATTGTTGCAAAATGAGCACCCTAACAGAGACTCTGGCCAAATTCATTACCTCGAGAAGAAAAATATGTCAAGTATGCATCTCCTCCAATGAACCCTTTTTGCTAAGATCTAAAAACTCTTCTAAGAATGTACTTAATCATGTCTAGCCAAGGTTTAGGACCAGATTTTTTAAGTAACAGTTCCTGAGAAAATCAACCTCCAATTAATGATTACTTCAATGCCCATTTGTGAGAATAAACCTGATATTACCATTATTAATTATTACCAATATCGTCCTAAAGGCTTCATTGCATGCCTTCAAAAGTGCACTCTCACCTTTAATTTAGCCATCCCATGGTAGCAGCAATTCCAACAAACTCAATTCACTCCTAAGCTTTTCTATCCAGAACCCTATCCTTTGAGGTTTGATCGGTTGCATGTATAGGTGGCTCTAGCCTCCAATAAGCATGCAATTATGGATGATTTAATACGGCTACATATCACAAAAAGGCTCATGCAGGGAATGCTGATGTTGCAGTTCATGACATTATCCAACAACATTTACCATGCAACCATGACAATTCTCAATCAATGCTTTACGCATCAAGCCACAATTTAAATAACAATCATTGCGTGAATACTGAATATTCATGGTTTTCATGGATTTAGCACTCTTTGATATGTAGGTTTGTGCAAAAACGGCATTATTTGATATAGCAAGGACCTTCAATTAACACATGAATTATGCAAGGCAAGAAACAAATATTAAATGAATTAGTAGCAGCACTGACATAAATATTCCGACAAAAATCCAACATTTTCCAACTCATCCATTAACTGACACCTTATACAGAACAATGTTCACCATACAAAATTATGCTAGCTATGATCTAAAAATCGTATGAAAACGTTTTAGGTCTAGATGCATGAATTAGGCTCCAATATCAACCATATGGACACAAGGGAGGTGGACAAGGCTAGGAAAATCCAAACAAAAGTTCTAATGTAGTGTAGGAAATTGATAGAATATGGTTTACAAGTACCAATGCACAAATAAGTGCACAGGAATGAAAATCAATAATCACAAACTTCAATTTTCAAAGAAACATTATATGCATTTGTCCTCCATCAAACCCAAGCATTGCATTGCTTCTTCAAAAGAATAGGCAACTATTTGCACTGCACAGATACCAAAACTGATATTTTGTCAGACGATGACAAATGGACAATACACAAATTAACTTGAATCCTCGACATTCACCTTCATATTTCATTGATAAACACAACACCTATTTATACACAGGTGTTACTATCATTTAGGATACAAGTAGCAATGCACAAATAAGTGCACAGGAGTGAAAAGCAAACTACAAACTTCAATTTTCAAAGAAACATTATATGCATTTGTCCTCCATCAAACCCAAGCAGTGCATTGCTTCTTCAAAAGAATAGGCAACTATTTGCGCTGCACATATACCAAATCTGATATTTGGTCCGGCTATGACCAATGGACAATACACAAATTAATTTGAATACTCGATACTCAATTTCATATTTCATTGATAAACATGACACCTATTTATACACAAATGTGTTCCTATTATTTAGGATACACATCTTATCAACGCCCTCCAATCTCTCAACCTCACTCTATTTTTCGTAACATTCTTTGGATAAACTAACTATTAACTAACAAATAGGACTTACCAACCCGACTAATATCTAATTATATATAAGTTAAATAAATTAAACCTATACTCACCTAGCTATAATGTAATAGCTAAATTCAAAACATTCCCTGGAGCCTGCCTTATTACATATAGTTCAAAGACTCAGAAAGAATCAACATCGTATGCGAACTGGAACACACTCACAGTTCATCATACTTGCAAACAATATTAAAAATGGCCTCATTTACACCTATTAAGTTTAACAATTGATGAATGCGGACAAACCCAACATTCATCAAGAAACACCAGATCAGAATGAACTATGACACAACATTCCATACACACCTTTGTGAACAAGGACACACATGATTGTTCACAACAAACAACAATTCTACTCGAACAGGGACACACCCAACTATTTGTCAGAAATATACAAGTAGTGGGAGTGGTCCTCACTATGCTCACCCTTAAGTGGCACTGGACCTCACCTCAACTGTTCGTATGGTTGGGGACTAGGCCTAACCGAACAGTTACAAAAACAATAGTAGTGGGACTGAGTCCTCACTACACTTTCTAGGTGGGAGCTCACCTCACTGAGCAGCTCATCTATAGCTGGAGTACAGCCTTCTGTCATCACCATCAATGATGATCACTGTCTTCAACTTTGTCATTATTTTGGCTTCAGATTTGCCACTAAAGCAATGAACCAGTCTCTGAGCTAGTAGCAAGCTCAAAACCGGTAATTACCCTCCACCCTCGTGTGGTCCTCCAACCTCCTCTGGAATGTGAATCACTCAGCTAGATCGATCCCAATGGTCCTCTGGACGACAGACGGTTGCACGATGCACTCTAATAGTTCTAGCAGTTTTTTTTTTCCTTGTACTTGTCACCTTCATGGGAACAGAATTCCCCCCCTTAAACGAAAAAACTTGTAAGGATGTCAAGCACCACCAACAATGCACCCTTATACAAAAAAATTAAGGGTTCTTACAGAGATCTTTTGATACAATTTTTCCGGAAAAACAACAACGAACAAGGAATTAAGTCAAATCCTTGTGCCACAATGATTACAATACAATTTTACATAATCTAGCAAGTTTTTGTCCAAAACCACCTCCCAATTGAAAATCTAAAAATTTAATACTAGTCTCCAAGCAAGTTTTTAAGGCAAAACTACTCTACAGGGAGAAAATCAATTAAATCTCAAAAAATAAAGGAGCTGGAACGAAATCAATTTGGGAAAAGGTTGACTGTTAAAAGACAAAACCTAGCAAATTTTCGCAAACTAACTCCTGGTTTGGGAGATTCAGAAATTCTACCTCTCCGGTTTGACTTAAGGAAAAATATTAATTTTTCTACAGTTTTAAATAGAAATTTAAAAAACTTTAAAAAAATACAAACTATATTAACTTTTAATAGAAAAGCTATATAAAAAACATCATAATAAAGTTTTTAATTCAGTCATGACACTTGTGTGTGTATAGCTGCACATTCTTCAATGCCTCACTCCTCTTTTTTCTTCAAATGCTTCAAACGCCACCCCTTGCTACTCTTCTCCTCTTTTGCTGCTCTTCCTTGTTTTTGCACACCTTCAGCAATAATAACACCTTACACACCAATGGAACAGCAACATATGGAGTGCTATATTTCTCTGCACATACACTGCTGTGTCTTGATACACCTCTTCTCAAACTCACAGTAGAAGTGCGCCTCCTTCTCAGGCTGTGGTATTCTGATCCGGATTTTTTTTTGAATTTATATGTAAAGTTGTACCTTTCTTCCACAGGCACCTTTTTACCTTCTCTCCTACAATGGCTGAGCTTTGCATCCAGACACTTCTCCTTATTTTCTGTTGCTATTTCTTATTTCTTTTATTGTTGCTATGATTGCCAGGTGCCCATTCACTACTGTATTGATCCCACCTTCTTCCTTTAAACCATCTCTGCTTTAATAATTTGGCCCATACAACCTTTTGCACCCAGCTGAAACCTTTTATTTGCTTTAAAAACAGCAATAAAATACACACATGAAATGAGCTCTTCTACATGCACCCCTCACACTAAACACACTCTAAAACTTCAAATTACACAAACAATATGTTAACATCTTTTTAATAGAATTACAGATAATTTTGATAGGCAGGGCAATCATCAAACAGGGCACCCAAATAGCTCTGATACCAAATCAAAAAAACTCCATACATCCTTACATCTTGCACAAGAACATAAATCTGATATTTGGTTAGAGTATGAACAATGGACAATAGACAAATTAATTTGAATACTCGACACTCAACTTCATATTTCATTGATAGATACAACATCCATTATACACAGATATGTTTCTATTATTTGGGATACACATCTTATCAACTCCCTCCAATCTCTCAACCTCACACTCTGTTCTTCGTAACATTCTTAGGACAGACTAACTATTAACTAACAAATAGGACTCAACATCCTAACTAAACATCTAATTATATATATGTTTAATAGATTAAACATGTACTCACCTATCTATGATGTAATAACTAAATTTCCGACATATTCCATACTTTGACTCTTCACATTGTGGCACTCAACATATAAGCACCTTCATTTAATATTTACACCATGGCATCCTGTCTACAATATTGAGGACATAAAATATTACCTAGCAACCTATACAATGACACTCTTGAAATAACACTCCCCCTCGAGCATTTTCTTCTTTACAACACAAAACATTAACCTCAACTACTAAAACTTCTCTCTGCTCAAGGCTTTGGTGAAAATATGTACAATTTGGTCTTCAGCCTTGCAATATATCAAATTCAAGATCTGGGTCTGCTCAAATCTCTGAAGTAGTGAAAGTGCACCCCAATATATTTTGTCCTTGAATGGAGTACTAGATTCTTGGTAAACTGTGCTTTTATTAACACAAACCTTCAATTCCAAGTATTCAAGAACCTTAATCACACTGCATCATATGCTACTCAAACCGTTGTTTATACTCTTGTGTTGAGTACGATGAGATAATTGACTGCTCTTTACTCATGAAACAAATAGCTGATAATACATTATTAAAACATCAACTTCAACTTGCATGCAAGAAGCCTTTTCTTAAATGCTCAAAACCTCATTGTCACGCCATTACACTTCTTTGTCCAAGCATCAATTCATGAATACATTATTAAATCTCATTGTAGCCAATCCCTTATATGCATTAACCCATTTGGAACTAATCGTATGTTGCACTTGTCACTCATAATAATAGGCACCCAGTAATTATATTCAAGTTTACCAATTGGCAATAACAAAACAGTTTAAATACACAAAGTGGCTAGAGTGGTCCAAAATGGATCAGATGGTTCTTTAAGTGTTGCGTCTAGTAGGACCAGATCACAGACAAGCAACTGTTGAGTAGAATCGTAGGCAAGCAGCTGTAGTGGGTTCCAAATAGGTGGAAGCAGAACAGAGGATTATGTTCAAAACAACTCAAAAACAGCCTTTTGAGTACAGAGCTCGGTCAACATCCTAAAAACTACAGATTCTGTAGCAGCACCTGAGTGCTGATAGTGCACAGCCACCAGCGCAGGACCTACACAGATTCATCATGGTTTGAATGGAAAGAAACCTTGATGATGTCAGAGTAGAGCAAAGCTGCACTCAGGTATCAACTAATGCAGACAAACGATCCTCAATCAAAACGGTCTGCAGAAATGTAGAGTTGAAAGCAGCCACGGGCTCTGAATATATGTATATACAATAATTCCACATGCACTGGGAAAGAAAGAATCCATGGGTTTAAATATCAAAATAAGTCTTAGCTTAATTGCTAGCAATAAATTTCACACATAAAAAGGCAAGGCAGGTTCCACACAATGTAATTTTGCCCAAAGAAGTTACTAAGTCCAAGTTCTGATGTTTATAGTCAGTAGCAAAATCGAAATCAGCTTAAGCACAAATGTGAGAGTAGTTCAAATATCTTAGTGTGATGGAATAATCCATAAGGATTAGGAAATTAAAATCTATTCATCATCCACCCATAATCAGTCAACAACAGGGCTCACATTGAGTACTTCTTGAATGGTGACAACACCAACAGTATATGCAGGGGCAGTTACGTAACCACTGGTTTCCTTGAGGAGCAAACACCAATCTCTACAGGGGTGGTTTCATAACCGTTAGTTGACTCAAGGATGGTTTTGCAACCACCGGTCTGCACTAAGTGGTGGTTTCGCCCGAGTAAGTTGTACAGGCAGAATGGCGATCTCTTCAGTTCTGAGACATTTGGGAGTTTTTTCACACATGAAAGGACACTCCCAGAGAATGATAAATAGGAGGCACAAATCCTATCGTAAGCATGTGTGTGAGAGTCAGAATCAGTGTTCAGTTGGTTGGAAGAGGAGCAAGAAAGGTGTAGAGAGTGAGCTGAGTGAACAGAAAAATTTGTTGCAATTGTTCTATTGAACTCTCTGTAAATTGTCTTTGGCCATAAGAAGATCATGGAAGCTGAGCTATTGCCACTTCCAATTGGTTTTCTCCAAACTGGGTTTCCAGATCAAAAGCCCATAAGCCCATCTCCATTGTTGTTCTTGCTTTGTGTTTGTTGATCATGATTAGTTACATTCATGATTCATTGTTGTGTTTGTGTTTCCAACAATGCACCACACAAATTCTAAGTTCTTAAAGCATTCAAAACTTGTCAATAAGGAGTAAGATTCAAGTCGCATGGCATATTGTGATTCTGCAAATTCCAGTTAGCAATTGCTGCGCTTAAGAGATTACAGATCATGGAGCAAAAGCAAAGAGGAGAAAGAAAGAAAACGAGCTAAGCATCGAGTCTTATGAGGAAATTTTGTTGCAATTGTTCTATTGAACTCTTTGAAAATTATCTTTGGCCATATAAGAAGATCATGCAATCTGAGCTATTGCCACTTCCAACTGGTTTTCTCCAAACTGGGTTTCCAGATCAAAAGCCCATGTCCATTGTTGTTGTTGCTTTTTGTTTGTTGATCACGGTTAGTTACATTCATGATTCATTGTTGCAAGTTCTGTTTATGTTCCCAACAATGCACTACAGAAATTCCAAGTTCTTAAAGCATTCAAAACTTGTCAATAAGGATTAGAATTCAAGTCGCACAAAACTTGTCAAAAAGGATTAGAATTCAAATCGCACAGCATATTGTGATTCTGCAAATTCCAGTTAGCCTTTGCTGCGCTTAAGAGATTCCAGATCATGGAGTTTAAAGCAAAGAGGAGATAGGAAGAAAACGAGCTAAGCATCGAGTCTGATGAGGAAGGTAGAAGTGAGGTTGAATTTTTGGACTTGAGGTAGCGGATGCTCATGTCCACAATCCAATTTAAGTAGTGAAAAAAATTCCCAAACCTTCAAAAGCTAAGAAGATTTAGATAAACGGCAAATCCCATGAGAGTTCAAGGTTTCGGATTTTGGAAGAAAAGACGTGCAATGGGAAAACAGCAAAATGCCCAAGTTTAAAAAAAAGTGTCTGAACTTCCAAAATATCTACAAACTTAGTCTTGCACTCAAAGCCTTTCCAAACTTTGAAAACCATGAATGTGACTATGGGGCTTCAACATATGGCATGTAATATTTCCAAGCCCTTGCATCTAGAAGCTAACTATAAGTTTTGATATGCATCATTGAAAAACGCCTTTCTAGCAATGGTAGTTGGCACTCAAGAATGAAAACCTGGTAGGTCCATCTCAACCAATGTCTCCTTTTAGCTACAACCTTATCTTCCCCAAAAAAATTGCCTCATCTTCCACAAAAAAATTGCCTCCCCTTCCACAACAAACTTTTTACAATGAGGTTCAGCGATGCAACTCCACCTCACACTCGGGAGATATGATAAAATGACTTTTGATAAAGTGATAATCCCAATGGCAATCCTGGCGATGCTTGTCTTTGCCTCCCTTGTCAACAATCACCCATCTTGTCCCAGTTCAAAGCCAGCTCTTCATTCTTACGTTGATGACGGACACCATCAAATCCTCCCACAATGATCCTTCGCTAAGGCTTGTCCCTTGATCCTTCAAGGAGGCTTCAAATTTTTTTCAAGCCATCGAATTTGAAATTTGATTAAGTTTTGATCCTTTATAGAAAAGGTTAGAACCATCTCATTTATGCAGTCCCATATTTGAAATGCTGCGAACAACTTCAGACTGTTCTTTGTGCAGTGTTTAATTGTAACCAGAAAAAGGTTAATACAAACCCGATTTATGAAACATTGAAACTTCTAACCTCTGTATCTGCCACAATGTTTTGATGCCATCAAACTATTGATAACAACATCTGCCACACACAGTATGCTTCCAAAATTGGCATACGTTATTTGACATCTAGATAAATCCGGTTTGCAAACATCCCAATAGCTGGTCCTTTTGTAATTTTAAAATTGATTGACTGCACACAGCCCAAGAGTTAACTGCTTGTGACAGACTGCCCATCCTCCAACATACGAGCAATGCTAGACTCTTCCATTTTGAAATCAAAGTGAATACTTTCCCACTTGTGATTGGCAAGTAGTTTTAAAAAATAATTAGCAATAATAATGTCCAAATAGTTTTTTTCAAGTCACAATATTGAACTAATCCGAACAAACCTGCATGAGAATATGCACAAGCATCTGCTGCACTCAGGAAAAATTGTCAACAGCAGTAAAACATATCTTATTCTCTGACCTGGACTAGTTACAGACTTATCCCATAGAGCCATATGAACCTTAAACTATGAGGAATTCTGAATTGCTTGTCTATATATGAAGCAATTATACCTTAGCTTGACAGTAACAAAAGACATCTAAGTTATAAAGGCATATTGAACCAGTTATATCATATGTACAAGCCTGCAAAAGAATAAATTTTTGCCCCAAGCACAACCATCCCCAATATGTAAAAATCAGCCAACCCACATATAAAAAAACCAAACAGCAATTATTGAAGCATCCACCACATCCCAGATCACAACATTGTAAGAACTTCCTATATCCTATTCAAAAAGAATATAGAAGCATTCCAAAGTGCATAAAATGACTAAGAATTTTACCTACCTTTTTTATCAAATTTGGAAACTCAGATTCAAGCTCAGCCATGCGAGCATCACCACCATAGATCTCTCCTGCAGCTATGTAGATTGGCGTGCTTGATGGATAACCAAGGGCCCGGAGGAAAATGCCAACCTCCTTTGGGGTTAGCGGACACAGGCCCTTAGCTCTTTGTTCTGTGGAATTGATCTCCTTGACCTTCCAATAATGGGTGTTCTCTCTACTCAAATACCAGTGTTTACACGAATTAGACGTTACCAATGGCTTCAATAATAAACATTTCCCTTCCCTCTGTAAAACAAGAAAGCACTCTAAATAATATCCATATAACTGTCACAATCTAAGGAAAAGTGAAAAGAATACCTGATAGCCGTTAATTCATCAGCTTCAGCAGCTGTCAGACCATGGGTACAACCACTGAATGCCAACATATCTTTCTCATAACGTAAATGCAAGGCAATGTATGGGCCATAAGATCTCATCCTCTTTACTAGTAACTGCAGATCACATTGATATTTACAAACTAATAGAAAATTAGCAGCCTGCAATCATAAGAACTTAAAAAACAGTAAGCAATGCAACAGTGTAAGGAAATCTAAATTTACTTGTCCCATTGCTTCTATGCGTGGGGCAAACCGCAGAGCATCATAGTGCACTCGGCAACGCAACTTCTGGATATCTGGGGGTAAGTTATTATTTGCAAGGCGAGAATCCGATTTTTCAGCCCTAATCACCTGCAACACACAATGTTTCAGGGGCATAAGGGGCATTCCAGAAAAACAATTAAAAAAAGCATAGATTCAAAGAAGCACACCAAAGAAACAGTACACTTGAACAGTCAATCTTCTGGTCAATTGGGATAACTTACTTTGAACTCCTGCCACAAAGGAGCTATCTCGTCCTCATAATATTCGACACCAGACCAGCTTCGAAAGTGTCTTCCTACTTTGGCACCTGATGCAATCTCCTTTGGAAGTTTCTTTATAATTCTGACATCATTTGCTAGAGTACTTATAAAGTACTCCTCATCAAAAACATCAGAAAAATTGCTGCAAGTTACCCAACATTCCAATTTGTGAGATCGATATGAACTTTTAAAAGTGAAACACAAAGGTTCTTCTCATGAAATAAGATCAAAAGCTTTCTCACAAAGGCCAGATATCTCTCATCACCTCGAATCTTGCCAGAATGATCGTTTGTCTAGCTCTGGAATTACTAAAGTGGCATTAATAATTCGAGCCACTGCTACCATGTCACAAATCTGTAATTCAGGCCAGCAAATGAAAATTTTGACTTGGTAAAGTTCTTATGAATAATTTAAACATTAGAGTGCAAATAATGAAATGCATGTTTGAAAAGTCAGATATTAAAATTGCATTAAAGTCGAATATCAAAAAATAAGCACACTGATTAACACGCAGCTTGAAGAAAAATGTTAATTTTTTCCCATTCAGTCTTCCTAAACATTTAAAAGTTTGAGTGAAAATTCGCAGATACTCCATCCAAGAGGCCATTCAGCTCTCTCCAATGTTGAATTAATCTCGATTCTTCAATCAGAAAACAAGGAATTATGAATTACAACAGTAAAACCAATCTTCCTATGTTAATAGAGGATTAAAATAATTCAAATGTAAACACTTACACCAGCTCTCATCTGGTTCAATCCACCATTAGCGTTGACCAGTAAGTACCCTCGGGACTCTACAGGAGCTGTCAACAACAAGCACTCACATTCAGATTAGAAAATCTATGTTTGGAACTCAGACATCTCTTTGACTTCTGAGACCCACCTTTATATAAATCACTTGGCTCTACACATGGTTCGAAATTTCGCCTTGGCGGATTCTTCCATAACTTCCCGTATTCCACCAAATCATCCACGCCATCCAACTGTCAAGTCTAGGAGTGTGAAAACATGAAAATATGAACAACTTTGAGGCACTAACCCTGAATATTTCATTTAACCTGGCAATAGATAACTAGGTGGCATGGCGACAACCATGGAGTCCAATAACCATTCTTTGACCATTTCAAGTCTGAGCATTCATGGAAATAAATCAGATGTAAAGAAGGATGAAGCACCTTTTCAGAAGATTGTGTCTGTCTAGATAAAAGAGGAGGAGTCAATTCTGTCGTCCAGCTTAATTTGGTACTGCTCTGCACTCCAAATTCACCCTGCTGGGAAATGAAACTAAAAATATCATCAATGTAGTTTTTACAGTTGAGCTAAAGTAAAACAAAAAGCTTTTTATAATGACCTCAAATATGTATCCCCCTGCAAAACTTAACTATTGACTCTCTGACAAATTAGGAACAAGAATTAAAGACGTGGTAACAGATACTAATGGAAATTTTAAACAAAGCAGTGGCAAGATGTGTACAAGTTTTCGGAAAAGGCACCGGCATTGCTTCTTGCATATTCACCCATCTAAAAGCTTGTATAGAAACAAATTCATCCTCACAAATCTACTCCAAAAAAAAGCCATTTAGACAGAAAAAAATTCATCCTCACAAATCTACTCCAAAAAAAGTCCAAAATTTCCGATTCATTCTTAAGGTAGCTGCAGGAAAGAGAGACACCTCCAGAAAATAAAATGAAAGAGAAAAATATGCAGAAATGTCTTCTACGAGCAGTTTGTCAGAAACATGTCGGATTCTCCTGGGCATTGCAGGTTTACCGTTTTTTATGTATTGCAGGTGGCCTGCAGCTGAGAATTTTTATCAGCATGCATCCTGTCAGCATGATCAGCATCATTATAGTGAATCCCATATCAGAATCATTATCAGCTTGCAAATGTCTGATCTTAACATCAAACTGCAAAACTAATATTGAACATTTCCTCAGCCTGAAAAGTAACGAGCTAATGTTTCTTAGTGCACAAATTTCTATTTCTGAAAAACATGTAATTGCTAGAGGGGAGATGCAAGTATACAGAACTCGATAGATCCCTATCACACATTTCCATTTCCAATTTCAGCGTAACAGCTTTTGGAAACACGATGAAGGCAAAAACTCTAGCCAAAGGAAGTTCATTAAGGTTCAACCCATTAAAAAACTTAAAAGAAAGCCTTTTATCTAGGATGTAGAGGCAGCAGTCCCTAGAACACCTACATGTAGCCATAAATTTGCCAAACCAATAGCATGTCTAAGTGTGTGCACTAAGTTGAAAAACAGCATATCGGCAAACAAGTTGAACGCAACCTAAAATCTTGGCTTTAAGGCTCCCAGTCAATCAACTTTAAATGGTCCCTAAGCATTCAAGTATTGTAGGATTTGGTCCCCAATGTTTCACAGCAAGTTAAATTTGCTCGTATCAACCTATTCACAGGATTTACACGGCAAAGAAGTTCAACTGCACAAAAAGTCTAATAAAACATACTTAGCAGTAGTAGCCCTTGCCTACATGGGAGTCAAACCTCCAACCTGAAAGAGTTAACAATAAATCTTGGGCTGCAGCTTGTGGAGCTCGGAAAGAGGGATGCTAGCAAAAGACAGGGTGCAAAGCAGGGAAGGTGAGTAGAAAGCAGGGCTGCCAACATGTAGCTCTAGATTTGTAAAGGTAAGAATACAAGACGGCGCACATGTTGAGTTTGAAAACAGCAATCATGCCTAGCACAAGTAGAATCTTGCAGAATATCACCACATTAACAGTGCAAATCCATTCCTACAAACACAAAGTAAATTTGCACCCTTGTTATGGTGCAGCTTGCATGCCATAAATCCTAATACTCCTCAAACATTAAATAATTGGAGGCAATTTCTAACCCCAGGAGGAAGCAAGCCACATTTACACTCAATTAATAGTAAGCAATAACCGGAATAACTCAAATCTTGCTTGTTAAACTTTTTGACAAATCTTGCTTGTTAAAATTCTTGACAAATCTTGCTTGTTAAACTTCTTGAAATTCAAAAGCGCTGACAGATGTATGTTTAGAATCTTAGATACATTATATACCTTGTGAGTTACCAAAACATGTAAAAATTTTCATATCATGCGGCAAAACAATTGAATTGCAGAAATTCTTTTGACAAAAAATAATAAACAGCAAACCCTAATATATCCTACTTTCCCAAGTGCTTTTTGTAGGTAAATGAAGAAACAAGTTACATTTATGCTTAACTAAATGTAAGAAGTACTAAAAATATGTCAAACCTTACTTGCTAAATTTTTGGCCATTCAAAAGTGTTAATGGATCAGGCTTCAGAGACTTTTACACACCTGATAAGTTACAAATTTACTCACTCTGCAGATTTTTTGACAAAAAATTAAATATTTCATATTGGCCTATTTACAGGAATCAAGTAACAAAGAAGTTGAATTGTAAGGTCTGTGGTAAAAAAATAATAGACAGCAAACCTCACCTTTGTGGGAATTGTTCCTCTATCCTTATCAAGTAAGAAAAATCAAGAACGTAGATTGTGCTGCAGATTGAATTCTGAATGTCCTACTTCCCTAAGTATGCAAATATTAAAGGCATTTCCTAGCTAATACAGAAACAAGTCAGGTTTAGACTAACCTGACAGAAAGAACTAATCAAAGAATCGCAAAACATTTGCACAGCAAGAAATTATTACAATTGCTTGTCAAACACATGAAGTGTCGAGGGATGAAGCTTCACAGACATTACATTCCCAGTAAAAAGATATAATTCCCACAAAGTTTCCCACTAAGATGTTAAACTGGATAAAGTCCTCACCTGAAAATAAGCATTTAATTCCCACAAAGTTTACCACTAAGATGTTAAACTGCAGAAAGTCCTCGCCTAAAAATAATAAAAGGCAAACCCTGTCTCCACTGGAATCAAACCATGGAAATCAGGACCATACGCTGGGCTACAGTTAAATGCCAGAAACCCTACTCCCCTTAAAGCAAATATTGGAGTCGTTTTTCAGCTAAATGAAGAAACAAGTTATAAATACACTTCACTAACAGTAAAAACTAATCAAAATACAGCATAACAATCAAATTACAAACATTTTTACGGCAAAATTACATAACAATCAAGTTACGAATTCATTCACAGGAATATTTTCCACAAACTGCAACAGAAAATTCACAGTACGTTAATTGTGTATGCTAGCGTATTTACATTAATCAAGCGACAAAGAAAATGAATTGCACTAAGTTCACTGCTAAATAAAACAAACAGCAAACCCTGAGTTCCTTCCCAGATGAAGAAACCATCGAATTAGCACCTAACAAAAGAGCTAATAAAAAACACATTACACAAGAAAAGAAAAAAACGAAAATACAGCAAACCTTACACGTCAAACACTCAAAAGTGGTGACGGATCAAGCTTCAAAGACATCACAAACCTAATAATTTTAGGACCCACAAAAAATTCCAATTACCTAGCTGAATGACAAAACAAGTCAAAACAAGTCAAGTTTGTCCTTCCTTCACGGATAGAAAATACAATCGAACAAGATATAATCAAAATATGGGCAAAGCTTGCTTGACAAAAATTCGAAAGCATCAAGGGATCAAGCTTCAAAGGTTGTCCATACCTAATGCGTTGCAAACTCACTTCATGTTAGAAAATTACTTCCCGCGAGAATCTCCACAAACGTAGGAAGTTAAATTGTTTTGTTTCGAACGATTGAAGCAAAAATTTGAACTCAGCAGTGGTAACATGAAAATCAAACCAAGAGTTAAGGGCATACCTTGCGCTGCACCTTGTGAAGCTCAGCGAAAGAAGGCCGCGAGCAAAAGACGGAGTGCAGAGCCGGAAAGATATGAGTGGACAGCAGGGCCCCCAACGCGACCGTGAGGAAGCCGCTGATCCAAATTAAGCGAACCAAGATCTGCGCGACCCCGGTTCGAGCCTTGCCCCGTCGACACTGCTGCGCCCTCTGCTGCTGCATACTAAAAAATTTCTTCTCAAAACCCTCGCCACTCTCGCAAGGGTTTGAGCTCACCGCCACATACAACAGCAACGACAAAAGAACCAGTAGAAGAAAAACGCCAAACGCAGGTCGAAATTTCCAGTGTTCGAATCGCACCACACCAGTCGAAGCGGTAATAATTATAAGAAGAGCGTCCCTTTCAGCCCAGTAATCACTGAAGGATATATAATGTAAACCGACTGTTAACAATCGTCATCGCCAGCAACTGCGCTGGTAAATGATTTCCGGGAACTCATCGCGGGACACGTGGCGCGCATCGATTCGAGTTTATTATTACGCCTGCCAGGAAATTTCAATAAAATAATATTAGTAAAAAGGCCAAGGCCTCGGAGAAGACAGACTTTGACCCTTTTTTTTTTTTTTTTTTTACTACGAGGAATGAATTTAATGACAGCAACCTGTTAGGCGGGACCCACCGCTGCCGTCTTAAATACGTGACACGTAGACTATTGACGGGTCTTTTTTATCATTTTCCGTTTTACTCACGCGGTGGGGAACTGTGGAAAGATTCTGTTATGTCCCTGTCAAAAATCTGCGAAGTCTTTCTTAACTGTGTGTCCAATGTCCAAACGGGAAGTCGACCGGTCGGTCAATTTTTTGTACAAATGGTTACCTCTTCAATTTGGCCTCCAACTAAATTTCGTGTTTGTTTCGTTGAGGTCACGTTATTATTACCCTAAGATGAAAAAAAAGCCCCTTTTCCCTCCTTTCCATGCAACGGATAATTGAAAATATTCGTATGGGAATTGAGATTGGTTGGTTGTGAATTGCATGTTATGCACCGAAGAGTGGTAGTATTGACTTGAGTTATAACCCAGTTTAAGATATAAATTCGAGGTCTAGATTTTTCATATAAATTATTAATATTATCAATTTATTATGTTAAATGAGATTTGAATTTGTATTGTATATGTTATATTATGAATGAATTAATTAATGATTTTAATGATGTTCACAAGACGGAACAATTTAAAAGACCAAGAGTCGAAACATCAAGACATTCTTCTGTTTTTTTCGATATCAGAGTTTCTACTATGAAGCTTGATTAATAAACCAATTGTATTGTGGAGCCTAGGCTCCTCAAAAAATTCACTTAGATTGCCTACTTTTAAACTATTATGACAATCAGGACCATTTAATTAATTAAATTAATTATATGATAAGATTTGAACGGTTAAAATTTTGCATGTTATATTAAAACATTAAAATGATATAAAAATCTTTGAAAAATTACATGCACTCTTTTCTTAATGATGGATGAAGAGTTGTGATTTGAATTTATATTGCATGTCATGTTATGACAATCACTTCTATTTAATTAATTGCATGATAAGATTTGAACGGCTAAAATTTTGCATGCACTAAACTTAATGGCTATTTTAAAACATTTAAATGATATAAAAATCTTTGAAAACTTACATGCACTCTTTTCTTAATGATGTATGAAGAGTCCTAATTTGAAACATCCATTAATAAATTTATAATGTGAATTATAAAAATATTAAATCTTTAATAACCTTTTACAATACTCTTGTTATGTCACAAATATTTTTAAGTTGATAAAAAACGTTTACTAGTAAATTTCTAATGTCAGTTATAAAAATAATAAATCTTTAATAACCTTTTACAATAACAAAAATACTTTAAGTTAATAAAAATTCACTCTTAATTATATAAGAAAATGGTATAATTATGGGATCACATATTTTTGTACCATTTTTTTAAAGTAAGATACATAAATTATATATAGTAAAATAATGGGATCACATATTTTTGTACCATTTTTTATATTTTTGTATTGATTTTTTATATAAGGTACATAAATTATATAGAATTATTTAAAGGTTGTATATATATAATTGAAAAGATATATATATATATAGTTGAAAGATTGTAGTTTAATTGGTATGAATGAGTAGGGTACAAATTTAAAGTACAAATGTGTGAAAATAATTGAAATAAAAAGAGTATATATTGATGAAAATACCTTAATCCTTTGCACTAAGTTAAAGAATTGATGTGGAGGATGGAATGTCATAATTGTTATGTCATTTGTTAGGCTACAAATTTATTATTTATTAGAGTACAAATGTATGAAGGTACTTGAAATTAAAAAAGCACAATTGGTGTGGATGATGATATGTCACAATTATTATGACATTTGTTAGGCTACAAATTTATCATTTATTAGGGTACAAATGTGTGAAGATACTTGAAATGAAAAGAGTTGAGACTAATGGATACCACTCATTTCTTTATACTAAGCCAAAAAATTGGTGCTGATAATGGTATCTCACAATTATTGTGTCATTTGTTACTGTACAAAATTATCATTTATTAGGGTACAAATGTGTGAAGATACTTTAAATAAAAAGAGTTGAGACTAATGGATACCCTTCAATCCTTTGTGCTAAGCTAAAGAATTGGTGTAGATGATGGTATGTCATAATTATTATGTCGTTTGTTAGGGTACAAATTTATCATTTATTAGGGTACAAATATGTGAAGATACTTGAAATTAAAAAAGTTGAAACTAATAGATACCCCTCAATCCTTTGTGCTAAGATAAAGACTTGGTCAATAAAGAAGATGAATTTAGTAGATTAGATACCTCTCAAAATCTTAGCATTGAGTTAAAGGAGGTTGATTTTTTCATGTTCTACCTGATACCAATAAAATGATTACTTAATTCTTTCAAAAAAATATAAGGTGTTACAATTATTAGAGTACTGGTAAAGGTGTTTGGTTCACCAAAAAACTACTAGAGATCAATTTTTGTTAAGATAAAAACTGATATTTAAAAAAATAAATTTAATTTTGAATCCATGTAAATTTGACATAATAAATACTTTTCAGTCCTTAACAATAAATCAAAATATATTGATCATTCATGCACCCTGCCTAATACCAACACAATTGTAAAATAAAAAATAGTTGTAACCTTCATTTGAAAGTGACAACCATTGCTAAAATAGTAGGTGAGCCTCTCTACACTTTTCAATAAAACCCAGTTAATTTTTTTACTACAAATTAGGTACGTCCAATGTACATTATCCTAATTGGAAAACTTGTCCACATGGTTAAACATATAAATTAGTTTTCACCTACATTAGATATCATATGAGTATAAGAAAATAGTATTTCCATGGTCCATGTATCTTACAGTGAGTGCTTCTACAGATAACCGTGTGAATGTTTTTGGGTCAACATTTTGGATCATTATCATCAGGATGAGAATAGAATGAGTGGTGATTGTAGACTTGGGTCTTTTTATAACTTGCTAGAATGAGAGGAGAAAGAAAATTCACAAAGGATGATAATAAAATGATTGACGATTGTAGACTTGGGTCTTTTTATAACTTGCCAAAATGAGAGGAGAAAGCAAATTCACAAAGGATGAGAATAAAATGATTGATGATTGTAGACTCGGGTGTTTTTATAACTTGTCAGGGTGAGAGGAGAAAGCAAGTTCATAGTAAATTCACAAAGGATGAGAATAAAATGATTGATGATTGTAGACTCGGGTCTTTTTATAACTTGTCAGGGTGAGAGGAGAAAGCAAGTTCATAGTTTATATTAACTTGTCAGGGTGAGTATTTTAGAGTCATAAAAGCAATCCCAATACATGTAAATTAGGTGTATTTGGTTCCAAATAGTCAGGCTTTTTTAAAATCTTGTTATAAGGAGATTTTTTTATTTATTTTTAAAGCCATGTAATGGGAGAGGGGAGGCCAAGAAATAAAGCATACTCGTTCGCAACCAATCAACCATTGTGCTAGTATGAGGATTGATATGTACCATAAGGCCTATGATGCTAGTGTGGAGGATAACCTTGTATAATGGCTATCAATCTATGGGTTACATAACATTCAATGGAAAACTAATAAAGTAGTAAACGAAGACGCATTTGAATATTAAAGTATTTGCATAATAGTGCAAAAAATATTTAATGTAAAATAATGTGGGAAAGTAAAAATGTGTACAATGTTCAACAAGGTTGGGAAATGAAGGTTCTTGTGATCAGAAGTGGGTAACACTTCCTACCAAATTTCTTAGACTAGAACATGACTACAAATGCATTTGAGATGTTAAATACTTAAGGCATGCTAGTATCCCACTATCTAGTGGTGTCTCTTATCCATTTTAGGGTTAGATGATTATAATATAGTATACATCATTACAAGAAGGTTGTTATTATAGATGATGGTTAAAATAATGATTCATTGTATACTCAAGTGATGGTTGGACTTTTTTTAGGTGTGGTGGTTAAACTTCCAGCGTGTGATATGCTAGCAAGTGTTTTGATATGGCACGCACATGGAGAATACCACTTGGTGTGGCGTGCATCAGTAAGGAGATAATGTGTAGTCATTGAGTTATGGAGATTATTGTGTGGGTAGAGGTTGTGCATTGTAGGAAGGTCAAAGAGTATTAGTGAAATATTCTATGTATTACGTAGAGTTCAAGAAATCATACATGAAAGTTCCATAGGGATGTGTAGGTGTGGAAAGGAAAAGTCTATAGGCTAGCACGATTACACATGTATCATTCATCCTTTCTTAAAGAGCATTGGTCCCTATTGTGCCTTTGGTCAATGGTGAGAATTAAACCTGAAGTTGCTAAAGGTTATATAATTTACCCATATCAACATATTGCCTTGCCTTAACCACTCTAAACAATTGATATGTGCCTTGGTGGTTGTGTGTTATTGTCACTTCAATGTTCTAATCCTTCAATGTTGGGCGCAAGTATTCAGGATCCAATTCTAAATGTTGCTAAGTTGTTGTTAGATCGAGCAAAGGTGGGAATTACAACTTAAGGAGTTCCACATTGAAGAATGGATGCGAATCCAAGTATTGTGGTAGGTCAAAAACAAAGGTCTTATCTCCAACTGCATAAAGTATGGTGTATAGACTATAGTGTAAAGGCTTGACCCTTCCTGTGTGGATCCCTGAATTATTCCTTTTGAAGATGCAACAAAATATGTTTCCCACTTTTAACTCATAAGATGTGGAGTTTGTTTCATGTTACTCTCTGTATTTTAGTTTTTGGCATAAGAATAGTTGTTAAGCATGGTGGTGAACACTCTATATGTGTTGGAAACACTTATGTGACTTCTTCCACTTCATTTTCCTATGCATGTGACTTTGTGATAGATGGTGTGTGGTAGGATATGTTTACGGGTGTCACTAGTTGGAACCCAAGACATGTCTAGAATGGGTTATTCTCCATATAACTATGTAAAGCTTTATTTTGGACATGCTAAATGTAAATAAGATTATCATCCCAAGTGTGCAAGTGTGCACTATTGTACATACACAACAAATGAAGAAGTGTTTGGTTAACAAATTTTGTTTATCCATCTGTGTGAGGATGAAATGGTGTAGATCGGTCTAATTATGTATCCATTATATTCCATAAATCTTGCTAGAAATGACTAACAACCCATAGGTCATAGTAAAACACAATGAATGTTGGTATCCAAAAATGAACACAAACATGGTTGAATAATGAACATGTAGTTTCCTGCATGTTGATGCTCTTATTGCAAGAAATCATGATGGCCATCCAAGAAAATCTATCCACTACAATGAAAAAATAGTCATTACGGTGCTTTATCATAGGCAATTTAGTCATGAAATGCATATTAATAGATTCCCAAGGCATGGACAGAAATATATGTAAATTTGTAGCTTCTTATTTGTTAGTTTTTTTAATGAAATAAGGAATGAAAGACTTGATATAGTGCTCAATATTTATCGCACATGAGGCCCATAGAAGTGTTGTTAAAGCATTATTTATGTCTTGGAATTGCCAAAGTGCCTTAAGATTTTTGCATAATGTGCCTCCCTTACGAGTCTTTAATGATGTGTTCCTTCACAAATACAAGATGTTCAAGCTTGTAGAGAATTTGGTTGGACATGTGGAGTTTATGAACCTGTTCACCTTGTGTGAGAGCGTTATAGAATTTTACAAAGTTGTAGTTCTTTGAATAGATAAATATTTGGTTAAAGAAGTTATGGCCACATGTGTCAACCACCATGATGATCACTTACATGGGTGGATGTTTGAGATAATATGTTACCTTATTATCCCTTCCCTTCTTGTGCTTGATCACCAGACAAAACTGCTACAAGTAAGCCATCTACTTTATGTGGTGTGGATTCTCTTGCTTGTTTTGTGTGTGAAATAATTAAAGTGGCTTATGATCAGAATGGATGATTCTCTTTACCCAAGATGTAGTGGTGATATCGCTTAACTTCTTACATTATTGCATATAAATATTTCTCATGGATGAGTATCTTTGAACTATGTTGTTGAATCTCTTTGAGTGATAAGCAACTATATGTCCATGTTGTGTGACTAGTACACCAAGTGTGTAGTTAGATGCATAAGTCTAAATCTCAAGGGGGTGGATAATGTCAGGCATTGTCATAATAGATGTTTCGAAGGGGCACCACTTTAGCTCCTTGAAGGCATGATGCTATGTAGGTGTCTAGTTTTTTTTTTTGGTGTACATGATCTACCTTAGAGGCCAATATATATGCCAGAAACCAAGAACAAACCGATGGTAGCAAATTTACAAGTCCAATCAAACTCCTTAACTCAGTGAGGTTAAGCAAAGTTGACCAATCTTGGATTACTTTGATCTTCTTTGGATTTGTATGGATGCCCATGTAATCAATGATGTAGAGTAGAAAAAGAATTTTTATAATGTCGAATGTACATTTGGATAAGATAGCTTATAACTTGTTTTTGCACAATGCGTTTAAAACATGCAAGATGTGTTCCACGTGCTCCTCCTAAGTCTTGTTGAGATGTCATCCAAGTAGATAATGATGAATGATTTAGTGAAGGACTTGAGTATGTCTTTTATTAGAGTCATGAACCTTGTTAATGCATTGGTAAAACTAACAAGCATATCTAACCGTTTATATAATCCTTCCCTTGTTTTGAATTACATCTTTGTTTAACCCTAAAATATTGATTCAAGGTGAACCCATCATTAACCCTATATTTGAATTAAAGGGGTAAATAGAAATGAAATGGCACAAGGGTGATAATCAGATCTATATCAAGCCAATTAGATTTTAAACTTAGATATAAGCATACACTAAATTTATTATGTTGGGATAGTCTAAATATGGAAAGCACAACTATCCTAGGTATAGAAATGAAAAAGAAGTGATGTACTTAGTTTGTTCTGATGCTAATGTAGTTCTAGATCTGGAATAAGTAGAAGTAGGCTAAAATAAGATTTTGGAACAATCATTAAATTTTGGATTTGACACTCCTAGCTCTCTGGACAGTAACATTAGCCTAGGATAATTGCATCAACGCTATTATCTTGGTTTCATGCTGGTCTCCTGAATGGAATACCTGCTAGAATAGGATGTGACCACTTGGATGCTTCTAGGTTTTCCTTTGCTTTCACTCTAGTGCATTCATATTTGGGTCATGGATAGTCACTCCTTGTGAAATAGCATAATCCTAGTTTTCCATCTTCATAATGACCTTGGGGGAATATGGGTTAGTGGGTACATGGTGTTGAGTTGACCCCAAAAACCCCATTGTCAAAGGGTGTTGCTTATATATCCAATACTCCAAAAGGGGTCTCCGACTCATGTAGTTCTCCCCTACATGTTGGCTTATATGTGAATCATACAATATGTGTAAAACAAGTACAACAATGACCTAACTTGTAACTTGGCAAATCAGGTGCTTGGATTGCTCCTTTAATACTTTAGACCTGTAAATATGCAGTCCCTATGACTAGTATGAAAATAGGAATAAATAAGGAAGCTTTGTTTAATTGAATGCTTAATAGAGTGATTTTGATAAGTTACCTTGGTCTCTTTAGTCTTTTGTAGGTGAGAAATGATTAAGGGTTGATCTTGTATTTATATCAATCTGTTTGAAGTAATAACTTGTACTAAAATAGTTAGGCCAATTATTAAGATAAGTTTCATTTGTAAATTGGATGACTTAAGGGCATTGGACACTTGCATCAAGATAGGAAAATGATGTTGATGTTATTGTTTGTCCCAAACATCAGTGTTTAGGGAGTAGGAAAGTAGGTACAAGTCTAGAACTTGTAGAGATGGAAGATAAGTACATTTTAAGCATTCTAGGCAGGATAGAAGACCTAGTTCATCAACATAAGACTGGTCAGACTAAGAGATATAGTCCAAAGGGCACAAGATGAAGCAGATGTGAGACTTACGGAAGTGAGAAAGGTAAAAAACTGAGAGGAGTAGCCAAGGTTTGAGTTTGTCAAGTGTACAAGATTGAGGTGCTATATAATCATAAAATACCATTTACATTCCCCCTCCTTTAATCTAGTAATGAAATTGGTAGTTTAAAGGAAAATAATGCATACCTGAGTGTGTATGCACACCTCGTCTTTGCATATGCCCAACTTGAATGTTTTTTTGGTGATTGACCTGCAACCAAGAACATGTTGCAGTATAAAATCAATGCATATAATTTGGGTTGAAAGTACTTGAAATAGATTACAATTAAAATAGAAAGGTTTAAGAGTACACCTATGTGTCGATATATCCACCTTGCCTATTAGCAGGTTATTTTGAAAAAGATGTATCATTGTATGGCTCTAAAACTGAGATGAAGACAAATATAAAAAAATCTTTAAAGTGCATATATCCAAGGATATATATATATATATAGAGAGAGAGAGAGAGAGATTGGAAGGCACATGCCCCCAAATTTGGATCAAAAGTGAGTTACCACCTGGAAGTTGAGATTAGCTCAACCATGCAACCCAATGATACTTATAACCTAGTGAGGCTGGATGATCAAGTCTAACCTGAAAACTTAGCAAGATTGAGTGATTTAATCACCTCAACCATACCAAAAGGTAAACTAAATACTAATGTAGATTAGCTCAATAAAGTCTGTAAAAGTCCACAAGGTATTAGTATGAAAAATTATGTGATATGGTATCAATCTATAAAAGAGTTTTAGCATATGAAACTCATTTGGATTTTGTAATATTAGGCACGTGTTTCATAACATATGCACCTTAGATATGTCTCATGTTTAAACTATGTATAATAATAGTAATAATGTATAAAATTCTACCACATCTGTAAATATCAATCATATAACTATGTGCTTTGGCCAATTCAAATAACTATGTAAGTGTGGAGGACATGCTTCCAAAGCATGCCCTTGCCATATATGGAGAAATCAAAAAAATGATATAAGTACCAATGTGATGGACATGTTTCCAAAACATTCCCCCACTATAATCTAGAGATGTTGAATATTGAATAGGTGTGGAGAACATGCTTCTAAAGCATGCCCCCACTGAGTCTGGAAACTATGCCAAGTGTGGAGAACATGCCTCTATGGCATTCCCCCACTAATATGTCCCCCCTTTGAGGTGAGGGAAAGATAGAAACTTGTAGTTACTTCACCTTAAAAGAATAAGAAAACTATATAATATGTGAATGTAACCATGTAGCATATAAAAGTGAACATGCCTAGGAAAATGTATCATTGAAGCACATAGAACCAATGTGATCACATTTAGGCCTAAAATGCATGATAAAGATAATGACAATGTCTATATGGTAATTAATACAAGCTCAACAAGTAAATCAAACACACACACACAAGACCACTCAAAATCAAGTCAAAAGGCAATGGTCCAAGGAGACCACAAATAAAGGGCATGTTCAAATGTCACACAATTAAAGGGACATGACTTAGTCAGATGTGACTACAAATAAGGGGCATGTTCAAATGTCACACAATCAAAGGGACATGACTTAGTCAGATGTGACTACAAATAAGGGGCATGTTCAAATGTCGCACAGTTGAAGGGACATGAATTATTCAAATGTCTATAAAAGCAAGAATGACATATTCAAATATCCATACAACAAACAATGACATATGCAAATGTCAATGAAAGCATACATAAGCACAAGAGCTGCAAGAAAAGGAACATTTCTCAAACAAGAAATATAATAACAAGGCAAGACACTCAAAGAAGTGTTTGAGGTAAATCATAATCAACTAGCATAAACATGTCATAGTATCCCATGGCTCTAATGTGTTATGAAAAGTATGTCAAGTGTATAACATATCAAGTACTCTATGTAAGATATAATCATGGATAAAGGCATATTTAAGTACATACGTAAGATCAAACATGACAATGTAAAGTGATCATCAAATCATATGACCTATGGGTATCGAGATCAAAGAAGTGGATGCCCCCAATGTCCATATGACATGAGTAGAGAGAAAGGCCAACATTCAAAATAGGAATGTATCGTGTATCTGTGTATTCCTATATCACACTCAAGTAGAATTGTGCCACATATGTGTATGTAGGATTAATTGATTATGTCATCCATCAATATAGAAGTTACACATGGATGCCAAAGATCAAATAGAACATGTAAGTGTCAAAAGTGTCTTTGGAATTTTTTGAATGTTTTTTATTTTTGTATTGGTATTTTTGAAGAGGGAAGATCATCCTATGATTCCATCCAATGGATGGTCAAGGATATCTCCCCACTTTGAATCTAGTTTAATACCTCATTTATACTATTGAGGAGCTTGGATAGGTGTAATATCTATCACTGTGGTATCAATGGTGATTTGTGTATGTAAAATAGGACTTTATCATTGTGAAGCAATAGTATGAGTAACGAGAGTGGGGATTCTTGGAACCCATCATTGAATGCTTATTTTCTTTTTTGGTATACCAGTAATATATACATTTTGAGGTGCTCTAGTTATCTAATCATGGTGTGTATTAAAAGATTGGAAATCCATGGAATCCATTGTATGTCTCTGATGTAATGGTCTCTCAAGTATTGGTTGCCTAGTAAAGGAGATTGCTTGTTGCTTACCCTTTTACAATGAATTAGCATTAGTAGGCTTGATAGGTATTTGTTTGGGTATAAGTTTATTTTGTTCAAGAGGATGCTTATATAGAATTATAGAAACTAGAATTATCCGATTGGCATGAATGTATTTAACACATCCATGCACTGTAGAAGGTACTACTCGAAGAGTGGGTATCCAAGGCCTTCCCAATAACATATCAAAGATGTATATGGAAGGGATAATTGAGAAGGTAATAACCACATGTGGGACCAACCTATAAAGGTAAGTCAATCTCACCAAGAACGTTATGGGAGGTCTCATCGAATGCTCGAATTGATTTGGTAGAGGGGTGTACATCATGATGAGTATAACCCAAGTGCATAAGTAATGTCGTTATGCAAACATTTTTGCTTACACCATTATAAATCATAACACTACGTATGGGGTATTTATTAAGGTATGCTTGAATGAATAGAGAATGAAGATTAGAGTCATTATCCTTAATTTCATTGTCATCAAAGGAAATAAAAGGTTTTTAAGCCATAAGAGGTGTATGTCACGTGTAAGTAGCAATAATCCCATCTAATGGGTGTCCATAATGTGAGGAGGGGGATGTGCCTTATATACCATTTGGACTTCTGGTTCCTTCTTAGAATGGTCTTGCAAAGGATTGTTAAATATTTTCTATTTATGGTGATCACTAGGTTATGAACCTGATTCCTTTAGAGGATCCTCAAATATAAGTTTTTGGTCATCGATAAGATCTTGGATCTTGTGCTTCAAAGTGAAGCATCTGCTTGTAGAATGTCTTGGTCCTTAATGATAATCATAATAAGCAACTGCATCATATATTTTGGGTAGAGGTTGACTCATATCAACCTCGATATGATGAGGGAGATATATAAGCTGACACTCTAGTAATTGTGGGAGTAATGAAGTTGTGGACTTGGGTAAATGTGTAAATTGTCTCCTTAGTGTATTAGATAAAATTAGTTGATTAAGATATTGTGCAACTATGTTAACTGTGTGGTTGTTTCCTTTTTAGGCTCGAGAGGTTTTACCTTATAACTTGGTTTAATTGTAAACTTGGTACTAGATGTAAATGTAGCTAGTGTGTTTGTTATATACTTGAGTTTATTCAATGACATAAGCTTCATTTCACGATCCTGTACAACATGGCACAAGTCATCAAAAGATTTAAACTTTTTTAATATTATGGACTCATGTAAAGAAATAAGCAAACAATATATCTTGCAACTCTTTGTATGTCATAAGATTGGTCATTTTAGCTGGCATTGTCTTATATGTCCAGATGTATTTATTGATAGGTTCATTGGTTCCTTGTTTGATTTTTGTAATTTGAGAGTAGGAAACCTTTTTGTAAATATTAATGGAAAAATGTGCTAAAAATTGATATGCAAGAGGTTTAAATGCTTTTACAGATTGTACATGTAAATCATAGAACCACCTCAAAGCATAGTCTTCGAGGCTTCTTGGGAATAATTTGGTCAAAAGTTTATCATTGGAAGCATAGTCAAGGCATACCACATAAAATATTTGAAGATGTTGTTCAGGATCACCTTTGCCATCATAAAATGTGAACTTAGGTGAAATAAATTTGGTTGGCAAAGGGTGCAAAGAGATCTCAAGTGCAAGATGGTTATGTAATACATCTTGCAAATGTAAAGCATGAAGGGATTTTAAAGCATTTTATTCCATGTTTGTAATATTGTCCTCTGAGGTCTTTATAACTTGAAGGAATAATTGAACTGTAGGCCAAGTAGGATTTAGATTTTAGATTAGCAAGTTGAGTAGTCATCGAAGGGGGTGAAAACATGTTTTGAGTAGTGATAGGCATTGAAATAGATATTTGTATTAAAATAATGGGTAATTCCATGATAGATGTATCAATTGTAGTTTCGGGGAACAAAGGTTTAAACACATAACCTGTGCCCCCACTAGCTATATTTATTTGTAATGTGCTCAAAGGGAGGGGTGTTTCCACTATAGTTTTGGAATTGTTTGATTTGAGTATAGTTTTTAAGGTCTCATCAAAATCTTCAGGGTTTTATCGAATGCCCTCATGAAACAATGCAATTGCATGCACTTATCATGGTTTGTTTGCTCATTTTCATTTGTTTCATTATTTTCATTATCAAAATATTCTTTTATGATAACCCTAAAAGTATTTTTTTATTGTCAACATGGGTACCATCATGATCCAAGGTTTGAGATCCCTCATTGGTTTGAGACATTTTAGATGGTTAGAAGGGAAGCTCACTATGTTCAATAGGCATACTTCTCAATCTAGGGTTATGCCTAGGTTGCATGTAAAATAGTAAAAGTAGTGAATTAAAAATTACAATAATTCAAAACCCTAACTAGTTTAAAACTCTAGGAATAATTTTTTTTGCATTCACACGAATCAGGTTCACTAAATGTTTAACCCTAAAATGTTGATCTAAGGTGATCATATAGTTAATCCTATATTTGAGTTAAAGGGGTATATAGAAATGAAATAATACAAGGGTGATAATTAGATCTATAGCAGGCCAATTATATGTTAAACTCATATATAAACATACACTAAATTTATTATGATGAGACAGTCTAATTATGAAAAGTACAACTATATTAAATATAAAAATGATAAAGAAGTGACGTACTTAGCTTGTTATGATGTTAATATAATTATGGATATGGAATAGGTAAGAAGTAGGTTGGAAGAAGATTTTAGAATAATCGTCAAATTCTAGATTTGACACTTTTGGCTCTTTGGACAATGATGTCAACCTTGGATGGTTACATCAACACTACCAGCTTGGTTCGATGCTCGTGTCCTATAAAAAATACTTACTAGAACAAGATGCGACCACCTGGATGCTTTTAGGTTTTGCTTTACCTTCGTTATGGTACATTCAAATATGGGTCATGGATAGTTATTCCTTGTGAAATGGTAAAACCCTAGTTTTCCATCTTCATAGTGACCTTGGGGAAAAATAGGTCAGTGGGCACACAGTGTCGAGTTGACCCCAAAGACTCAATTATTAGAGGGCACTGCCTACATAACCAATACTCTAGGACAGGGCCTCAGATTCATGTAGTTCTCTCCTATGTCTTGGCTTGTGTGTGAATCATAAAACATGTGTAGAGCAAGTTCAATAGTGACCTAGCTTGTAACTTTTGAATTCAGGCTCTTAGACCGCTCCTTCAGTACTTCAGATGTGTAGATGTAAAGTCCTTATGACTGTTATGAAAATAAGTATAAATAGGGAAGCTTTGTTCAATTGAATATTTGATAGAGTGATTTTGATAAGTTACCTTGGTCTCTTTGGTGTTTTGTATGTGAGGAATGAATGAGGGTTGATATTGTATTTATATCAATCCCTTTGGAGTAATAACTAACATTAAATCACTTGAGTTGGCCTTTAGGATATGTTTCATTTATAAATTGGATGACTTTAAGGCACTGGATACTTGTGTCAGGACATGACAATAATGGCAACATTACTGTCTATCTCAGACGTTAGTGTCCAAGGAGCAGAGAAGCAGGTACAAGATCAAAACTTGCAGAGATGGAAGATAAGTACATTTTAAGTATTATGGGCAAGATAGAAGACCTGGGTCATGAACATAAGACTGCTCAGACTAAGAGATGTAAGCCAAGGGGCACAAGATAGAGTAGATGTGAGACTTGTAGACTTGGGAAAGGTAAAGAACTGAGCTAAATAACCAAGGTTTGAGTTTTCCAAGTGTACAAGACTGAGGTGCTATATAATCATAAAATATCATCTACAATCTTCCAAATATCTTTAGGATATACTAAACCCTAATGGTAACCTGACTTCATGTTGATTTTGGTGAATTATTGTGCACCTCAAAGTTGGTCTAGGAGATCGTTAATACATGATAGTGGATACCAAATCTTCATTGTTATATTATCGAGTGTGTGATAGTAAATGTACAAGCACCGTGTGCCATCTTTCTTTAGCATGAGCACTATCAGGCTTCCACAAGTAGAAGAACTAGCATAGTTTTTGCCTTGATTAAGGAGTTGTTGGATATGAGATTGAACTTCATCATTATTTTAAATAGACATGTGGTATATGGGATTTTTTTAGAAGAGGGGATCCAAGAATAAAATCAATCTAATTTTTTATTGTGCAATGTGTTGGAAGGACTTTCAGTTCTTTGAAGACATCTCCATATTATAACAATAATTTATTGAATTATTATTGCTATGATGATTGCACAAAATGACACGCTACTAGTGTGCACTTGCTTAGCTACACAAATCCTTCTAGGTGAATCTTGGGTAGCACAAACTTCTATGTGTTTGAAATGAGCTTCTAACATTGCATGGAATAGACCAAATTGAGTTTGATCTTTAGTAGTGATTCCAATAGGTTTAAAAAGTAAATTTTTACACAAATAGTCCAGTGTTGTGGCTTAACTTGATATGTAGCATCTCGATCATACAAATATTATCTTTCAAGCATAATGTCATAAACCTCTAGTGGCACGACATCGTAAGTGTCAATGTCTTCCGCGGGCTTGACTACATACTTGAAAGTTTATTGTCAATGGACTTAGATATCCTTCCCTTGTTGAAGCCACCCAAGACAGTATGGTTGAGGATATGCTTCAATGGTAAGGCCTAAACACTAGCTTTTAACTTGCACAATGATGTTCTTATGGATTTCTTTGTCGATGATGATGTGAAGTTGTTTTCCATTGACTAAATATTTCATGTGGAAGATGTGTTCTCATTCCTTAGAGGCAGGTGTGGCGGTGGTGTCAACGCTCATATAATTATACCTAGATCATTGTCATCTTCTTGCATATGACTTGATGTAGATTGTATAATCGTGGATTATTGTATGTGACATTTAGAATCATCATGTGATCTCATGCAGGGCACCATTTATCACATTGGTTCATTATGCTTTTGTCTAGCATATAATATGTTGGGGCTGTTGAGTGTTATGTGACCTTTGTAGGCTATTCTCCCTTGTGTGTAGGGTTATGCTTCTTTACATTAGCTCTTGCATGCATTGTTGGATGAAGAAAACTTCAATTGCATCTTGGTATTGGCTTTAACCTTGGCAACATTGTAGTATATTTTCCCCAATGTGTAAGAAGTTAAGAATTCCTTTTTTTTTTGGAATATAAGATGAGAGTCCACTGATGTAATTTAGAAACTTATGTTGGTCTTATGTCATCATATAGACACATAGTGAAGTCATGTAACTTATTGGTAAAGCCTTCAATTGAATGCTCCTTATGGTAGCACAACTATTGGAACTTGATGTACTCATTCTCATATTGCTTGAGTGGGTAACATTGGGACATGATTACAAATATGTATGAGATGCTAGATGGTTAGGGCATGCTCAAAACCCATTATTTGGTGATGACTCTTTTCCATTTCAGGGCCAAATGATTACAATATATATTTACATTATTATAAGTAGGTCATTTTACAATAGAGGATAGTTAGAAAAGAGGACAATTACAAGAATGGTTCATCTTTTGCTTGAGTGATGATTGGATTTTTTAAATGTGGTTATTAAACTTTGAGCATGTAGTATGTTGATAAGTGCTTTGACATGGTGTGTATGTGGAGAGTGTTGCTTGGCATGCTATGCATCAACAAGACATTGACACATGGTCACTGAGTTTTGGGGAGTGTTGCATAAGGAGAGGTTGCACATACCCTGAAGGTTGAAAAGCATAGCATGAAGTTTGGTAAATATTACATTCGCACGACTATACACAGATCAAGGATCACTCCCATTTTGGCATTGCCTCCATTGACACAAGGATCATGATATATTGGATTTATATGTTATTGCAAACCAAGCCTTCCAACCAATGTGGGATTAAATTAAAATTATTTTGTTCCTTCGTATATAAGCTAAGGCTATATGATTCCTACACTCTAGTTCCATTTTTTCCCTTTGTAAGTTAGTTTGCGGACATGTGGTCACTGAAAAACCAATCACATAATTTTTTTATCAATTTACTAAGCTCGACTTATTACATACAATTTCTTTTTAGAAAGTTTTAATAAGTTATTTAAATTTGATGACTATATAAACATTTTGGAAAAAAAAATTGAAATTTGGATGGATTGAAAAAAGTTTTGAGAGTTTGTGATTGTTTTTAAAGATGGTAAAAGCATGAAATCTTTAAATATGTATCTCCATGTTTTCATCTTTAAAGATAAAGTGACTTACCTTTTGGAGAGCAAGAGCAACATTAAACGGAGAGCCGTGGTAAGAAAATTCCTCGACAGGCACCATCGACCGTCAAATTTAATACGTTTTCGTAATCAACGACGTTTATCCAGATGTTAATCTGTCAATGTGTACCCACATATGATGGTTTAATTTTTTCCGTACAGTAAGTGCAATCCTATGAAAGCTGGAATGGATGATCATCATTACACCCGTGACTTCGTCTCATACACAGTGAGGACAAAATAAATGGGCACCACCGACACTGGGCTGGCTTGGTGGTCGTTGAAGGAGGACCATTATATGCCCCCCGTTCACAAGGCTTTTGCTTCTAATAAAAAGGTATGGTGGACAAATAAAGCGTGCCTCACACCAAAGGCACTTCACGCTTTCTAACGAATCTTGGGTGGGCCCTCTACAGTTTTTTTTTTTTTTTTTTAACTTATTTTTATATAAATAAATGCGTTACATTTAAATATATCATATGATAGAAATATTCTAGAATGTTGTATAAAATTTGTTATCAAATTTTGAATTTGGAAATGTGTATCCTATATTTTTAGTAAGGTCATTTTTAAATTAGATCAGAGAAAGTTGTTTTGACCGTATAAAATATATCTGGTAGGTATCATGGGTGTAAAGTTTGTTTTTAGTAAAGTGTTTGTAATGAAAAATTTGATTTTTTTGGGTTATGTTATTTGTTGATCCTTATTTTCAATTTATACATTGTGACCTTTCGTTGCTTATATCGATTGAATTTTTCTAATTTGGAGTATCAAAGAAAATAAATTTGGGGTTTGCATTTTAGATGAACAATGAAATCGTTGGGATCCTTCGAACAATAGAATATGTGTAATGGGTATTAAGTGAACAACACGTATTTATTTATAGGTGACTTTGAATTCAAATTTGACAATATTGGTGCGCGTTTTGAATTCTAGTGGCTAGAAACAAGAATGGGAAAAAGGGGCAGATGGGCCCATTTAGTTAAAGGACAAAAACACTACTACACGAAGTATAATTAGTGACACCAATAAGATCAAATCCACATTGTAAATGAGTTGTTTTTTTATGTTTTGTTAGCTGAAACTTTGAAAAATTTGTATAATTTTTTATGGCACAAAGGTGAAACAACTAAGCATTTTTAGTTATGTGACTTTTGTGCCATGTTTGCGTGACATTAGCACCACTTTTGCATGACATTTGTGCCATCCATAAATGATGCAAGGATGGTGTAAATACCATTTTTACATGGCCTTTGTGCTACCCATAAATGGCGTGAAGATGGCGCAAATATAATTCAAAATTATATATATATATATATATATATATATATATATATATATATATGTATATGTATAGTTTGTAAAATAAAATAAATTATAATAATTTCTATATTATCCTATATTTATATATATTCAATTATTATATATTTAATATATTAGGTTTTGAATATATATAAAAATCTATAATATTATTGTAAAATTAAAAGTTTTAAATATCCAAATGTTATAATTAAACAATCAAAGAATACAAGATTTAAATTGGATTTGTTTTTCAATAACGTATAATACTACAATTATGAGGGAGCAATAAAAGGTTCCTTCCAAATTACAAAACAAATAAATATAGAGCTAACTTTTAAAGGCTTTGTCATAGTTCTCATCTTTGTCCTCCTCATCCTTTGTTTCTTCATACCAAGAGTATCGATTCTCGTAATTAGGATCACAATCCACCTCATCCTCCTCTTTGATACCATGACCTCAACAACGATAGATGGACTTTTGACATGTAAATACATATTGATAAAATTATATAAGTGTTTCAATACTAAAGCTTTTGGAACAATCGTGTTACCATTTTTTAGCTCTACATTTCGGATCACCACTCGTGATTCTTCATTAGGAGAAAGGACTTATGGTAGAATAACAAACCACACACTCCTTAAATAGGGTAGAGATCATAGTCACAAGAGGTATCTAATAAGCACCCTTCATGGGAGGGAACTATACTCAAAGGCAAATTTTCTTGAGAAGCTTCTTATCAAATTACAAAGCGAATAAAATACCTGACTTTCTTAAAGTATTGCATAAATCATGAGGTTTTTACAGCGTGGGTTAGAATAAAATATTATTTGTGGAACATGGGGAAAATATATTTTTTATAGAGGGAACCTCTCCTTACTGAGGTATGTTATTGGTCGAATGAGAGCATCTATGAATATCTTGGCCATGGACTTGTACAAGCTGCACCTTGAGCTTGCAATCACTTTGTAGGTAGATGTTTGGCTTAGGTTTGATAGTGTTTCCCATGCAGGTGATATGGGTCCCTTCACAAGGTAAAGAATAGACAAAAAAAAATTTGCAGCTCTTAGACACAAAAAAAATTACAATAGATTGTGGCCCTGATAATATTGATTCATTAACTTCTTGGGGATCCATTGCTACAATGTGACCTGATGGTTGACTAGCTTAGGGATTGAGGGCAGATCCTCTTATAGCAATTTATCAACTTGTGGATTTGGGTTGCTAAGATAGAGGAAGTTTTAATGTAATGATGTTATTCTTGGTGCAAATTTAGATGTTCATAGTTCTGTAGATGGTTCATATCTAGTTCTTGGTCGATGTTTACAGGCTGAGCCTAGATGTAGATTTCAGCATATAACACTAATGGATTTAAGGTCTAAATTAGATCTTTTTGCCTTGCAAACCAAACTGCAAGAGAGGGATGGATCACTATCTTGGCATTGCCTTCAACCTCCTCCCAAAAAATGGTTGTTATTGAGAACATGGTGGGGATGGCATCAAGATATAAGTATTTTCTTCCTAAGGAAAATCCCTTGACTATTTCAGACATGGTACCACATTAGTTAAAGGCAGCAAAAGGAAAAACTATAACTGGAAGCTAAGGTGATTTTATGTCATTCCCGATAGGGGGCCTATGACAACCATCTTGGTGGAGGGTGAGTGGCGTATGGGTGGTTGTCTCCATAAGGGAGAATATCAACATGTTATGTGTAGAACTTGTTTTAGGGTTGGTGTTGTAGGTGAGGTTGATGGTAATAATGTATTATATGAAGTCATTTTAGTCACAAAACCTGATTCAATTATTTGCTTGTGGGTCATGACTTCTATTGACTCAAATATTATATTTTATTTGTCTATTTTTTCCCACTATAATAACAACAATAACAACACTAATAATAACTACTCCATCATCAATAATAATAAAATGGTCATTGACTGTGAGGATAAGTTGATAGTAATTTTGACTAATTATCCAATATATAAACCTTCCTTCTAATTTTTAAAGATGGATTTAGGTTTCACTATCACTCATCTTAGTTTCCCTAAAGAGGACTTCACAATAGGTATTGATAGTGTTTTAAAAATCCTTCCTTCAAATGTTGTTGAAAAGGTTAGGTAGGATCGCATAGTGGCTTTACATTGTGCCAAACCTCCATCAAGGAACATCTAAAAAGAGGAATGTGGGGTTCTTAAGACTTTAAATAGCAACAAAGACATTTTGATTCTCAAAGTTGATAAGGAAAATACAATTGTTTTTTTGAACCATAGAGATTATGACTCTAAAATGTTATACCACCTCAATAATAGTGGTATCTACATGAGGCTTTACCATAACCCTGTTTCTCACATATTAAATAATATGATGAAAGTTATTAAATATTCTTCTTTGGATGACTTGACCAAGAAAAAGTTGATTCCCAACAAAGAGGTTACCCATAGGGTCTATGGTGCCCCGAAGATCCATAAAGAAGGTTATCCTTTAAGGCTTATTTTTGATATCACTGACTCTCCTACCTATGGTCTTGTAGCTTTCTTGGCGAATATATTGAAACATCTAGTGGGAAAAACATCCTCTTTCACATGTGACTCATGTGATTTTGTGGAATTTGTTAGACAAAAAAGTTGATGACAATGAGTTGTTAGTCAAATTTGATGTGGTTTCCATCTTTACAAAAGTCCCTATCAAATAAGTAGTAGAAGTGGTCTTGAATCTCATGGATGTGGAAATAGCTAATTTGGTAGCTTTATGTCTGAAGTTTAGTTTTTTCTCCTTGAAAGCTATTATCTATGAACAATGTGAAGGTATGGTGATGGGTTCACCTCTTTCCCCTATAGAAGGCAACCTCTTAATGGAAAAGTTTGAAGATAAAGCTCTTCATTTCTTTCCTCTTAAATCCAAATGGTGGAAGAGGTATTTTGATGACAACAATTTATGTTGGTAACACGGCAAGGATAGTTTGGAAGACTTTCATTCCTACCTTAATAGTTTGTTACCTAGCATTCAATTCCCAAAGGAAATTGAGGTGGAAGGGAACCTACATTTCTTAGTCGTCTTCACTACCAAAAAAAGGGGATGACTCTCTAGCTAGGAAGGTCTATAGAAAAGGCACCCACACAGACCTTTACCTACATACCTCTTCACACCATCACCCAATGTAAAAGGTAGGAGAAATAAAAAATATAGCCATGAAAACTTTCAAAATATGTGATGACAACAACATTGGTCAAGAAATTGAACACTTAAAAAAGGTTTTTAAGATGAATGGTTACATGGGGAAATAAGTTGCTAGGGCTATCAAACAAGCTAAGGATAATATAGGCAAACATAGACTAAAATATCCTTTAATTGGAGGCTTAGCAACGGTCATGCCTTACATTCAAGGTATTGGTAATAAGATTGTAAAAATAATAAACTGCCAAAATATCAAAACCAACTTCCTTCCCATTAATAAGTTGAGAATGGATTTAAGGTCTAAAAAAACTCTCTAAACCCTACCTTGCACAAAATAGTCTACATTATTAAGTGCTCTTGTGGAATTCCATTCATTGGGAAAATAGGGAGGTCCAATCGGACTAGAATTAAGGAGCATGCTATTGATATCCGTCTAGAAAGCAAAAAAGTTGGCTCTTGTTGAGCACTCATGCAAAACCAAGCACACTTTCCGCATTAAAAACACCAAAGTTGTTGCCATGGAAAACCATTTTCAAAAGTGTCAATTGAGATAAGCCATTGAAATTAGTAAACACTCATTTAATCTAAACATAGATGAGGGTTTACGGATATGTCATCTATGGAAACCTATTATTAGCAATTTCGAGGTTTAGTTTCTTAATTTTTTTCAATTGAGTTTAATTAAATATTTAACTTAATATTTTATTTCATTATACATATATTGTTAAGGTATTAATATTTAAACCAAATAATATAGTAATAATTACATTTAGTTGATTTATTAATTTATTTGATCATAATTCAACCGGTTGATTCACTTTAATCGATCATGATTTATAAATTATTAATAATTATGTGATTCATTACAATCATTATTAATTCCTTTATAATTTAAGTTTCTTAGTTTTTTAAGGTTTCATACTAGGTGTCACATTGAGGTATAAAATTGCACTAAAAAAGGGGAGGTGAACACATCTTTCAAAATCTATCAAATGACTAACTTCTCATTCAACACCTCTTATTACTATTATCTCTACCCTATTTAAGGAGTGTGGGGTTTGTTGTTCCACCATAAGTCTTTTATCCAATAATATATATAAAAGATAATAATAGTGTTTGATATATGTATATAACAAGTATATAGTAAATATATATTGATAAAAATATTATTATTTTGTGTAAAATATTGTAGAAGATTTGTCATCAAAATTTGAATTTGGAAACAAGCACCCAATATTCTCAGTAAGGTCGCTCTAAAATTAAAATAACATTAGAGAAGGCTACAATGACTGTACAAAACACTCTTGGTAGGCATCATGGGTAGAAAGTTCACTTCTAAAAAAGTGTTTGTAACAAAAATTTGACTCTTTGGGATCATTACCATATTTATGCTCTTTGTTCATCCCTATCCTCACTTTGTACATTGTGATCCCTGTGTACCTATAATAACTAAAGTTTTATAACCTAGAGTGTCAAGGAAAATAAATTTGGAGCATGCATTAGGATTTGGGTGGCTAGTGTTGACTAACTAGCCTTCTAATAACTAGACCCATTTATTAGAACATTGAAATCATTAGGAACATTCAAACAACAAAATACTCCTTCCCATTTATCAATAATGTGCTCAATGCTTAATGTCTAATAGATATCAAGGGAAGCACAACACTTATTTATTTATAGGAGACTTTGGAATCAAATTTGGCAATATTAGTGCACAAGTTGAATTCTAATGGCTAGAAACAAGAATGGAAAAAGGGGTTGATGGGCTCATCTAGTTAAAGGATAGAGACACTACTACATGAAATGTAATTAGAAACCTTAGTAGGGTCAAATTCACATCGTAAATATATTGTTTTTATTTTTTTACGATGAAACTTTAATAAATTTATCATTTTTGTAGCACAAAGATGGTGAAAAACTAAAAGAACTAAGCATTTTTAGTTACGTGACTTTTGCACCACTTTTGCATGACATTTATTCCATCCTTAAATAACAAAAATATGGAGCAGGTATAATTCACACACACACACACACATGTATGTATGTATACACACACATATGTATGTATGTATGTACACACACACACATATCTAGGAACCTAGATATATGTATGTATGTGTGTGTGTGTGTGTCTATACACACACACATACATACGTACATATGTATGTATAACATATGTGTATGTGTGTGTGTAACATACATACATATATCTGTATGTGTATGTATATATAACACATACATGCATACATATATCACACACACATGTGTTATATATACATACACATGCATATATATGTATGTATGTTACATGCGCATGCACACACACATATCTTTAGTTGCCCTAGATCCAGGAGGGACTAGTATTTTGTTTAGACCTATGCATCAATGATTTTTTATCTGCTAATTGGTCATTGTCTGGGTTTGTATGCCCTTTTGGAAGTTGTTGAGCTTTGTTGAACATCTTTCAGTTTATTGCCCCAGTTTTGGGGGATCCTATCAAAACCCTTTGAGGATGTGATTTGATGTTTATTTTTTGATTCCTTCAAGGTTCTATTATAGCTATTGGTTGCTTAACATTTTGCTACTCGATCTTGTTAGCCTTGTTTGTTGTTGATGAGCTATATTGAATGTCTTTTGGAAAAATGTAACAGGTTGAGGGACTTGTCAAAACCCTCACCCTTAGTTCATAGCTCCGGTTTCAAAAGTGTTTAGATATATGTATGTATATATATATACATACATATATAAATTTGGTTGCCATAGATCCAGGATGGACTAGTATTTTGTTTAGTCCTATGCATTAACGAGTTTTTGTTTATTAAATGGTCATTGTTCGAGTATGTATGCCCTGTTAGAAGTTGTTGAGATTTGTTGAACATCTTTTGGTTTATTGTGTCAAGTTCGGGGGATCCCGTCAAAACCATTTGAGGATGTTCTTTGATGTTTATTATTTGATTCCTTTAGGGTTATGTTTTTGCTACTGGTTGCCTAGCATTTCGCTACTCAGGCTTGTTAGCCTTGTTTGTTATTGATGAGCTACATTAAATATATTTCAAAAAATTGTAACAGGTTGAGGGACCTATCAAAACCCTCACCCTAAGATCTTAGCTCCAGTTTCAAAAGTGTTTACCATCAATATATGTATGTATGTGTGTGTGTGTGTGTGTGTGTGTGTGTGTGTGTGTGTGTGTGTGTGTGTGTGTGTGTGTGTGTGTGTGTGTGTGTGTGTGTGTGTGTGTGTGTGTGTGTGTGTGTGTGTGTGTGTGTGTGTAATGTATGTATGTGTGTATGTATGTATACACATACATATATATATATACACACACACACATACATATATAATTAATGTATCTTTTAAATAAAATAAATTATGATAATTTTTATATTATTATATATTATATTTTTTTGATAGGTAATTACGGGTTGGGGGTTTCTTACCCATTCATTATATATAAAAGTGATACAAAAAAATGATTGCATTATTGGATATCTCCACAATAAGAAATCAAGACAACCAAACCAACATAAAGTGATGATAATAAAAATAAGGGTGAGGGACAAACCCAAAAATAAAAAAGACCAAAACCAACTATTACAATCAAAATTTGATTCACCAATAAAATAAATCCAAAAGCAAAAGGCCCCAACCCAAAATTGGTTCTCAAATGCAACCATTAAGTCCTTCAAATCATCCAAATCATACTTTAGCATTCTAAGTCCCTAATAGAGCCACAAATTCCACCATTGTTTAACCCATCGCCACCACTCAGTTCACGACCATATGGGGCACCACCAATGTTTTGTTTGTTGACATCTTATTGCTCCCCACAACTCAACTTGTAACCTAATTAACCAACCACCACCTCTACACCACCTGGTTCACATTAGTGTCTACCAACACTCTTGGCTCTCTTACCTCGAGAGGGATACCTTGATTTATTTAACACCTTCCCATTTTTCTATGATCGATAAAAGAGCAAGCCACATTCATTCTATTCTTTTTGAAAAATCACCAAAGGCTTGGTGTTGCTTCGATCCTCTACCAACATTCTATGCATGTGGAAGAAATTACATGGACTCAAGTGATTGAACCAATTTCCAAAATTATTTGAAGATATTGTAGCCTCAATAGACATGATGCTCGAGTACAACCCTCCTTCGCCATAGACACATCCCAAGAATCTAGTTGCAACCACCACCCTACTAGTTAAAAGGTTTGCAAATACTCTATTGAGTGAAGCCAGAGGAGATTAGAGATATTCCAAGTTCAGAGGAGGAAAAACCTTTCGTTGTTGCAAATTGACATCTTGACTGAAATATTTCACATGTTCCAAATACTTAGCCATAACCATGAAAGGTTCCACCATCTCTCGAAAGAATGTATATGGAAATTAACCCATTTTGAGAGTCCCAAAAAATATCAAGGAGAGAGGAATTAAAAAATCCACTCTCAAATGCTTGAAAAATCCCATTGCAAACAGAAAGATGAACAAACATTTCCACTTTTTTCTAAGAAACTTCCTTGTCACATAAATCCCATAGGATGTTTCTCATGAATATAGAAGCGAGCTTAAATTTGATGCTACTATGAATGTTTGATTGAGCATAGACAAGGCCCAAAATGGTCTAGATGGCTTAAGAAATAAGCCTTGTAGGGGCCTAAAAAACATTTTAGCCTTCCTTTTGTGACATGTCCATGAAATGCCATCTTGTGCTTCTTAGTGAATAAAAATAAGAAAGGCTTAATAACTACTAGTTCCTCATCCCAAGCCAATTTGTTACCATTTGGAAGCTCGACAATGTCCATTACAAATTTTAGTAAATAAAACACAAAATAGAGAGAACCCGTGTTTCTAACCATACCATATATCTTTACAAGAAGAATCTAGAACCACAACCACCAATGTTCATAATGAGACATGTGACAAGAGTGAGAAGTGTTTAGATGTGCCAATCACTCAACTTTATCCCTTGTGTGAAGTAATGCCACCATCTAATCTAAAACAATTAGCTTGAAGGGAAGGTAGACTTTTTGAAAATAACCCTAGTTCTTAAGAAGGCAAAAGGAGGAAACAAAGGCCTTGTTTATAATTAATCTCTAACCAAAAAGTATAGACTAGGCCAAGTTTCCACCAGGTTGTCGATGACCAGATCCTTATCTTGGGTAATGCCTTGATTAGGAAGAAGATCTATTGCTAAGTTGGCTTCATGAAAGTAGTGGTTTGCCTCCCATGTTGAAAAAGAGTCTAGAAGTGGCTAGACTTGCCCTAAACATCCGAATAAAGAGAAAATTTGAGAGGGGATCATCTATTGTAGGCGTCTAGAAGCTTCAAAAAACCCAGGTAAACACCCATTGTCCAAAATAAAGAAATTAGGGTTAGAGATGCTACTGAACATCCAATCATACTAATCCTTACAAATTCTAATCTTCTCTAAGAGTTTCAATAAGAAGTGCTAATTTACCTTGTCATAAGCTTTATTGATGTCAAGTTTCATCAACATTCATTTTTTGTGGTTGTGGGCGAGAGAATGAATTATCTCATAAGTAATCAAGCGCCCATCTTGATTGTTCCTCTGATGGACAAAACTCCCTTGCTCCTTAGAAATAAGGGAATTGAGCAGAGGCTTTAGCTTGAAGGAAATTGCCTTGGAAATGATTTTGTTTGTGATATTACACCAAAATCCTCGAAAGAGGCTCATTATTCTCCTTTAGGGATCAGAGCAATGAAGGTGTACTTTAGATATAGAGCCACTTTTTTTTCCTCTTTGATTATTCCACCATGTATACAATAGGCCAACCCATTCATTTTTGAAAGATTTACAATTTAGATGAATTTTGAGGTACAACCACTAGATAAGGAATTTGGACAATAACATCGATGCTAATGTCTCTATATGGATGGTAGTATCTGACATGATATAAAATTATTGAAGGTATGTAATTGATGGTGAAGGATGTAAATCATATTTTCAATTGTATTTAGTATACAGGTGATTTGAGTCATCATAATGATAGGCTTGGTCCATAATATAAGTAGTTAGGCATAATGAGATGGTGAAAGCAAGCCTTTCGACAACATAAAGGTCTATAATTAAAGGATAGAGCCTTGATTGGTATTTATCAAGTGTACAGGAATAAGATGCTATATATAATTTGTAGACACTCATTTTTGGCCACTTCTGTGTCTAAATGGACACTAGAATGACTTCTTACAAATAATGCAATTTAAGCTAGAAATCACTGAAATGCTTTGATTCATCAGCACATCCACGTGCATCTTCTAAACCACATCAATGTATCCCTAACTAGGACAATGCACTATACACAATAATCATTTTCCTATAATTCATCTTCGATCAAGTTATGACTTAGTAAATTGACTTTTTTGACTATGTGTGAGAGAGAACTTGTCAAAATTTAAAAAAGACAATTAACTTGATCATATTTGCTTAATTGGTTAAACCCAATTAAATACATAGGTGAAAAGCCTATGGCTAATAAATTGGTGAATTTATGTTTTTAAAAATTCATAAAATCTAGATTGCTGACATTATCATGACATCTCAAAAATATATGAAATGATGACATCATCATGACATAATCTTTTGTGAGTTGTCAAGCACTCACAAAATATTAAACAAATTTTTGGATTTGTGAGTCATGCCTATCAATTGAAAATATTAATTGCATGTCCCCTCCTTAACTCAACTAAGGTTAGTTTGAACTCAACTAAAGTTAACCCTGACCTAACTACACTTAGGTTAGATTTAGTTTTAGAGGCTATAAATACAAGGCCTCACCCATTGATAAAGAAGATTTTATGTGCAATGTTATTGTGTCAAAATGCCTCCAGAAATATCTCTTGGTGTAAAGTTATCATGTAAAAATACATGCAAAGCTTCCATTATTATAGTGTTATCATGCCCATTTACTAATCCAAGCCAAGCCAAAACCAAGCCCAACATTACCAAGGTGATAAGTAAAGATGGTTCAAGGAGCTCCATTACCAAATTTTTCTTGATCACACAACCAACCACATCAATTCATTTCCAACATACAAGACTTGATCTCATGGAAGATAAAAGTCTTTTGTTTTGCTTTCATTTGTTAGTTACTTGTATAGTTTACCAATTGCTTGAGTCTAGGCTAGAGGTGTAAGTTCTAATTTCCATGTTTTATTTTATTTTCTTTCATACTAACACCATACTAATCTCCCCTCTACGTATTCCTATTGATCATAAATAACATGCTCGATGGAAAGATGCACACCACAAGTATGAATGGAGTATTTTAGGATCTTTTTGGAGTCAAAAAGATTTCATTCTAAAGCTTGATTTCTTGCTAAATTTTCTATTTTTTGCTTATGACTGTGTATTCACAAATTCATGACTATATAATTGTAAATTTGGTGAGGTAAACCACAAAATTGCTAGCCAAAACTGTGACTTTATCCCAAAAATTTACGAAATCACTTTGGTTTAGCCTCGACCCTCCAAAAATAAAAAATCAAGCTTAGAAATGGTGAATTCATCGAGCAAACCATGAATTCATCCTACAAGAAATAAATATTTTCCTTAGTTTTTAAAGATAAACTATGAAATTATTTCACATTCACAAATTCATAGGTATTTATTGTGAAATTATTGTTTTGAATAGTAAAGTCACTTTTTTGAGGAGAGAATTTGCATTTATAAGTTGTGAATTCATTCTATAGGATTGAAAAATTGTTTAGTAACTGTGAAATCGCCAAAAAATGGCAAAATCATTACTCTATGTTTCTATATTTTCTTTCAAGTTTTTCAGAACCATGAAATTATCTATTGGAGTAGTGAAATCATCAAACCGAGTCATGAAATCATTTAGGAACTGTGAAATCACCCACTGTAAGTTTTTGCTTTTAGGTCTATCTTCATTTTTATAATTGAATAATTTCATAGTTTGTAGTTTACTGTTCAACAACGAAATCAGTCCAAAGAGTTGATTTTGTGTTTTTTGAGCTAATTTGTAGGAATATCACTTTTGCCAAAGAAAAAAGAAAACCCCTAACACTTTTTACAGGACCCAAGGCCAAGAAAGAAGGGTTTTTAACACTCCAAAATTTCATTTACATTTACATTTGGTGCTGAAAAATCATCTAATCACTTTGTTTTGGTTTTTCAAAGTTCACAAATGCAAAACAAAGCCAAGGGGCTAAATTTCACTCCACATTTCACTTAGTGATTTAAAAACAAACACAAATCCTATATTAAGTGCTCTTACGATCTTTCTCTTTTATCATTTTTATTTCTTATATGTTTTTGTAAACCAGACTTATCGCATGTGCTCTCTCCCCATCCCTTTGGGAACTTGGGTGACCCAAAAGTGCTTCATCCATTACTTTGTCATTTATTTAAAGCTTAGAAGGAACGCCATCTATGTTCTCCCCAAGTTTGTTTACCTTGGGTGATCTAAAAAGTGACCTTTAAAGTTCTTCTAGTTTTATTTATTTTATGCATTTGGCTTGTGGGCGGGATTTCATTGCCTCCCCATAAATTATTTATGGAAGCATTAACCCATGATTTCATCTCCGAACATCATTTCAATTCCACTCCATAATGGGGTAGACAAAGTAAGGGTGACTTATTGGGATGTTATTTTGAGCAGGTAAACTAACACCATTAGCAAAATCCACCTCAGAACAATGGCCTAATCTAGACATCACACTACACTTAGCAATCCAATGGATGTAGTGGTTGTAAAAAGGATAAGACCTTTTTACAACAAGCTGATCAGCTTGGATCCAAATGACATGTTGTGCCCTAGTGTTAACCACACATATGGGACCATTTAGAAATGTGCAAAACTTATAGTTTTTAGACAAACTTCATTTGTTATGGAAATATTGTTAATATAGGGCGAGTAGCCCAAAGTTCTATGTCAGTGTACAAATTCTTGAGAGAAGAGGGGCCCTAAAAACCCTAATTTTCATACACATCTAAATTTATTGGATTAACAAATTAATTCCTCTTAAGAAGGAGTATATCGATGGAATTTGACAATATAAAGCAATATTGTCAGTTTTTAGGTACAAGATGATACACTTAGTTATTTTTGTTTCTATTTTATTTTACTTGCATTATTTTGAGTCTAAAACTATTTTGTTTATCCAAAAAACATGTCAAAACAAGTCATGAATGAATCACATGTTTATACACCCCTTTTACCCTAGAGAGGTGTTATGCCATCCATTTAATATCACACTTTTGCCTTAATAATTTCAAAACATTTATGTGTGTATCACTTATTTGAAAGGGGTGTCATTATACTGCCCATTTTTGTCCAAAGTTTTTGCCTTAAAGTTTTGAAACAAAAACTATTGTCATACATTTTGATCAAGATAGTGCTAATATACTGCTCGTATTATTTCAAAACCTTTGCCTTATGTCAAATCAAGTTACAAACCACGTATGACTTTTGGTCTATGATTAGTATCATTATGCCATCCATTTTGGTCTAGAATGTTGTCCATTTGAGAAAATCAAGTCTTATGAACCAACTTTGAAATTGGTCTTGTGAAGTTCATATTCAAATGTTGAGTGGTTTATGCCTATGCCTTGCTTAATTTTGGCTTAGATATTTACCTCTCACTTTTGGATTGTGCATCTTAGACTAATTCCTTGCTTGCTTTGAAGATATTTTGTGCCTAGATTTTGGAAGTGGTCTTTTCTGTGTGCCTCATGTCTATTTTTGTTTCTTGGGACTAAGGTCAAAACTCTCTTTTCAAGTACAATTTAAGTATGATTGGTTTACATTTGAGTCTTACTTATCACTTGGGCTTGAATGTTTTACTCCTCGTGCTTATTTTTGCCTACTTGAGATTGAATTTCCCAATTATTTTTAAGCATATGTCTAAGGTTCAATGTATTTTACCAATGGTCAAGTTTGTGTTTGAATCCATGTGCCTATTTTGAGTCCAAGTATTTCAAATTGTTAGATTGATTGCCTTGCCATTTTTCTGAGATCTAGTTATTTTCAAGTCTAGCTTTGTGCCATGTTTCCAAAGACTTAGCATTTCACCTTTCCTTTTCAGATCTAGTCCTTTTCAAGTCTATATTTGTGCCTTATTTCCAAAGACCTAGCATTTACCCTTTTACTTATTAGACCTAGTTGTTTTCAAGTCTAGCTTTGTGCCCTGATTCCAATGACTTAGCATTTGCCTTTCAGACCTAGTTGTTTTCAAGTCTAGATTTTTGTCATGTTTTCAAAGACCTAACATTTGCCTTAGTTTTTAGATTTAGTTCATGCTATTTTGAGTCTAGATTTGTGCCTTATTTCTAAAGACCTAGCAACATTTTCATTTTTAGACCTAGATTAGAGTTGTTTGAAACACTTTGCTAAAACTAGGATTCAAAACTTACCATTTGCTTTACTATTTGTGTGCAAGACATTAAACCTTGAGGATGTTTTAGACCAAGCTTATCATTGATGATTTTGGATAAGGGATCCATTCTAGGCCAAGTTCACACCATTTGTAGTAATAGACTGAGTACCTATTCTAAATCTCGTTGTGTTTCAAGCCAAGTACCTATTCCTAGACCAATGCCACTTTCAATCCTAGACCTAGACACAAACCTTTTTCATAGACCAAGACCTCCCTCTTTGGATTATTTTCCAAACCTAACCATTCAAATTATCATATGGCATGATTGACCTTCTTTGGGACAATTAAAATACCGATTTTTCCCTTTTAATGATAATGGTATCCGATCCCTTACATATGCCAGTAACCCTCCTTTGGTCTATGCTAACAACCAAGATTTGTAGTGCCCATTTATTACCATTCCAAGCCCTCCTCCTTTAGTTTTTATTAGCAAGCAAGCTTTGTAACATCCATTGATTACTGTTCTAGGCCCTCTTATTTTAGCCTGCATTAACAACCAAGCTCTACATTGCCCATTCATTACCATTCTAGGCCCTCATCCTTGGGTTTGTGCTAGTAATAAAGCTTTGTATCACCCATTCATTACTATTTCAAGCCCTCATCCTTCACCCTACATTAAAAACCAAGATCTGTAGTGCCCAAGGGTTACCATTCTAGGCCCTCATCCTTCAACTTGTGTTAGTAACCGAGCTTCACAATGCCTATTCATTACCATTCCAGGGCCTTCCAAATCTAGTAGCTCCTTATCCCAACAAAGTTGTGCAATTGTGACTAGATGGATCATAGTTACCATCATAGATGAGCCTATTTGGAAAGAGTTCATTATTAAACCAAAAGTCATTTTTCATCGATTACCAACCTTCCCCTACTTTAAAAAATCAAAGTTGATCTTCGAACCATAGCAGAGCCAGTCATTACCTCTCTAAGAGCCATCTATTAAGAACCAAAATGTGTTCAAAACTAATATTTTGTAACCAATTATAATTGAAGGCCAAGAGAACCAACTTACCTTGCCATTTACCTTTCCTAATCATTTGCCTTACCTTTTCATGTGCCTAACTTTGCCCTTTGTCTCTCCTTCCCATCTTTTCGTACCTTGCCATTCCTTGAACTAAAGTGACTTGAGATCCATTTGGACTATGTAGGCAATGCTCAATTTACATTGAGGCCAGCTTTGTCACCCTTTTTTCAATGCTCTCACCATTTTACGAGCAATTTGAGTAAACATTTTCACCATTTTGTGAGCAACCTAAGCCATGTTCTTGTCATTTTATGAGTTGGACCATTCTCTATCTCATAATTCTCCATTGAGTTGAGAGGAATCAAAATTTCCCAAAATATTTAGAACATTTCAAAATATTAAAAAAATTAGAAAATCGGTTTACAATCTCCTAGAGAGATATAAAACCCCAAAATCCAAAAACACTTATCCTATCTTGAACCTAGTCACTTATCCTCGATCTACCCTAATGGGGAAAAATCCATTGTTGGTTCCTATTCATTCCACTACCATTGGAGGAGTGACCTTTGTTAGGTTGTGGAGCTAAAAGCTTCACTAATGCAAACAGGGAAGGAGGTTGCTGAGTTGCAAAACAAGTTGCAGGGCAACCGACGTCGATCTGATCAACTGACGTCGGTCATATTATAGTGCAGAAGCAACCGACGTCAGTTATAAGTCGGCCGACATCAGTCATAAAGGAGCCGACGTCGACAACCTGTGTGTGCATGCAGTTTGCATGCGGGTTCTGGACTGGTCTATTTTTGGACAGGAAGTTTGCATGTAAAGACTATTTTTTGGTCTTGAGTTGCGAGTCTAATTATTGTAATTAAGAAAGTCTAATTATTATATGCATGAGATCTATATAATAGACTCATGGGTTGTATTGTAAAAGTGTGCTAGGAAGCCATTATGCTTGTAGAGAGAGCAAGAGTAGCTCCTCCTAGTTCCAAAGGGGTGCTGAGTGTGTATGATCAGGAAGAGTTGCAGTTTGTGCAAGTTCTACTAGGAGATCCACCGAGGTACTAGTTGAAGAATCATGAGGACTTATTGAGGCAAGGACAAGGGTTCTTTAGGGTGTAGAGACATCTACATGGTAAGTAAGGTCTATTGACTTGCAGGTTGTAGCAAGAGAAGGGAAGATCTACTTGGAGTACGGTTGTGTACTTGGTGTACTGGCAGCGTTGTTACTGACTAGTGGAGGTGAACACCAACTCTGTGTTTGAGTTGTGTGTTGGGACTGTAAGAGAGAGAGTGAACTCTTGATTGAGAATTACTGGGAGCCCTTGAGGTGTGGGAAGTCTTACAGAGGTGGAAGAAGAAGTGTGGCATCTTCTTTATTGTATTTTCTTTTTGGATGAGTATTAATACAAGATTGTGTATTGTCTCTCATATTCTGTGTTGTTTCATATTTCTAGTTACTTAATCATTCTAGTTAAATTTCGTGTTTAGTTTCTAATATAAAGGTAATCATATATACTCTTATTGGGGAGAGTAGGATCCTGAAAGTTGGTATCAGAGCAAGGTTGTTGGCTTATAGCTTGATACTACTAACAGTTGGTATCAGAGCTTTTGGTTGGGTTACTAACAGGTTGCTTCAGATCTGGTTAGTGCTTGTTGATTACAGGGTACTCACAGGGGTTTTTGTTTGAGTGGGAGTATAGCAATGGCAGAAGAAAGTAAGCTACGAATGGAGAAACTAAATAACACGAATGATCAGATTGATGGAAAGAAAGAGCAGGTAAAGGAAGATTGTTGGTTGGTAGAAGATCAGCATGTAGAAGTAGATGTTACAGGTGTTGTTGCACAGGTTGTTTTGGATAAAGTAGAATCTTGGTCTATAGATTATGTTGCCTCTTTCCATGCAGCCTGAAATAGAGCATCTTTTCATGGGTATGTCTTTGGAGACTTTGGAGAGATTTATTTAAGGGTTGGTAAGCCTTGTCAGATTGTTGGCAAAGGGGAAGTGAAGCTGAAATTATAGACGGGTAACACACGGGTGTTGAAGAAGGTCATGCAGGTTCCAGTCTTGGAGACGAGTCTAACTTCTTCAGGAAAGTTGGGTGATGAGAGATGCACAATAACTCTCACAATGGATGCACTTGAATTAGACGGTGGTAAGAAAGTAGGTATCCTTTATCTATCTACATATATTACTGATTCACTTTCTGTTGCAGAGATGTGGCTTTGTAGGCTTGGTCACATGTGTAAGAAGAGAATGTATGTTCTTAAGCAAAAGACAGATATTTTCGACAAATTTAAGATGACAAACAGAGATCAGTGGAGAAGGCTGGATTATTCTGAGCAGGGCTGTGTTAATTTGAATAGGGTTTTGACCCAAAAGGAGCTTGTGGGTAAAAAGTCATCACTCATAGGAAAACATAGTTATTGGCATCGGTCAGGTGGAACCGACGTCGAACAGACAGGCACCGATGTCGATCATGTGCAAATCAACAGAGTCAGTGGTGTCGGGCAGCAAGAACTGACATTGGTCAAAAAAGAACCGATGTCAGTAGAAAGTACACTGGCGTCAGTCAGGGAATCGACATCGACAGTCAGGGTCAGTCGCAGAGAACCAACGTCAGTCAGGTGTAGATTGGGAGATGGTCAAGATCGGTCACTGGAACAGATGTTGGGCAGACAGAAAGCTGTCAAGGAGTCTCAAATGCCCATGTGGAGGATTGAAATGGTAAGTGGACCTCATATTCGTTGTTCACCTTCTTACTTGTTGCTTATTGATGGTCAAGAACCAGGAAGACGTGAAGAGGCAATACAAGTAGAATCCAGGAAACAGTGGGAGCATGGCATGCATTCTTCTGAAGAAAACCAAGTAGGAGATTTGGTAGAGTTGCCAGCCAGGATGAAAGCGCTGACAGATGAATGGATTCCCAAGTTAAAGAAGAGAGTGGATGAATACATGAGATATAAGGCCAGGGTATATGGTCTTGAGGAAGTTGCAGGACGGTGGTACAAGTTTGACAGGTGTATGACAAAGCATGGCTTTGGTCAAGGTCAATGTAACCATTGTGTTTTCTTTACCAGGTTGGATAATGGTCACAACATTATCCTGTTACTTTATGTGGTATGGTTGCTTGTTGCAGGGTCACACATGCAGGGAGTTTCTAAGCTAAAGGTAAAGTTAGTTCAGAGGTATGTCATGAAGAATTTGGAAGCAGCAAAATTCTTTGGCATAAGAGACATGGAAGATCACAGGTTGATTTTGTCTCCAGTGGGAGCTAATGTGAAGAAGGTGTTGGTGGGGTTCAATACGCAGGATGAAGAACCAGTAAGCACACCAAGGGCTGGGCATTTCAAGCTGAGCTTAGAATAGTGTTCGAAATCACATGAGGTCTAGTGTAGACCTGAGTTTTCCCAAGCAGTGGGAGTTGTCAGAGAGTTTGGAGCCAATTCGAGGAAGGTAGATTCTCAGGTATCTGAGAGGGACTAGCATTAGGTTAACATGTTATGCAAGGTTAAGGTCTTCACTACATGGAGTTGTAGGTTCGGATGTGGCAGGTTACTTGGATGCCAGGAGATGCACCACAGGGTGTGTGGTGGTTGGTCTTCAGGATTAAGCTTGAAGAGGGATACAAGCTAGGAAACGAATTAGACGGTGTACAAGTATAGGTACAGTGCAGCTGTTTATCTCCAAGTGGGAGATTGTTAGGTTGTGGAGCTAAAAGATTCACTGATGCAAATAGGGAAGGAGGTTGCTGAGTTGCAGAACAAGTTACAGGGCAACTGACATCGGTCTGATCAATCGACATCAGTCATATTACAGTGCAGAAGCAATTGACGTCAGTTATAAGTCGGCCGACATCAGTCATAAAGGAGCCGACATCGGCAACCTGTGTGTGCATGCAGTTTGCATGCGGGTTCTGGACTGGTCTATTTTTGGACAGGTAGTTTCAATGTAAAGACTATTTTTTGGTCTTGAGTTGCGAGTCTAATTATTGTAATTAAGAAAGTCTAATTATTGTATGCATGAGATCTATATAATAGACTCATGGGCTGTATTATAAAAGTGTGCTAGGAAGCCATTGTGCTTGTAGAGAGAGCAAGAGTAGCTCCTCCTAGTTTTAAAGGGGTGCTGAGTGTGTATGATCAGGGAGAGTTGCAGTTTGTGCAAGTTCTACTAGGAGATCCACCGGGGTACTAGTTGAAGAATCATGAGGACTTGGTGAGGCAAGGACAAGGGTTCTTTAGGGTGTAGAGACATCTACATGGTAAGTAAGGTCTGTTGACTTGCAGGTGGCAACAAGAGAAGGGAAGATCCACTTGGAGTACGTTTGTGTACTTGGTTTACTGGCAGCATTGTTACTGACTGGTGGAGGTGAACACTAACTTTGTGTTTGAATTGTGTGTTGGGACCGTAAGAGAGAGAGTGAACTCTTGATTGAGAATTACTGGGAGCCCTTGAGGTGTGGGAAGCCTTACAGAGGTGGAAGAAGAAGTGTGGCATCTTTTTTATTGTATTTTCTTTCTGGATGAGTATTAATACAAGATTGTGTATTGTCTCTCATATTCTGTGTTGTTTCATATTTCTAGTTAATCATTCTGGTTAAATTCTGTGTTTAGTTGCTAATACAAAGGTAATCATATATACTCTTATTGGGGAGAGTAGGATCCTGACAACCTTCCCTTTACGAATCCTTACTTAGGGTCACTATCCAATTCACACTTTTAGGCTAAGATCATATCTTTCACCCTTTTGGGGTAACACCAAAGCATGCAACTTATACTGAGATATCTTATCCCCACATGTTGTTCCCTTGCATATAGACTTGCTTTGGGGCACTACCCATTTATCATTCCATTAAGCCTTCATATATAAATATTGAATTGGTTGATGGCATGATGCTTTCTATTGCTTTTACTTTTAAGCTTTTTGTATGTTTGTTTGCTTCGTTGTTTGTTTGTTTGTTTGCCTACTTGTTTGATTTCATTGGTGTGCCTTGAATCAATGTACATGCATTTATTGGGTGATTCCTTGTGAAATGTTCTTGAGTCTATCCATATTCATACGTTAACATTTTCATCATGGTTTTTATCATTGATGCATTATTTTTAATTGTTTATTAGATTTGGAGTTAGTCTTTATGCACATTACGAGCAGGTCATCATGGTGTTTTATATCATGATGCATACCATCACGTGTTCTAATAAAAAATAGTTTTGTGGCTATTAAAAGCAATGGTATTGCATAAAATTCTCCTTGGCAAATCCTCTTACTATCCTTGATTAAATCAACCCAATGACCATTCTGGTTGTAATAATGCTAATAAGGATTAACATCTCCACATTGGAAGGTACAACTGGATCACTCAAATTGATCAATTCTTATTATTCTATTTTATTCCTCATTCCATTTTCTCATGCTTTTGGGTGAACTACTTTGGCTTGAGGTCTATTTAGACTATGTAGGTAATGCTTGGATACATGATGTATCTTGGGTCAGCTTGGCCACCCCACCTTTTTCTTTCAATCATATCTTTCATCACTTTGTGAATCATTGTGTGCTTGGTTATCTATGGATTCTTCAATATTTGAAAATTAATTAGACCATTATGCTTACATTTACACCCGCTCATCTTTAATCTGTGTAACAAGTTATCTTCTTGAGTTATGCTTTCCAATCCATCTTATTGGGGCACAACCAAATTTATCACGATCAAGTGTACCCTATTGGGGTAAAAATCATTGTTCAATTGAGGTCATCCAAATGATTATAACCACCTTTGGGAAAATCATTAATTTGACCCATCTGCCTTGTTGGGGTACATACATGTGCCATTGATTATAATTAACTCTAGGCAAATAAGTGTCTCAACCTCCATTATTGATAGTAATGATATTTGGGTAAATTAATACTTTTAAATCAATATGTACAAGCATTATATCGATTGGATAAATCTTACTCATGGGTCAATTTCATTCTTATTCTTGCTTATTTTTGAGGGACTACCCATCAATCATATGTGTTGGCCATTCTCTGAAGGGGGCATCATCATAAGCTTCCTAAACTTTGTTTGAAGCATCATTCCTCAATCATTATCTTCTTTTTCTTCTTAATGAATTTTTATTTCTTTGAAAAGACGTTACTACGCATGTATCTCATAATGCCTTCTCAAACAGGTGCAAATTATAGACACTCCTTTTTGGCCTCTTCTGTGTCTAAACATAGACTGGAGTGATTTCTTTCAAATAATACAAATTAAGCTTAAAAATCACTGGAATGCTCTGATTCATTAGTACACACCACATGCATCTTTTAAACCACATCAATGTATCTCTGATTAGGGCAATGCACTGTACATAATCATAATCTTCCTCTAATTCATATCTAGTCAAGTTGCGACCTAACAAATTGACCTTTTTGACCATGTGTGAGGGACAGCTTGTCAAAATTTAGAAATGGAAAATTAATTGATCATAATTAATTAATGGGTTAAACCCAATTAAATACATAGGTGAAAATCCCATGGCTAATTAATTGATGAATTTCTATTTTTAGAAATTCATAAAATCCATATTGATGACATCATCATGACATCACATAAATATATGAAATGATGACATCATATTTTGTGAGTTGTCAAGCACTCATAAAATGTCAAATAAATATTTAAATTTATGAGCCATGCCTATTAATTGAACATATTAATTGTACGTCCCTTCCTTAACTCAACTAGGGTTAGTTTGAACTCAATAATAGTTAACTCTAACCTAACTACACTTGGGTTAGAGTTAGTTTTGGAGGCTATAATTACAAGGCCTCATCCATTGATAAAGAAGATTTTATGTATAATATTATTATGCTAAAATACCTCCAATAAGCTCTCTTGATGTAAAGTTATCATGCAAAAATACATACAAAGCTTCTATTATTATAGTGTTATCATGGGCATTTGCTAAGCCAAGCCAAGCCAAAGCCAAGCTCAACATTACTAAGGTGACAAGGAAAGACGGTGCAAGGAGCTCCATTGCTAAATATTTCTTGATCACACAATTGAAATCATCAATTCATTGCCAACATATAACACTTGCTCTCATATAAAGTAAAGTCTTTTGTTTTGCTTTCATTTGTTAATTACTTGTATAATTCACTAGCTCCTTGAGTGTCTAGGATAGAGGTGTAAGTTCCAATTAGTGTGTTTTGTTTGATTTTCTTTCATACTAACACCATCATAATCTCCCCTCTATATATTCCTATTGATCACATAATCAATTTTAGTATCTATAGAGAGTTATCAAAAGTGAAATAAATAGCAAGCAAATTAATCTCTCTCCTTTTTATATCCACTTCAATTGATAATGATGGATACATTCAGGTAAAGGCATCATGCTTTATCTTTAACACTAGGTTTTGACCCATTACAAATTAGAGCCTAAGACTTTGTGTAAAATATCAATGCATCAAAACACTTATTTGAAGGAAGCTTCTTGCTCACAAGAGTAAATAAGGCATCATCTAAAAAATATCCATTGATGAACTAAGAGGAGAGATTATGAAGAATAATACCCTTGATAAGTCCTTGATTTGCTATGTAAGCAAGAAGATAACCAAACGCCTTGGTATCCAAAACATATAAAATGAGCACTAAAGGGAAACCATGTCTAATGTAGCAAAAAATACCAAAACTATTGGACTTATGCCCATTGATGGTAAGGTAGGTTGATGCATCGAAAAATAAAGCTTTCACTTCTAAGAGAAAGAATTGGAAAAAACCTAGAGATTTTAACATAGCGAGAATAAAGGGCCATTTTATCTAATCATAAGCTATTTAAAAAATAATTTTGAGAAAGATGGTCCTCTAGTGAGAGACTCAAGTCCATTCCATTCATTCCCAAACAACAATTAATTTATCTAGTATATATTTATTTTTGGTAAAGTCTATTTCCTTAGATTTGATGATTGCAGGGATAATATGGTAGAGGTAATTTGTTATAGCCTTGGCAATTATTTTATAAGAAACATTCAAAAGGGTGGTTTGGGTCCCAATTGGTAATAAGTTCTAGGTCGCCATTCTTGATGATGAATTTAATATTTCCTTTGTCGATGATAGATCCTAATGACTTATTTTATAAGGCTTCTTTGTAAGCTTAAAATAGGTCAGGGCCTACATATTGCTAAGTAGTTTTACATAATTCACAAGGAAAGCCATCAATCCTTGGTGATTTTTCATTAGCCATGCATTGCACTACATGAAAAGATCATAAAAAAAATAGGAACATCACAGTGTTTTTAGTACAAAAGGCTTAATTTATGAGGCACCACATCTAAACATTCTTGTAAAGCCTATGCTCTTTCCACCGAATCTTCTCAAGCTTGGAAAACCAATTTTTAGTGGTCTAAGAAAGGCTAGAAGATTTTTGGTAAATTGGTGAGGTGGTTATGCACAAGCTTGATGGTTTTGATATGTTCCTTAGCTTGTTTGGCCTTGAGAGAGTTGAATAAATCCTTTAAGACATGATCCCCTATCTTAAGCTAATGAAAATAGGCTCTAATTTGTGCCCATTTACTCACATGGTTGTCAATAATTTTGATATTATGCTTGAGAGACATAGCCATGGATTGTAGGTGTGATTCAAAAAGGTTTTACTCAAGAATAGAGGAAATCCTTTAGTATTCCTCGATGATAATGACATTAAATTTATTCCTAAATCATGTAATCTTCTTTCCATAGTGATGGAGGAAGGTGATGACACTATTGATTGCCTCATTCTACCACTTGATCCAGTTGGCAATGTATGGCAGATGTGGATCCAAATTCCACACTCTGGCGATGATTCAAATACTACCCTTATGGCTAAGAAGGGATGTGTTCATAAATAATATATTGCATGGGACTTTAAGATGGTCTTTGCCACAATCCACCCTACCAGTGATAGGACTATGATTATAAAATACAATTTCTGGATGGATTATGACAACTTGCCCTTAAGAAACTGAGAAGGAGAACATGTGTTGCTTGGAAAACATGACATGCTCTAACTCTTTGAGGGGCTTATTGGTGTTGGCCTAGTAATTAGACCAAGTATACCATGGTTTATTTGTTAATGGGCACCGTTAGAGGAGTGGGCCCACTAAGCTCCATTGGTGTTTACAATAATACCACGCTTCACATTCTCCCCTACACCATCTCATCCAAAGGGCAGCAACTTTGTCCTCAAGATTGTCAATTGCATTAAAATTGCCATAAATTAGATGTGGAAAGGGAAGATTGTTATAGAGCCATCTCCATAATGACATTCTTTCAGGGCCATCATTTAGGGCATAAATGACCATCAATGTCAATAAAAATTGAATTGAATCGATGTGACAGATCTTTTCCCAAAGCAACAATTAAGGGTGTAAAATTTGATGAAATAAAAATATTGGCAAGGCCACGTCCATCTTCATTATTATGATTATGACATTTATATACATGATTATGACATTTATTTACATAAAAAAAATAAAAAATAAAAATAAATAAATCACATGAAAAAATCATGTGTTGTTTAATAACATGTTCCATAACTTTTTTCACCAAATATGAAAATAATATACATATAAAATTTTTGTGATATAATTTGTTTTTGATTGTTGTGTTTTGTCCAATTTTGTTTTATGTTCCTTGTTGAACCCGATTTTTTTATTTCAATATGGAATTTGTGATGTGCATATCAACCAACTACTTTGCTATGTAATTTTCATGTATTATTATTATTTTATCAATATATGATACAATGAAACGTTCCAATAGTAAAGAACCACCATACATAATTGAGATTTTTCTCTTTACATATATACAACTCTCCTTTATTTCTTGAAAATAAAAATATAGAATATGTTGGGTGAATATTTTGTCACCAGCTAACTGATAGCAAAATGGGTATATCGACCACATCACAAGGAGATTTATACGGCAAAAAGTGTGGGTTTACCACATCATAGTGAGATAAATCTCTCCTCTCATCAAGGGGAGGTTCCCTATAAACTATTTATATATTAATATGAACTGAAAATAGACTCAGGGGTGAGATTACACCATCCATCTCTCTTTTTTCAGAGATGATGTTTACAAGGTAAAAGAGAAATCCTAGTTAATGACTAAAAGCATTTCTCTTCTTTTAGAAATGATGTTCAGTAAATGGCATAAAATCTTCTCGGATAGTAACTAGATCCACGAGAAACCCACGAAAGCACAAAGTCTTTCATTGCTCTCCTTACTGATTTAGAACATACGTAACAATAGAGTGAAGTGCAACTCAAAGTCTCCACTGTAAACTACCACAGAGCATAAAATCACGAAGGATAAAATCAGTTCAAAGCCTTTCTAATATCCTTATCAATAAAATAGTCGAAATGCGAACTAAATGTAATTATAACAGCACAAAGTCTTCATAATTAACTTTAGAACATCTTCAGATAATTTCCACACACTTTGCTTGTTTAATTAAATAGATGAGAGATTATTAGGAAAAAGAACATAAGAATGATCTCCTAAATAACACAAATTATTCCAACACAAAGTTTGAAAGTAACCTGCTTTCTCATTCATTCAAGAAAATATGATTTAAAATCTGAGCTCAAAGTCTCAGGAAGCATCTCAATTTGGGCAGAGTTTTTGCTCTCAATTATCAAAAAGATCCATACATTACAAAAGAGGCTCCCTCTATACATAGGGAGAAGCCTTGAGACTTCTCCCTCTATATATAAATATTATAACCTAGTGAAATATGAGAGTCTTCGTTGACTTTGGGACTTTCTGGATTTTTACATGTAATTACACATGACAAAAGTACATATGCAAATGTCCCAAGTCAATTACAAAGTGCATTTAGAAAAATATAAATTAAACCAACGGAAAGTTGATTCAATTTGTAGCTCCATCCTTCCTTATATGAGTGTCGTACATGGCGATAGCCACCTGAATCTTGATACTATTTGGCGCAATAGTATTTTTGAAGACCACCTTAGCCCTGACTGTGGCGTCTCTCACTGCTGTGATTGATTTCACATGACTAGTTAACCTGGTTCTCAGATTATCCAGAGTTAACTGATTATCCAGGATGTTATCATAGAGGCCACTGAAAATTCTTTCTCCTCAAATTCCCTTCAAAACATACCTTCAAATTCCTGAATCATTTCTTTTGCTGATATGAACTGGTTGTCTTGTGTGGCAAGTTTGCAAGGTAGCTCCTCTAATTTATGCAACAAACTAATATCACTTTGTTCGCTGAGGTCTCTAGAATATTTGAGGTCACTGATTAATTCCTTAAGCAACCAACTCCTATATATTAATACTTCTTTAGTTTCAATATACGAGTCTCTATTAGCAATGCCGCCAATTGATATCAGAGTGCCTATTTTTAGATTCTTTATATCTATCCATTTGCCAGTATATTTATCTGTGCTTTCAATATCCTGAGAAATGATATTGATAAGCTCATCTAGTTCGGCTCTCATTTTCTTCATCTTACCCATTTTCTCAGACAATTTTGTAAGCAAGGAAATCCCTTGTGCGTGCATCTTGTCTAAGTAATCCTCAAGCACTTTGCCCTTGAGATAGGTTCTTTCTGCTTTCTGGATCATGGGATCATCTATGGAGATAGCTTCTGGAGTTACTATTTTTGGAGCGAGAGTGATTCTTCCTATCACTGCAGTCAATTGTTCCACCCTTGCCTTATAATGATCCTTCATTTCTCTTTCCCTGTCAAATTTTTGAACCATAATATCCATTGCTGATTGCAAATCACTCTTGGTGCCTTCATGAGTTATCTTCCCTAACTCAACTCGAGAGATAGAGTAGGAGCTTATGTCAAAATTTTCAAGAGTTGCATCTTGTGGAGGTTTGGCTATTTCTAGAAATTTGTGCCCCTTATCTCCAATCATATTTGAAAGGATTTTTGGCTTCTTTGGAGTCTTAGCTCTTACCAATGCCATTTTACTGAAGTCAAATTCATCTGGAGAGATGGCTTGTTTTTTCCTTTTGGGCGTGTAGGCCGATAACCAAGGTGGGAGAGCAAAAGCACTTACATTAGCAATAGTCATTGTAGTTGGCATCACTGGGGTAACACCTGCACTGCCAGTGGAAACAATGGGCATAGTATCAGTTAAAACCACACCTGTTACTAAATGGTCGAGGGTAGAACTATCTCTGATGTTAAAATATGCAGATGATAAATTGGGGATGGATCTTGATGAATGAAGAACATCTCTAGAAGTGCTTTGAGGGTCGCCAAAAATAATTTTAGAAGGAGAGTTAGCTCCAGAAGAGGGAACACTGATTGGAAAAATAGGCGAAGGAGTTGCACCAAGTGAGTTAAGCGGAGAGGAAGAAATTCTTGCGTCTGGCTACACACCCTCTCGTGGAGATAGAGTTTTCGTCTCCTGTTGACCTGTAGGCCTATCATCAATTTCTATCTATCCTGCTACTGGTTCTTTAGCGCTTTGCTTCTCAACCTCCATATCTATCATTTTGGGCTCTTTTTCTACAACTTTTTGATTTTTTTGTTACAAAAATGATCCTAGGCTTATGGGGCCTAGAAGGAGAAGGAACATCACTTTTGTTCTTCATTCTATTTTTTGCTCTCCTCCTTGTCTCTTCTTGAAATTCGGCCTCTGACCCCGTAATGAATTCTTTCAAAGTGATCCCCTTATTTTTTAACCAATCATTAGTGTTTGCCAATATTGGTTCAAATCTCATCCTCAAGGAGGTCAACTCTTTCTGAGACCATTGGATCGGGGGAAGAGGAGCATTGGCGACTTGTTTAGCATGATATCTATTATTGATCAGATCTCTGTCATCTACTAGATTTATAGGGATATCAACGAGCCCTAAATATTATATTTATTCAAGAGATAGTCTACTGTAGTCTATCTTTCTGATATCTTCTGCTGTCCTCAAATCAATCTAAACATCTTCGATCATAAGCTCATGGAACTGGGTCTTCCTCCTGATCATGTCCTTCACACCTCTATAGTCAAAATTGGGTCTCCTTTTGAAATGCTTCATGGTTACAAGTTGCATTTCAGTCTCCATTGCCTTAGCTTTTGTAGCGGTCAATACTGAGTACCTACCAATTTCAATTGGGAACTTGAAACCGGGTTTCTTGAGTTCCATCTGCTTATTGTGTACGACAATAATTTGCCTACACAGCTCCATCAGGACCAATTTATCTGAGGGAAATCTTGGAAGCATATAGGGATAGCCTTGGAAAAATCCAACTCGAAGATAACAAAAAGTAGGGAATTGCAAGAACATACACCCAAAGTCATTCACAATAGTCTAGGCTTCATCTGACACTCTTTTCTGTTATAATTGGGGGTCAAAGAGACACAAAAATAATGCAAAGAAAGCATCATTTACCCTCCTAAAATGATGGATAGAACCCTTCAATGTCAACTAGGGGTAATATTGATATACTGGGGTCATTTTCCTGTCTCCCTCTGATGTTACACCTGGAAAGGTTCTCATTGAAGCTGCAATGTATACCAAGTATGAAGTCATGTAGAATTTTGAGGTAGTAGACATCTTTGTCAATTGCTCATGCAGAGCATTGCTGATTTGTTCTCCCTAGAAAATAACTTGTTTGCCCTGGAGGATTATCTTAATGAAGGGATACATCTATTCGTGAAACTGAGAGGAAGAAGGTGAACCTCGTACTTTGCTGAGAAGAGTAATCAAGTCACCAACTTCTTCAATAAAATTGCTCCTTGGAAAGTTCTGTGGCCATATGGACAAGTTTGCTCTGGGAGTTTTGAGTCATCTATTATTAATCACTTTCTTTGCTTTCTCATGATCTTTATCATATTCCTTTTGTGCCTCAACGAAGTTAAGCTTCAACACATTAGTAGTAGGAGGGCACATGAATACTTTGTCGATGAACTCAGGGTCTAGTCTTATTACTATGTTGCCACTAGCATCTACCACAACCCTAGTATATTTGTTATAGAATTGGGTGCACTGGAGAACAAATTCTATGTGATGAGCTGCCACAAGAAAAGAGGAGACTAGATGAATATTGCTCTCAATTATCCTCTTCATTTCAGATCTAGGATTATTTGCTTTGGTTCTTTCTATGAACTCAGTCATATCTACATGCCCGATCTCTGTATCCCTAATGTCGTCGATATTAGAAGCAACTGAGGTGATTAGAAAAACACCTTGATACTGGTACTTCATCATCTTCGACTTCTTTGGAGAAACCTCAGTCATTGAGATGAGCCTTTGTCGAAAGTATATTGATGAAAAAGGATCTTGAAGAGAAATTGCGATAAGAATCATGATCGCACAATTAGGAGAAATATTCGCAATTTGAGAAAATTGCACGTTGGATGATCATGACTAGGAAATGTGCTTGAAAGGGCTAAGGCGCGAACAAGTTAGAAAGTGAAATTGAAGTGGGCTCGAAAAAAAGGAGAAAAACAAAAAATTTCTCAAAGTTAGGTTTTGGAGAGAAAACATGCAGGGGCGGCAAAAATTGTCGCCCTTGCATGTTTAGGGAGGTCCTGTGCATAGGCGGTGAAAATTGCCACCCTTACACATTGGGAAGGAAAGATGTGCATCGGTGGTAATTATTGCTGCCTATGCACATTAAAAAGAAACGAGTTTGTGTATCAGCGATGAATTTCACCGCATATGCACTGGTCGATAGCTTTCGTGTAAGGGTGGCAAAAATTGTCGCCCTTGCAGGGGTTGGCAAGGGATTCGTAAAGGCAGCGAATTTTGCTGCCTTTACACTGGTTTTGTCAGCCACATGTAAGGGCGGCAAAATTCACTGTCATTACATGGGTTGATAGTCCGACAGGTAGGAAGAAGGGGAAGAGGGTTATCTCCACTTAGACGGCCTCCTCGGGGGGGGAAAAAAGGTAGGAAGGGGAAGAGGAAAAATTAGAAAAACTTGACTAGAAAGGAAGAAAGGAAAGAGAACCATGAAAAAGAGAAGAAAAAAAAAACCAACGTACCTAGAAAATTGTGATACAATGCTTGAATCTGATGAGAACTCGATTCCACTTGCACGCACGATCATCCAAACGCAAGGAGGAGAAAATAAAGAGGAAATAAATAAAAAGAGGAGAAAAAAAGGTTAAAAGGGGCAAAAATTGACCCCAACTACTCGGCGCGCGTGGCCATAAATGTCATGCTCTAAAATCAAAATCATGCAAGGGTGGCAAAAATTGTCGCCTCTGCATGTGAGATTAGAAGAGCGATGCAGGAGTGGCATTTTTTTGCCGCTCTTGCATCGAAAATGAATGAAAAATGCAAGGGCAGTGAATTTTACCGCTCCTGCATGAAGGATGCAAGGGCGACAAAATTTGCCACCTTTGCACTGGAAACCAAAAATCACATGTAGTGGTGGCAAAACTTGTCGCCCTTGCATGTGAACTCAAGAAAACACCTCTTAAAATTACCAAAAATTTTGTCATCTGATCGTATCAAAATCATAATGATTTTCACATTTTTTGAGAAATTGCAACAAGGGAACGTCATAAACTTTTAACGATACCAATTGACTAAATGCAAAATCAAGAAAAACTTGCCTTGAAAGACGAACTTAGAGAGAAAAACATGAAACGAACAAGTTTCATAGGGGTTGTTCCAAAAATGAGCGTAGTTGATTTTGGGAACAACAAAATATAAGTAGTTTTTTAAAAATATTTAAAAACAAAGGGTTACAATCATAACCCTTACAATTATAAGGTTATAATTGTATTTGTCAAATGGCCTCAATGTATCACAAAAATGTGCACACAATTTTATGCCACTAAGCTTGACATTAGTCATTAGTGTCACTTCAATTCTTCAAAAAAATAAAAATAAAAAATCATATATTTAAAAATAATAATTTACGGGATTTTTTACTCTCATACCATAATATGTGATATAACATATCAATATACAACCAATCATCATATCACATATGTGTAGAATATAATAAAAGGCGAGAGATTGTTTAAACTATTTGATAGGACGAGGAACCCCTATCTATAATCTATCTACGGCTACACTCACCCTATATAGATGGATATGGTACTATCATATGCGCTCATGGATAGTTTCATCTATACCCAATATACACTGACAATATGGTATGAGGGTAAAAATTGACATAAATTATTATTTTAAAAATATATAAAAACTTTTTTTTGGAAGAGTTGAAGTGACATTAATGTTAATCTGGTGGCCTAAAGTTATGCATGCACAATTTTGTTGCCACAGATGTAATACACACTATAGTATAAGATACAAATCTCACATTTTTGTTGCCACGGATGTAATACACATTATAGGATAAGGTAAAAATCTCATATATATTTTTGAATGTTTTCCCTTATTAACATATTATTAAAAATAAAATATAAAATATAAAAAATTGAAAAAAATTAATATTTATTAGATCGAGGTGAGCTTCACACAACCATACAATTATTTTCCAACCATAATACTTTAATCTTGAGATGTTGGGCACCTCATTTAAAAAAAAAATTCATATGAATTTAAATTATAAAATTAATTAAAAAGTATTTATTAATTTGAAAATTATAAAATTTATATTTTGTGTTACAATATTAATAGTAGATTATGCTTCTAAAAAAATTTGTCTTAAAAATTATGTTGAAATTTATTCTACAAATGCAGTCAGGGGGTGGTGTTGTGCTATACTGTTCGTGATTGTATTTAGTTTTAATTATGTATTTAAATCTGATGTCCATTTGATCATTATTTAGAAGTTTTTTTTTTTTTTTTTGAGAAGTCAATAAAAAAATCGTAATATCTTGGCCATGCGTTGGAATTTGGAGACCTTTTTTTTAGAAATAGTTTTTCGAGCTTGACACATTAGTGTAATTAAATTGACATGATTTATCTCCAGTCACTAGGGAATTTGTGATGGTATGTGAAAAATTCAAGATAATGACCTTTAGAACCCCTAAGGAATGACCACCAATGTCAATAAAAATTGAAATAAATCGATGTGACAAATCTTCTCCCAAAGCAACAATTAAGGGAGTAAAATTTGATGAAATAAAAATATTTGTGAGGCCACGTCCATCTTCATGCGAGGTGGAAAAGTGACATGCATCAAACTATATATTCCTCAGAGACGATTACAAAAGAAATTTTGAAATATGAACTTCTTATAAATAGATGAACTCTATAACACATAACTGTTGACAAACAACGCACATAAAGAATTTGTAAGAGGACTCTGTGAGACCTCAAATGTTCTAGGAGAGTAAATTCATTGGGAGGAATCCTTCATGAATAATTATCCTATCCATCCTCTATCTCTTCTTCTAAGCTAATTATCGCAAAATAATTACCCAATAATGATTGTTGGTTTGGAAAAAAATCCCTAAGCAAAACAGAGTGGCATTTAACCCCATTTAATTCCTAAGGAGAGTGGTTGCTACCATGAAGTGGATTGTGCAACTACTATGGGGTAGGACTACTTGCAGAGGGTGTCCCAACATGAGAAGAACTTAAAGGAAAATGAGTAAGCAGAGAAACTTGGCTTTGATAGGCCACGAGATCATTGTGAGATTAGGGAGGACTAACAAGAGGGGAAGTAAAATGATTAACTTGAGAAACTTGGCTCTGAGAGGCCATGAGATCATTATCAGAATGGGGAGGAGTAACGGAAGGGAGAGTAACTTTATCCTTCTTTTCCTCTTGATGGGGTTTGATAATGGGGGAATAAAGGTCATCTTAGATTTCTTATTCCCGACGCCCATTTTCTTTAGCCACTGTAGTCCAATCATTATTGTTTTGGCCACCTTTTACTTTTTACGTAGTGCCTGCTCTGTGGATGGCTTTGAGTGAACCATATGGGGACAATTGTGAATCTTATGGTTAGGTGTTTGACATCTACAACATATGTTTAATAGATTGAAATAGGCAACCTTTAATGAGAAGCTTTTTGTCCTTACTTGAATATTAATGGACTCTTTCAAGTCCTTTGTCAAATCAAACTTGACACAAACATGTCTATTAGGGAGTGCAAAGTAGAATTTATCAACCTCATGATGAAGCACCCACCCTATGAGTTTGAAAATCTCGTCAAGTAACGTCTATAGAGGAAGCAGAAGATCCAAAAGCTCAATCCATTTAGGGACCTTAAAGAAGGTATGTTCAAACACTTTAAAATTGCAGGTCCAAAGGGACACAATCATGAAGGTATTCCTTAGGAAGTAATAACTTGACTTAGAAATAAGGGCTTAAACTTAAGAGGGTTTCTTAAAGGAGAACATAAAGAAACCTTTAACAAGGTTATGAACACCAATAACCTACAAATGCAAAGGTTCCGAGTGGTATCAAATCTAAGCATTGACGGAGTCCTCTAAAAAGATACAATCAACATAATAAGTAAAAATGTAATTTTTAAAAGTTTAAGATGTGTGTACTCAAATATATGTTCTTTTAAAAATCGTCAATTTTTAAACCACAAAGCATAAAATTATTTTATAAATATTTGTTAACATGGAAAAGATTAATAATTTTTAAAATAATTTTAAATTTTCTAAAATCTATTTTATATACAAACTATTAATTAATTTTTTTTCTAAAAATTAAATATAATAATAAAAGGACATACAAAGGTATTATTTATTATCATTATGATAATAAAGGAATAAAAAAAATAAAACATTTTTTTAAAAATTTGATTAATATATATTGAATGAGACCACACCAATTTGGAATAGAATCATGTGTCTAGTCCCCAAACCATCTCTCTGTTACTATATCAATCATGCATCTGTTACTATATCAATCATGCAATATCTATTGTAAGTTCCTTTGTCTACTTGAGCTGTTTGAATATGAATGCATCCATTTAACCCTGTCACCACAATCTGAAAGAAAAAAATATTATAAACACAAACAATATATAAATATTTATATATAATAATATTAAAAAAAATTACAAACAAAAATGAAGAGATTATCATTCACAAATTTAAAATATATAAACAAATAATAATGTCTATTGAGTTGAAAAGTGTTGATAAATATTAATCTAATTTAATCATTTTTTTTTCAAAAATTATTTATTGAGTAATAATAAATAGTCTTAATTTAATTATATTATTATGTTATGTTAGACTTTTAAAAAGATTGGATTTTTTTTTTCAAATTCCATTATATATTTAAGATATCTTAATGTTTTTTTGGTATGCATGTTATAATAGAAAGTGTTCACATGAAATGATTGAATTACATAAAATGTCAACATTTTAATGTATATTTTAGAAATAAATATATAATAAATTGTAATGATGAGTAAATATATATCTAAATTAGTGTGTTTTTTTGGTTAAGCAACCACGTCCATGCCGTCAAAATCATTCAGGTTACGATTTTAGTTTAAATCAGTTGACTTTCCATATCGGGTACTTAAGAGATTTGTGACTTGGTAGATAGATATAAGCAACCATCATCCTCCCTAATCAAACTACAACCCTTTCAGTAGATATCCTAATTTAAGAAAAATTATCTTAACCATTTTATCTCTACATATTATTGAAGAAAAAAATAATGTTGACCAGAGAGACACATATGCTAAATGAGAACCTGTGGATGACGAGAAAAACCTCCCTGACTCCAAGAAAATCTTCCTCTTAACAATGACCCGCCTTCAACTGACTTATTTACTATTGCCTAAATTACCCTTTTTATTCAGTTATAGATCCTAAATATGGACCTAGCATGTCATTATCCTCAATCACCTTTTTTTTTTAAATCTTACATATATTTTATTTATAATAAAATTATAAACTCTATTACATACTTAAAAAAATAATAATGAAATGAGACTTAATATGGTACATCAATCTAGCTCCTTAAAAATAGTACATTAATTTGTCTCCTTAAAAATGTTATTCACAAAGCAATTCTATAAGATTGCATGGAATTCGTTTGTGTGTACAAATCTGCCGGCCATGTAAGAAATATCTGCACGGAATTTACACACCAAAAAAAATTTAACATTTTACCTCCAAACCAAACCATACCAAAACCCCCCCAAAACATTAAAAAGATTAAAAAAACATAAAACATGTGCCATTTGAAAGCATTTTGTATTATTAAAAAAATCATTAACAATCCTTTAAAAAAAATAAAAATAAAAAATAAATCATATGAAAAAATCATGTGCTATTTAATAACATGTTCCATAATTTTTTTTACCAAATATGAAAATAATTTGTACATAATTTTTTTGTGATGTAGTTTGTTTTTCTGACCTTGTTTTATTCCCTGCTTTTCGTTGAATCGGATTTTTTCTTTCAATATGAAATTTGAGTTGTGCATATCAATCAACTACTTTGTTATGTAATTTTCATGTATTATTAGTATTTTATTAATATATGATACCTTGAAATGTTCCAATAGTAAAGTACCACCATACATAATTGAGACTTTTCTCTCTACATATATACAACTCTCCCTTATTTCTCAAAAATAAAAATATAAAATATAAATAATTTTTTTAAATATTTAAAAACAAAAGGTTAGAATCACAACCCTTACAATTATAAAGTTATAATTGTATTTGTCAAATGGCCTCAATGTATCGTAAAAATGTGCACATAATTTTAAGTCACTAAGCTCGACATTAATCATTAGTGTCACTTCAATTCTCCAAAAAATAATAATTATTTATATATATAAATCTTTTATATTTAAAAATAATAATTTATGAGATTTTTTACTCTTATACTATAATATGTGTATAACCTATCAATATACAACCAATCATCATATCACATGTGTAGAATATAATAGAAGGTGAGAGATTGTTCAAATGATCTAATAAGATGAGGAGTTCGCTACACTCACCCTATACAGACGGATATGGTACTATTATATGTGCTGATGGATAATTCCATCTATACCCAATATACATATACAGTGTGGTATGAGGGTGAAAATCCCCATAAATTATTATTTTAAAAATATATCAAAACTTTATTTTTTTTGGGGAAGAATTGAAGAATTAAAGTTGTGCATGTACATTTTTTTGTTGCCACATATGTAATACACATTATAGTCTAAGATATTAAAAATTAAATATAAAATATAAAAATTTGGAAAAAATTAATATTTGTTAGATTGAGGTGAGCTTCACATAATCACATAATTATTTTCCAACTGTAATTTTTTAATTTTGAGATATTGGGCACCTCATTTTTAAAAAAAAATTCATGTAAATTTAAATTATAAAATTAATTAAAAAGTATTTATTTATTTGAAAGTTATAAAATTTAAATTGCGTGTTACAATATTAATAGTAGATTATGTTTCTAAAAAATTTTGTCTTAAAAATTATGTTGAGAGTTATTTTACAATCGCAGTTCGGGGGGTGGGGGGTGAGGGAGGGGGCGGAAGGGCAGGGTAGGCTGGGCTATAATGTTCGTGATTGTATTTAGTTTTAATTATGTATTTAAATTTGATGTCCATTTGACCATTATTTAGAAGTTTTTCTTTTTTCTTGGAGAAGTCAATCAAAAAATCGTAATATCCTGGGCATGCATTGGAATTTGGAAACCCTCTTTTTTAGAAATAGTTTTTTGACCTTGACACATTAGTGTAATTAAATTGACATGATTTGTCTCCAGTATAAGGCATTTGCGATGGTATGTGAAAAATTCAAGATAATGACCTTTAGATTGATATCTCTCAGCATTTTTCAGATAGATGTATTTAATATATGTTTACTAATTTCTTATTACCATACACGAGCATGCCAAATTGTCACTCAATGTGCTAATGAACTACTTTATCGCACAAAAAGTAAAAAAAGTTATTCTATATTTAAAATCCTACATTTCATCTGTTTAGACCACTATACTATTCTAAATAAATGTATTACTTATCATCACTCGAAGCATTTTTCAGATAGATGTATTTAATATATGTTTACTAGTTATTTCTTATTACCATACACAAGCATGCCAAATTGTCACTCAATGTGCTAAAGAACTACTTTATCGCACAAAAAGTAAAAAAAGTTATTCTATATTTAAAATCCTACATTTCTTCTATTTAGACCACTATACTATTCTAAATAAATGTATTACTTATCATCACTCGAAGCTATGTAAACTCTCATTTTAAAGAAAAGAGGCATCCCTTTGCTATATATAGTGAGCCACATTACCATGCTTTCACATGTGTGTCATATGTCAACATCTCCATCAAACCATATATATCATAACCCTAGATATATAACATGTTAAAATGAGTTAAATTATATATATATATATATATATATATATATATCGTTGATAATGATCTTGAAAATGTTATAAGTGGAATATATATATTGATCTTGAAAATGTTATAAGTGGAATATATATATAAATATATATAATGATCTTGAAAATGTTATAAGTGAAATATATATATATATATATATATATATATATATATATATATATATATATATATATATATATATATATATATATATATATATATATATATATATATATATATATATATATATATATATATATATATAGGTCGTTGATAATGATCTTGAAAATGTTACAAGTGGGATACATCAATTCATTCTACTGATTCATTGCACTCTAAAAATATCAATAGAAGTTGTAAATATAAACTTAACAAAACCCATGGTATGGATTGGTGGAATAAATAAAAAATAATAATCAATAAGGTAAAACCTACTCGTTTATGTTCTCTTTCAATTCAACGAGAGTTAGAAGAAAATGACAATGTTGCATGGATGAAATGTGTTAACAAATTATTTTATTACAAAATGTAATGACATGATCAATTTTTAAGTCAATGACATTGATTTTAAGAGGGAAATTAACAATAGGGAAAGTCATGATGGAGTAGAGGATATTGGTAATATGGTGGATGAAAATGAATTCAATAATACATATGACTATTCTAAAATTCATTCTAAAATTCCATTGTTTTGACAATGACTATGTAGGTCATCTTTATTGCATGCTACTTAAATGCTGTTAAATTTGTAAACAAGTATAAATGGATTAAGATAAATTTTATCACGTTGTTGAGGTAAAATTATAATAATTTATTATTTTTTATGTCAATGATAATAAATTGTGTAGACGTAAATAAATAAATTCATTTTATTTTACATACTTCCATTTATCAGTAAAAAATAATTTAATTAAAATTGTAGTCAAACTTTGAACAAGTTATTAAAATAGAATTATTGTCAGAGGAAAACTTTGAACATAATTCTAACTATATATAGAGATGCACAAAAAATATATACATTCTCATAGGTTAGATACGAAAAGTGTGATGCTTATGTTAATCATTGTATGCTCTATAAGGGAAACTATATAGATGCAAAGGTGTGCCAAATTTTTAGTTAGCTGTAATATCACAAAGGTGTGAATTGCCCCATAATTTCACAAAAGGTATTGTGGTATTTTCTATTATTGACACTTTGAAATGTATATATTGGTGCAGAGACTTGAAAAATTTAACGAGTTGGCATTATGATAATAGGAGAAATGACAAGGGCGTAATGTGTGTACCAAATGACTACAAAGTAATGAAACATATTGAGAGAATGTAACTTAATTTTTTTAAATAGAAAATCACCTAAAGTTAAACTTGGGCTAGCTATGGATGAAATGAATCCTTTTGGTAATATGGCCATAAGATATTACCATAAGTTATCTAGTATGACTTCTTCTTCTAGTTAATTATAATATTCTTCTATAGTTGACAATACACAAAGAAAACCTTATACTACCACTTATTGATCTAGGAAATAATCAGGTGCACAAGATTTACGTCTATCTTGCACCACTTGTCATATACCATTTTTATGAATGTAATAATTACTTATTTTGTGCTAATGTGGTGTACTATGCAAATTTATCCAGTCAAACTTTATAATCTTTTAAGAACTACTTTTATGACTACTTTCTTATGCTAAACAAAATGAATACCTAATTGATGTGTTTTCTTACGTTATGTTGTTTTTGGAGTAACAACGAATATACATGTTTATGGATCTGACATGAAATAAATGTGATATTGGGTAACATGATTATGACATTTATTTATGAAGAGTTAAGCAAATAAGATATTAATAACAAGGAGAATATAATGATCAAATTATAAGTAATGACAAGATGTTAATATTTAGAATTAAATTGATTTATTATCATTTTTTGTAAATATGTTTAATACATTTTGATTTAATTTACCACTTTATGGAATTTGTTGAGTGTACTATTGTAATGTAGGTTTTCTAGCTTTACAAAAAAGAAGGATATCATCGAGAAAAAATAAATAAATAGAATGTCAGACTTGACAAGAAAGACAATGTATCGATATTAAATAATGAACCATGCTTACCGTAGGAATATATAGACAACCCAATTGGATCCTTAATTGGGTTTTTGTCATTATATAGAATGCCATTTTATAAAGGAGAGATAAAATGCTTTCTCAAGGAAGTTCAGTTGGTAGAAAGGATAACCAGTAGCAATAGAGAACGCCAAAGGAGGACAAGGAGGACACATTGGTTAGAGGAGGACACACTTTGAAGGGGATAACCAATAGAGAAGGATGTTTTGCAGTACATCACACTAAAGGGAGAAAAATTACAATATGTTAGTATTGATATTAATATGCTTGCTATGTAATTAGTTCATTGAAGCTACTTCTGGTTGAAATTTCAAATTTGAATCCTCATTATATTACGTTTCATCCACTTAGATTGCTTTTTAAGTATCTTATAACTTTGCTCTGCTCCTAATTGGATTGTAGTTGGATTTTAGCAAACATATATTCATATTTGGGTTCTATTTTAATATTTTAAACTATGCCATATCTTGCTTTGAACTGCATTGACCTCCTTTGGCTGCACTATAACTTTTCAGTTGAGTTTTATAATCTTTTGACTGCATCTTAACTTTTAAATTGTGCCATAACTATAAATAAATGCACTTTTATTTGTTTCATATGTGATTTGATCCCTTAGTTGCGTCCCACCCTAATAAAATTATGCCAAACTTGTATTTATACGCCTTGAATCATTCTAGTTTTTATAAAACTGTATCATTGGCTTCTATTTCACCTCATAAGGAGGACATATCATATTAATTTGTTTGTATTTTTTATTATAATGGTGCCTTTGATTGGATGAAATATCCTGTAATAACAACTGTTAATATAGTATCAAGATAAATTAAGTATTTCCTTTGTTTGTGAAGAAAATAATTGTATAAAACTTGATTGCCATATGAGGGCATTATTATCCATCTAATGAAGTATAAGGATTTAACATATTAAAATATTAGGACAAGTTAGTTTAACTCCATTCTGTTTTATAATATAACATTTAGACTATTCTCAAATAATGTCAAGTTAGATTACATTCAAGTAAGGACACTTCTCTCGAACATAAAACATTTTATTGGTATTTATCTTAAACAATTTTGACAAGGTTAGCAATATGAATTATGAATATATAAAATTATTCATTCCTCAATAACTTTTGTATATTTGAAAGGTAAGCATCAAAGGATATGACTTCACTTGTAAAGGATAATATTAAGATAACTTTGTTAGAACACTCGACCATTTACAATTTGTAATCATATCCTTCCACACATTCCGATCAACATTCTCTTTGTTTGATTATTCTCTTATTTCCAACTATTTAGCAATAAGGAATTTTTATCATTGAAATGTTGGTTAATACATGTTAGAAAAACCCTACATAAATGTAATTTGAATAAGGAGTATTTTATCTTCAATCACCATTGTCATATTGATGCAAGCTTTACAAGACTTAGGGTTTAAACATAGAGATGTATTTAACATATCAAAACTTAATTTTTGTAAAAACTATTGTAATTATATCTTTTGTCATGGTGTGAATGAGACTTTGACATTGTGTGGGTGGTATGGGATGCCCATGCAAGGAATTATATCGTAATCACTTTTCAAAGATCATAGTGTTAACTCACAAGAGACATTAAGGGCTAATAAATATTGGATGGGTAGGTTGGGGAGACCTAGGGATAGAGTAGGGATAAAGATCAGGTGTGTAGGGAATCTGAAGAGACAAGGTGTGTAGGGAATTCGAAGGGATATTTAGTTGGAGGTATTCCCTCTATGACATTGTCCCACTCTGTATTTACATGGTTTATTTCTATCCACCATGATGTTCTCTTACTTCTCCCAGTTCATTTGAAGGAAACACTTGTTAGATTTTATCTATATTGTAACTGCTTATCTAGAAAAGATGTATTTAAATGATGCTGTCAAATATGTAATTTTAAGGACAGTGAAACTAGAACTAAGCCACTATTTCATGCTATATATTTGCAAATGTGATTTTGGATTTTATATGCATTGTATTTTCATTTACCTATTGTATTGCTGCAAACAATGAGATTGTAAAGGGCTAAAAATAAAGTTAAGTAGTCATTATCTTATATTGTACTATGACTAAATAAAAAAGAATTGAGTTAAGAATGCTATTTTATTATTGTATACATTTGGATAATTTTAATATTTAAAGAATAATTAAATAGCTTGTGAATACGTATTTGATGAATTGTGGATATGTATCATTAAACTTGATCAAAATGATATTATTAATATTAACTTGAAACAATTACAATTATTTCATATTTATTGTTACATGCTAAAGTAGAACATTAGATGCATGCAAATGATGTAATATTGTCAAGATGTAACTAAGAGGTCATTGAATAATATAAAATCATTATATGGTATTATATATTCTAAAACATGGTTTATGAATGTTGATATTCCTATACTAGAGTACATGTTGTAAGTGTACTTGTTTTAAGGCACATGAACTAATGTTAGATGATATTAAACATGCTAGTTGTGATGCAACATATTTTTATCAATGCATCTTAATGGTTGAATCTAAAAATGCACATTAAGTTTGGGAATTAAAAAGAAAACCTTCAAGGAAGTTATTTTATTATAAAAAATAAACATTTAGTACACCTCGAAGGGGTTCTTACATTGTGGTATTAGAGCTTTAGGTTCAACACTTGGCCTAATGTGCTCAATCACATTTGTAATATATTTTTTTTTTGGGAAAACATGTTTTTAGATATCATTGAATAAGGTTAAAACCATGACAAACCTTTTATTAAAGAAATAATCTGTGTGTGAGGAAACACAAAGAGAATAAGACTTAAATTGTACCCCTATATCCTTTAATAATTTTAAAATCAACTAGCTTCTATTCAAGTTTTTATGTCTGGTTTCCTTATAATTTGTTTAACAAGATTTTTTGACTTGTGAAACTTCATGTTAAAGGAGATAGACTTTGAAAAAGAAAAGGCAGAATTATAATAGACTTAGGAGTAAATTATGGATGACAAATCACATGGAATGATGAAGATTGATGGTTGTTCTCAAGAAGTTTTCTTAAACATAGACAAAAAAGTATATTCTAAATGGTTTCAAAATATCATTAGAAGTATAAGTGAGATATCACTTTACGTAGGTGGTATGGGACACCTGTGTGATACGTTAACCCATTTGAAATTTTTGGAGATCATTATGTTGGGTAGACTTAAGGGATAAGTGGTGGACTAGGAACATGATTACTAAGTGATTAGAAAAATCCTAGTTAGTCTCACTATGACTCAACAATTACTAAGTCAAGATATGATAAAGGGAACTTGTCAAATCTAGTCTTATGGCCGTAAAAATGTATACTTGGGAATGTTTTATTCTTTAATTTTTGAATATATCAAAAATATATCATTTCCAGTTCATATTCATGATCATACTTGCTAGGAGCTACGTGGAATAATGATAGTATTGACTTATGCACACTATCATTTTGCAAATTCTCTAACACCATTCTTACGAAATGGGAAACTGCTTTATGTGTAGGAGAGATGCAGAAGGGATCTGAGAGGCTTTACAGAACTCTCCTTAGCTGATTTCTAGATTTAATGGTGTTCTCTTGTGTTTTTTATGCTTTCAACAAGGGGAAACTTTCTAAGCATGTGTATCTGCTTGAAACATATATAGTAACAAAGAAAAATCAAACCAATTATTGTAGAATAAGGGAAATAATTTTAGATATTTAAACTATAAAACAAGATTTTTAGCATAGGGATAAATCTGAACCTTGTTATTTTCCATTGACAGGAAGTCAAATGGAAAGGATGCATCCAATTTTTGAAAAATTATGCTCTAAATGTATTACTTGATCAACGATATAGTTAGAAAATTTAGAGAAAGTCCTATAAGACTTTTTGTTTTGCTTCTAAAGTTATACACACAATTATGATAAGTAAGGCACCATTTTGACAGTAAAGCATAGTCCAAAAAGAATTAAAACATCGTTATAAAGTTAAACATAGTCCATAAGTCAAAATACAATTGATAAATGATTACTTGGATAGTTTCATTCTAGTTTTTCTTTATCACATTTTGGTCCATTCAAAATGTATGAAAGAACATATCAACATTTGAGGCTAGTAATGTAGCATTTGAAAGAGCATAATTTGTATGGAAAATTGTCCAAATGTGCTTTCTTTCAACAAAGATTGAATTATTTGAGACACATTATTTTAGCTGAGGGAATTTCATTTGATCCTAGAAAGATACAAACTATAATGGATTGGCCTCACCTAAAAAAGTCCATGAAGTCTGTAGCTTCATGGGTTTAGTTGGATTACATAAAGTTTGTTGAGGGGTTTTCCAAGATAGGAAACATAATCACTTATTTTCAAAATCAGAACCCAAAATTCATTTGGATAGACAAGTGTGAATAAATTTTCAACTCTTGAAAGAAAAGTTGACATTTTTGCTCATATTGAAGGTCCCAAAACTTAATAAAAATTTCACAGTCATTATAGATACATTTGAGGAAGGATTTGGAGGTATGTTGATGTAGGATGGCCATGTAGTGGCCTATGAAAATAAAAAACTCAAACATGAGTTGAAATATAAGGCCCATGACCTTGAAATTGCAGCTATTGTTCATGCATTTATTATGTGGCAATGTTTCCTATTAAGAAAGCCTTTTGATCTTATAACTGATAACCTAGCATTAAAATACATCTTTAATCAACCCAAACTTAATGCACAATAAAGGAGTTGGTTGTATTGATTAAGTATGACTTCAACATCAAATATATTAAAGGCAAGGAAAATAAAGTTATAGATGCCCTTAGTCGAAGAAGGTATATAACTACCATGGAGATAATGAGAACCACTTTTATCCATTTTTTTTGAGTCAGCCACCATTAGATGAGTTCTAAAAATAGGTTAAGATTGCCCTAAAAACTAATAGTCAAGACCATAGATACGAGGGCTATCAGACCGAAGGAGGGTGAATCCTTAGATTTAAAGGTAAAATTTAAATACCAGAGCTTGGTGGTTTATGGGCCTTATGGTATTGAATGAGGAACATAATTATCCTTAATCATGTCACCTAGGGGTGACTAAGATGATGGAAAATCTCAAAAAATTATATTTTTGGTCGAATCTTAAGAGGGATGCTACTAGTTTCGTGACGAGATGTTTAAATTGTTAGTGGGTTAAGGCTGAGCACATACATCCAAAAAGTAATCAATATGGATGTTTATATTTTATATCCCCATGAGCCTCTATAACTAAAATTAAAAGTAATCAATATGGATTTTGTTCATGGACTTTCCTTCTTTAATAATAAGCATGGTGTAATCTTATTTGTAGTAGACAAATTCACCAATGTTGCATAATTCATTCTACGGAATCTAATAGATAGCTCACAAGTCCCAATTTTTTTTTTTTTTTTGTGAAATATATTTTTAGATTACTTGGAAAACTTGAGAAGATCATTTCAAGTTGGGATACTTGCATGAATTCAAGGTTTTGGAAAACCTTGCATGCAGTTTTGGGAATGAAAGTAAATTTAAGTTTAGCCTATCACTCTATGATTGACGAGCAAACTGAAAGCGTAAATGAAGTCTTGGAAGATATGCTTTGTATTTGACGTATGGATCAATAATACAAATGTGAAGAGTACTTACCACCAATAGAGTTATCATATAATAATTCACATCATTCAACTCTCAACATGGCTCCATTCGAGGCCCTTTATGGTAAGAAATGTAGTACCCATCTCAGTTGGAACAATCTAGATGACATACTTGTAATTGGTCTGGAAATGCTTCAAGACATGGAAGAATAGGCAAATATCATTCAAAAAAGATTGTTCAAAGTAGTAAATAATCAAAAGAGCTATGCAGATTGAAAATAGACTCCTGGACTCTTTGAAATCAGAGATAAAGTATTTTTGAGGGTAAAACTGAAGAATAGTTATATCAAATTTGGAAATTCATCCAAACTAGCTCTGAGATTTGTGGGACCCTTTGATGCCCTTGAAGTTATCAACCCATTTTTACATAGAGTTGTACTACTTACAAAACTTGATCAACTACATAATTTCTTTCATGTTTTTTTGTTGAATTGTTATCATACATATGTTTATCATGTGATTGATTGGAAAACAATGCAAGTCCAAGATCTAAGAGTGGCTCTGGTAGAGCCCTTGCAATTTATTGAGACTCAAAAACTGACTTTGTGGAATATGGAAGTCTCTTAGTGTAAGGTCTAACGGGACCAATATTTTAAGGAGAACATGACATGGAAAAACTATGTTGAAGTCTTGAAATATTTTTCACATTTATTTACTTAGATTTTATTTTAGTAGTCACTGAGTCGATGTCTCTCCCAAGGAGGGGAGGATGTCATATCCTATTTTTATGAATGTAATAATTACATATTTTGTGTTGACGTGGCATACCACACAAACATATATGGTCAAAGTCTAGAATTTTTTAAGAACAAATTTTATGAATACTTTCCTATGTTGAACATAATGAATACCTAGTTGATGTGTTTTCTTCTGTTATGTTGTTTTCGACTAACAATGAATGTACATGTTTATGGATATGACATGAAATTGATGTGATATTGGGTAGCATGATTATGATATTTATTTGCATAGGGTCAAGAAAATAGGATACTAAATACAGTGAGAATATACTAATCAAATTGGAAGCAATGACATGATGTCAAAATTTAGTATTTAATTGATTTATTGTCATATTCTACAAATCTGTTTAATACATTTTCATTTGATTAACCAATTGACCAGTTCTATTGAGTGTGTGATTGCAGTGTAGTTTATTTGGTCCTTCAAAGAGGGAAGGTATCATTGAGGAGAGATGGACAGATAGGATGTCATAAGATGAAATATAATGTGTGATATTTTTTTTTGAGTTCAAATAATAAACTATGTTTTAATTGTTTAGGACTTATACATGTAAATCCTATGTTGTCAAAGGGGCTGGGTAAAGGGGTTAACTTTATAAAACTATTTCAAATAGATATATCAAACTAATTTACCCAAAATGTAAGCACAATGAGAAAATTGAATTATCTAGAGAGAACAAGCATTGTCAGAGGTTAGGGAGGCTGGAATAGGCTTAAAGATTAGTCAGGAATATTTTGTTTTAAAACTAGTGTTGAAATATGCCTTTAGACAATAACACGGTTGGGAGGATACTAACGTTTTAGTGATAGTGTCCAAGTTATAATGCTAATGTCCTTCTATGGAAACTTTGCCTGAGGCTTCTAAGGGTGTTGCAGGAGGGATTTAAAGAACTATATGTGAAGTTTAAGCTCCTAATCCTTTGTTTATGTCACTATTTTGCCAAATCTTTTCCAAAACCTAATGAACACCTACACACATGAAACAACAATGAAATCAAATGTAAAAGGGAGAGAAAAACTAGGTTGTGGGATGTTATAATCACATGATTTAGAACCTCTATTATCCTAACCACTACCTACATTAACTCCAATGATAGGGGTCTCAGATCGCATGTAGTTATCCCTTAGGGAACATGCATAATCAACGTGCATGGCATGTTATAATGACTTTTTCTTAGGTCCTTATTTGATCAAGCATGTAAGTCTATGTGTGATTGTTGAGTAAATGTAGTGTGTTGAACTATAATATTGATTGATTTTATGTAATTATGTGCCAAATTAGTAAGTGATAGATGTAAAATGCCTTACGAGAATCTTTATATAGAAGGAACTTTGATTTAAATTTGAGACCATTGCTTGTTGGCCAAAAATATGTAAAATAAATATTAAATCATAAGAACATGCTCAAGGAAGGGTAGGACCCAAAAGATGTTGAAAAAGGGATTATTGGATACTAACGCACCTTGCTAATGTCTACAATTGTGCTAGTGTCATGGGAACAAAAAATTGAGTGAAAACTATGAAAAATAAGCTAGGGGGCCCTCTGACTGGGATGAGATGACAAAGGACCACTAGGGGTGCAACAAATAGGGAAAAAACCATATGAAAGATCAAAAGACCATTTAAACAAGACTCACACTCATCACTAAGACATTCCCATGAAATAACAACAAAAGACATAGTACTTGTGGTTACTTAACCAACTTAAGGTGTGTACATTTGCCCCCATTTTATTCTAATAGTGTAATGAAATAGATGTTCAAGAGTAAAAGGAAAATGAAAATGCATACCTGTACTTACCTATGTGATCAATCTATGTGGAGGATGTATGTGATCTAGGCTTGGCCTACGTCATGGCTAGAGAAGTGGACAAGAGCTAGAATGCTATCTATGATGAGGAAATCCATAATGTGTATGCCCCCTTTATTAGATTTGGATAATAAATGAAATTTTGAGGAATAAAACTCTATTCTATCCCCACCCTAATATGTGAACTGAGTCATGAGAGATATATAAAAATGTGGATAAACAATCCTCACTTGCACCCACTCTGGTATGTAAACTAAATCTAAGAAGTATCTATAAATGTGGAAAAACAAGCCATGCTTGCTCCCACTCTAGTATGTGAACCAAGTTTGATAAGTATTTGTAAATATGGAGAAACACACCCTGCTTACCCACACTATGGTATGTGAACTGAGCCTGAGAAGTAATCTACTCAGAGGTTGAGACTATTATTTGGCCTTCATAATATAGGTCTAGTGACAAACTATGGATCAACCATTACAGTTGGCTATATGACTCAAACTCATGAAATCCTAGGGACATCCTAGTGATAATTTGGGTGTAATCTGATAGTCTATATGTAGATAATGGTATAATATGCCATTCCATATTAAAACTTGGTGGAATCTTATGAGATCGAGGGCATATGCTCTGCATCCTAACCCTAAACTTGATATCTGAGTAATGTAACTATGTGTCATGTGTATAAAACTATATCTGCATAGGGATGACATACCATGTACATGCCCCTATTGTCATAATCTGAGTTTAGAACTCTGTTGAAACCCTATGTAAAATTTGAGAATGTGAACCAATATTTGACAAGACCATGAAACCCTATAAATATGATTCAACTTGTGTGTCTTAACATCTGAGTAAATCTATGTATCTAAATATTAAGTCAATCTAAACTAATTTGAGCTAATCTATGTCAATATGAACTAATTTGAGTCAATATGGAACCAATTCGAGTCAATCTAAAATAGTCTGAGTCAATTTGAACTAATCTAAGTCAATATTTATGTTTGAATCAATCTATATATATAAGGGTATCAGAATGAATCTATGGATGTAGGTATCTAAATCACTGTATAGCTAGATGTTTGAATCACTGTATATCTAGGCATCTAAATCAGTGTGAAATAGTATATGTATGCCCATTTTTAGTGAGAGAGTTGAGACTGTGGTAAGGGTATCGATCCAAAATTAATGTCGGTAACCATGTTAGTGATAGTTATCATTGCTAATATGAGCATGGGATTGATTATTTCAGACATTTATAACATAATTAATTTTAAAAACTAAGGCTAATATAGGCTTGTGGTCTATAATGGGTTGTTAAAGAAATATAGGTTTTGTCATTTTATAGAATCAATTTGATTGGAATAGTAGTGTAACTAGGATGATGTGTTGGATATCATGATTAAGTCTCATGCACAAGAAACAAATAAAAAATTAGAGCTATGGTTCCCAAGATATCACATTTGGAAGAATATGGTATTAGTTGGTGAAATCAACACACAAGGTCAACCTTAGGCAGTGGCACTTTTAAAATATGGATTAAATAGGTTGGTTGAATGGTTTGACAAAGCATTTGAACCACTTGACTTGAGATAAGTTGTTGTTATGAGCTTAGAAACATGTTGAAGAGATGAGGAGTGAATGTGACCCACTATGAGGAGGTGGAGGTACTCATTCGAGCTAGGGAGGAGGTTACCCTAGTAAGGAAGCTATCATTTTTGCTATTTTTACCATATTTATTGCTTATTTCATTATTTTTAGTGAAAATTTGGTAGTTTAGGGCCCTATTTTGGATGACCGCACTAGTGTCCTCAGTATGACACTAGTATCTTAGGCTACAATGCTACTGTCTTGGGTACACCACTACTATATAGTGATATTGTTTAGGGTGTAGCACTAGTGTCCACTAGATCTAATTTATCCATTTTTTCATTTGTTTTGTGCTTGATGACTATTAATGTATGTTTATTTATCCTTCAAAGATGTTAATTTTAGATTTGGTTGTATTTTATAGGAGGTTGCATGTATGAGGGAGTTAAGGAGTGGCTAGATGATGGAGTGTTTATGTGGACTACCCCTAAAATATGATGAGAGGGTAGTGATCAATAGGGTTGGTTTAGGCCATGTGACATCACTTGTTCTGATGCCCTAGGATAACCATACAAAGATGATGTTGTGAGAGAGGTGGAATGCTGATACTTTTACATTATGGTTGCCTATTGGGGATATGAATATGATGTTGGAGGACATATATAAGATATTGAGATTGCCTATTACTGGTCAGAGGGTAATTCTACAAGAGGTTACTGGGGATAAAGATATAGAGTGACGTGCTAGGTAATTTTTAGCTATGCCCATAGGGACCCATCAGCTCGGAAGTAGCAGTGATGTGTTGTTGCCTTTGATTGTTATGACTAATGTTTCATGGTTGTAAGTTTTTGGTGGTGCTAATGGATTCATTTGTTGTTGTGGATGGGAGTGGGATATCTATCTCATATAGGATGCATGGTATAGTGCAGGATATAGAGGAGCACATAACTATATACTCATGGGGTGTACTATGCTAACCCACTTGTATTGAGATTCATACCGTTTTACTCAAGAGTTGTGTGCAGGTGGCATTGGGTCTTATACATTATTGAATTATTTGGATTGTGAACATATTAAAGTGGCTAGACCAGAGGGATTTCTATGGATGGATTGGGATCACCCATAGATGTTCGTAGAGAGATGGATTGGTATGACACATGTGCACTCAAGGTGTATGATGCAATTTTGAAATGTGTTAGATCAGTTGAAAATTGGACATAATGTTTAGAGACCCTATGAGGGATTTTAGGGGTCACTTAAAGATGGTGTTTAGCTAAGGCAAGTTTGAGTGAGTTATTATTTACGTGACTGTTAGGTCAATGTATTTTAGATATTTCAGTATGAATGGGTGACATGTCAGTTTGGTGTCATCTAGGATGTGCCATCGACACCATAGGTGTGGTTGAGGAGTTCTCAAGCATAAGTGAGGTTGGGTAGTAGGTTGAGAACCACAACTACATATTTGGTTTTGATTCTTGTGATTGAATAAGATTTAGTGTTGGATATACCTGATGCAGATGATGTAGGAGTGAATGATGCCTACAGAGTATGATGGAGGCAACATAGATGGACACCATTATTTCTAGGAGATAGGATATCATGTAGGAGGTATTAGATCTAGATCCCCTTAGGTAGCTCAAGGTATGTTGTCCTTGTGTATTCATATATTTTGTTTAGTTTAGTGTTTGACTTATCGATGAAATATCTAATGAACTATGTTGGTATGTGTAGGTCTAGGAGATGATGAGTACTCAGAGACCATTATTAAGGCTACCCTATGAGAGCTAACATGGCATATCACTATTGATGTTATGGATGATGGGCTAGTGGAGAGGGCCATAGGATTTATAGGTGTTCATACACATATATTTGATCGAGTGGTCATTGCCATGATTACATATAGGTGAGAAACTCCTAATAGAGATGAGGCACATGTTGAGTTGTAGAGGTGAGCTATGCCCCCAATCAATGTTGTACATGGGTTAGGTGGTAGGATCATGGATGATTACATCCATATATAGTGAGAACATGTGGAGATGATGGTCAAGTTTTTAGTACTACAAGATAAAGAGAGTGTTAGGTTGTGGAGCTAAAAGCTTCACCAGGATGCAAACAGGAGAAGTTATGGAGGATGCAAAGTTGCGGGGAGTTGCAGAATTAGTTGCAGGGAAATCGGCATCAGTCTGATCAATTGACATCAGTCAGATGGCAGTGAGGAAGCAACCAGTGTCGGTTACCAATCGGCCGACATCGGTCATGGAGGAGTCGACGTCGGCAGCCTGTGCGTGAACAGGCAGTTCGCATGCTGATCTGAGAGAGTCTATTTTTGGACTGTTTGTTTGCATGTTGAAGGATACTCTTAGTCTTGAGTTGCGTGTCTAATTATTGTAATTAGGTTAGTCTAATTATTGTAATCATGAGATCTATATATGGACTCATGGGCTGTATTGTAAAAGTGTGCTAGAAAGCCATTGAGCTTTTAGAGAGAGCTAGTGTAGCTCCTCCTAGTTCTAAAGGGGTGCTGAGAGTGTATGATCAGGGAGAGTTGCAGGGTCTGCAAGGTCTAGGAGCTGATCCATCGGGGTACTGGTTGAAGAATCATAAGGACTTGGTGAGGCAAGGACAAGGGTTCTTCAGGGGTGTAGAGATATCTACATGGTGAGTAAGGTCTAGTGATTTGCAGGTAGCAACAGAGAGCAGGAGATCTACTTGGAGTATGATTGTGTACTTGGTGTACTGGCAACGTGTTACTGACTGGTTGGAGAGGTGAACATTAATTCTATATTTGAGTTAATTGTTGGGACCGAGAGAGAGAGGGAAGAAGGTCTTGAGGCGTGGCGAACCTTTGAGGTGGAAGAAGAAGTGGCATCTTCTTTATTGTATTTTCTTCTAAGTATTTAATACAATTGTGTATTGTCTCTCAAATCCTGTGTTGTTTCATATTTCTAGTTACTTATTGATTTTGGTATAATTCCGCGTTTAGTTGCTAATACAAGAATTAATCATATGTGCTCTAATTGAGGAGCAAGATCCTGACAAGTTGGTATCAGAGCAGGTTGAGCAGGTGGACCAGGTTGATACCAATCTTAACAAGTTGGTATCAGAGCTTTTGGTTGGGTTGACTAACAGGTGGTTCATATCTGGTAGTGTTTTTGATTACAGGTCACTCGCAGGGGTTTTAGATTGAGTGGGAGTATAGCAATGGCAGAAGAAAGTAAGCTACGAATGGAGAAACTGAATAGCACGAATGGTCTGATTGATGGAAAAAAAGAGCAGGAAAATAAAGATTGTTGGTTGGTAGTAGATCAACAGGGAGGAGCAGATGTTGCAGGGGATGTTGCACAAGATGTTCTGGATAAAGTGGAATCTTGGTTTATAGATTCTTTTGCCTCTTTTCATGCAGCCCGAAATAGAGCATCTTTTCATGGGTATGTCTTTGGAGACTTTGGAGAGATTTATTTATGGGTTGGAGAGCCTTGTCAGATTATTAATGAATGGGAAGTGAAGCTGAAATTATAGACGGATGACACACAGTGGTTGAAAGAAGTCATGAGGTACCGGTCTTGGAGATGAGTCTAATTTCTTCAAGAAATTTGGGTGATGAAAGATGCACTGTAACTCTCACAGTGGATACACTTGAATTAGATGGTGGTAAGAAAGTAGGTATCCTTTATCTATCTACTTATATTACTGGTTCACCTTCTATTGTAGAGATGTGGCTTCATAGGCTTAGTCACATATGTAGAAGGAGAATGCAGGTTTTGAAGCGAAAGTCAGATGTCTTTGACAAGCTAAAGAACTGGAAAGCCTTGGTGTTCATGGAGGAGATGACAGATAGAGATTAGGTGAGGGAACTGAATTATTCTGAGTAGGGCCATGTTGATTTAAACAGGGTTTTGATCCATGGAGAGCTCACGGGTAAAAAGTTATCACTCACAGATGAACACAGGTACCAGCATTGGTCAGACAGTAACCGACGTTGGCAATAGGAAGACCGACGTCGGTCATGAAGGAACCGATGTCAGAAAAAAGGATACCGGCGTCAGCCAGGGAAATGATGTCAGCAGTCAGGGTCAGTGCAGGGAATCGACATCGGTCAGGAGCAGACAGTGAGATGGCCGAGATCGGTCACTGGAACGGATATTGGGCGGACAACACGCTGTCAACAGGTCTCAAACGCTCATGTCGAGGTCAAAAAGGGCAAGTGAACCTCATATTCATTGTTCACCTTCTTTATATTGCTTATTGATGGTCAAGAACTAGGAAGATGCGAAGAGGCAATGTAGGTAGAATCCAGATACAGTGGGAGCTTGGCATGGATGAGGAGTGTGAGTCCTTGGAGAAGAACCAAACAAGTATTTGTTGGTAGAGTTGTCAGCTGGAAGAAAGCACTGGATAGAGAGATGGATTCTCGTTTTAGAGAAGAGAGTGGATGGACACAAGAGACAGAAGGCCAAGGCATATGGTCTTGAGGAAGCTACAGGACAGTGCTACAGGTTTTGACAGGTGGATGACTAAGCATGGTTTTAGTCAATGTCAGTGTAACTATTGTGTTTATCTTACCAAGTAGATGATGGTCGCAACATCATCTTGTTACTGTATGTGGGTAATTTACTAGTAGGTTTGTACATATAGGTATTTGCTGAGCTAAGGGTAAGGTTAGTTCAGAGGTGTGTCATGAAGAATTTGGCACAGCAAAATTATTTGGCATAAGAGACATGGAGATTTTATCTCCAGTGGGAGCTGATGTGAAGATGGTGTTGGTGGGGTTCATGATGTAGGTTGCAAAATCAGAAAGCACACCAATGGCTGGACAGTTCAAGCTTAGCTTGAAACAGGGTTCGAAATCACATGAGGTCTAGTGTAGACTTGAGTTTTCCCAATCAGTGGGGGTTGTCAGAAAGTATGGAGCCAATTTGGGGAAGGAATACTGGAGGGCAGTTTAGTGGGACTAGCAGCAGGGATTCTTGTTATGCAGAGTCAAGTTATTCACTACATGGATATGTAGGTTCGGATGTGGCAGGTTACTTGAATGACAGATGCGGCATCACAGATTGTGTGGTGGTTGGTCTTCAGGATGGATCTTGAAGAGGAATACAAGCCAGGAAATAATTTAGATGGTGTATAAGTACAGGTACAGGTGTAGCTATTTATCTCCAAATGGGAGATTGTTAGGTTGTGGAGCTAAAAGCTTCACCAGGATGCAAACAGGAGAAGTTATGGAGGATGCAAAGTTGCGAGGAGTTGCAGAATTAGTTGCAGGGAAACCGGCGTCAGTCTGATCAACTGACGTCGATCAGATGGCAGTGAGGAAGCAATCAGTGTCGATTACCAGTCGGCCAACATCGGTCATGGAGGAGCCGACGTCGGTAGCCTGTGCGTGAATAGGTAGTTTGCATGTTGATCCGAGAGAGTCTATTTTTAGACTGTTTGTTTGCATGTTGAAGGCTAGTCTTAGTCTTGAGTTGCATGTCTAATTATTGTAATTAGGTTAGTCTAATTATTTTAAGCATGAGATCTATATATGGACTCATGGGCTGTATTGTAAAAGTGTGCTAGAAAGCCATTGAGCTTTTAGAGAGAGCTAGTGTAGCTCCTCCTAGTTCCAAAGGGGTGTTGAGAGTGTATGATCAGGGAGAGTTGCAGGGTCTGCAAGGTCTAGGCACTGATCCACCGGGGTACTGGTTGAAGAATCATAAGGACTTGGTGAGGCAAGGACAAGGGTTCTTTAGGGGTGTAGAGATATCTACATGGTGAGTAAGGTCTAGTGATTTGTAGGTAGCAGCAGAGAGCAGGAGATCTACTTGGAGTACAGTTGTGTACTTGGTGTACTGGCAGCGTGTTACTGACTGGTTGGAGAGGTGAACATCAATTCTATATTTGAGTTGATTGTTGGGACCAAGGGAGAGAGGGAAGAAGGTCTTGAGGTGTGGCGAACCTTTGAGGTGGAAGAAGAAGTGGCATCTTCTTTATTGTATTTTCTTCTAAGTATTTAATACAATTGTGTATTGTCTCTCAAATCCTGTGTTGTTTCATATTTCTAGTTACTTATTGATTCTGGTATAATTTCGTGTTTAGTTGCTAATACAAGAAGTAATCATATGTGCTCTAATTGAGGAGCAATATCCTGACAGAGAGGAGACGTAGGTCTCAATTGAGATTTAGAAGGGATAAAAGGGCATCTAGTTATAGTATTGATGTATCTGAGATTGAGAATGAGGAAAGTGATCCTAGTGACCAAACTCCAATTATTGAATGATTATGTATTATTGTATTAAAACTTATTTAGAATCATTTATATATGGAATTTTTATTACATGGACATTGTGTTATCTAGCATTTTAATTTGTTGCATTATTTACTTGAGTAAGTGTTTTTGTTGTATTTATTGCTTATGTTTTAATAGAGAGATGTATTTATTCGAATAGGGAATTGTAATTGATTGTTCATATATACATGGATGATAGAGTAGATATGTATATTATATTAGGAATGTTAGTTGTTAGTTATTATAAAAGTGTCATAGTATATATGTGTGTGGATCATGTGACTGTGACATGCACTATCTGAATTCAGAAGGCATGGTAAGCAAGTGGCCATACTTCTCATGATGTGTAGGCATAGATGTAGACTTTGGTACTAATACTACTTATGGTGCACTTCTAGTAGTTAGATGTGTAGACTCTATAACAAATAGCTTAATGGGCTGTGATACTGAAACTATGCTCTGATTGCTGTGATTGTTGTAAAATATCTTAATCAGTGGTTGAACTGAAAATATGCTTTGATATTTGTGGTTGTTGCTAAATATATTAATCAATATTCAAACTAAAGCTATGCTATGATCTCTATGATTGTTTCCAAATATCTAAATTAGTGGTTGAACTAAAATTATGCTCTGATTTCTGTGGTTGTTGCCAAATATCTTAATCGGTAGTCAAACTGATGCTGTGCGCTGATCTCTGTGATTGTTGCCAAATATCTTAATCCATGGATGAATTGAAATTGGTGGTGGGATTGGTTTCCATTTTTTTACCATGTTTCTAAAAGTAGGTTGATTTCTATGAATTGGCTACCATTTTTGCTAAATCTATGGTGAATGAGGTCTCACATAATCAAATATCCTAGAAACCACATGGCTTGTACGATGAGTAACCAATGGATCCTTACAAAGAATGTCCTGATATAACTCACTCATAGAGGAGTGTGATCTATGAGAGTGTGGAGAAGTATATCTCGATGCTCCTTATGTGAATGCTATAATGTCCCTATTAACACATTGGTCAATATGATCTCTGAGTGCATAAAAATTATTGTCCCAATGTCCATTGATTTTGTGATAGTTTCAATATGGTTTGTTTCTTATTCTCTGAAAATAGTATGTTGGATAATGCTAAGTAGGAATAAGGGTGATCATTCCTTTGTCTAGTAATGTAATTTATATATCACAAGGTCTATCTATGTTTAAAAATTGTATGGCCCCACTATTGGAATCCTGTGCTCTATCTAGTGTAGGAGATGCTGTGTAACGTGGCTCTTTGCATTTATTGAGTATCTTGATTGGTTGTTTCTGTTCCATGTTTTCCTTACTCATAGGTGGATTAGGTGCTTGTACCATATTTGATGTCTATAATTATGGGAGATCCAAATCCAAATTTGCCTTTGAATCTGTCCCAACTAGTCTAAAATTCTTCTCTAATTCCATAGCCATGTTATATATATTAGCCATAATGATTTGGAGGTCTCATATAGTAATTTATCTTTAATAGGGAAGATGAGACCTCTAGAAAATATGTATTATACCTTTAAATGTGTTGGCTGATAGATCAACTATTTAATGCATGATTTGAATGTAGAATGTAGTCACTCACTATTTCTGACTTACCCTGGTGTAGTGAAGGAAACCTTTCATATGTGACTTGAGGTCCCTTATTTTGTATGTAATGCATGAGAAAGATTTCTTCTAACTCATCGTATGTATGTAATGAACCATTGGGGAGCGAATGATGGAACCAATTTAATGCCTCACCCTCTACTATCTATGGAAATAACTATAGAAGAATCAAACTGCTAGTGGCACGTGCCATGGTTTTCCCATAAGCTTGAAGGAACAAGTATGGGTCTTCATGTCCATTTAACTTTGGTAATATTGGTATCTAAACCACTTTGGTAACTTTGTAGTGAAAATTTTGTGCAAGATAGGGTTATCATAAATTGCATTGGAATCAAGACAAGAGTGGTATGCTTTATTTTCCAACGTGAGCAAGTGTAATTGTTGTTGTAAATAACCCATAATATGCATCAAGGAGATTACCACTTGTGAAGGTAACATCATCAAGGGGTTCATTTTATTTTTGAATCTTGTTATTAATTTTAGCCATTGGTACTATTGACTGTTTTGACCACAAGTCAAAATAAGTCAACCCCCTATAGTAAAAAACTTGTATAGGGGTATATTATAATGTTATAGGGTGTGTCATTGTCCTTTTGATGTCATTTAATGTGCTATTAGCCTTGGTCATGGTCAATTTTAGTCCCAAGTCATTTCATGTCACTTAAGGGTCCTTTTAGAGTCATTAATGAAGGTTGTATAATTTTCTTAGGTATAAAATTGTTCTTAACTCTCTTTAAACATATAATATGTCATAAAATTGTTAGTATTGTCATTTCTAATTGAAATGTGTAGGTTCCCAACTGAATATCAAGAAAACTATTGAAAAGAGGAGGTTTTGGCAGTTGTACAACCTATAGAAGAGTGTGGCACATGTGGAAAGCTCATGCAGTGACTCTTTAATTTATATTACTTCATTTCAATGTTTGATATACTTGTAAATACTCAAAAATAGCTAAAAACCATTCTACTCCTCCATCGCTCCACTAGACATGCAAAACTGGTCAACAGGTCTTCTGATGGTATGACTAATAAGAGAGGTTTCAAGTCAAATGATCTTGTGGGGTGTTATTAAACTTGGTTTGATTAAAATTCATGTTAGTATTTTAAATATTATATACCTATGTTTTATTAACCATATTTTAGAAGTTGACTATCTCATTTTACATGCTAATCCCCACTCCCTGTAGCTTTTTTGCTTATATGAGCTTGTCCATACAAACCATTTGTTGAAAATATTTATAGAGGATGTGGACATATTTATCTCATAGTTTACATCCTTTTTTTCATGTTTGGATTTGAGTGGAGGCACCAAACATCTCAATTTATAGGTTGAGATCACCCTTACTAAGTTGCAGGCATATTTCACCAAGTGTAGAGGTCTTGGTTATTACAATGGTTTAAAATGAGTGTGATATGTTATATTTCATGTTTTTAATGTCATTAAAATCACCTTATTTCCAATCTCACTCTCCAAGGCTAATATTAATGAAGTTGTAGTCAAGAATGTGATACATAGTCAACTCTTTGTAGATATTCATTTACAGTCATGGTGAATGAGGTGTGTGAAGTTTTGGGCATGTTCATAGAGATGTAATGAAATTTTTTAAGAGGTTGAACAAACTCTTAGAACATGAGTAACCAAGATAGGCCATTCAAATGACATGTGATGGACTGTGATGATTAATTTAGTCCCTAACACAGTCTTATTCTATTAATGTGCACCTACAGGTACCCTCAAGGAGGATAATCACATTAAAACAAGGAATTTTAATGGTTTCAACTCCCTCATGTTAGAAAGGATTCATTTTAATACCTTGAAGAGGTCTAAGAATGATTATAGGACCATTTTCTATTTACATTGCCCATATCTCATCCTCACTGTCCTATGTACTACAATTTTACCTATAGGTGGCTTTCACAAAGACCTAAAAGTAATCATGGAGGAGTTTGAGCATGTTGTAAACCTTCCTCAAAGTCTGTAGAAGTTGAGGAATGCCATAGTAACCCATGGTGAAACTATAAAATGACAGGTAGGCTTGAGTTATAGTCCATATGTGGAAAAGTTTATTTTAGGGACTTGTTACCTTAAAAGCTCTGAAACATAGCCTTGTACACATTTGGGGCTATCAAATAATAGTAAAACATAGATTATAGATGAAGTTAGATGCATACATCATGAATCCATATCATAGGGGAGATACCTTGCAAAATAACATGGATGTTGGACAAAGAAGGATGATGTTATAAGGTTTCAGAATCATGCAATTCTTCATTGTAGAAGGTCGATGTTCTCTGTAGTATGTTCAACTTCAAGTAACCTTGCAATCCAAGGTAGCATAATAAATCATATCCCCATGGCAAGTGACCTTATTAAGTGAGAATTATAATGGGAGTTTAAAGGACAACAAGGAAGGTTGAAGTGTGAGGTTATGACCTGTACTATCACCTACAGGTGTGTCTTTGCTTCCAAAAAATGGTCAACTATAGTTGACTGTAATATAATAGTGCTCTAAGAATGACTGTCTTGATGTTATCTTAGCATGTGTATGATGAGAATAGGTCAAAATGACTGTAATAAGGTATTAATGAATTCAAATAGATGTGGATAATGGTATATAATGTCTAAGACAAAGAATCCACTTACAAGTATTCTAGTTTCTCGAGCAAGAAACACAAAATATAGTCATAGTCTGTCAACCTTGTCAAGAGAAAGCTTTGTATTGAAGAGTTTGGAAAAGGTTTAGAATTGACATACATGAGAGGACCTCCATAGTAGTGATATTATTTTCATGATAATATCATATAATGGAAACATGGCTTGGAAGTGTTCTCAAGAACAACCTACAACCAACACTCATAATCCCGCACATAGTGAATTTCACATAAGTCTACCTTAGATTTCATGATGTTTGGAGGGGATAATGGTGTGATCCAACCTTGTAAATTTTTATAGAGGATCAAAATCACCTTCCCAAGCCCCTCATACCTTTGTTTTTATTGAGATAACAAAGGAAGTGCCCTTTGTTCTATTTCAGATAGAGGGCACTCTTAGAAGGTGCAAATCTATAGGTTTAGTAAGCAAATGGTAAGAAGGTGTGTTAAGAGATGTTATAACATTAAAAAGAGCTATATGGAGTTGGATTAGGCATGAAAAAACATTAATGAATCCTTGAAACCTTTCGAAACTACTCGGGGGTGTTGATGAGTAATTATGTGTAGTCAAGTCCTATTAGGCTTAGAATAGGCCTAATGCATAAAGGGAGTATAATATCATTTCTATCACTAGATGAGCATCATAGAGAATTGAAACACCTGAATGGGGAGTTATAAGGTGTGTGAGAACATTTTTTTTGTATAAAAATCCATTAATGATTCATTTTTTGACTTGAGAACTTGGTAGCTTGTAATTATACAGATGCTTAGCATGGGAGTTTAAGGAAATAGGCCTGATTGAAGAGGGTCGTAAACTTGCATTTTTTGGAATTTGTTTAGGTTTTGGATGTTATAATTCTGTGAACAATCCTTAAGGGCCAAAACAACTCAAAACCCTCCAAAACACTTGTTCTTGACCTGATGGAGAAGAAATTGAAGAGAAGGAATATAGGAGGGCTAATATGACTTGGGAAATGATTGGAACTTGTAGAGGACTCTACCAGGCCCCTTCCCATCAATTTTTATTCTACCCTATTTGGATGGACATGGTATAAAACTAATTTCTTTGAATTTTTTTGATGTTTTTTAGGTATAAAAGGGTTTCAAAAGGTGAGGATCACTTTTGGAGATGGAATGAGAGATAATATAACTCTCCATGTCCATGTATTGATTTAGAAGAGCTCAAAATTACCTTCGTAAGTACCTTCATTTCAGCCAGTCCATAATGGCATAATGAATGAGAGATGATCACCAAGTGAGAAGGTGATAAATTCAATTGAAAATCCTGTTAAGGTTTGCCTGATAAATCTAAGGGAAGGAGGACTCTTGAAAGGTTACACATCATCCTTTTTATGGACTAGTTTGGGAAATTGAATCACACCTTGGTGCTAAGTGTGAAGGAAGAGTGAAAGAAGGGGGATTATGACTGCAAGTAGTGAGAAAACTTGGACAAAAGAATATTGATGGTTAGGAACACATCCAATGCATGTTGGAACCTATCTATAATCCATCCCTCATATTGTAATGATCTCATATATCCCTAGTCTTTTGTGGAGTTTTCAAGGATGACCAAGTGATGAAGGTAGTTTTCAAAGAGCTAGTTGAAGAGTCGTACACCATATTTGAGGTGTTTTATGCTATTGATGGACATTTATCCAAGTAGACATTACATGGTATATCCCATACTTCATTCCTAAATATATGTAACTCATTCTCTCAACTTGACACCTATTCTTGTGGCTCTTGGAATTCATTCTCCTTTCTCCTCTTTCACATTCTATAAGTACTAGCCATTTTACCTCTTGTCAAATAATTCCACACCATCTATGGTAAAGCCCTATTGGTTTGATGATGTACTTTGAATTTGAAAAATAAATGCAATTTTGTTTGAGTTCTTATATCATCTTGTCAAAGCGTGTGAAGAGATGTATTGTGAATAACTACGTGATGTTCATCTGTTCTTACTTTCTCTTAATCCTTCCATGTTTGATGCAAGTTATTCCACTCTATTAGGTTATATGAAGTGTTGTCAAGTGTATGGGTCTATTTTTAAGTGTATAAGTAGTATTAGTGTCTACAACTGATCTATGGTTCACTTACCTTGGATAACCTTCATGCATATCTCCTCCATATTGAAATACTAATGTTAGAGCATTCTAGGACTTTGAAGCTACTATTTTAGGTCTTGTTTCTTAGTGAAATAAGTATGATGATATTATTTAAATACTTATGGTGTATCACCCATTAAATTATCTTTATTTTATGCATACTTTTATCTCTTTTCCCATATGTAATTAGTTAGTTTAGGTGATAATCACTTTAAGGTCAATTTTGGGAGCTATCCCTTAAACCTAGAGGTTTACCTCTACTATAGGAGACCCATAATCCTAGAGGTATCCAATTTTGCCCAAATCTAGAGTAGGCTTTAAAAACCTCCTATAGGGTACAAGATTTGGTGACAATAGTTCGGTCACGCTCGGTGGGACCAAGGTCCAAGAGAGTGGAAATATTGTCAGTGTGTCTTTCCTCTAATCAACTTTTGGAAGCAAGTAAGATAACACCAATGGTGACTTTGAATTAAATATTCTAGTTGTAAGGAACCCAAGTTTCTTTTGTTAAAGGTTTTGATCAGTTCTTGTATCTCATTTGAACTATGATGTTGATATGAATAGATATGATGAATATCCCTATTATGAACCTCCCTATCAATCTTGTTATGAACCATGTTATACCCCTCAATAGCCCTATCAAAGTTACTATCAATCCTATGAGACATGGTAGCCCCATGGTTACCCATTTCCTCCTCCATATGGACACCATGTTGTTGGACAACTCTATGAGTAAGGATATCAAGAAGACTCAAGAATTTCCTTCCTATCAATCCCAATACAACTCCTACCAATCATATTATGATGCCTATCAACCTCAAGAGGATTCTTATCAGTCTTGTCATGATGAATCAAATGGTTCCATGGATTGTACATAAATATATCACAAGGCAAGATGTGAATTCATATAGGTTAACATACAACAAGTTAAACTTGGCTTCAATCCCCACCATTTCCCTCCTCCTCCTACTTCAATCCCATCTCATGTTACATCCTTATTGGCACTCTTGCCAAGTCTACTAGATAGTGAAGATAATATGAGAACATGGGATGATGAGTTTTATGTGCTCCCTAACCATCTCATGGAATGGTTAAGAGGTTTTTTCCAAATACGGATGAGTGCTTGGGAGGTGTTTAAGGAGGAAATTTAATGGGATATCCAAGAGTAGTTGTACTTGGAAAATAAGTGTCACATAATGATCAATAGATAGGCTACAAATGTGAGAAGAAAAAGAGATTAAAATTGAGCCTAAAACTATTTAAGATCCTCAAGGAGGCTATGGTAAATGTGAAAAATTTGTTGAAGTAGGTATTTTTCTTTGTAACCAACCCAAATTATCAATTCCCCATGAGCTTACTCAAGAAGTCCATTTTACCAAATCCATTCACAAGCCCTCTACCACATCTCATACTCCATATCCAACTCATGAGCCTATCCATAAACCTCCCACCTCATCCCTTCTTGAAATAGAGCCCATTTTGAGGGAAGCAAGTGAAGAGGAACAAGCTCAAGCCATAACTGATCGATAGGATGCTTCAAGTAACTATGAAGAAGAAATCACCATAGGGACTCCCTTTGGTGAACACAAGTGAAATCTCATCTTCTTGAGTGAAGATTAAGACATTAAGGATCATTTGGCATATGTATATATAAAATTTGGTTAAATCATAAAGGAATAGGTTCTTGACAAAGACCCCATACCTACTATCCATGACGAAACAACCCTTGAACATGATAGTTATGAAGAGGAAGATCTATGGCAAAAGTTTTATGCAATAAATCAGGAGTTTGAGAAGCTAAGTGAGTCAAATCCTTCTATAAATAAGTGTGAACCTGATGATAAGGTGATTGATTAAAATCTTAATCATGAAAGAGAATGTCCAAGTGAGCAAGAACATGAGAATCAACCTCAAATCATTGTCATGAAGTTTGTAGTCATGAGGGAACCTAATGAAGCCAAGGTAGATGTGTTTGTGTTTGAGGAGAAGCAAACACTTCATATTAATGTTGAACCACCCTAAAATGAATTATAGCATAAGGAATATGAGCTTGGTGATCTCATAAATCAAGAAGAGAATTTTGAAGAGGTGGTGGTTCTCAAAGACAAGGAGAGTAAAGATGATTGGCAACAACAAATGAATATTTTCCAAGAGCTTGAAGAACTTTATCAAGTTGAGGGCCAATTACATGAAAATATAAATCAAAAGGTATCTATGGAGGACAATGATAAGGATTGGGTAGACTATGCAGAGTTCTTTGATGAGCTTGGAGAAATTGCACCTGAAAAGAAACCCAACCTTATTGAAAGCACCATGGAAATCAATAAGGTATGCCTTGTTGGATCCTTATTAAAGGTTGTAGTTGAGGATTCCTATAATAATATTGAGAATATTGAAATGAAAGAGTAGTTAATATCCATAGATAATCTACTTCTAGCTACTTTGATTTCATTGAACATCATGCCAAATAGATTGGCAAACACCATGAAGAAGATGGAGACATCAATGCCGAGGGTCAAAAGGAAACATGGATAATTCACTCCTTCATTTAATGGAGAAAAATAGGTTTTAAAATTCCACTTTAACCTAGGAGGAATATTTTATTTTAGGTTAGTTTATGTTTATGTTAGTTTGTTTGGGCTGTGTGTATGTGTTCTATAAGTGCTCATGAAGCACAAGTGTGTGGTTTGTTATTTTGTGTCTTGTTATTGTTATTTTTCATGTTTTAGTCTATTTTCAAAGGCAAATTCAGTGTCATATATATTCATAGGTGACTCCGTATCCCAATGGATAGGAATAGGCCACCGTTCTTTGGCATAGCAAGCATTCCACCCCTAGGAAATCACCAAGAATGTTGACTATTTTGACCACAAGTCAAAATAGGTTAACACCCTATAGTAAAAAACTTATATATGGGTCTATTATAATTTTATATGGAATTACATGGTACTTTTTATGTCATTTATTGTGATATTAGCCTTGGTCATGGTCAATTTTAGTTCTAAGTCATTTCATGTCACCTAGGGGTCCTTTTAGAGTCATTATTGAAGGTTGTATGGTTTTATTAGGTAGAAAAGTGTTCTTAACTCTATTTCAACATCTAATATGTTATAATATTTTTATTATTGTTATTTATAATTGAAATGTGTAGGTTCCCAACTAAAAATCAAGAAAATAGTTGAAAAGTGGAGGTTTGGCAGTTATACAGCCTATACAAGAGTGTGGCATGTGTGGTAAGATCATGGAATGAATTTTAAATTAAAACTACCTAATTTAAATCTTTTATCTAATTTTAAATACTATTTTTTTTGAAAACTATTTTGCTCCTCCATCACTCCACTAGACATGCAAAATTGGTCAATAGGTCTTCTGATGGTATGATAAATATGAGAGGTTTTAGGTAAAATGCTCTTGTGGGGTCTTATTAGACTTGATTTTATTCACATTAATGGTAGGATTTTAAATAATGGCTGCCTATGTTTTTTTAACTATCCTTTAGAAGTTGTCTGTCTCATTTTGAATGCTAATCCCCACACCTTGTAGGTTTTCTGCTTGTATGAGCTTGTCCATACAAACCATTTGTTCAAAATATTTATAGAGGACATGGACACATTTATCTCATAGTCTACATCCTTTTTTTCATTTTTGGATTTGAGTGGAGGAGCCAAATATCTCAAGTTGTAAGTCAAGATCACCATTGCTAAGTTGCAGGCATAATTCACCAAGTGCAGAGGTCCTGGTTCTTACAATAGTTTCAAATGAGTGTGATATTTTATATTTCATGTTTTTCATGTCATGAAAATCACCTTATTTCTAGTCTCACTCTCCAAGGCTAATATCAATGAAGTTACAGTCAAGAATGTGATACATAATTAGCTCTATACAGGTATTCACTTACAATCATGGTGAATGAGGTGTGTGAAGTTTTGGGAATGTTCATGGATATGAAATGAGAAGTTTTAATAGGTTTAAAAAACTCTTAGAACATGAGAAACCAAGATAGGCCATTTAAATGACATGTGATGGATTATGATAACTAATTTAGTCCCTTACACAATCCTGTACCATTAATGTGCACCTACAGGTACCCTAAAAGAAGCTAATCACATTGAAACAAGGCATTTGACTAGTTTCAAGTCTTTTAATGTGGAAAGGATTCATTTCAAGACCTTGAGGAGGTATAGGATTGATTATAGGTCCATATTCTATTCACATTACACATATCTAATCCTCATTATCCTGTGTACTATAATTACACCTACAGGTCGATTTTATAGCGATCCAAAGGTAATCAGGGAGGAGTTTGAGAATGTTGGAAACCTTCTTCAAAGTATATAGAAGTTGAGGAATGTCATAGTAACCCATGGTGAAACTATAGAATGACAGGTAGGCGTGAGTCATATTCCATATGTGGAGAAGTTTGTTTTAGGGACTTGTTACCTTAAAAGCTCTGAAATAGAGCCTTGTACACATTTGGGGCTACTACATAATAGTGTAACATAGAGTCTATATGAAGTTAGATGCCTCCATCATGAATCCTTATCATAGGGGAGATACCTTGTAAAAGAACATGGATGTTGGATAAATAAGGGTTATGTTATAAGGTTTCAAAATCATGCAATTCTTCACTGTAGAAGGTCAGTGTTCTCTGTAGTATGTTCAACTTCTAGTGACCTTACAATCCAAGGTAGAATAATAAATCAAATAACCATGGTAATTGAACTTATTAAAGTGAGAATGAAAATGAGAGTTCAAAGGACATCAAGTAATATTGAAGTGTGAGGTTATGACTTGTATTATCACCTATAGGTGTGTCTTTACTTCCAAAAAATGGTCAACTATAGTTGACTATAGTATAACAGTGCTCTAAGAATGACTGCATTGGTGTTAGCCTAGCATGTGTATGATGAGAACAGGTCCAAATGATTGTAAGAAGGTATTAATTAATTCAAGTAGATGTGGATCATGGTATATAAGGTCTAAGACAAAGGATCCACCTATAACTATGCTAGTTTCTTGAGCAAGAAACATAAAATATAGTCATAGTCTATCAACCATGTCAAGAGAAAGCTATGCATTGAAGAGTTTTTCAAGGTTGAGCATTGACATACTTGAGAGGAACTCCATATTGGTGATATTTAATTCATGATACTCTCATACAATGGAAACAAGGCATGGAAGGGTTCTCAAAAGCAACCTATAACCAACACTCACAATCCTGCACACAATGAATTGCACATAAGTTTGCCTTGGATTTCATGATGTTTGAAGGGTCTAATGATGTGATCCAACCATTTAAATTTTCATAGAGTATCCCCGTCACTTGAAATATCCCCTCATACCTTTTTTTTGCCTAAGATAATAGAGGAAGTACCCTTTATTCTATCTCAAATAGAGGGCACTCCTAGAAGGTGCAAATCTGTAGGTTTTTTAAACAAATGGTAAGTAGGTGTGTTGGGAGATGTTGTAACATTAAAAATATCCATATGGAGTTGTATTATACATGGAAAAACATGAATTAATCCTTGAAACCTTTGGAAATTACTCAGGTGTGTTGATGAGTAGTTATGTGTAATCAAGTCCTATTAGGCTTATACTAGACCTAATGCTTAAAGGGGGTCTCATGTCATTTATAACACTAAATGAGAATTTTAATGAATTAGAACACCTATATGGGGAGTTATAAGGTTTTTGAGAACCTTTGGTTTGTAGATAAAGCCATGAATGAGTCATTTATTGACTTGAGAACTTGGTAGCCTGCACAAAATGAAGGAAAGGACTCAAGAGGCCAAGTTTGGAAGCTTGAAACTGTATGAATGATTAAAATGGGTGTTCAAGGAGATGGGAATGATTTAATGGGGTCTTGAAATTACATTTATGGAATTTATTTAAGTTTTAGATGTCATAATTCTATGAACAATCCTTAAGGGATAAAACCACTCAAAACCCTCCAAAATCCTTGTTCTTGAATTGATGGAGAAGAATTTGAAGATAAGGCATATAGGAGGGATATAATGACTTGGGAGATGATTGGAATTTGTATATGACTCCACAAGGAACCTTCCCATCAATTTGTCTTCTACCCTATTTGTATGGACATGGTACAAAACTAGTTTATTTGATAATTTTTGATATTTTTAGGTACAAAAGGGTTTAAAAAGGTGAGGATCAATTTAAGAGATGGAATGAAAGATAATATAACTACCAATGTCCATATATTACTTTATAATCAATCATAAGTACCGTTGAAAGTACCTTCATTTTAGCCAGTCCAGAATGACATAGTGAATGAGAGATGATCACCAAGTAAAAAGGTGATAACTTCAATTTAGAAGCCTTTTAAGGTTTTCATGATGAATATGATGGTAGGAGGACTCTTTTAAAGTGTCACATAATCATATTTATGTATTATTTTTGGAAACTAAAGCACACCTTGGTGCCAAGTGTGAAGGATGAGTGAAAGAAGGGTGATTATGACTGTTGGTAGTGAGAACACTTGGCCAAAAGAATATTTATGATTAGGGACACATCCAATGCATTTTTGGGAATATTTATAACCCATACCTCATATTTAAATTATATCATATCTCCATAGTCTATTTTTGAGAATTCAAGGATGACTAAATGATGAAGGCAATTTTCAAAGAGCTAGTTGAAGAGTCTTGTGCCAGATTTGAGGAGTTTCATGCCTTTGAGGGACTTTTGTCCAAGTAGACATTGCATGTATATCCCATAATTAATTAATATATAGATGTAAATCCTATCAAATTTACACCTATTCTTGTGTATCTTGGACTTCATTCTCCCCTCTCCTCTCTCACATTCTATAAGTATTAGCCATTTTGGCTCTTGTCTAATAATTCCAAACCATGTATGGAGAAGCCCTGCTGGTTTGATGTTGTAATTTGCCTTTGAATAATACAATTAATATGGTTTTGATTTCACAAACATATTTTCTAAGTGTGCAAAGTGATGAATGGTGAGGTCTAGTGATTCTATCCTTGCTTCTCCTTATCCTTTCATGTCTAGTGCAAGGAGTTCTCTTTCTAACAGGTCATATAAAGTGTAACAAGTGTGTTTGGATCCATTAAAGTGTAAAAGATCAATTAGAGTGTCAAATACACCCTATGATCCACTTAACTTGAGTTGTCTTAAGCATATCACCTCTATATTGAAATACTAATGTTAGAATATCTTAAGACTTTGAAGCTAGTTTGTAGGTCTTGTTTCTTAGTGAAATAAGTATGATAACATGGTGGATATATTCATGGTGTATCACCCCCTTAGAGTAGATTTATTTGATGCATATTTCTATCTCTTTTCCCATGAGCAATCAATTATCATAGGTGATAAGCACTTCAAGATCAATTCAGGGAACTATCCCTTAAACCTATAGGTCTACTTGTACTATAGATAAACCCACATACCTAGAAGTATTCCAATGTTGCCCAAATCTAGAGGAGGATTGAGAAACCTCTTATAGGTTGAAATATTTTGTGACAATAGGTACACTATATTAGGGACCTTTTTTAGGTAGAGTTAGTTTAATCTCCATAACCTTTGGAGGGTTGATAGCTTGGACCTAGTGAGAGGGAAATGGGATATCACCCTCATAGAGGTTAGGATGAGAAATAGGTTCTACTGTAGTAATGGGGGATGAGGGAGATTCATTGGTATCTCTTATTTTTTTAGTTTTTAAACAAGTATCACATGCTAATGGAATAGAAGATACATTATTATCATGCAAATGTTAATTGTGTAAACTATAAACATAAGTATAAGTTCATTTGTGTTTATCTGAATGCATATTATGATTTGAACTAGCATTTGATAAGATATCAATTTGAACCTGAAAGATGGGTGAAGTAGGGAGAGAACTAGAAGGACTAGTCTATGTGTCTTCTTCATCAAAATCATAGTAACCATCATTATTCTAAGGTACATCAAAATCAAAGTTTAATTCACTTGTAGAGGTAAGAGTACAAGAATTTGGAATTGCAAGCTCACTAAGAAAGATAGTAGAATAAGATTTTAACTTTTTTACTACTATGCAATATATTATCATGTGTAGGTGTAATGCAATGCATGCATTCAATAACTATGAGTGGAGTGCATATATGATCATTATTTTCAATATTAGAGTCAAGGGTAGAAGAAGTAGCAATCATGTTTTTGTTTGGTACATTATGACATGTAGGATAAGAGTTAGAGATATTTGAATTATCAACATTTTGTAAATAATCATTGTGTTGAGATTAGAATGTAAAAGGAGGTGATAAAATAATTTCATCCACTTTAGTTTTTGCATCAGTAAAAGGTGCAATATCATTTGTACATGATTTTTAAAATTGAATTGAGAAGGGTAAAGAAGATGCCTTAGTATTTTATATATTGCTTGAATCATGAAAAAGTAGATTTCATTTTTTGCACTTATATTGTTTCAATTTAAATAAGGAGGTGGAAAAAGTGGTTGAAAATCTAGGATGACATTAGAACAAAGCACTACCAACAAGAGGTTCTTTTGGCATTATCTTGTTAGTTTGATTTTGAGAAGTATGAGAAGAGGGAAAGGAAAGAGAAGAAGATGCATCTAATCTATCCTCATTAACAATTTCATTATCATGATTATAGTAATCATCATATCCATAATTTTACAATCATCATCATCATCATCATTATAAATGAAATCATCATCATGTGCTAGTGTGCAATATTGAAACTGTGTCCATTCATTATTATAATAATGAGAAAGGGTTATAAATTCATCAACTGGGTGATGGATAAGAGGCTTCTTGGATGTCATTTTAAACTTGCCAAAGAAGAGGATGTAAATACATAACAACAAGTACATAATAGATAGGATGTAATTTAACATAGTCATATGTGTAAATAAACTAAATATTCAGCTCAATGTATGAAAAAAAATTATAATTTTATTTGTAACCCTAAGGGCTAATATTAGATGTATAGGGACCTAATATGCGGATATAGGGTTTTTGTGGGTTTTGTAGACAAAATTTAAAGTGTATTAAATTAATGAAACCTTATTAGAGAACTGATTTAGATCAGTTAGGTTGTGTAAAAATAAGAATTTTATAAACCCTAAAATTACACAAAAAATGTAGAAGGTAAGCCCTAGGATTAAACTAGGGTTTTAAGTAATATTCGAAGGAAGTTAGGTTCACCAAATGTTTTAACTATTTAGGACATATACATGTAAATCCTAGGTTATCAAAGGGGCTAGGTTTAGGGGGTAAATTCATTTTTTTTTCAAATAAATATATTGAACTAATTTACTTGAAATGTAAGCACAATTAGAAAATTGACTTATCTAGAGTGAACATACATTGTCAAAGGTCAGGAAGGATAGTATAGGCTTGAAGATTAGTCAAGAATCTTTCATTTTGGAACTAGTGTTGAAAATTACCTTTAGACAATATTGTGATTAGAAGGATAGTAATACTATAACACTAGTGTCTAAGTTATAACACTAATGTCCTTATATGGAAACTCTTATTGTGGCTTTCAAGGGTGTTACGAGAGGGTTTTAGAGACATATAGGTGAATTTTCAGCTCTTGTTCCTTTGTTTGTGTAACTATTTTGCCAAATATTTTCCAAAACCTAATGAACACCTGCACACATGAAACAAAAATGAAATAAAATGTAAAAGGGGTAGAAAAATTGGGTTGTGTGATGTTACGATCACATGATGCAGAACCCCTACTATCCTAACCACTGCCTACATTAACCCCAATGATAGGGGTCTTAGATTGCATGTAATTCTCCCTTAGGGAACATGCATAATTAATGCACACTGTATGCGAGATTGAATTTTGATTAGGCCCTTATTTGATCAATCATGTAAGTATATGTGTGATTATTGAGTGCATGTAGTGTGCTAAGCTATACTATTGATTGATTTTATGTAATTATGTACCAAAGTAGTAAGTGCTAGATGTAAAATGCCTTGTGAGGATTTTTATATAGAAGGAACTTTGATTTGAATGTAAGACCCTTATTCACTATAAAAAAATATGCAAAATAAAGATACAATCATAAGAGAATGCTCAAGGAAGGGTTAGGACCTAAAACACACTGAAAAAGTGATAGTTGGACACTAGCACTAAACTTGGACACTAGCACAGTTCTGGCCAAAATTGTGCTAGTGTCCTAAAAACATAAAACTAAGTGAAAAATATGTAGAATAGGCTAGGGGTCCCCCATGATTGGGATCGAATGACAAAGGACCACTAGGGGTATAACAAACAATGAAAATAAGTCATAAGAAAGATCATAAGACCCAAGATGACCATGCAAACAAGACTCACATTTATAACTAAGACCTTCCTATGAAAGAGAAATAAAAGACATAGTATTTGTGGTTGCTCGACCAAATTAGGGTGTGTACATCATGTTTACTATTATAATAGGTAGATAACCCAATTGGTTCCTTACCAATTTCCATCTTTTGTTTGATGCATTAGCATCATCTTTGAGCACATGTCAATAATTCATGTTTTAGAGGTCGTATCTATAATAATCCTTGTGATGAGCCACTTTTTGCTAGATTTTTTGGTGTGTTCATCATGTGCAGTGTCTCTTAATGTGTGAATAAATTAAAATTATTATTCACTCTATGTGCTAATTATTAAATATTTTTTATTCAAGTTGATAAGTTTTAATTAAATTTAAACTAGCACAATTCAATCATATATTATGTGATTTATATAATTGTAAAATTTTAAAAGTGAATAAAATGTTCATGGGCCTTCTAGAAAGGCTATGATCTCCATGGAGTAGGATTTATAGGTAGCCTATAATACCTAGAATCCTAACCTAGGTTGGTAGGTTGTGCAACTAGATGGAGTGTGTAGGTAATTTTGTAAGGAAAATAATATAAGTTGTAAGAGTCCATGTGGGCATGTAAGGTATTTATTATTTTTGTAAGGATGTGGGTTTATTTTTGCAAGTAAACCCATATGTTGATTGTAAGGAATTTTATTTAGTGTAATAAAGGTATGGGCTTGCAAGATGTATGGGTATTTTATGACCATAAAAGACCCTTGAAAGAAGTGTACTCTCCTCCATTAATGAGTGTTTTTGGAGTCTATTGGGAGATATTTCTATTTAATCTCTGACCAAATGGATCATTTTTTGTTTTACCAACCATGGGTGGATCTTGTTGGAAGGAGGAGCTTGTAAGGAGGAGGAGATATTCTTATAGAGTTGGAAGCTTGTGATATTCTTAGCAAGTGGTAGAGAAGAGGTAGGCCTCTTATGTTTATCTTTATTTTAATGTTTTTTGTGTTGGGAAAAGAGTCATAGTTGTGTTTGGACTCAATTTGAGATTTCAATGAATAAGATCAAGTTAAGACATGGATAGGATGGGTTCAAATTATAGTAGGTTTAGACAAATTCTCTTACCCTCTCTCTTCTGATAAGTAGTTAGTAGAAATGGGTGTAGAAAATTGTTTAGAAAAATGGAAAACTTGTTTGTAACTCTCTCACTCTCTCTCTAACTTGAGTGGTTTTTTTCATACTCCATGCATTGAAAATAATAAAGAAATAAAATCTCATTTATATTTATGCATTGCTTGTTGGAATGTTTTGTCGTAAAATTAATAAATAAATTGAATTATTCATGTTTTCATTTAAATCTCTTTCTCTCTTATTTTCATACATATATTTAGATGCATATGTTTGTTTATATATAAACATAATTTAATTATTGAAATAAATAAATGAAATTAAAATTAAATGAATTTTTATATATAAACAAATCATATCTATTAAAAAAATAAATTATACATACATACATACATGCATGCATACATACATACATACATATATACATACATACACACACACACACACACACACACACACACACACATATTATATAGTATATGATAAACAATCATTAAAAAATTGGGGTCACAGGCCTTGGTCGAGGCCTATGAACTGTTTAATTATTTTTAATATATTTTTTATATTTTGGAAGGGGATGGGGGTTAGCCAAAGGCCTACTACCCATGTTTCCTTTATTTAATGGAGGGGGATGGATGTGCCATCCTCACTTGCTATGATGCAACAAGGAAGAGATGATGACATTGATCCCTCACACTTTCCACCTTGCACCTTAGTACCAATGATGATAGTTAGGGGTTATGTCATGGTCATTGCATAGTGGCCAATAGGTAGGGTTTGACCACCCACCCACCACTTTCAAGTTTTTCATAAATTTTTGGTGAAAATAAAATATGAAATAAGAATATTGTATATATATTATATCATACAATATATATATACACACTTGTATATATTGTGATTAATATATATGTAGATATAATAATTTTAGACAAAAGATAATAAGATTTAAAATAAACAAAAATAAATTTAATGTGTTTATAGAGTTGAATATACATAATGTGTACATACACTTCCAATGAGACAAACATATATTTACAACTTGATGATAAAATAATAAAATGTAAGAGCATAATTTGTAATGGAAATTATTCCTAATATCAATTTAAAGAAATGAAGTACTTTTGTATTCGCATTGTATATATGTTAATTCGTTAGGATGTGTTTCAAGGTCTGGATAATGGTTTTATAGAAAGTTATAAAATTTATTTTATAAGTTATACATCTAACCATGAGCTATATTATTTAGCTAGAGAGATGTAATGCCAATGATGTTATGCAAACACTAATAACTTTGAGTATTCAACCATAATCTAGATGGAGATCTAAATCTCTTACTTGATAACCTAGACAAGTTAATAAATTATGAATGAAGTTCATGTATGTCTAGTGCTATACTAAAAATGAAATGTAAATTTAGAAGACAACTTGAGATGTAAGAGGGAACCTTGAGATATCTTGTTTAAAAAAAAAAAAAACCAAAAATTATCGTAGAGCCAAGTCAGTATTTTAATTACCCATTTTTTTATATAAGCCCCTTGGTTTTGCAAAACATACTTGATGTTAAAGTAAATAAATTTTGACTCTTTCAATCAAATAAACAAGTTTCTTCCCCTTCTCAACCTTTATAGAACTTAAACATAACAAGTACTAAAATTAAATTTTTACAAATCTAAGACTTGGACCATATTTTGTTTGAGTGTGAAATATGAGTACAACAACTACACAATTTTTTATTTTCAATAGTAATTATCATTTTCACCGATTCTAGAGGACATTTGTGGAAGCCATTTTTTTATTGCTTTTCCTTGTCTCTAAATTTGGTGGAATTGATGAAAATTAATCATCCAATTTTTTTTTTTCAAATATAATATTTGTAATATATTTTTTATAATTTAAAATTATCATTTGTATAATTAGATAAATTTATTGCCAATTTTTACTATTTAAATGAAAAACCAATTTTACAATAATTTGTAATGCACTGTCCAGCTTGTTAAATTCATTTTAGAATGTTGGGAAATTTTGTTAGATTTTTCCACATAAAAATATTCCTATGTCAAAATCATATTGCTTTAAGCTTTGAAAATGTGTTTACATGCTCAAATTTTTTTATCACTTTATATTGAAGTAATACAAGGATGCTTTTGTACCCGATTTATAAACTTAGAATTTAGTCTATTTAAGTTTGTTTAGGATCATCACTTATTATTGTGATTTTATTAATGCATATTGACATAAATAAATTAGTCAGTGGCTCTATTCCACTCTTACTAGCCTAAGATATATATTTAAAATATTAGTTTGAGTTACAGACCTTAGACACATTTTAATTATATAAGACTTTAGTTTCTATATGATTAGGTCTAGGGAAGGTGCTCTAGTATTAGAGTTAGAACGTATTCTTGAAAATAAAAATTTCTTCATCCTACTTAGACTTTGGAAATCTAAACAAGCCTTTTTTATGTGTATGTTTAACCCTAAAAATCTAGATTAGGGTTATCTAGGGTTAAAGGGGATAGAGATAGCCTAAGGTACAAGGGTGATAAACTATCTTTATAATAGGCCAATTAGAAGTTAAACTCAGATATAACATACGCTAAATTTATTCAACTAAGTTAGGTTAAAAATAGTAAGTACAACTATGCTAGATATAGAAGTAACAAATAAATAATGGTTGGTTTTGATGCTACACAACTTCTGGATCTAGAACAAACAAGAAGTAGACTAGAAGAAGATTCTAGAACAATCACCATATTATGATTTGGGTGCCTCCAGTGCTATGGATACTAGCATCAGCTTTGGATGGTTTTATCAATGCTACTGTTTGAACTTGACACAAGGACCTTGTACAAAATACTTATTAGAAAAGGATGAAATCACCTGGATGCTTCTAGGTTTATCTTTTCCTTTTCTCTTGTGCATTCAGATCTGGGTCATAGACTGTTGCTACTCATGGAATTACAAAACCCTAGTTCTTCATCCTCATAATCAGCTTGGGAAAAAATAGGTTAGTGGACATATGGTCTTGATATGACCCCAAATACCCCTTTATCAATGAGAGATACCTACATATCCAATAATCTAAAGAGGGCCTTAGATTGATGTAGTTCTCCCCTATGTGTTGGGTTATCTGTGAATCATGAAATATGTGAAAAATAAGTACAACAATGACCTAGCTTGTAACTTGGTGAATTAGGCTCCTAGGCTACTCCTTCAATACTTCATACCTATGCATGTGTTATTCCTATTAATTATATGAAAATAGGAGAAAATAATAAAAAAATTATTTACTGTGTGCTTGATTAAATGTTTTTTATAGGTTGCCTTGGTCTATGCTAGGTGAGGAATGAATGAGGATTGATCTTGCATTTATATCAATCTCTTTGGATAAATAACTCACACTAAATCACTTAGGTTGACCATTAAGATACATTTCATTTGTGAATTAGATGACTTTAGGGTACTAGCCACTTGCATCAAGGTAGGACACTAGTGTTAATGTAGGGGTTTGGGAATGACATTTTTGTCTTGGTAGTTAGAAAATAAGTACATGCTCAAAAATTGTAGGGGCATAAGATAAGCATGTTTTAAGCATTATAGGCAAGATAAAAGGTCTAGATCATCAACATAAGATTGGTCAAACCAAGGGATAGGCCAAAGGATACAAGATAGAGCAGATGTGAGACTTCTGAAAGTGAGAAAGGTCAAGAATTGAGAGGTACAACCAAGGTCAAAGTTTGTCAAGTTACAAGACCAAGGTTCTATATAATCCATAAATATTGTCTACATTTCCCTCCCTTTAATCTAGTAATAAGATTACCATGTTAAAGGAGAATAAATACGTACATGGGTGTGTATAACACACCTTGCCTTTATTTGAGTCCAACTTGAGTGATTTGATAGTGATTTTCCTGTAACCAAGAGCATGTTAGAGTACATAATCAGTGCATAAAATCCAAAATTGAAAGTATTGAAATGATTGAAATTGAAAGAGCACTATTTAGTATTACACCTATATATGGATGTAACTGCCTTAGATATTGGCAAGTTGATTTGAAAATATGTATCATTATAAAAATATAAAACTGAGATGAGGATAAATATATAAATCCAAAAAGTGCATATATCTAAGGAGAAAGAGAGAGATTGGAATGCAAATGTTGGATAAAAGGTGAGTTATCACCCAATAGTTGAGATTAGCTCAACTATGCAACTCAATCATACTTATAACTTGGTGAGCATGAATGAACAAAGTCAACTCATACTATCAAACTGCTAAGGCTAGATGATACAATCAAGTCTAACCTAAAAACTTGGTAAGATTGAGTGATTTAGTCACCTCAAGCATACCAAAAATGAACCAACTATTTTAGTAGATTAGCTCAATATAGTCTGTAAAAATCCATCCTAGTGGGTGATTACAGTCCCTGAGAGTGTTTTGAAATATAAAACTGATTTATATTTTGTAATATTATGCACACATTACATAAAATATACACCTTAGATATGTTTCATGCTGAAACTATGTATAAAAATAGTACCAACATATATAATTCTACCAAAATTGTGAATCTAAATCACATAACTGAGTTTTGGATAATTCAAAAAATATGTGTGTGGAGAACATGATTCTAAATCATGCCCCACTATATATGGAGAAATCTAAAAACTAAAATGAGTGTCAATATGGAGGACATGTTTCAAAAACATGCCCCCACTATATCTAGGTGTGTTGAATATTGAATAAGTGTGGAGAACATGATTTAAAAACATACCCACACTGAATTCCAAAACTATGCCAAAATGTGAATAAGTGTGGATAACATGCTTCCAAAGCATGCCTCCACTAAATCTAAAAATTGATATGTGTGGAAGCCATGCCTCTATGACATGCCCCCATTGATATGAACCCCCTTTGAGGTGAGGTAAGAATAGAAACCAATAGTTACCTCACCTCAAAAGGATAAGACAACTGTATAATTTGTGAATGGAACCATGTAGCATATAGAAGAATATGTCTAAGTAATTGTAGGATTGATGTGCATAGGAAAATTTTATCACTTGAAGGCCTATGATGCATGATAAATATCATGGTAATGTCTAGATAGTAATAGTACAATCTCAACAAGAAACAATCACACACACAAGAGCATTCAAAAGCAAGTCAACATATAATGGTTCCAAGAAACTGTAAACAAGGGGCATGTTCAAATGACACATAATCAAAGGGACATGACTTAATAAAATGTCCATAAAATTAAGAATGACATATTCAAATGTCTATACAATAAATAATGACATGGTTAGATGTCAACTAAAATCACACATAGGCAAGGGGGATGCAAATAAAGGAGCATATTCAAATGCTCGAATAAACAAGATAATAGCAAGTCAAGACACTCAAGGAAGTACATAAATGAAAGCATAAGAAACCAACATAAACATATCATAGTAACCCATGGATCAAATGTATTAGCAAAAAATCTAAGTGCATAGCATATTAATTACCATGTATAAGATAAAATCATGGATATAGGCATGTGTAAATATATGAGAGGTCAAATATGATAATGAAAAGACCATAGAATGACATAACTTGTGTGTATCATGATCAAATGAATGGATGCCCCCAAGGTCCACATGACATGAGTAGAGGGAAGGCCCAACATTTGAAATAGGAATAGATAATATATTTGTGTATGCATGTATCACACTCAAATAAAAGCATGATACACATGTGTATGTAGAAATAACTGATATGCCCTCCATCAGCATTGAACTAACACATAGATGTCAATGAGCTAATAGAGTATGTAGGTGCCAAAAGTGTTTTTAAATTTTTGAGGTTTTCTTTTTTGGAATATTTGAATAAGAAAGATCATCCTATGATCTCATCCAAATAATGGTCATAGGTATCTCCCCACTTGAAAGCTGGTGAAAGTAATTTGTGGTACTACCAAAGAGCATGTATAGGTGCAAAATCTATCACTATAGTGTCTATGATGCTTTGTGTATCTATAATACGACTTTGAGGTTGTAAAGTAGTAATAAAAAGAATAGAGGTTTTTGAAACCCATCTCTATGTGCTCTATGGTTTATTTTGAATAGCAATAGTATAAATATGTTTAGGTGTTTAAGATGTCTAAATATGGTGTGTAATAGAAGATGAGGATTTTGTGGAATCCATTATATGTCTTTGATGTAATGGTCTCTCAAGTACTACCCACCTAGTAAATGGGATTGCCTATTACTTACCCTTTTTCAGTGGATTAACTTTAGTAGGTTTGATTGTTAGCTACATGGGTATAAGTTTTTCTTATTCAATAACATGCTCATATGGGATTCTAAAAATTGTAATTACTTGATTGGCATGAAAATATTTAACACACCTATGCACTGTAGAAGGTACTATTCAAAGTGTATGGATCTAAGGTTTTCTAATAACATATCAAAGATTATTGTGGAAGGTATAACTAAAAAGGTAGTAACAACATGTGTGAGACCCACCTATAAAGGAAGGTTGATCTCACCAAGAACCTTATAGGAGGTCCCATCAAATGATCTAATTGATCTAGTAGAATGATTCAAATCATGATGAGTATGATGTATATGTGCAAGTAATGTCATGATGCAAATTTTTTTGCTTGTACCATTATCAATCATAACACTGTGTATAAGTTAGCGATCAAGTAATGCTCGAATGAATAATGAATGAAGATCAGAGTCATCATCTTTAATATCAGTTTCATAGAAAGTAATAGAAGGTCTCTGAACCATATGAGGTATGTGTCATGTGTAAGTACCGACAAGTAATGGGTACCCATAATGTGATGGAAGAGGATGTGCATTATATGCCATGTACACTTTTATTTCTTTATTATAATGGTCTTTCAAGGGATTATTAAATATTTTATGTTTTTGGGGATCACTAGGTTGTGAACTAGATTCCTTAGGTGGATTATTAAACATAATCTTTTGGTCATCAATAAAGTATTGGATCTTATGGTTCAAGGTAAAACATCTATTTGTATAATGTCCTAGTCCCTAATGATAATGACAATAAGCATTTTCATCATATCCTATGGGTATAGGTCTATTCATATCAAACTCTATAGGATGAGGGGGATATATAATAGGATAATATATTAGTCATGGGAGTAATGAAGTGGGTGATTTGGGCAACAATTCAGGCGATAATTTGGGTGACAGTTCTACCCCAATTGATGACAGAACTTTTAGGAGCCATAACTTTTGCACCGTAGCTCCAATTGACTTTCCGTTTTAGCTGTTAAAAAGATAAAAATGAGGAGAACATTGTGAGATGGCATGAGATTTGATAAATGAATTTTGATCCCTAAAAACCCAATGGAAGTGCCCTAAATTTCAATTTTAGTAGTGCAGTCTAAAAATAGTAAGTTTCTAAAAATACTAATTCCTCAAATTTTGCATTGTTTCAAATATTGAAAGTTGAACCACTTAATCTCCCTAGATATTGGTGACCTTCCAAATCCTCCCCATGATTTCAAAATGTGTATAAATGAAGAGGTAACCCAAAATGTGAAGACAAACATCTCTTCCCAGAGATAAGCATATAATTGTATCGCGATCTTGAGTAATACTACATCTCTTCTTAGAGAATTCATTATTACTATGTTATTTCTATGTTATTGAAATATTTATCAAAAAAAACTTCTAATTTTTGTATCAGTGGTATTAGAGTGGTTTATCTTGAGAGTGTATGATCCCGAGGATGAGGTCAAGCTACAAGAAGCTTAGGTGGGAAACAACAGAGCTTCCAAACTTTCCACCTGTTCACTCCAAACAACTTCAAATGGTGAACGACACCGAGACATCTAATTATTTCAAGGAAATGGTGAATGAAGCCCTCTAATGGCAACAAGTATAGATGCTACAATAATTTTCCCAAATTCTTCAAACACTTTTGATGGGAAATTCTAGCTCCGTAGCTACACTTCCTAGCTCCTCATCTAGGGAACGTCCTTTCAGTGCCCCAACACCCTTCAAGGTTCAGGTAAATTTTGATATTCCTATATTTGAAGGCAAAATCAATGTTGATGCAGTAAAAAATTGGTTGAATCAACTGTCTTCCTACTTCTCTGTAAATAAGTTCACCGATGGAGAAAATATCACTTTTGCTCTTTTGAAAGCATCATTGCGCATGAAAAATTGGTGGGAAGTGTACAAGAAGAGGTTCAATACAGATGACATTGGCCTTGAGGTGGAACCTACCTAGGATGATTTTGTGGAAGTGGTGAAATAAGAATACTATCCCATTGGAGCATATGATGATCTGTACATATAGTGGCAACAACTTCACCAAGGTAAGGACCAATCTATTCAAGATTACATAGACATTTTTCATTCTTTGTCTACAAGATTGGGCATTCAAGAAAGTGAGAAACCTAAGACTCTAAATTATCATGGTGGACTACAATGGTACATATAGGGGGAAATGGAACTCTTCAATTTGGAAACCCTCAATGAGGCATACAAATTCACAGTGAAGATTGAACAGAAGCATGGCAGAAAAAATACGAAGAGTTAACCCTCAAAATGGAAAAGTGACAAGGAAGGTCAAACATGAGGCCAAAATTGGAAGTAGAAGGAGTTTCAAGATAAGAAACCCTAGAAGGGGAAGGATATAAAATGGTGTGATTACCACAAAATTGGAACTCACTCCAAAGAAGAATGTCGAGCCATCAAGTCATTGCTTTCTGAGTCACAATACTCGACATATACTACTTTGCCTCATACACAACCCACAGTCAAAGAGGATGAAGAAAAAACTATAGATGTTGAGCCTAACACCATCATCACTTCATCATAGACCTATGAGGAAAGACCAAATGACAATGAAATATTATTTCACTCCAAATTATGGGTAAAAGGTAAGCCTCTGCATTTCATTCTTGATAGTGGATGTCAAAAGAATTTAATCTCTGCTAAAGTTGTGAAAAGTCTAAATCTATCCATGAAGCCTCATCCAAAGCCCTACAATATTAAATGGTTGAGCCCAGGGAGAGACCTCTGTGTCACCCATTAGTGTCTTCTTTCATATGAAATAAAACCATTCCAAGATGAAGTCTTGTGTGATATGGTCAATCTAGATGTTTGTGATGTACTCCTTGGTTAGCCATTCATGTATGAGTAACATGACATCTATGAATCAGAACCCTGAAGGATCACCCTCACTCTTGGAACATGACACTATAGGGTACCAGAGGTACCACCTCCCATATCTATCTCCCTGATCAGTGTTAAGAAATGCAAGATATTGGTGGAGAAGACAAAGTAATTTGTTCTCATGGTGGTCAAACCACAGAAATCCAAGAAGGCTGATGTGGCAGTCTTGACTACACAATCAACACAACAATAAAAGTAGATAGGATGAATCACAGGAAAATATTATGACTTATTCAAGTCACCCACATGAGTTACACTACATTTCCAGGTAAAACATTCTATCGATTTGATCCTAAGATCACCTTTGCCTAACAGTCCTATGTATCACATATTAGTTCTGGAGAATGATGAGATAAAAAGAGAGATTCAAGAATTGATCCAAAAGGGTCACATTAGGCCAAGCTCTTCACCTTATGGTAGCCCAATTATCTTGGCACTGAAGAAAGATGGAACATGGAGGCTTTTCATTGACTATCAAGCCTTGAATAAAATCTCTATGAAGAATTGCTACCTTCTCCCCAAGATTGATGACCTATTGGACCAACTCTGTGGTGCAAATTTCTTCACCAAAATTGATTTCAAATATGGTTATCACCAAATTCCCATCAATCCTTATTATTTTTGGAAGAATGAATTCAAATCTAAGGAGGGGATCTTTGAATGGTTGGTTATGCCTTTTGGCTTAGCTAATGCACCTACAACCTTCATGAGGATGATGGATGAAATCTTACGACCCTTCACCAACTCATTCATGGTTGTCTACTTAGATGACATACTCATCGATAGCAGAACATGGGAAGAATATTTGCAACATGTTCGTAAGGTGCTTCAAACTCTTTGAGAGCACAAGTTGTATGCAAATATTGACAAATGCACATTTGGGATGACAACAATTTAGTACCTCAGGTATGTTGTGAATGAGGAAGGGGTCCATGTTGATCTAGAAAAGATTCAAGTTATTCAAGAGTGTCCCACATCAAGGACCCTCACATAGCTTTGTTGATTTTTGGGTCTTGCAAATTTCTACCACATGTTTGTTCTTGGATTTTCACATGTTGCTTGGTCACTAACCCAAGTGACTAAAGGAGGAGCTAAAGCTACATTTTAGTGGGGTGAAATACAACAAAGGGAATTTGAGAATTTGAATAATAGACTTTGCTCAGCCCCTATTCTTGCCTTGCCAAATTTGTATCAACCTTTTGAGTTGATGACAGATGCATTTGAATATGCCATGGGAGCTGTCATTATGCAACATGGCCATCATGTTGCATATCACAATGAAACTTTCACTGATACAGTCAAAAAATATCCAACATATGATAAAGAGATATATAACATTGTGCAAGCTGAAAAATAATGGAAACACTACATCTTGGGGAAAGAGATGGTCATCCACATTGACCACATACCATTGGAATTCATCTAGACACAGAGCAAACTATGAAATGAGAAGCACCAAAAGTGGGCCATATATCTTAAAAAATTCCACCTGATAATCAAACACAAAAAGCAGAGCTCAAATATAGCTATAGATTGTCTGAGTCACCCACCAATTACTACAATCACAATAGTTCTTGACCTGCGTGGACATGAGACTGCCAGTTAGGGTGCTCTGTATGAAGTAGATCCTACCTTTGCTGATACATATCAAGTGCTTCAAAAAGGTAAACATGTTTTTGATTTCTATTTACAAGATAATGTCCTCTATCATATGGGGCACATCTATGTTCTAGTTGTAGAGTAACAAAAGATGATATGGGAAGCACACTTCAGTAAGACAACTAGACACTTTGGTATCGAAAAGACAATGGAAGTTCTTTAAAAACACTTCTACTGGCCCCATATAAGAAAGGATGTGGAATGATATCTCAAATCTTGCACCCCATGTCTAATAGCCAAGCCAATAAATAAGAAGCAAGGATTGTACACGCCATTGCCAGAACCAACCAGGCCTTGGAAATCTGTCTCAATGGATTTTCTCTCAAGTTTGCCCACTTTAAAACATGGTAAGGACTGTATTTTTGTGGTAGTTGATCATTTTTCAAAAATGGCTCTCATGATTGCTTGCAAGAAAAATATGTTTGCTGAGGAAATTGCTCAAATATATCTTAGTCATGTATGGCTCCATTTTGGTCTCCCCAAGTCCATTGTCTCAGATCGAGATAGCAGGTTCCTGAGCATCTTTTAGTCCACTCTATAGAAGATAATGGATACCAAGCTGATGAAGTCCACAGCCTTCCATCCACAGACTAATGGTCAGACAGACGTGGTAAGCCACTTGATTATTCACATGATTTAGATGTATCACTCCAAACATCCATGCACATGGGATGAGGGACTTATTTTCATACAACATGGATATAATCAGGTGCTTCATAGCTCGACCAAACACAGTCCATTCCAAGTATGTTTTAGGTTCCAACCCATGGCACCAATTGATATAGATATTCCATTTTCCGCCATGGAATACACACCTAATGGAAGATCTAAGTCATAAAAAACAACAAATTTTATTGAACAAATGCAACACATCCAGCAATAAGTTCAAGACATCCTAGAGAAGATGAATCAGAAGTATAAGCAACGCCATGACAAACATAGGATTGCACACCATTTTAATATGGGTGACATGGTTTGGTTGTGGCTTCAGAAGGAATGAATTGCAGGCCCACATAGAAATATTTAACCTCTATGATATGGTCCCTACACCATCACCAAAAAAGTTGGAGAAAATGCTTTTGAGTTGAACCTACCAACCTACCTTGGTCTGCATCCAATAGTCAATGTGGAACTCCTCAAACCATATCATCCACCTATATTAGACACTTCAGTTGTAGTAGAACAACTAGACATTGATGAGCTTGATCCATAGAGTTTTTCTCCAGTGGAAGAGGATCAAATTGTGGACACCTGGATGAAGACAATAAGAGGATGCTCTATTCCACTTTATCGAGTGGTCAAAAGGGGCCAGCTTAGCCACCAAGGTGAGTGGCTCATAGAGAATAAAATCAAGACACAAATACCAATCCTAATGGGGAACATTAATGCAATTGGGACCATTGATTTTCAAGGAGGGAGGAATGATCTAGGCAATAATTCAGGCGACAATTTGGGTGACAATTCCATCCCAATTGATGACAAAACTTTCAGGAGCCATAACTTTTGCACCGTAGCTCTAATTGACTCACCGTTTGAACCATTGGAAATATAAGAATGAGGAAAACATAATGAGATGGAATGAGATATTTTCAATGAATTTTTACCCTTGAAAACCCAATGGAAGTTCCCCAAATTTCAATTTTAGTAGTGCAGTCTAAAAATAGTAAGTTTATAAAAATAGTAATTCCTCAAATTTTGCATTGTTTTAAATCTTGGAATTCAAACAAATTAATCTAACTCAATATTGGTGACCTTACACATCTTTCCCATGCTTTAAAAATGTGGAAGAATGAAGAGGTAACCCAAAATGTGAAGACAGACATCTCTTCCCAGAGATAAGCATATAATTGAATTCCGATCTTGAGTAATACTACATCTCTTCTCAGAGAATTCATTATTACTGTGTTATTTATATGTTATTGAAATATTTATCAACCATAACTTCTAAGTTTTGGATCAGTAGGAGACTCAAGTAAGTTTGAGAGATGTCTCATTTGTGCATTGGATAAAACATACCAATTAGGTTGCTATGAAACCATAATAACCATAGTGGTTGTTTCATTTTTAGGCTTAGGATGGTTTAATTTATAACTTGGTTTTATTGTAAACTTGGTACTAGATATAAATGTAGATGGTGTGTTTGTTACATAATTGAGTTTATTCAATGAAATAAATTTCATTTCATAGTCTCGTATAACATAGTATAAGTCATCAAAGGATTTAAACTTCTTGAAACCATTGGACTCATGTAAATGAGCAAGCAAAAATTACTTAAAAATGTCTTTCAACTCCTTATCTTCATAGGATTAGTCATTTTATCCAACATTATCTTGTACCTTAAGGCATAGTCATTGATAAGTTCATTTGTTCCTTGTTTGATTTTAGAAATTTGAGCATAGGAAATATTTTCAGAAATATTAAAGGAAAAGTGTGCCAAAAATTAATCTGTAAGAGGTTTGAATGATTTCATAAAATAGAGAGGTAAATCATAGAACTACCTCAAAACATAGTCCTTGAGGCTTCTTGGGAATAATCTGGTTAAAAGTTTATCATTGGAGGCATAGTCAAGGCATGCCACATAAAAGGATCGAATATGATGTTCAAGATCACCCTTTCCATTATAAAATCCCCCCAAATGGAATGACCCTAATAAATTTTTTTGGTTCTATGCTGATATAGGTCATTACTATGAAAAATGTAGAGGGATTACCAGATTTTCCATTTATTTTATGCTTTGCAATTCATTCAATCATGATGGCATGATTAAAATCTATCATCAAGATTACCTTAACACTTCTCAAAAGAAACAAACTTCCAAAGCTTCTTATTATAACAACCTCAAATATTTCTTGAACACTCTATATGGAAACTAAAGGATTTAGTGAATCCTCTAGTTAAAGAGTTTCAACACAAGGATTGTCTGAAAATTGCCTTAGTCATTTCATCAATGCTAAGCAATCTCCCACCGAATTAGATTTTGATTTCATCAAATGATGGAAATATTTAAATCACTAAGTCTAATCACAACATGACTAATGAAAACTTGTTTAAACTCTTTATAACAACATCAACTCCTTCATTACAATATAAGGTTCTAAATTTTACTCCCCAAAGATTAAATGAAACCCTTGACCAAGCTAAATGTCAAGACTTTTTAATGAAACAATTTGAACCTAATACTAAAATCATTAAAGGATCTTTTCAACATTTAACCAATGTGATAACCCACAATCCTCCTCAATCCAAACCAAGATTAGCAAAAACTTACAATCCTTAACCTTCTCATACACCATTAACCATGCAACATATGAATTTTTTTAAGCACCTTCTAAACCATTCACATACCCTGATAATTGCCCTAAATGGTATGGTCCTAATCAATTTTATTGGTTTCATGCTGATATAGGTCATTCTCATGAAACATGTCAAGGGCTTACAAAATTTACCATTTCTTTTATGCTTGGAAATTCATTCAATCATGATTCCATGGTTAAAATATTTCATCAAGATTACTTTAATGCTTCTCAAAAGAAACAAGCTTCTAAAGCTTCTTCTTCTAACAACCCAAAATATTTATATACATCTAACCTTCAACAAGAAAACAAGGATATTTATGTGATTGATGTTTATTATGATCAATATTACACCAATTACCAATACATAAATGTGGCTAAGGTTAATTTCAATGTAAACTAGCCCATAAAGATCCAGTCACAAAACCAAAAAAACCATTGTTAGAAGAGAAACTTCTCAAAGATACTATTACTCCCTTATCTTTGAAAACCAATGAGGAAACACCTCCTCCCTCCAAACATCCAACCACTTCTCTTCCTATTAAATATATTTTATCTTCTAAGCCTCATTTTGGTTCCTTCTCTTCCAAAAATCATTGGAACTTCTTAGAAGAACTCAATTCTATGCATTGTAAAATTACTCTCTTGGAGTTAGTTCGTATATATCCTTATCATCATAAGTTCCTGTTGGCCAATTTTGGCCCACATATAGAAACTCACCTGGATGGATTAATTGATGGAAGTCCCAGTATGGTTTGATCAAGCTGATCAGAGTTCCTAATGAAGTGGATGATCAAATAATAAGGAAAAAAGATCACATGAAAATTGAGAATCTTTTGAAACACTTTAAGCAAGCTTGAAGTGTAACTTGTTGATTTTTGAAAAGTAGGTCTAGATTTGCAAGAAAAAGGATATATTAGGTCTACATGATGTTCAAGAATTTAAAGTACATGAAACAAGTTTCTCATAGTCTCAAAGTTTCCCTAAAGCTTTGATAGATCAAACTATGACAAGAGCAAGTCTAGAAGAATCAGACCATCACAACACACCATGCATAAACAAATAGGTTAATCTAGTTTCACATTTCATAAATGAATTTAAGAAGCCAACTAGAGTCAAATGAATTCATGGACATGCTATTTTAAATGTCTTAAATATCCTCTATAAATTTTGTATCTTGATGAGTTGTTTATCTCAAGATATAAATCTTCAAAGTTGAACAAGCAAAATAGGATGTGTACGGGGATGCCAAATTAAAGCTACAAAAAATAGCCATTTAATTTCAATTTTTACATAGATGAATTTAGGGCCAAAAAGTGGCAAGATCATGGATTCCTAAACAAATATCTAATGGTACAAAATGATCAATGAGTTCAGTGGGTCCAAGAAAATCAATGGAGTTCATTTAATCGTACAAAGCAAATCAACGATGAGAAAAAAGTCAACAAGTTAGTAAATCCTAAAGGAAAATGAGAATATTACAAGTGTCATGACTATAATAATTTCCATAAAAATCAATGGTGTGCATTTAAACCATACCAAGGAAGATTGATGTATGTAGAAGGTCGAGAAGTCAACAAGCTCAAGATGAATGCAAGACTGCCACATGGTGCAAACATAGGAATCAACAAAGATTGACTGAAAGACCCATGAAATAATTATAGAACTAAAAATAGACACAATGTGGGAATACCATACCAATATTAATGGTTGATATTAAAATTTGAATCTAAAGGACTTCAAATGAAGATCAAATGTGACATAGGTCAAACTAGAACAAATATGTCAAAGGGCATGTGCCACCATTAAATAGGTGCATTCATACAATTAGGATTATTAATAATGAATCTCTATTTCCATTAAAATCTAGAGTAATGATAGGTTTTTTTAAACCTAATATATTTTAGGAATGAGGCTATACAACCTACATATTTTCATCAATATATAACTATAGGAAAACCAATAAATTAGATTGGTTTTCAATCTATAGTAAATCCTATGTTCAGATATTGAATTAAGGGCATATATGCAATTATGGAGAAGTGTCTCATCCTTTAAAATAGTCATATCCTTGACAAGTAGGTACCTATGACCACCCAAAGTAGAGATGGTGATGGCTTTATTAGGATTAAAGACATGCAGATTTTATCTTCACAAGCAAGTCAAGTGAAAGATGGCATAAAGTCCCAAGATGGAGATCTAGTAGTTGGCGAAAGAAGTTGGAGAGTTTATTAGAATTTCAAGGTCTCGAAGGGTTTTATTCATATCAGGATCATGAATCATCTTCTTTAGCAAGCTATTATCTTTTAGTGCATTTTTCTCAGCCAATGAGAAGATTCAGGGGCTATTGGGACAAGTGAAAGATGAATTGCTAATGGAGAACTAGGGCTATTTTGATAAAATATGGTGGAGAATTCATTGAAAGGTGGTAGGTAATATAATGATTTGGGATGGCATGCTCCCTCTCTCTGAACCCTTTCTCGATATATTTCATTTTTCTGACACATGGTAGCTTTCTCTCAGATTTTTAGACTCCTTCACATTTTCTTGAAGAGCAAGAGACTCTCATTTGATAAGGCTAACCCCTATAAATTTTTTTAATAACTACCTATTGATGAAATAAAAGACTTTCTTTACCTATATCTTGCCTTTGATTAGTGTTTAGTAAGCTTGTGCATGATGGTCTTGTGAAGCAGATTATTCCATATCCATTGTCCTTCTTTCTAACCTCTTTTAAGGTGCTTCTCAGCTATTGTAGGTCTGAAGTCATGTTATTTATTTCATTTATGTGAGATTGGTTTGATTCTTATAACTCCTCTTTGTTTTCATTCATTGCTTCTTGAACCTAGTTTATGAAATACTTATACAATTAGCTAGATTGTGAGATTGTGTAAGAGAGTATTATCTTATGTAGATCTAGTGTGGGTTCAAGTATATGAGAGCCTCATTTAAATTTGGTACATCACCTTGTTATATTTCTTAGGATTCCTATTACCCTATTTATAACCCTTTTCCAAGTAGTACCATTAGTTTAGTTGATCCATCAAGAGAAAGTTGGCCTTCTCCAGAGGTTCAACCCTATTATAAGATACCCATAGCCTGGGGTTGTTCCCATATTATGACTAGGAGTGGAGGATCCTGAAGAAATTACCCACAAGGGTGAAATATCATGTCATAATAGTTCCTAATGCAACAACTCCAAGAAATCTAAGAACCATCTCCATTAGAAGAGGAACCATCTTCTCATGAGCCTCAACCAACAAAAGTTCATACCATTGAATAAATTTTTCCTTCTTTGAAACCTTTCATAAATTTATTTAAAAAAGACATGATTAATGATGAAATACTCTTTTCATTTGATGATCCACCCCTTTTTATTAAAAATCCATTAATACCACCCTTATTCATAAAGTATGAGTAGACAAGAGGTTAGGCATTAATGTGACAACTCTTTGGTTCATTCATTAACTTGAATATAGAAAATATCATCTTAAAACATAATTGTCTTATTTCCCTACAAGTTCTGATCCTATACCTATTTTATAACTACTAGGACATAAGCATCAATCCCAAACCCCGGTGTTGATGCTAGTGTCTTTCCATGATGTAGATGTCTAATGCCATAAAGTCACCTAATTTTCAAATGAAATGTATCCTAATGGTTGGCCTAAGAAATTTTAATGTGAATTATTTCTCCAAAGGGATTGATATAAATACACTATCAAACCTCATTCATTCCTCACCTAACACAAAGCAAGGCAATCTATCAAAAACATTCAATCAAGAAAAGTTTCCTATTTTCTCTTAATTTCATATCAGTCATAGAAATAATACATACACATGTTTAATGTACTGAAAGAAGAGCCTAAGATACTAATTTACCAAGATAAAAGCTAGGTATAGACACTATTTTTGAATTATATAGCACCTTAGTCTTGTACACTTGGCAAACTCATACCTTGGTTGCTCCTCTCAGTTCTAGATGTGTTTCTATCTAATTTTTGCTTTTTCCTAAGTGTGAAAAGAAAAAACTAGTGGGAAAGGTTGTGTAGAAGAATAACTATTGAATACGTATGTGTTGAATCTAGACTTTGTGAGAAATCCTCTTTAGCTAGGGAAGAATGACTTGCAAGTAGAAAGCACCACCACGAAACTTATTGGTTAGACAAGTAGTTAGATGGATTGCCTAGCGTGAGTTAGATCCTAGAAGCGAAAGCTTTCTAGGAGGCTATCAATCCACCTTATTTAAACACTTAAGTTGGTAAATGAAAATAGAAATATTTTCATAAAATGATAGTAAACTAAAACTAGGAACAACAAATAACAAAAAATTAATTAAGAAACATAAATTCTGTGCTTAGATGGATAAAATAAAGCAACTCGTTTAAATAATGTTAATGCTAAAAATTGGTTAAAATAACTTTATGGTTTTTGGTTTGGATTGATTTGATAAAGGTAAAAATAATGACTAGGTTGGGGTTGGGAAATGGTTGAGATGATGAAGGAAAATATTTTCAAGAAAATAAGAGGGATAAATGGTCAAAAAGAGGTCCAAGAAGGCAAAGGGGCAAATGGTTAAACTGAGGCCAAGAAGGCAAAGGGGTAAGGGGTGATCAAGAGGGAAAAGAGATATGGGTAAGAGGATAAAATGATAAGAGGGTGATGGAGGAAGCAAGTGAAAGAATAAGGACAAAGGGAAAGGAATAAAGAAATTAAGATAGCTAAACAACAAGATTACCTCAATGCTTGAAGACGTTTGTTGATGAAGATTGGCTTTTTGAAGATCCTTGATTATTTTGGCATAGTTTCATTGCTTCATGCTCTTTTCTTTCAAGATGTGGATGACTTCCAAAATGATAACCTCCTTCAAAAACATAAAACAAGATGTTAATAATAAAAGAATAAATTCCCCCTTAACCTTGGGTGAAGGAGAGGGGGGTATTTATAGCATTTGTTGTAAAGAATCATGCCAAAAAAGGAATAGTAGAAGTATGGCACCATTTTCCATGTGGTGTATGAATGAGTCAAATATGAGGTTGGAGGTTATTTCCATTTGGGTTGGTGAGTCTCCCACTTTGCACATGAATCTAATTTTTAATGGGAATCATGCACATAAGTTTAAATGAGACCAACAACTTTTCACCACCCTTACTTATCTTCATTTAAGCACTTAAAGAGATGGCACACAAAATGTGGTATAATTTTCTATGTGGTGCATGAATTAGTCAAAAATGAGGTTGGTGAGGATTCCCATTTGGGTTGGTAAGTCTCCCATTTGGGTTAAAAAGTCAAAAATGGGTGCCCTTTATCTTTCCCACAGCACTAAAGAGGTAGTTATCTCATTTTGAAGGCTACTTTCATGTGTGAAGGCAAAATACATGGTGAATGATGGCCCCTTAAGGGTATATTCTCCATATTTTAAGGGGTGGCCCTTGTGATGCTTAAATGAGGTCATTAAGCACCTTGGGAAAGGGTCCTAGGTGAGGTATGATGTCCTACATCAAACCACCTAACTTCTAAGCCATGTCACTTGCCATGTCATATGGCATGTCACTTTCCATGTCATATGCCATATCACTTACCATGTCACATGCCATGTCATCATGAATAGTGATAGTGGGTCCCACAGTGAATAGTAATTTTTACTAGTACTATATGAATATAAGAATAGTAATTTGGTTATGTTAAAAGGGGTTGGTTAAGGATTAAGAAGGTTTAGGGGGTATTTAGGGGGTCTTGAGGCATTTAGTCATTGAAAACAAAAATGAATCACTTGGTCAAAGGTCAGGGGGCCCCAAGTATGGGAGGAGGTATTTCCCCTCAAACTGAGAGTCAATGATTAAAGGCTAAATCGGGTGCAGGTTTGATAAGCAATTGGTGGGGAGGCAATTAGTGGTGCCACAAGGTAGCTGGGCATGTGAAATTCCAATGGGTGTACAAAACATGACTAAGTGTGATAGTCAGGATTACACAAAGAATAAAGTTTCTAATGTTGGTAACAATGAGTCTAGGTCTTAGGATAAATGACAAGGTAATCGATCCTCAGTGTTGGTCACAGCTCATAGAGTTAGTCTTATCAAGGCTCTTAGATAGGTCAGTGCTCTTCATAGGTATCCAAGGTAGGAAGTGATCCTAAATAATAACACAAATGGTTTGGTTGTGCATGAGGTGGTGCAAATTCAAATGTTCAACATGCCAAAATTGGTCGGTATAGTCAAAAGGACCAAGGTGAGGTCATCAGAAACTATGAAATATGTTGGGTCAAAAGGGGCCAATGTCAAGGTGGGTATGGGCAAGTGGGTTGGTTGGTTGGTTGGAATGGGTGGCCAAGCGGAATCTATATGCCCTAGACAAATGGATGCTACCTACATAGTTCTATGGACATAATGTCCAAAATTAAATTTAGGCCTAATGTAGTTCTTCTAAGGTGGGGAGTGTTGGTTAACTTGGTAACCCCAATTTGATATCATGCAGTTAGGTCTGATTGAAGGACATTGGAGAAAGGGAAGTGCCAAAGGGTGGAAAAGATGGATATACAATAGTGCTGTAATTGGTTGGGTAGAAATGATGGATGAGAATATCTAGGATGCAATGAGATGATTGCTTTAACTATGTAAAAGGAATCTATAATAATGGGTAAGTAGGTTCAAGCATGAAATTTCTAGCACTATTTATTAGAAAAAAAGAGGGAGAAATATACTTTACTAGGCTTTAGAAAATCTGGCACTATTCAAATTGCCATGGTGACCCAATGGGTTCTTTCATCACCATTTAAATAAGCCAACATTATGCACATTCCACAATAATGTCGTCAACATGCTATGGAAGGGTATTATTCAATGATTTGGGGAAGCCAAGTAGTAGAGTGGGTAAACGAGAAGTGGCAAAGATTTGAACCCTTGACCCTTGAGTCGATGGAGCCCTAAAATAAATAAGCATTAAGTTTTGAGGGAATTCATAGAAAGACTTTAAGGGGTTTTGGAATATAGAGTGAGGTGAATAATAATAATATTAATTAAATGAGGGAGTAGAAGGAAAATAAATGGTAGAAATGGAAAACTAAGAGGGAAAATAGAAGAAGAATGTATGATGACAAATAATTGGGAAGTTGATAAGGAAGGTGGGACAAAGAGGTCCAAGGAGAAAATAGTGTGGTGGAAGAGGTGAATTCTATAAGAGTTTACTGGGTGTACTGGGATAAAAGAGCATGGCAGTTACAATGCATAGGAGGATGTAGGTTGGGTAGGGAGAATCAAGGGAAATTATGGGTTGGGAGGTAGGTCACATGAGAGGGTATGGATAACATTCACACGTAGGTACCCCAAATCATCCAATTAAATGTAGTTTAAGTTTTGATTCTAACATATTTGAAGGTCAAGGTAAGAGGGGTTTGAAATAAGCAAGACCAGAGGGGGTGGGGAAGGAATATTCATCTCAATGGCTTAATAGGTCTTAGGCTTGCTGGTTGGTTGTATGAGCCTATGGGCCTAGCCAATTATGTTATAGAGCTATAAGATTGTTATATATCTCATAGTAAACCAAAGTTGAATGGAATAACTTCGAGGCCGTAACATGCTAGACATTGTGATCATATAAGATCAAAATGGGTAGAGGCTTAAAAAGGGAAAAAGGTGATAGGTAGGGTAAAGGGAGTAGCTAGAGAAGAACAAAAAAAAGGATACAAGCTCAACATGCAAAGGCATTAAAGGAAGAAAGGGATGCACTTGAAGTAACAAACTTGCCCAAATTTTGTACATTAAAGCAAGGGCATGGAGGACATGATGAAGTGGTAAAAATGATATAATGGGTGATCACACTATGAGGAGATAGATGTTGAATGGGAGAAAATAAGGGAGATCCAACAAGGGATGAGCTGAAGGCAGACTAGGAGAGGGATGAAGAGATAAGTAGAGAAAACAATGAGGTCATAGATAAATACGAAGGTGGAGAAGGATGGAAGAAAAAAATGAAGGTCGGGAAGAAAAAGGAATGTCATCAAGGGAGATGAACAAATGAAATGAAATGGAGAAAAGAGAATAAAAATAAGAGGTAGAAGATGGGGGGTGAGGGATGCACTAAATAATGACAAATTGGATAATTGGAAAGGATGGGGAGAGAAGTGTAACGCTCATGAAGGGTAAGGGGAGGATGGGAAATATGGGAGGCCATGAAGGGTTTGAAAATACGTCTAAAAATAGACCAAGGAGAAAATAGTTTGGTGATGAAAATGAAAAACAAGGCAATATATGGAAGAAAGAACACATGAGGAAAAATGAGTGAAATGAGGACACAAAAAGGATGACAGGAGAGTGAAGAAGAAGGTGGTGTCTTGACCAAGGAAGCATGGATGATGATAGGTAACAAAGAAAATAAGATGGTGGTTTTGGAGATGAGAATGGGATGTAAAATGGGAAAGGGGTTAAGAAAAACAAGGGGAAGCAAAGGATGGGTGGGTAAGAAGGTGAAGAGAGAAGGTAGGCATCAATCAACTTATTAGAAGAGATTGACATGATGAAGGGGTGATTATTATAGATTGTGAAGCCAAAAAGTGGTGAGGTGGTGAAGAAATAATGAAAGGGAATGAGATGAAAATAAGGGATTAAGATCAATGATGATAAGAAGAAAAGGGAAGAATGGAAGTAGGGATATAAAACATGGATACTCACAAAGATACAAAAGACAAGTGAGTACCGAGATGGAAAGAGGAAAAAGGGGAATGAAAAAGGAAAAAGGTAAACCCATAATATTTTTAACTTTTAGGGAAAGTTTCATATGTCATATGGGGTCATCTACTATCCTACATGTCTCACTTACCCTTTCCCTAGTCCTTGCTAAAACCCATCCTCCTTGTACTGGCTTAGTCAATCAAATTCAACATTGGTCAAACCTAGTCAAACTTAGTAAAAGTGACAAGTTGTATTGAAACTATCCTAAAATAGTCTTTGAATTGTTTCAAGGAGTCTTCAAGTCAAAAATTGGCCATTTGCTAGGTTTCATGTGGTAAAATGGTCATTTGGCCACTTTTTAACACTTAATTGACTTATACGGATGGTGGGAGTTACAAAATATGTCATTAATGAGTATATCAATGTGGATAAGGTCAAATAATGTCATAATCAGTCAGATGATAGTTATAAGTCTATTATGATCAAGGAATGGTAGTTTTTCCTTAAAAATAGGGGTTTTGGGGCACTTGTATGGACTTATCAAGTCCATCATCAGTTGAAAACGTGGTGGATTGTCTCTTCACCTCCCCAAGAGTCATATTCACATTTGGTTTGCATAAAATTTCATATAATATCCGTTTCTAACTTCTTTTCCTTCATTGTCTATTGGAAAACCAAGGAAGTGCTAATTTAATCACTTGGCATGGGCCGTATAGGTAGAATTAGGAAGAGTGCTTCTGAGGGTGGATAGTAATCTAAGTACACTTAAATTTCATAAAAATAAGTCTCAGATTGGTACTTCCTCCATTATTAACAATGGTGAACACTCTAGGTAGCTTTTTATGGATTTACAACCATGAGGGGGTCACTATTTGAGCTTGTCTCATATTTTATTGTTTTGGATTGATGGTTTTGTTTGTTTCAAGTGATTCTAAATGATTTTAAATACATTCCCATGATTTTATTGTTTTGAAAATCTCAAGTACTTGGAAAAGCTTCTTCTAGGCTTATATGTGCTCCCAACTGCTCTATACTCAGGAATATGCACCTACAAGTGCTATTAAAGGTGTTGTGAAGATGTTTCTAGGTGTCATCAATGAATTTTATTCAATTGAGGGCTATAAAATGCATTAGAGGTGATTGGAGAGTCTCATACTTGCATTTTCTTGCTCTTTGATGTTCTTGCCTGCATATCACAGTTAAACCTCCATCTACAACAGCCTGATGATGTCATGTTGACCGTATTCAAGAAGGTTCCAAAGGAATTCCAAGCACCAATTTTATAAAGGATAACATCCTAAACCATTTTATATGATGTTCTAGAAAATGGAGGTATTAGATTCTTTCAAAGAATCAAGTGACTAAGTTTTGGTCTCTTAGTCCCTAAAAAGACTAAACAAAGATCCTTGGGCCTTTTTGGAATAAGATATGCCATGACTAAAGGGAAATGCTCCTGATTGTTTTATCTAGTATCCCTATCTAAAAATAATGCTTAAGCCAATTTTGAAGGGTAGAAGATGAGTGGAAGATGGATTTTGACACCTCTAAAAATGGCAAAAAATCACTGAATTATGACAGTGATGACCTACAAGATGTTGATAAAAGGTGACATTGCACTTCAAAGTGGAAAGTTATAACTATTCCATTAAATTTAAATCATCATAAATTATCAAAATACAATATATGAGCTAAAAGGATAGTGAAAAAGTGGAATTTGATGTTTTGAGACTTTCTAAGCCCTTCCCCATCTATACATAGGCTTGGGAAGAAGCACTTACAATTGGGTTAGTGAACAATGAGTTGGAAGTTGGAATGTAGACCTTGTTTTGATCCTTAAAAGATAAAGAGAGTGTTTGGTGATTTCAATGACCTTCATGAGAAGGTATATCACTAAAAAATAAACCCTAAACACCACCTAATCACCTATAATAGGATTATAACATGACTATCATGATCAAGGGAGAGGGGTACTTATTGAGGGACTAAACATAAAATGATGATAGTTTAAAGTTTTATAAGAGAAGTCTAAGAATGAGGAGATTAAATGAAAAATTAAACATGAATAGAGAGTCCAAACTCCTAAATCAAGGTTCAATTTGCACCTATAGATAGGGTTTTGGGCCTGTCTCAGTCCTTAATGAGCAGTGACCTAATCTTGAGAACAAGAGGTGCATTGGAACAAAGAATTGGAATTAAGCATATTAAAATTGATGGAATATCACTAAAATGAGTTTAAAACACTACATAAGGTTACATTGGGTCCATAAAGCATGAACCAAACTCCAAATCACCTACAACTAGTATGCTAAACAAGAGTTCCCTCCTAGAGAGTCATATACCTGATTCATAATTCCAAAGGCATAAATTAGTTGAAAGGTAAAATAGGATAGGATATAGTTTAAGTAGGATTTTATAGGAATGAATTATCCTCCCATATAAAAATCAAACTCAAGTCAATCCCTAAAGCATCCAAACATAGTCATACCCTGCCTACCTTCATCAGGCTACTTTGTTCAAAGTCTGCCTTGGAAATGTCAATAGTTTGATGATAAAAACTTGGAGTTGAATAATAAAATTTGGTAAGTATAATACTTGGGACATATAATACACTCTTAGATGATCAATTTTACAATTAAAATAGAGAAAACTCCCTCTATTTTGTCTCAGAATAGGGACAGTTTTCCATGCATAAAGAAGACAGTTTTGGGGAAAATGGTGAAATTGGTGACCAATAGGAAAGTATACCTTGGTTGATGGTTGGATAAGTTTTAAAAAAACCCATATATATCTATAAAACCTTTATAAATTGTTTGAGGTTAAGCAGGATGATCCACACAAGGAGGTTTATCGTCGCCATGGCAAGAAATGATAAGTAAAAGGCTTGGTAAGGATGATCATTTTCATTTTTGACCTTAGTTTTGATTCATAAGTGGTTTGATCATGCTTAGGGGATTAATTAATAAGTTTTAAATCCATAATAAGTCAAAATAAACCATTGGAGAGTCATTTTGAGTCCAAAGTGCAAGTAGGCTCATTGGCAAGGCATAAGCCTAATGCCAAATAGGGGTCAAGTTTCATCCTTAAATTTTAAAGAGTTATTATAGTTATGGAAAAATGTTCATGGAACATATTAAGAGGTGTTTTAACCATTTTTTTTCAATTAAATTCATCAATAATCCAATTCTTGGCTTAAAAGCTCTCAAACCCTCATAGAATGCACTAAGTGGCTCGAATGGCCAACTTCAAATGCTTGGAACTTTCATGAGCTTATGCACGGGACTTGGAGATGATTGGAGGTGTTAGGGAAGGTCCTTAAGGAGACCTCAGTGTAATTTTCAAGAATATCTAATGTTTATCCTTTATGAACAATCCCTTAAGGGCTAATGCACTCCAAACCCTCCAAAAAGCTAGATTTAAACCCAATGAGAAAGAAAGGCCAACAAAAGCACTAAAATGGATGTTTCAAGATTGAAAATCATTAGTTTTACCTTCATAACTATCCTAAGATCTACCTCATGCCACTGGTTTGTACCTACAAGTATAGGGTTGTATGAAATAGGCCAAGAAAAGCATTTAATGTGAGAATAGGGGTTCATACAAATGATTAAGAGCTCAAATTCAACATGAGGAATGATAAGGAGATGAAAAAGGTGAATCATAAGTTAATTTTATATTTCACATGTGTGGGAGCTCAAAATGAACATTTTTGGTCATTTAAGCTAAAGAGGCCAAATTAGGCCTAATTGGGAGGACTAAGAGATTTAAAAAAGCACACTTTCCTTAAGTTTAGAACCATGAAACTTGGAAAAAATTAAAATGGAGAAAAATTTCACTAAAAAATGGTTTTATTTAGTCTTGGAGGTTCGCAAATTCTCCTACACAAGAGACTTGTGTAAGAATAGAGCTATAAGAAGACAAGGCCTAGTGAAGGCTATATAGGCATTATAGGGTCTTGGTGAGAGCTTGATGATTTAAAATGGATTATTTTCAGTCCAATATGATGATAATATTCCTTTAATGAAGAAAAATTTCACCAATTGAGCTAAATTCAAATTTTAGCTATTTTGGCCAAATTAGGCCTAATGAGACAAGGAGGCCATATGACACCTAAGAGGGGAATTGATGATTATAGGTAATGTAACTATTTGAGATGATTAAATATGGTTTAAAAGTGTCTTTAGGATGTAAATATAACCATCCAAGAGGTCTCATGATCAAAATCTTGCCTTTTTCTACTTGTTAAGAAGGAGTTTCAATACTCAAATATGCTTGTGGAAGAGTTTCAATGCCAGATCAAGGAAGCTGCTCAGTTTAGGATGGAAACATGTCAAAATATTTACTTTATATCTCTCATACACCTCATTTTCATGTAAAATTTGTCCCTAACCTACTTTGAAGTGTTCTTGAAAGCCCATCATGAAGGCAGTTTCACAAGAGAGAATGATTGAGAAGATTGCTATGCCACACTTGGAGAAGAGGCTAATTTTGGATATAATGATGTGAAAATAAGTTTCATGACCCTTCATACACCACATTAACATTAATTTTAACTTATTTCCACCTTTTAACACTTGTCCTTGTGCCTCTTCAACTTCTCTTCTCTCTCTCTTCTTCCAAATTTTATAAATGTGAGCCATCTTGGCTATTGTAAAGGAGACCATAACTAGTATGGTGAGGCCCTATTGGTATGACATTGTATTTTGTATTTTAACATTGAATAAAATTATGATTCTGAGTTATGGAAATTTTGTCTAACTATGAGAGTGATGTATAATGGAGATAAGTGATGGTGTCATCCTTACTCCCTTTATCCTTCATGTTTATATAAGAGTTTTGATTTTAATAGGTCATGTGGAGTGTATGGATGTACTATGATCCTATTCAAGTATGAAATTATCTCTATGGTGTGAAATTTTCTCCTAGATCAGTTATCTTATTGATTATCCCATGTATGCCTACCTTCACATTGAAACACTATGTTGGGATCATTCAATGCATATAATTGGTCTTGGAAAGCCTTGTTGCTTAGTAGGAGTGTGATAGTCTATGGGATATGTATCAGTGTATAAAATATTTGGTGTAGTTTCCTTTTCACGTAAACTCATAACCCTTTTCACATAAACAAGCATTAGATTAGGTAATAAGCACTTAAATATAGATCTAGGGAGCTAACCCCCAAAACCTAGAGACTCATCTCTCTTACAAGTTCACCCAAAAATTGAGAGATGATTCCATGTTGCATCAAATTATAGGAACCTCATAGAGTATCTTAGGGTGCACAATTTGATGACAATATTTCTAGCATGCTTGGTGGGACCACTGGTCCCAATTGCTTCCATGTCAAGGTGAATGCTGGTCTTGACAAGCCCAAGGTTGTAGAAGTGTTTCTAATCCAACATTTAGCAACTCCAAAAGGTGAGAATATCTATTTGTAGATTAAGCTTTCCACATTATATTTCATGGTTAAGAGGAAAAAGAGATGGCTAGGCAACATGCTTTCCCATCCTTCAATACACAAAATCTAATCAATCTTCCTGCATATGATCCTATCCCTCCCAATGCCACCAAAAGTCTCCCCAAATTTAATGGAGAAGGTCCTTTTACCCCATTTGACACATTAGGGACATCTCAAATTTTTGAAATTTCCACAATATCACTCAAATCAACATAGCTATTAGGCTACTTACCATGTCTCTAAAGGGTAAATCACTTGATTGGTGTAAGACATTGGGAGGTGGTTGCATTACTAATTGGGATGGATTTAGAGAGTTGTTTGTAAATAGGTTTGAGAATAAGAGTGATCACTTTTCACTAATCCATTATCTAAATGTGATAAGGGGAGGTCATAATGAATCCATGGGAGATTTCAATGAAATATTTCAAATAACATGGCATAGATTTCCACCTATCATGAGACCCCATCTAAGCTTTGTATTCCCCACTTATCTCAAGGCTATTGGCACTGATGTGGCAACATTATTACAATCAATGGGAGGATTTAATCTACTTGATCATATGAGATAACTATTGAAGCTAATAATAGGTTGATACTAGCTGGGAAATTATCCCTTAGAGTTACTATGCATTCGTTATCTCATAGCTCATTTCAAACCCCAAGTGTAGATAAAGTTCCCAATGTCAATGTCAAGTCTATAATCACTTCCAAGAAGGTAGATAATGTTATAGACAAAGATGAAATGGTCAGGTCATTACAATTTTAGCTCAATCAAGCTTAATTTCAAGTAAATACTCCATCCAAACCCCAATAAAATCATGAAGGTGATTAAGTTTTCAATAGGTAGCCTAACAAATATAATCCTAATTCCATTCCATCCACAAAGGCTGTTGTTCTAGTCCATAACAATCTAGTTTAAGGAGAGGAACATTTGAATAATTGGGGACAATCTCAAGGTTAGTTTGTGTATGATGGTGGAGGAGGCTGTCAAGCCTTAGTATCATAAGAAAGATTTATTCCTTGCCTCACATTAAAAGAACAAAACCTCATGCAAAGGGATACTCATAGAGAGAGTAGTAGCCAAGGTACCATTCTTGTGAACTTTCAAAGGGAAGATAACAATGTGGACAAGGTTGACAAAGCACCTAAAGGATTGTCATTCAGTACTTCTCTATTTCCTTCACATCAACTTATTATTCCTAAGACTCCATAAGAGTTTGGGGAGGATGCTATCATAGATGAGTTCCTTGAACACACTAAAGAAGAAGCTGATGATATGGATCAACCAACAAAGGTTTTGGGAGAAGAAGACACTTCAATAGTAAGATAATAAGAAGTAGACCTTGAGTGGATTGATGAATTTCCATGCTTCATAGAAGATGATGGTGATCAACCTAAAACACAAGGTGAAGAAGAGGTGCCCATTAGCCAACACGATGATCCACAAGAAGTTGGTAAGAATGTTGATGAAATTCAAGCCACTTATATTGACCATGAAGAGTTGGCATTTTGGGATGATTTTGAATTTTTTTACATGAGCTTAGATGATGCATCTCCACTTCATGAAGATATTGAGAAGAGTTTTGAAGGAGATTTTACAACCAAACTTATTGAAGATGCACAGTATGATGTGGAATTAGTGAGGAGAAAAGAGTGATAAAGAGGGTAAGACAAATAGCTAAGGGTCAGGGGAGATGATGAGGATAGTAAAATATGTTAAAGAGGATAAAGGAAAATGTTGGTAATAAGAGGAGAGAGGGACCAAAAACATGAAAAGTGGGTTAGGGAGTGAGCTAAGAAGTATGTACAAGGAAAGGTGATAGGGAGGTTAGCAAGGTAGAGTAGGTAGTGGCTTTATGGGAGATAAGAGGGGCCAATGAGGAAGGCTATCAACCCTTGTATTAAAAGAGATAAACAAGCTAGAAAAGTGGTTAAATGAGATTGACAAGCTAAAGGGAGGGAGGTGGTGAGGGGATACGTAGAGAAGTGGAGGAAGAGATTTTAGGAGGGAAAACAAAATAAAGGATGTGGTCGGGCTAACCTCAGTAACTGAGCACTGCCTACGTAGTCCAAAAATACCTTAGACCAATGTAGTTTTCCCAACAATTGGGAAAAACTAAGAGGAAACATTAGATGGCGTTAAAACATAAGGATGCTTAAGAAATAATTCAAATCTTCCTTGATGTAGGACTCCCTAAGCAAGAGGATGATGTTAGTGATGGAAATGAGCGAGAAGAAAAAGGGGATGGGAATCAGTGGTTAGTGGCCGAGCTGCCCTTAAAAATGAAGTAGTGCCTATGTAGTCCATGGACATCAGGGTAATTTAGTTCAACAAGGGTTGGGTGAGTGGTTTTCAAATTGGCTACCTCAATTTTATGGACCACATGGGTTAGTTTGGATAGATGGAGAATGTGTTGTAAAACAATTATTTTGGGTTTTGGTGAAGGTGATAGTGAAAATGTATGGTGTAGAATGGTGAATAGTTACCATAATGATCCCAAATTTAGAAGGATAAGAGACACAAATGGGTAAGATAGGATGAATAAGAAGGGAACATAATGCTAAGCACCACAAATGACCCTCAATGGAGCCAATACATATAAGAGGTGATTTTTGATGAGGTTTCACCTTCTAAAATTGTGCATGGGTAGAAGCCTAGAGATAACATCTATCATTATGAGTCAAATTTTAGGATGTGTGCTTCTATTAGGATCTGCATAGTTAGTTTGGCCAAGGTTAATCACTACTATGAGCTAAGTTTTAAGGGCAGTATCAAAGTGATGACCTATAAATAATTTATTTTATGGATAATTAGATTATACAAGTAAGGAAGTTAGCAGTGTGGTGAGTGACAAAGGACATACCTTATGATGCAAGAGCATCTACAATAGTTCAAATTCTAGTATGAAAATTCAAATTTTAGTTTCCCTCCAAATTGTGAGATTTCAAAATTTCACCTTGAAAGTAAAATGTAATTATCAAAAAGTGAAAGTAAAAAGGTAAAAAGTAATGGTTAGGCTGTTGAGTAAATTAGGGGGAAATGGTTGAAACTATTTTCAACCTTAGAATATTGTTAAAACTTAAAAACAACATTTGTTTGCCTTAAGCCCAATTTGGGCGTAGAAGTTGGAAGAGAGATTCTTGAAAAGAGAGAAAAAAAGAAGAATTAATTAAGGAGAGAGGATGAGAAGAGAAGAGAGGATGAGAGGGGTGTAGAAGTGCAGAAGAATAGAGATGAAGAGTCCTCTCATTCAAGAGAAAGAGAATGGAATGAAGAAGAGAGAGGAGAATTAGTGAGGGAGGACCTCACTCAAGAAATGTTAAAAGAAAGAGAAGGAGAAGTCAAGAGAATGTGTGAAGGAGCAAGCAAGGTTTTGAAATCCATGGATTTTGGAATTGAAATGTAAGTATTCTATTGATCAATTAAGGAATAAATGTTTTGTTTCATGTTATGGTCTCTTTCTGAATTCTGGTAACAGGCCTGCATATGTGAATGTGTGTATGTATGAAAGATGTGTGTATGATGATTCTCTAAAGAAAATTGTGAAATACTGATTATTTTATATGTTGGGAACAATATAAAGGTGGTATGATGTGATCAAGAGGTTTTAAGGAGTTTGGAATGTTGTAAAAAGCCCAAACAGGCCTAAACTAGATATTCAGGAATTTAAAAATACAGCTCAGTGTCTAAGGTGAAATCCACATGAAAATGTTTGGATGGAGTCTAAAATGGTATGGATATAATATATATATTTCCCTAAGGCAATTATAAACTTAAGAGTGAAGAAAAACAGGCCCTAAAAACCCTCTTGATGTCCAAAAACTCCACAGTTGAAATTCAGGCCTGTAGGTGACAGTGTATAGAAAAAGTTAAGAAACTTGTATGTTTTTGCATTGTAAGTGGATTGATCAGGTCATTGTTGATAGGGAATATGAATGGGTAATTAATTAAGGTATTTAAATGGTTGTTTATACTCTTGAAATTCTATTGATCACACAAAAATAGATGACAATAATGAACCCTGTTGGCTGTTATAAAAATATAGTCTAAGACAACTGAGTTGTTGAGCATTAGAAGGTACAGAAGGTTGACATGACCAAGATGATTATTGGAGAAGGTGTAGGAGGTTAAAACAGACCCTATACAAGTGATTATAGCCCTTGAAACTCTCTAAAACACACCCAACAAAAATAATTAGCTCGCAACCTGTGACTGTCCAAGGGAAAATCCTGATTTAGCTTCTAGCCCTCAAAATGAGTTTTAATGATTGAAACCTCTTGAAACTTTGAAATTTGACCCTTGATGGTGTTTTAAAACTGTTGGAAGTGGTTGCAAGGTGATACAGTATTGATAATTATGGAAAAAGACAATTACCAAGTAAAGCCTAGGTGCATGTGAAGGAAAGAGCATAGGCCAATATAGGAAAAGTGGATTTCTCCAAAGAAGTGCCATAAAAAATGATTGATTAACTTGTAAGAAGATAATGGGTATCTGGAATGATGATTTGTTTGCTTATGAAGTCCGTACATCACTCTAGACAAGGGGTTTTGCACTAAAGGAGGGCTAATTGGAATAGGGCTTAAAGAAGAAAGTACAATTCCGTACAAAGTAACCTAAGGAGATTTTTCAGTATTTTATGGAAGGGCTTAATGGGTATCCATAAATGATTTTAATTTCATTATTGAGTTAACTGACAAAGAGTTATGGCCAATAAATAGGGAAAACATGGCTACAAGGAATGCTTGACTAATAGGCATGTAATTTGAAGTTAGCTCAAAATATGATGGTTTCAGAGTTGTGTAAGATCAGTTTTCATCACCTTACTTGACCCAAGATTTGCATGAGTAGGCTAGACAAATGGTGGTTATGTCTGCATATTTTGTTCTAGTTCCTTGGAACTAATGACTTGGGGTTCTACTTAGAAGAGGTCTTGGTAGCAAGGAGCTACATGGTCTAGGATATTAGTTATACAGTTGGAGAAGGTGATTGTTCCCCTACCATAGATGAACTCTCAACTGGCACAAAAGAAAGTACTACCATGTTCAAGTTAGGACTACCAATGGATGGGGTCTGATGATCAGAGCCTATGACAATGGGCTGGTAGTAATAGGAGAGTAGAGGGGACAAGAAGGTGAATGTATTGTCATGAATTAATGGTGGCCTACCTCTAATGGAAGATTTTATACAATGATAAGCATTTGAGAGTTACCACCACCACCAACAATGGTAGTTGTGAAGGCATGATCATTACAGTGGCTCATGGTTGGAAGCCAATTTATGTCAATCAAGATAAAGGTAACAATGATACAAATGACCATCAGGCCTACAAGGATTTCAAGATGTAAAATTATCAAATACATTGGATAAAAATTGGATGACAAGGGTGACAAAGGGAAATCATGATGGTCCCTGATAATTTTATCAAAATGACCAATAAGATTGAGGGTGATGTGTCCATATAAAAAGGTAAGTAGACATGACCATTTTAAGTGGGAAGACTGTTCAAGGGAATTAATGACATAATATGACCTTCCCAGTTAGTGGAAAGGAGAATAATGTCAGTAAGGAATAATGGTTAGGTATTCTATCTAAGGAATCATGATAGGGATGAATGTCTATCATTGAGTTATTTGGTTTTACAAATCATAGAGAGTGCAGAGAACTACACAAGGTTGAAGATGGTGAATAATGGGAACAATGATAGAGATAATTAGTGATCCCCATGACCTAAAATAATCAATATGGTGAATGTGAGGATCTATTAGATACTACAACATGTAATGGTGATAATGGAAGTACTATTAGATTAATAATAAGAGGAAAGGCACCCATGGCCTAAGCTTGAGCCTAAAATCTTACCTTCACATCAAAAAAGAAGGCAAGAATTTCACTGTGGAAGATGTAGGGATGGAGAACATGACTGTTAACCTGTCTATATAGGGAACACTCACTATCCAAGAAGATGTGCACTAAGGCAATAACTAGTAGTACCTATGCGAGTAGAACAACTACAACATAGGGATACATAAGTTGTGATAGGCAAACATGGTAAAAAACCCAAAGTGGAATTTGATTCTCATCTTATGGGGATGTGGGAGAGAAGAAAATAGTATACCCTTTAGCATTTATTGAGATAGGGAATGATATGGATGTTAGTTTAGGGAGTAATCAAGTAGATGGATGGTTGAACATAAATCCAAAATCACCAGATAATTGATATGATGCTTAGGTAAGAAAATAATGTATGCATGTGCTTTAGGCAATGTGTTTGTAATCTAATTACTATGTTTGTGTCATGCGACTCCTTGAACCCTAAATAAAATATTGCATAATTTGCTATAAACATGTATAAAATGCATTGGATGTCACTGATCAAATGTTATCATGCTTAAGGTTGTGTGGATGCTTATGAATGTTATGGTTTGGTTATGAGTGATATGGTTATGGTTGTATATTGCCTAATGTCAAAAAGAATGATTATTATTGTTGCAACACTGGATGGTAAAAGTCATGATGAAAACATCAACCAAGCATAGTAAGATAAGAATAGGGCAAAATACTTTGTTTTTGACTAAGACCAAAAATAGACCCAAAGTGAGATTGGCTTAATGAATATAATCGCTTCAAACACTATGCATGAATGATTGTTAGTTGATAAAAAAAGTTTCTTGATCATAGGGTTTTAAGTAAGCTCTAAACCCTTGATTTACAGATAGTCTAGAGGGAATATGGGTGATAAGTGGTGTGAAGGGTAATGGGTGATATGTATGATAACCTCATGTGAATTAGTTTGACCCTTCTATAGTTGACCTAAGAATGATAATAGACAAGTCCATGTCATATGTTATATGTACACCGATCAATGTGAGAAGTCTATATATGAAAATTGATTACAACTTTCAACTTATTATGCTGCTTGAGAGCTGATTACAGCTTTAGAATTTGTTGTGATAGTGGGTTTCTTTATTTATTTCTATATATGGGAAGTTGATTGATGCAAGAAGCTTCCAAGAAATTATTCTACTTTTGAAAAATTTAACTTAGCCATCCTTCAAGGGAGTGGTCTAATATTATTGGCTTTGTTTAATATTCTTGATAGCTGTCCTTCAAGGAAGCAATTTATAATGCTTAAGATATTAACCTAATTAGTATTTTGGTATCCAAATTGTGTCTAGATGCAATGTGTTTAGACATGGATGAGTCTAATAAGGTTTAGAGGTTTACATTTATGAGGGAAAAACTTTAACATAAGAAGTTTAATGATATGTGAAAAGGTATTATTTTGAGAGACAATGACCATGGGATTCCATCTCATTAGAAATGAAAAGTATCCATGAGAACCATGATTTGGTTAGATCCATGGTACCCACATTTAGGATTAGGCTATGACTGTGATAGTTAATCGCATGGTTCTATGTTGTAATCAATTATCCTTAAAAGGAGAGGAGAAAGATGGGTGAAGGTTAAAATCTCATAATCAAGGGATGAGCTTAAGTTAGACAAAAGGAGTGGGCTTGATCCCTTTTTAACAAAAAAATGAACATAGATACGAAGCATTAAGGGGCTTAGGTTCTATTTTTCCTTTAAGAGAAGACAAATGATAAGCTCCTGATCCATACTTATGGGTAATAATGTAGGGTCTAAGCCAATTGAAAGCAAACTTGCCTCATTTACTCTTTTTCATGTTGGTCACATGTTGGTTTTCCTTTAGGATGAGGTCTCCTATATTGATTTCCCATTGTTTGAGGTACTTGTTATAAGTTCATTTGATATTCTCTTAATATATATGGAGGTGGGTGAGGGCTACTAAATGATGCTCATCAAGTAGCTCAAGTTGAGCTAAATAGTGCTGATGAAAATCTTCCTTAGAAATAAGATCTTGCAAAGATATGTGAAGAGAGGGGATTTAGACTTCAAGAGGCAAGAATTCCTCTATTCCAAAGACTAAAGAGAAAGGGGTAACGCCCATAGAGTTTTGAATGCTATTAAAATAGGTTCATATAGCGAATGGGATGTGCAAGTGCCAATCTTGACCTAAAGCACTGAAGACTTTAGTGAGCATTTTGTTATAGGCTTCTACTTGTCCATTTTCTTATGGATGGTAAGGTGAGGAAAATCTTAACTTGATGCCAAATTCAACACATATCCCTTAGACTTGCTAGTTTTTAAAATATTTACCATTATCAGTGATGATCTTATGAGGAGCACCAAAGCAACAAATAATATGATGGTTGATAAAGTCAACAATATTATTTGCTTTGGTTGAGATAAGAGGGATAGAATCCACCCACTTGGTGAGATATTTAGTGGTTTTGATGATGGAGCTATGCCACTATGAAGAATAGTGGTTAATTTCACCAATGAGATCGAGCCCCCATTGAGAGAAAGCTAGAACTCCTTAGATACCTGGAAGTTATTGGCTGGTACGTGATGTAAACTAGCATGTTATTGACATTTTACACACTTTTATACATAATCACAATAGTCTTGGTTGAGGGTGGGCCAATAGTATCCAAGGCAAAGGATATGTTTAGTGACCACTAGGCTATTAAAGTATCCCCCATAGATCTCATCATTTGTTTCCTTGATGACATGGGAAGCTTCATGGCTACGTAGGCAATGAACAAGGAGACCATCAAAACCATGTTTATAAAATATTCCCCCTATGATGGTGTAACAAGAGATACTCTAAACAAAGGCTCTTCAGGCATTCTTAGAGAGGTTGAGAGGAATGATGCCTAGGTTAAGGTAGTTAAGAGGTTGGTCATACCAAATGTTAGGTGAGGATTCCTCTACACTAATAATGGTATGGAGATCAGATTAGTTATAGGAGGGAGTGGTAAAATGATGAATGGTGACAAGGATTTTGGAATTGGAAGGCTGAAAAGGGATCTGAGAAGTAAGGTAAGCCATTGTATCTATGAATTTATTGGTAGATTGAGGAGTAAATTAGATTAGGTAATGTTGAAATGATGTTAAGAGTTTGTAAACTAAAAGTTTATATTTTTGTAAGACATCCTTCTTACATTGATAGGATCCATTGACTTGGTTGACCATGAGCTAGGAATCACCAAATATATGGATTGTCTTAATTCCCAAGGCTACAGTAGTTTGGACACCTATCACTAGGGCTTCATACTCAGCCATATTATTGGTACATTCAAAGTCAATTTTGAAGGAAAGAGGAAGGGGTTCACCATCGAGAGGAATGAGGATAACTTCAACACCCTCTCCTTGTTGGCACTTCGAGCCATCAAAGAACATGGTCATTTGGTAGGTTATGTCATCTTCTTGAAAAATAGTCATGATAGTTTCATCTGGAAAGGCAAGAGGAGGTGGTTGGTTGTTTGGTAAAGGTGCTTCGGCTAATTGGTTAATAATGACCTGCTATTTAATTGACTTCTATTGGAAAAATTCAAGGTTGAATTTAGCTAGGAGCATGAGCAACTTAGCCATATGCTGATTTTGGTATGGTATTAGTGATGACATAGGTTTTATGGTTAAGAAGGTAGTGGTAGAGTTTGGTGGCCAGGAAGGTCAATACTAAGCAAAGTTTCTCAGTATATGTATATTGAGTCTCATATTCTAAAAGCATGTGATTAATGTAGTATACAACATGATCTTTGTGTTATTCATCTCTGTGAGTCAAAATTACCCCTAGGAAATGGTCAGTGGTAGAGATATATAGGTAAAAGGGGTGGTCATCCTTAGGAGGGGTGAGGATAGGTGGTGAAAAATGGTACTTTTTGAGAGAATTAAAGGCCTTTTGACAATCACAATTCCATTTGAAAGAGACATCCTTCTTCAGAAGGTGATGGAAAGGTTGGCACTAGTATAAAAGTTGGGAATGAAATGATGAATGGATTGAAGTTTTCTTTGCAGGATATGAAGATGCTTAAGGTTATTTGGAGGAGTTATGTCTAAAATTGCTCTAAATTTAGTAGGGTCTGCTTTAATTCCATGAAGACATATGATAAAGCCAAGAAGCTTTCCTAAAAGGACCCCAAAAATGCCTTTCTTAGGATTAAGGTAAACATGATAATGGATGAGGTATTTAAATATGACTGTAAGAACAGTTAAATGATCTATTCAGAGTTTGGATTTACCAAGAAGGTCATCCACATAATATTCTATAATCTTATAGATGATATCATGGAAGATATAAGTTATGGAACATTAGTAGGTTGCACCAGTGTTCTTTAACTTGAAAGACATGACTACATAGCCAAATATCCCCCAAGGGGTGGTAAAGGTGGTTTTATGTTGATCTTAAAGAGCAATCAAGATTTGATTATAACCCAAAAACCTATCTATGAGAGGTAACATCTTGTGGCTGGCTTTGAGATCAACAAACTTGTCAATGCTAGGTATAGGAAAGTCATCCCTAGGGAAAGTGAGGTTAAGGTCATGAAAGTGCACACAAATACACTTTGGTGATGGGTACAATATTCAAGATCCATTTTGAGTAGTCAATGTGTTGAATAAAGTTTATAGAGAGGAGACGCTGAAGCTCTTCTTTGATGATAAGGGCTATGCAAGGATGCATGCATCAAAGTTTTTATTTAATAGGCTTGACATCATGATGAGTGAATATGTTATGGGTAGAAATGGTGGGGTTAATCCTGAGCATATCACTATAAGATCGAGTGAATGCTATGTTGTAGTCTTGAAGGAAAGAGGAGAAGTGTAGAAGTTCTTTAGCATTTAGTGATTGGCCTAATTTGATAATGTGGGGGTTATCCAGGGTGCCCAAGTTGATATCCATGGTTGATTCATTTGACATAGTCAAGGATTTATGAGGAAGGGATTTGTGGATAGAAGAATCCCCCACACTGAGGTAGGTAAGAATGGAATCATCATCTTGATGTTGGATGGTGTTGATGGTAAGAGAATAATTCTCTACCATTTAAGGGTGTATGAGTGGAAGGACTTTTATTTGTCCACCCTTTTGGTAGATGAGGGGGCCTAAACTAATGATATTGACTAGAGAAAAAAATGGTTATGGGGGATGATGTTAGGATCTTCAGGTGAGAAAAGTGTTTGGGTTGGTGAGGATTGGATATCTTCCTCCATGGTGGCAATGAGTTTGGGTGAATTGATTGGTTCTTCAAGTGGTTCATACCCAAGGCCAAATGACTCATGAGGTTGCAAAGTCTTGATATGGGGTAAATCATGAGGACCTTGTTGATAGAGACTAAGTCTAAATCCTTTCCAAGCACATCTATGAAGATACAACTTAGTGAACTCTAGTTTGATAAGATAAAAAAAGTTAGAGGTAAATAGTTGTATGGATGAAGTAGTGGTAGGGGATAAAAATGACCTATCAAGTCCCCCATAAATAAAATTTGTTTGATGATTAGGGAGCTCAAATGGGAAGATGGTTTCAATGTTAGGCTCATGTTTGAGACTCCCATATTCTTGGGGAGTAGAGAAGGCATCCAAGGCTAAGAGTCTATATTCCCCAAGGGAAAGACATTGGAATGTGGTTTCCATAGAGTTATCTAAAGGAATCTGGGAGGAAGGGATAGATGAACTAGTAGAAGCTTCATCAACATTTGGTATGGAAGTGTCATGAGTTTTGGTTGGTGGGATTGTGTCATTAGCAGATGGTTGTGAGGTGGATGAAGGAGGAAGGAGGATGTCATTAGGATGATATGTCATATTTAAAGATGTGAAAGGATTAGGGTCAACTTGGATGGTCACAACTTGCCCTTCATGCTCAAATTTGACACATCGATGTAAGGTGGAAGGGACATAACTCATGGCACAAATCCAAGGGCACCTAAGTAAAACATTGTATTAGAATTCTCCTTCCACAATTTTTTTTTTTTTTGAATGGTATGGGTCCCTACATAGCTATGGAGGACAACTGTGCCCAATTTAGTAATCATGGTATCATTAAAAGAATGAAGGACCACTATGCTTTCAGACATGATGTTCATGGGTAAGTATAGCTAGTCATAGGCATGGGAGGAGATAATATTGATGTTGGCTCCTCCATCAATCATCACCCTTTTGATGCAAGTTTTATTATTGTATGTCATAAATAAGAGGGGGATTGAGATCCTCTATATGAATAAAAGGTATTTTTGAATCTTTGAAGGTGACAAGGTTGGAAGTTTGAAGGGTCCCAACAAAGGAAATAAGAGGTTGAGGGTCATTGGGCTAAACCTCGATGGATTGCAAGGTTTCTATGAGTGCTTGGTGGTGATGGGGAGAGATAGAGACTAACTCATATAAGCTCATTTTTACTAGGGTTTGTTGAAACTACTTGAGGATAGATTTTTAAATAGATATTACATATGGGTTAAATTATGGAGGGTTAGATGGGGAGGCACCTAAGATAAACACCTTGGGTTTGTTCAAAGATAGAGATGGTTGGGTATTGTTTACTTGGGAGTTCAGGGAGGGGTAAGTCAAAGGAAAAGATACCTTATCCTTCCCTTCATCCTTCTATTGTTCCTGAGATTGGGTAATCATGTGAATAGTGTGGATAAGGGGGTTTTCTAGATTGGGAGGTTGCTTTGGTTTCTCCTCTTTAATTTTAGGTGATACTAAATATTAGATGGGTTGAGTTGGTGGTTGGATTGGAAATGGGGATGAAGGAGGTTTTTCTGATAATAGATCATCATCTTCATATAGGCTATAAATAAGTGTTTAGAGAGCTTTATAGTTTTCTATGTCATGTCCTGGTGCCCTTTGGTATGCGCATATAAAGTTATCATTGAATTAAGAGGGTTTGATATGTGAAAGGTCAAAGGGTTTGATGGGTGGTAAGCTTAAGGAAGAAGTTTGCAATAACCACTAGAGAATGGTTAAGTAAGATTCAGATAAAGGTGGTAGAGGTTTAGCAATTTTTTTTTTGGTGTTGAAGTAGAATGTTGTGTGGATTTAGGTTTGGTGGTAGGTGTCTTGGGTAAAGTGGTATGCTTGGTTGATAGTTTTATAAAATATGGTTGACGAGCTGGAGGTAGAGGAGGGCAAGGTAGGTAACTTAGGAATTATTGGTGTAGTGATGAAAGGTGTCTTAGAAATAAAGTATGAAGGTGTGACCAATAAAGGTGGTGGGGTTTTGGTCAAAATGATGGACTTCATGTTCAATGTAAAGGGACGAGGACCCAAAATGGAGGTCATGGTTGAGGGAGGTAAAATTTGGGATTTTGGGCCTTTTGGTGGTTTTACCTCTTTAGTTGTTAGTTTTGGAGGGCATTTGGTGACTTTAGTTGTCTTGGTGGGTTTAGGTTTTTGAGCATTGATTAATTTGGAGGAGGTTTTGGTTGGTTGGGTGGAGGTTTTAGTTGGTTTAGAAGGGCTAGGTTGATCTGTCAATGAAGGGGTTAGAAGTTCTAGTTTGGTTCCCTTACCTTTGTCTTGACCTTTGATAGAAGGTTTTGAAATTAGAGGTTGGGTGGATGAAGTCATCTTCTCTTCTGAGATAGCTTCCAAAGAGGGGGTGGATGGTTATGAGATAGGGGAGGTAGGTGTGGTATCCTCCAATGGAGGTGTGGGTACGATGGCTTCCTTTGTTTGGGTGTCCAAAGGAATAGAAGGAAATTTTTTTCCTTCATTAAGGGAATGGGGAAAGAGGTGGTTAAGGTAATGTTTTATTAAACAATGGGTTCATTGGTAACCACATTAATAGTATGTACCTCATGAGATGATGGGTTTGGTTTATTATCATGGTAAGGGGTAGAAGGAGCATGATTAGGGAAAGGCTTGCAAAATTGTCAAGGGCTTGGTTTGGTGGTATATTGGGATTGTCCAACATAAATTTCCCTTTGTCAATGAGGGATTGAACAAGGTATTTTAAGGTATTTCACCTATTGATGTTATGACCTATGACTCAGTGAAAGGTGTAATGGTCATTCTCATTATACCAACCTAGTATGGGGTGAGAAGTATCAAATTGTTGGGGTAGTTTAATTGGTGGAAGTTGGATGATATTGGATTTTAGTAACTTTTCTAAAATACAAGGATATGACTCCCCAATTAGAGTTAATTGCTTATGATTATTCAAAGTTTGGTTCTTTTGGTTTTAATTTAAATAATTAGAGGAGTTGAAGGTTTGGTTCCTTGGGTTCTATTGGTTGGTAGATGGTAGTGGTGTGACTTTGAAGATAATGACATTAGTGGTTGCTTTGTTTTTATTGTTGGGATTGGTTTAGTTGTTTGGTTTGGAAGAAAAGGGCTCATTGGATTTGTAAGTTGGGTTCTTGCTTTTCAAATTTAACCTTATTTCATCAATGGATTTATTATCTAGTTTGTGAGCCATAGTAAAAGCTTCATTAAAGGTCCAAAAGCTTTGGACACATAATGTGGATGAAATATGTTTTGTACATGCTCAGGTGAAGAGCTTTATAAGCTCAAGTTGAGGCAATAAAAATGAAATTTGGTTGATTAGGCTCCTCTAATGAGCCACAAAATTGTCAATAGATCATCTTTGAATTGTTGAATGGAGTAGAGGATGGTAATAGAAACTTTTTTGGATGTATTGATCAAAAAGTGATCCAAGAAGTTTTGGGATAATTAGATGAAAAATAGGATGAAATGTTTGGGTATGGCACTATACCAATCCAATGCTGGTCTAAATAATGACATAGGAAAGGTACAAAGGAGAAGAGGATCATCATAGGTAATCAAGTAGCATGAATTCTTAAATTCTCTTAAATGTTGTTGAGGGTCTTCCTTACTATTAAACTTGGTAAATTTTGGAAGTTACCATTGGGTTGGGTAAAGTCTAATGGGGACTGAAGGGTGAATAAGCTAATTGCAAATTTGATCATAAGATAGGAGATTATGGGCTCTGAAGATGGATGACTCAAGGGTAGTCATCTTATGCATGTTCAAATTCATGAAATCTTCTTGAGGTTGTTGGGATGTGTAATTATATGATATGTTTTGTTGAGGTTAGGGAATGTGTGAATAACTAGTAGATGGTTGAGATGACTCCACGTATTGGTGTGTGGTCCTTGGAGGTTGGTGGAAGATATATATTGGTATGTGGATGTTAATGGTTGGTTAGATGTGGGTGGTTGGATAGCGGGCATATGCCCTTATGGGTTATGGAGATAACTAAAAGTTCCTTGTTTGGTAGGAGTGGTAGTTGGGTTAGTGGTCGATGGAAAGGTGGTGACCCTTGTGCTAATTGGTGGTAATATGGAGTGTATGGACACCACAAGGCTTGGAATTAGAATAGTGTTTGATGGATTAGAGGTAACTAGAGGAAGATCAATGGTGCTAGAGGTAGGCACTCCTATTTAAAGGGAGTGATTAATATGAGGCACAAAGGTAGTGGTAGTTTGGGTTGGTGGGTTAGTTTTGAGGGAGTTACTAGTTAATGATAACATTTGAACAATTATAGTTTGAGTAGTTCTCATGGTAGTCATGGTCTTACCCATGAGATGGAGAGGCATGTCATAAAGTGGATCTATGGGTGGGGTAAAAATCAAGATTTGGTAAGACGTGGTGCTTAGGTAGTGTTGTAAGGTTGCATGGTTATTGTTTATGAAAGCGACAAAATCTACATCTCTTGGGACTACCCAATTAGGAATTCTTGGAGAGCAAGGGGAGTCTACGAGTTTGAAAGTGTGTTCCATGAATGAAGAGTTAGAAGTTGGTGATGGTTAATTTGGTGGTGGGTTTTGTTCCTTGAGGTCCTTTTGCTGTTGGCGAGTGAGAACCATATGAGAAGGTAAGAAAAGGATGATACGCTCTCACACCTAAAACAAAGAGAAATAAAAAAAGACTCAATCTAAACAATGAATTCACTAAGAGTGTGTTAAATCATAAGATTCTTTTTGATCTCTCTTTTGGATTATGCCTTAGAAAAACATGAAGAGGAAATTGGCTTGAATAGGTCCTAAACAAGGTAGTCTATGTTTGGTTTTGAGTTATGTTTAGGCATTCAAGAAGAAGTCTATATTGGATCAAGTACGTGGCTTGGTTCTTGGGGCTTGACCCCTCAATTCATGATCTCGTAGCTAGTATGGGTGCTTAGCTAATATATACTGATTACCAGAGTTTATACTCAACTAGAGAGCTGAGTTGGTTATCCCCTCGATGATTAAATCTAATTATGATAATCCAGAAAGGGTAATGTGATTTGCTAGGTGATGAGATCCTAGTTGGGGCTAGTCTTAAGTGAGTTTTACATTTGTTTTTGGTGTAAGTGGTTTGGTTGTGAACATTTATGAACTACGGTTAATTTTCTTTGGTTAATTAATCTAGGTGAATTAGAAACAAGCAAACAAACAATGGATGCAAGGTTTACTTTAGAGCCAAAATAAAATTTCAGATTTATTTAAATGCACACAAAATATTTAAATGCAATCTAAATTCAAGATGAAAATTTAAGCCCTAATCCTAAGATGATTTCTCTTTTTCTTTCTTTTTAAAAATGCAAGGAAAAAAAACTTTAACTTTTCTAAAATAAAAATGCAACTAAAACTTGTTTTTTTATTTTTTATTAAGAAAGAAGAAAAGATTAATTTTATTAGAATGAAACTAAATGAATTTCACTAATGCAATTATAAATTTCTTAAAAAATATATGAACCCAATAAAACTGAAGGGTCCTACTGAGCGTGCCAAAATGTTTCTATCTAATTTTTGTTTTTCTCAAGTGTGAAAAGATGAATCTAGAGGAGAAGGGTGTGTAGAAGAATACCTATTGAATGCATGAGTGTTGAATCTAAATTTTTTAATAACTCCTCTTTGGATAGGTAATAATGCCCTGAAATTAGAAATCATTAATACAAAACCTATTGGTTAGACAAGTAGTTGGTTGGATTGTCTAGCATGAGCTAAATCTCAGAAGAGAAAACTTTCTAGGAGGATGTCAATCCACCTTATTTAAAAAATTAAGTTGGTAAATGAAATGTAAATATTTACATAAAATGACAAAAAACTAAAACTAATAACAAAAAATAAAAATAAATAAATTAAGACAACTAAATACTTTGCTTAGATGGCTAAAATAAAGAAACTAGTTTAAATAATGCTAATGCTGAAAATAAGTTAAAATAAAGTTGTGGTTTTTGGTTTGGATTGATTTGATAAAGGTTAAAATAATTATTGGGTTGGGATTGGGAAATTGTTGGAATGGTGAAGGGAAACATGTTCAAGAAAACAAGAGGGATAAATGGTCAAAAAAAGGTCCAAGAAGGCGAAGGGGCAAATGGTCAAAATGAGGCCAAGAAGGCAAAAGGGTAAGGGTTGATCAAGAGGGCAAAGAGATATGGGTATGAGGATAAAATGACAAGAGGGTAAGGGAGGAAGAAAGTGAAAGAAGAAGGCCAAAGGGAAAGGAATAAATAAATAAAGATAACTAAACAATAGGATTACCTCAATGCTTGAAGATGTTTTTTGATGAAGATTGGCTTGTTGAAGATCTTTCATGATTTTGGCAGAGTTTTGTTGCTTCATGATATTTTTATCCAAGATGTGGATGAATTCCAAAATGATAACCTCCTTTTAAAACCTGCAAAAAGATGTTAATAACAAAAGACTAACTTCCCCCTTAACCTTGGGTGAAGGAGAGGGGGAGTATTTATAGAATTTGTTTTGAAGAATAATGCCAAAAGAGGAATAGTAGAAGTATGGCACCATTTTACATGTGGTTCATGAATGAGTCAAAGATGATGTTGGTGGGGATTCCCATTTGGGTTGTTGAGTCTCCCACCTTACACATGAATCCAATTTTTAACGGGAATAATGCACATAGGTTTAAATGAGACCAAATACTTTTCACCACCCTTACTTATCTTCATTCAAGAACGTAAAGAGATGGCACAAAAAATGTGGCACCATTTTCCATGTTGTGCTTGAATTAGTCAAAAATGAGGTTGGTGGGGATTCCCATTTGGGTTGGTGAGTCTCCCATTTAGGTTAAAAAATTAATAATGGGTGCCTTTTGTCTTTCCCAAAGCACTAAAGATGTAGGTATCTCATTTTGAAGGATAATTTCATGTGTGAAGGTAAAATACATGTTGAATAATGGCCCTTTAAGGGGTAATTCACCATATTTCAAGGGGAGGCACTTGTGATGATTAAATGAGGTCATTAATCACCTTGAGAAAGGGTCCCAAGTGGGGTATGATGTCCTACATCAAGCCACCTCACTTTTAAGTCATGTCACTTACCATGTCATATGCCATGCCACTTTCCATATCACTTGCCATGTCACATGCCATTCCATCATGAATAGTTATAGTGGGTCTCATAGTGAATAGTACTTTCAAATTGTAATTTTGAGTAGTACTATATGAATAGGAGAATAGAGATTTTGTTAGGTTAAGAGGGGTTGGCTAAGGATTAAGAAGGTTTAGGGGGTCTTTAGGGAGTCCTGAGGCATTTAGTCATTGAAAACTATAAGTGTGTAATTTTCTAGTGTCTACAAGATGTTTCCCACTTTTAAAAGTCTCACATGTGCTCTATCTTATGCCCCTTGGCCTATCTCTTGGTTTGAATAGTCTTATGTTGATGACTCAAACCTTTTATATTTTCCAAAATACTTAAAATCTACTTATCTTCCACCTCTAAAAGTGATCTGGGCAACACTTTGAGTGACCACTCGGGTGGCAGAAATGATCCGAGCAACCATTTGGGTGACCATTCGGGTGACAGTTAATTCCTTGAATCTTATATTGTTTTCATTCTTGGAAGTCACATTGTCGGTGACAGTTATATCCTCAAGCCATTATGTCCTCGAGCACTGTACTATTTTAATTCTATTATTTCTTTTGAACCACTCATTCTTAAAAGGTCACCATTAATTCCTCGAGCTACTCAATCTCCCAATGTTTTCAAAATATGTATAAATGCATTGTAACCCAAAAAGGGAAGGGAGACATCTCTTCCCAGAGATAAGCCTATATTTGTATTGTGATCTTTAAGTAATATGACGTCTCTTCTCAGAGAATTAATTGTTATTGTGTTATTTCTATGCTATTACAACATTCATCAACCAAAACTTCTGAGTTTTGGATCAGTGGTATTAGAGCGGTTTGTCTTGAGAGTGTATGTTCCCAAGAATGAGGTCAGGATACAAGAAACTTGGGTGGGAAGTGATAGAGCTTCCAAATGCTCCACCTGTGCACCCCAAATGACCTCAAATGGTGGATGACACTGAGACATCTGATCCTTTCAAGGAAATGGTGAATGAAGCCCTCCAGCGGCAACAAGCGTTGATGCTCTAATAATTTGCTCAAATTCTTCAAACACTTCCAATGGGAAATTCTGGCTCCACGGCTATACATCTGGGCTTCTCATCGAGGGAGCTTCCTTTCAGTGCCCCAACACCCTTCAAAGTTTAGGTAAATTTTGATATTCCCACATTTGAAGGCAAAATCAATGCTCATGCAATGGAAAATTGGTTGGATCAACTATCATCCTACTTCTCTATAAATAAGTTCACCGATGGAGAAAAGATCACTTTTGCTCTTTTGAAATCATCATTGCCCATGAAAAACTAGTGGGAAGTGTACAAAAAGAGGTTCAGTATGGATATCATTGGCCTTGGGGTGGAACCCACCTAGGATTATTTTACGGAAGTAGTAAAAGAAGAATACTATCCCATCAGTGCGTATGATGATCTGTACATACAGTGGTAACAACTTCACCAAGGCAAGGACCAATCTGTGCAAGATTACATATACACTTTTCATTCTTTGTCTACAAGACTAGGCATTCAAGAAAGTGAGAAACATAAAACTCTCAAATATCATGGTGGAATACAATGGTACATCTGGGGGGAAATGGAACTCTTCAATTTGGAAACCCTCGGTGAGGCATATAAATTTGCAGTGAAGATTGAACAGAAGCATGGCAGGAAGAATACGAAGAGTCAACCTTCGAAATGGAAAAGTGACAAGGAAGGTCAAATAAAGGCCAAAATTGGAAGCAAAAGGAGTTTCAGATTAAGAAATCCCAGAAGGGGAAGGCTGGAAAATAGTGTGATTACCACAAAATTGGAACTCACTCTAAAGAAGAATGTTGAGCCATCAAGTCACTACTCTCTGAGTCATTATACTCGACGTCTACTACTCTACCTCATACACAACCTATAGTCGAAGAGGACAAAGAAGAAATTGTAGATGCTGAGCCTGACACCATCATCATTTCATCACAGACTCATGAGGAAAGACCAGATGACAAAGAAAGATTATTTCACTCCAAATTATGGATAAAAGCTAAGCCCTTGCATTCTTAATAGTGGGAGTCAAAAGAATTTAAACTTGAGTAAAGTTGTGAAAAGTCTAAGTCTATCCATGAAGCCTCATCCAAAGCCATATAGTATTGGGTGGTTAAGCCTAGGGAGAGACCTTCGTGTCACCCATCCGTGTCTTCTTTTATATGCTATAAAACCATTCCAAGATGAAGTCTTGTGTGATGTGGTCAATATAGACATTTGTGATGTCCCTCTTGGTCAACCATTCATGTATTAGTGACATGGCATCTATGAATCTCAAACCTGAAGGATCACCCTCACTCTTAGAACATGGAACTATAGGGTACCAGAGGTACCACCTGCCACATTTGTTTCCTTGATCAGTGCTAAGTAATGCAAGAGATTAGTGGAGAAGACAAAGTAATTTGTTCTCATGATGGTCAAATCACTGAGATCCAAGGAGGTCGATGTTGCGGTCTTAACTACACAATCAACACAACAAAAAAAGTAGATAGGATGAATCACAGGTGAATATTATGACTTATTCATGTCACCCATAGGAGTTCCACTACATTTCTAGGTAAAACATTCTATTGATTTAATCCTAGGATCACCTTTGCCTAATAGTCCTATGTATCTGTAGACACCTAAAAAGTGTCTAACCCTTGGTCTTCCTCTCTCCCCTTGGTCTCTTGCCACTTCGACTATCCCTAACCTACCTAGGTCTTATTAATTGAAAATAATCATCTATTTTTAATTAAATAAGTCCATTTTTCCCTCTCCTTGCCACCTCGCCACCCTAGGATACCCTCCTTGGATCCCCTTTATTCCCCACATGACCATTTAATGCCTTAGACTCCCATTCCAATCTCTTCACTCTCTCATTTAACCCCCGTCGACCGTTTCATCCTCGCATTCATTTGACCTGGCTGCTGGAAAATGGATAGAAGGCTATTTTTAGCCTTTTTCTGGCCTTTTAGCCGCTGACGTCGGTCAACCTTCGGCTGACGTCGGCGATATTGCTGGCATCGGCACCTTTCATAACGGCTTCTTCACCGTTATCTCCTCCTCTTGGCTTCTCTTCGCTCTCTGCGTCTCTTCTCTGGACATCCCGACTCTTGAATCTTGGCATCAAACCCTTGTATCAACAATCTCTCTACCAATCAATCTGACTCTCTCCCTCAGGTACACAGCAAGCTTCTGCAAGTGAACAACAGGGATTTTTCATCAGCAATAGGTTTCACATCCGGCATCACCAGCAACAAGATCAACACCTTCTTCAGCAGGGCACAGGTAAGTACTCTGTTTCTTTTCTTTATGCTTTCTAGTCATTTCTAAACTAGATTTAGCACTTCTTTCCCTCAGTTCTAACTGTCACCCAGACCCGGATTCCTATCTCCCTGATTGGCTTCCTCTATCTCTCTGTCCCTCTCTGTCCATTTGACTCTCCTGTATCTCTGCACAGACCCCCTGACTGCCTCAAATCAGACTCAAAGCCGTCCACAGACCATCCTTAAACAGACCGCAGACCAACCCCGGACCATCCACAGACCAAGCCCTGACCAGACCCGTATAGAGGCCATTGCCCTGACCGACGCCAGTCATTACCCCCACCGACGTCGGTAGACTAACCGACATCGGCAGACCCGACAACCGACGCCGGTGAGACCACCGACACCGACGACTGCAACCAGGCCGACAGCTTCTTCCAGGTAAGCCTTTGCTTTCTTTTCTCTTTCAATTTGCTATCATTTCAGTCTATTTTAGCATTCTGTCATTTATCAGTCATTTATCTTTTATCAAAATAGTGGGTTGACCTCCCTTAAGGAAGTTTTCACACTTTCGGGAACAAGCTCTCGCTTGGCAACCCACCGCCTATCCATCTAACATTTTCTTGTCCAAGTTTTCTTCTTTGCAGGTGTCATTCCTCCATAGCCAAAGAGGGGTATTCACAGCGTCTGGATTACGGTGCGCAGTCTTTATCCAGGTACTTCTAGCCTTGTCCATTTCTTTAGTTTCTTCTCTCTCTTTATAATCTGAAAAAGCGAATTAGCGATAGAAACATTCTGGCACGCCCGGTGGGACCCTAGGTTCTTCTTCGGGTTCCTCTTCTTTTCATTCATTTAAGAGCATTAGGTTCTTACCTTTTCTCCTCCTTCTTTTCTTCTCAATGACACTATAAGCAGGACTAAAACGAATCTTTCGTTTCTTTCTCGCACATTCTAGACTAGTCCAACATCATACTCTCAACCCTTTCTCAAACTTGTCTTCATAACAAACGTCACATTTCGACTTGGGCATTAAAACACTTTGCATTCATTTCTGTTTGTGCTTGCATCTTCTTAGTCCACATCTAGTAACTTAAATGCATATTGAATAAATTTTAGACACTTGATGTTACACTACCTGACCACATGCACTAAAACGAACATAAAACTTACTTGAGACATGGCCCGACTGGGATTTCATCCCCCAGCGGATACCTTACCCGTCCCGGTGACCCTACTTGGATTTCATCACCAAGGGGGAAGCCCACTCCGTTCTCTGGCGGAGGATAAACTCTAGGCGAGGTATATCTTGGCTAAGCGAGACCAGCTAACCACTGGAATCGTGAAGTGAGGGGAGCTTGCTCCTTAGCACCAGGCCACGTACCAGACCTAACACAGACTTTGAGCACCTAAAACAAGACCCGAAACCAGCTCTAGACTGCTTCTTCTAGGACCTTCTTGACAGCCCATCTCCCTAAACATTCATCTAAGGCATAAGCCACAAGATTCTAAGGTTAATTCCTAGGATTTATCGCTTAAGCTTGTTTGTCTCTCTCAGTTCTTCTCTTCTCATCTGTTTGTTTGAGTGAGTGAGGACGCTTTCTTCATTTGTTTTTCCAAAGAATCTTAAAATCTTTTTGTTCTCTGGAAGACACAGTCACCGACATCAGTTCTGTCACCGACGTCGGGTTTCCTCTCTTACCGGCATCGGTTATCTGACCGACGTCGGCTATCTGCCTTACCGACATCAGTTTTTAAACCGACGTCGGTCTCTGTCACTGTCCTTTTTTTCAAAACCAGCAGCCTAAAACCTATCCCTTCTCTGTCAAAAACCACATTCTGGTTTTCTGAGACTACAAGAACACAGTTTTTGGAACCAGGACTCTCTTCTTAACCACTTTAGCCAACAACCGCTTCCGTCTATCCCGTCCCTAACAAGTCCTATCATGGAGTTCCACTCAGAGACTGAAAGAACTCCTACAGGACCGACCCTGACCCCGACCCTGACTCAAATTCCCATCATGCCTGAAGGGGACCAAGATTTCGAGAGATTCTTGGACCTGAATACCGCAGCCCTCCAAAACTATCTCGTGAGAAACCCAACGCGAGACCTTTCGGGTGACATGGCGATGACATCCACACCATTCGCCACCCAACCCTTTATGACTCAGCCTTTCGCCTCAACTATTAACCCAACCATGGCCAATATGCAAAGTTTGGCCTCCCCATCTATTTTTATACCGACCTCCATCGGGGTTCCATTACCCCCTCAACCACCTGCAATTCAACCAAGCTCTACATCATATCAGAACTTGATTGTCTCAACCCCTCATACTCTTGCGCCCACAAATGTAGGCGTGCCAACCTATCTTTCTACCAGTGTCGCCATTCAACCACCTTTGGCGGTGCCCAATCAACTTATACCTCCGACCTTCATAATGCAACCACCTCTAGCCTCCACTTCCGCCCCTGCGACTAGTCATCCGTACATTGTACAACTGACTATGTCGCACGCCTCCTCTAGCCTCTTCCAAGCACCTTACAACTTAGGGGGCGCTCAACCCACCAATCCGTCAGTAGATCTTATCAAAATGCTGATGGATAAAATGTCCAGTCTCGAAGCCTCTATTTCCGGTTCAAGCAATACTTTGTCATATGAGCAAATTTGCAATGAGCCCATCCATCCTTCCGTCCCCATTCGACCATACCCTAACCATTGGGAGCTTCCTTAATTCACTCGCTTTCAGAGTAAGGAAGACCCACAACAACATCTACGGGCATTTAGACATGCCTGTTATCTTATTGCCCATGATGATGCGTTGCTTTTATGCACGTTCCCTATGTCCCTTTCTGGCCCTGCCCTTGACTGGTATAGTTCTCTTTCCAGACACTCTATCTTTTCATTCATCCAACTCGCCCAACTATTTCTTGACCATTTCGCGATCAACATCACCAAACAAGTCTCAATCATAGACCTTTACTCCATCAGGCAATTTGACGATGAATCAATAGTCGATTTTGTCGCTCGTTGGAGGGGTCTGATCAACCAGCTCTCCTTCTCTTTGCCTCAACCCAAGCTCATCAAGCTCTTCTCTCGAGCATGTGCTAGACACATCTCTTCTACCTTGCAGATTCAGACATTCCATACTTTTGACGAAGCTTTCACCATGGCTCGAAAGCTCGAACTCTGCGCCCTTGAAGAAGATAAGGTCAAATTGCGTAATACCAACGCAAAATCTACCAATGGCCATTCTTCTTCCAGACCTTCTTCTTCTGCCAATTCCGAATCTAAAGGAGTGGCCAATACTGTGGTCGTTAGATCACCATCCTCGACAACAAAGAATTACCCTCAACCTTCGACATCTCCAAGCATCACCAAACAATTCCAACAATGGTACATTCAGCGTTCTTATACTCCACTTAGAGAACCATACGCTTCCATTTTGGAAAAACTCGTCAAGCAAGGGGTCCTCAATCTCCCTTCAATCCGACCACATCAATTCGACCCCTCAACACCTATCCCTGCATGGTACAGGGAAAACCACTTTTGCAACTATCACCGTGTCAAAGGCCATGACACGGATCACTGTCAAACTTTCAAAAACATCGTCCAAAACATGATCGACAAGGGGGATCTTATTTTAGATAACCCGAACGCCCCACCTAACCAACATATCGACATCTTCAAACAACCATTTTTGAATCATCCGCCTACTCAAAACAACGTCCAGACTTCGACCAATGACCTTCAAGACCATGACATTCACATGATTAGCACTATCTTGCCTCTTGTCCTTGACCAACCTCTTCCATTAAAGGATGAAGAACCTTCTTCTCCTACTAGCCCTCCATCTACCTCTCTTGTATTGGAGGATGCTTTGACCACATCAACGCCATTAAGCCCACCTCCATCCGAAGACCCTACCTTGCCTACTCCTCAACTACAAGTAGAAGGCACGATCATCCATGCCCTCTGCCCACTTGAGGAGCCGCCCTCTCTTATTTCTTCTCCACCAAGAGAAGAACCTGTCTCTCCACCCATTTCAACCGAGGAAGACCCAGTCACGGTTCCCTCCTGCCCTTTGCCTGAGATTGCTATATCTCGCTCACCTCCATCCGCATCTAAACCCAAACCCATATCTAACCTCGCCTCGCACAACGGTGGACCTCGACCCAAACCAATGAAGACCACTAGACCACATCGGAGGATTCCTCCCCCACCTTCGTCATTACCTTCAATTTTGGGCCTACATCCGTCCACTTTAATAGGAGTGCTTCCCACTCCCATCCTTCACAGAGCAAGTCGCCTCCATTACTCCCTCATCCCATCAGACATACATCTCCTCCAAACCCTCGACCTATGCCTCCTTCGCCTCCCAAACCAACGTCACCAACCCTCACTGCAATAAAACATCCCGACCCGTTAGCAGGTTCATATGCCTTGCTCTTACGGCAATTATTGCAGTCCTCTCGCCTCAATCTCCCGCCTCTTAGACCATATCACTCTCTCGGACCTAAACCACCATGGTTCGACCACACTTGCATTTGTGCGTATCATCGCACGCCTGGACACGACACAGAACATTGTCATGCCCTCAAGGTTGCCATTCGCCAATGTTTGGAGAATGACACCTCCCTTTTCAACCACGTTATCAACAAATCCTCAACACCACTCTGCTCATCAACTCTCGGATCAAGGCCATCTTGGTTTGACAACTCTAAGTTCTACCACTATCATCACATTTCGGGACATGACACTGAGCGTTGTTGCGCTCTCAAAGCTGTCATTCGTCAACACTGGAAAAAGGATTCCCTTCTCATCAAGGATCCTCTTGACCACCTCTTTAATAAAACATCAACCCCGACTCATGCCTCTCCAACCTCATCACCTAAATCGGGATCTCCACGCTGGAATATGGTCCCTTTGCCACCTTTGACCCCCTTATTCGACATTAATACCATCCATCTGACCACTAAACCTCAACCGACCTTAACCAATCTTTCAAACATTCTCCCTACCCGCTGGGGGAATTCATCCTTCATCCAAACCTTGACCAACTCTTCAACCCAGTCTCTACCACATATCAAGCACTCATCTCGACCAAGTGTCCATTGACCCAACCCCCGACCAATTATTCGACCAGTCTCAACCAAATTTCAACCAAATATCAATCAACCTGACCTCTCGACCAAACATTCAACCTTTTTCAACCAACCAACGACAATGTCAACCAAATTCACAGCCATCAATCAACACCTGACCAATCTGGAAAGAGGAAAATTGGGGCAAGTTTGCTCCTAATTGACTTGGACCTTATCATAACATACAAGCATGGCCCAGGATCTTATTAGACCTTAAACCCCTTTTTATGTCTTGCATCTTCGACCATTCTTCTGTTAGTCGAGTACTCATCTACTTGACACGTAACTTGAGCTCGTCCCTTGAGCAATCCTCGCCCTCTTAATCCTCATCCCTTTCAACCCTATTTCCCTTTAACAAGTCCTCTACAACCCTTTTATGATGCATGGATGCTTTGTCCTAATAAAAGGGGAGTCCTTGAACTTCTACAGCCTTGTCCATGACTCTAATCAAAAAATCAAAAAAATCAAAATCAAGATGTCAAAACATAATCCAAGGTCACAAAATCAAATCAAAAAGACAGACTGATCCCTCGAAGGACAGCTGTACTATCATTTCTGTAGCTAATAGACTGATCCCTCGAAGGATAGCTATTCAAGCCCTTATATCAAAGCAAAAATATAGACCACTCCCTCGAAGGATGGCTATGACTAAATCTTGCTACAAACAGCAACCTTTCTTAGAAGCTTCCCGCATTGATCAGCTTCGCAACATGACCATACATTAAATGACATCATTATGTGGACTTCCCGCATCGATCAGTTCACCACCAAAAAAAAAAAAAAAAAAAAAAAAACGAGTCATGGACTTGGCTTGTAGTTGTCTCAGGGTCTCTTATAAAAAGGGGCAAGGTTATTCCTGCTCTTAAACTGGGTTACCCTATCCTCCTCCTATCACCTGCTCAGGGGACTTTGAGCTCACTTTAATGTCAAAGTGATTCGATTACTATTCTAACACAACACTGGTCAACGACGTAATGCATGAATGGGGCTTTGGTGCTAATAACCCCTATCTATGCTTCCTTTCTGGTTCTTGTCAATGAAAGAGCGATTTGCCTTTCATCTTTTCTCTATACTTTGGTCACATTTAACCACATCAATTGTCGACTCATCCTTAACCAAGCCATTTTCATCATTTTCAGCTGACATCATCCTAGTCCATTTCACATAGTTTCTATGGACACCAATACACATGGAAACTACCGACCAGACCCAATTTATGTTAAGCATAAACCAATACTTGCTGAAGCATAAATCGACTTCCATTCATTTTTAGCATGCATCCATCACGACTATGGAAACTTGCTAGGGATGAAAGCCTCTTGACCACTATGACATCTGTAGCATCATCTTACCCTCATCATTTTGACACTTGACCACATCCAATCATTGATCAATCAGACCTTTTTGTCTGAACTACATTGGTCTGAGGCCCTTCCACAGGGGCTATGTAGGCTACACTCAGATGACACGACTGTCTTCTGGGGTTAGCTCGACCATTCTTGTTTGTTCATCCCTCTGATGAACAAACCTTCTTGCCTTCTTTTAACCATAACCTTGCCCTTCACCACGACCCATTTCCATCCCTTTGACCCTTCCTCCCTTCTAGGGAGAACTACATCGGCCTGAGGCCCTATCACCAGGGCTATGTAGGCAGCACTCAGTTGACATGGGGTCTTCTGGGGTTAGCTCGGCCACATCCTTTCATCCATCCATCGCCCACCAACCATTGGAGATCATGCCTATCTCCTCCGACCTCGACCACTTCCAAGACATTGTTGCCTTGGTTGTTTTTGCATATATGCTACCTCATGACTGGTTAGCAGAATTGTGCGCAGACCTTTTTTTGACCATTCGCAAGTATAGGATTGCAAGCCAGTTGATCCCTACTACTTGTGGCCTTTTCGTGATTCTAGGAGCACTTCCTGAGCGTGGGATACCTGGAACACGATGACCATTTGGAGCTTCAGCTTAGATTGAGTGACCCGATCAGCAGATGACTAAATGTTGGGGCCCGGTTACTTCAATTTTGGCACTCTTTGACCCTCGACATGCGACAATTTGACCCTACCTGTCCCGTGACGTGGTATACGTGCAATCACGACTTTTGCAACATTTTCACTCACTTCTCTCTTTCTCATCCACCTTTTGTCAAATCAGCACCCGATATCAGGTTTCCTTCCCTCGACTCCCACTTTGAGGGGGAATACCTCATCCTTACTTCGGGGCAATCCACATCATCCCTCACCTGGGCCAACCACCTCCTGTTTTTGTCTTGCAGTTCATCCAAAATAACCAACAAGACAAAAAGGGGCATATGTAGACACCTAAAAAGTGTCTAACCCTTGGTCTTCCTCTCTCCCCTTGGTCTCTTGCCACTTCGACTATCCCTAACCTACCTAGGTCTTATTAATTGAAAATAATCATCTATTTTTAATTAAATAAGTCCATTTTTCCCTCTCCTTGCCACCTCACCACCCTAGGATACCCTCCTTAGATCCCCTTTATTCCCCACATGACCATTTAATGCCTTAGACTCCCATTCCAATCTCTTCACTCGCTCATTTAACCCCCGTCGACCGTTTCATCCTCGCATTCATTTGACCTGGCCGCTGGAAAATGGATAGAAGGCTATTTTTAGCCTTTTTCCGGCCTTTTAGTCACCGACATCGGTCAACCTTCGGCCGATGTCGGCGATATTGTCGGCGTCGGCACCTTTCATAACAGCTTCTTCACTGTTATCTCCTCTTCTTGGCTTCTCTTCGCTCTCTGCATCTCTTCTCTGGACATCCCGACTCTTGAATCTTGGCATCAAACCCTTGTATCAGCAATCTCTCTACCAATCAATCTGACTCTCTCCCTCAGGTACACAGTAAGCTTCTGCAAGTGAACAACAGGGATTTTTCATCAGCAATAGGTTTCACATCCGGCATCACCAGCAACAAGATCAACACCTTCTTCAGCAAGGCACAGGTAAGTACTCTGTTTGTTTTCTTTATGCTTTCTAGTCATTTCTAAACTAGATTTAGCACTTCTTTCCCTCAGTTCTGACTGTCACCCAGACCCGGATTCCTATCTCCCTGATTGGCTTCCTCTATCTCTCTGTCCCTCTCTGTCCATTTGACTCTCTTGTATCTCTGCACAGACCCCCTGACTGCTTCAAATCAGACTCAAAGCCATCCACAGACCATCCTTAAACAGACCGCAGACCAACCCCGGACCATCCACAGACCAAGCCCTGACCAGGAACCTGACCAGACCCGTCTAGAGGCCATTGCCCCAACCGATGCCAGTCATTACCCCCACCGACGTCGGCAGACTAACCGACGTCGGCAGACCCGACAACCGACGCCGGTGAGACCACCGACGCCGATGACTGCAACCAGGCCGACAGCTTCTTCCAGGTAAGCCTTTGCTTTCTTTTCTCTTTCAGTTTGCTATCATTTCAATCTATTTTAGCATTCTATCATTTATCAGTCATTTATCTTTTATCAAAATAGTGGGTTGACCTCCCTTAAGGAAGTTTTCACACTTCTGGGAACAAGCTCTCGCTTGGCAACCCACCGCCTATCCATCTAACATTTTCTTGTCCAAGTTTTCTTCTTTGTAGGTGTCATTCCTCCACAGCCAAAGAGGGGTATTCACAGCGTCTGGATTACGGTGCGTAGTCTTTATCCAGGTACTTCTAGCCTTGTCCATTTCTTTAGTTTCTTCTCTCTCTTTATAATTTGAAAAAGCGAATTAGCGATAGAAACAGTATCACAGATCAGTTTTGGAGAATGATGAGATAAAAAGATAGATTCAAGAATTGATCCAAAGGGGTCACATCAGGCTAAGCTCTTCAACTTGTGGTAGCCCAATCATCTTGGCACCAAAGAAAGATGGAATATGGAGGCTTTGCATTGACTACCGAGCCCTGAATAAAATCTCTGTGAGAAATTACTATCCTCTCCCCATAATCAATGACCTACTGAAACAGCTCCATGGTGCGAAGTTCTTCACCAAAATTGATCTCAAATTGGGTTATCACCAAATTCCCATCGATCCCACTGATGTCTGGAAAATTGCATTCAAATCTAAGGAAGGGCTCTTTGAATGGTTGGCTATGCCTTTTGGCCTAACTAATGCACCTGCAACCTTCATGAGGATGATGGATGACATCCTACGACCCTTCACCAACTCATTCATGTTTGTCTACTTAGATGACATTCTCATCTATAGCAAAACATGGGAAGAACATTTGCAACATGTCCGTAAGGTGCTTCAAACTCTTTGAGAGCACAAGTTGTATGCAAATCTTAACAAATGCATATTCAAAATGACAATAATTCAATACTTAGGGTACGTTGTGAATGAGGAAGGGATCCACATCGATCTAGAAAAGATTTGTGTTATTCAAGAATGGCCCATACCAAGGACCCTCATAGAGCTTCGCAACATTTTGGGCCTTGCAAATTTATACCACATGTTTGTTCTTGGATTTTCACATGTTGCTTGGTCACTAGCCCAAGTGACTAAAGGAGGAGCTAAAGCTACATTTCAGTCGGGTGAAATACAACAAAGGGCATTTGAGAATTTGAATAATAGACTCTACTCAGCCCCTATTCTTGCCTTGCTAGATTTGCATCAACCATTTGAGTTGATGATAGATGCATCTGAATATGCCATGGGAGCTATCATCATGCAACATGGCCATCTTGTTGCATACCATAGTGAAACTTTCACTGATACAGTTAGGAAATATCCAACATATGATAATAATCTCTACGCCATTGTATAAGCCTACAAACACTACATCCTGGGGAAAGAGACGGTCATCCACACTGACCATAGACCATTGGAATTCATCCAGACACAAAGCAAACTATGAAATGAGAAGCACCAAAAGTGGGCCATCTATCTTCAACAATTCCACTTGATAATCAAGCACAAAAAGGGGAGCTCAAATACAGCTATAGATTGCCTAAGCCACCCACCAATTATTGCACTCACAATAGTGCTTGACCTGTGCGGACATGAGACTGCCACTTGGGGTGCTCTGTATGAAGTAGATCCTACCTTTGCTGACACATATCAAGCTCTCTAAAAAGGTGAAAATGTTTTTGACTTATATTTTCAAGATAATGTCCTTTGCCATATGGGGCACATCTGTGTTCCTATTATAGAGCAATAAAAGATGATATGGGAATCACACTTCAGTAGGATAGCTGGCCACTTTTGTATCAAAAAACATTGGTAGTTCTTAAAAACACTTCTATTGGTCCCATATGTGGAAAGATGTGGAAAGATATCTCAAATATTGCACCCCATGTGTAATAACCAAGCCAATAAATAAGAAGCAAGGATTGTACATGCCATTTCCAGAACCAACCAGGCCTTGGGAATCTATCTCAATGGATTTTCTCTTAGGTTTACCCACTTCCAAACATGGCAAGGACTATATTTTTGTGGTAGTTGATCATTTTTCAAAAATGGCTATCATGCTTGCTTGTAAGAAAAATATGTCTGCTGAGGAAACTGCTCAACTATATTTTAGTCATATATGGCTCCATTTTGGTCTCCCCAAGTCCATTGTCTCAGATTGAGATAGTATGTTCATGAGCATCTTCTAGTCCACTCTATGGAAGATGATGGATACTAAGCTGATGAAGTCCACAGCCTTCCATCCATAGATTGATGTTCAGACCGAGGTGGTAAACCACTTGATTGTTCACATGATTCAAATGTATCACTCCAAACATCCACACACATGGGATGAGGGACTTCCATTCATCAAACATGGATACAATCAGGTGCTGCACAACTCAACCAAGCATAATCCATTCCAAGTATGTTTTAGTTTCCAACCCATGGCACCAATTGATATAACTGTTCCATTCTCCACCATGGAATACACACCTCATGGAAGCTTTGAGGCAGCAAAAATGACTAGGTTTATTGAACAAATGTAGCATATCCAACAACAAGTTCACGACATCCTAGAGAAGATGAATCAAAATTATAAGCTACGCCATGACAAACATAGGATTGCACACCATTTTGCTGTGGGTGACAAGGTTTGGTTACGACTTCAAAAGGAATAGATTGTAGGCCCACACAAAAATATTTAGCCTCTGCAATATGGTCCATACACCATCACCAAAAAAGTTGTAGAAAATGCTTTTGAGTTGAACCTACCAGCCTACCTTGGCCTACATCCAATATTCAATGTAGAGCTCCTCAAACCATATCACCGACCTCTATTGGACACTTCAGTTGTGGCAGAACAACTAGACATTAATGAGCTTGACCCACAGAGTTTTGCTCCAGTAGAAAAGGATCAGATTGTGGATACTTGGATGAAGACAATAAGAGGATGATCTATTCCACTATATCAAGTCATCAGAAGAGGCCAGCTTAGCCACCAAGGTGAGTGGCTCACTGTGAATCAAATCAAGACACAACTACCCCACCTAACAGGGAATATTGATGTAATAGGGACCATTGATTTTCAAGGAGGGAGGAATGATTTAGGAAACACTTTGGGTAACCACTTAGGTGGCAAAAATGATCCAGGCAACCATTTGGGTGACCATTCAGGTGACAGTTAATTCCTCAAATCTTGTATTGTTTTCATTCTTGGAAGTCACATTATCAGTGATAGTTATTTCCTCAAGCCATTATGTCCTTGACCACTGTACTATTTTAATTTTGTTATTTTTCTCGAGCCACTCATTCTTAAAAGGTCACCGTTAATTCCTTGAGCCACTCAATCTCTTGATGTTTTCAAAATATGTATAAATGCATTGTAACCTGAAAAGGGAAGGGAGACATCTCTTCCTAGAGATAAACCTATATTTGTATTGCGATCTTTAAGTAATATGACATCTCTTCTTAGAGAATTCATTGTTATTGTGTTATTTCTATGCTATTGCAACATTCGTCAACCAGAACTTCTGAGTTTTGGATCAAAAAGTTCTAAGTTCTTACCTACTTTCTTTTTCCTTAGACACTAACATCCCAAATAGACACATGTATCATTGTAGGTGTCTTGCTTCAACATAAGTGTCCAGTGCCCTAAAGTTACCCAATTTTTCAATAAAACATATTCTAATGGGCAAACTAAGTAATCTAATGTGAGTTACTTCTCCTAATGGATTGATATAAATATAAGATCAATCCTCATTCATTCCTCACCTAGCAGATAGCTAGAAAAGACCAAAAGAGTCCAAGGAAACTTACTAAAAGCATTCATTTGAGAAAAAATTCCCTATTTTCTCCTATTTTCATATCAGTCATAGGGATAACACATCTATAGGTTTGAAGTACTAAAGGATAATCCCAAGATATATATTTTCCAGTTTATAAGCTAGGTCATTATTGTACTTGCTTTTCACATATTGCATGATTCACACACAAGCCAACACATAGGGGAGAAATACATCAGTATGAGGCATTCTTATGAGTACTAGATATGTATGCAGCGATCATTTATAGAAGGGTATTTAGGATCAAGTCAACACCATGTTCACACTAAATTATTTTTCCCCAAGGTCACTATGAAAATGAACAATTAGGGTTTTAAAATTTCATGAGGAGTGACAGTCCATGACCCAAATCTAAATGCACTAGAGTGAAGGTGAAGATAAACCCATAAGCATCTATGTAGTTGAATCCTTTTCTAGTAGGTATTCTAAATAGGACACTTATGTCAGGTTCAAATAGTAGCATCAATGTAACTATCCAATGCTGATGCTAGTGTCTGCAACTCTAGAGACAATCCAAAATTTGGTTACTTTTTGAGAATCATCTTCTAGTCTAATTTTTTTTATGCTCCAATTCTAGAATTGTGTTAGCATAAAAACTATCTAAGTACATTATTTATTTATCATTTCCATATCTAGTAAATTTTTACTTACTATTTTCAACCTATCTTAATTTAATAAATTCAGTATATGTTTATCTAAAATTAACATCTAATTGGCCTTCTATAGAGAGAGTTTATCACACTTGTACCTTAGGCTATCTCTTTCCCTTTTACCCTAGTTGAACCAAATATTGATCACTTAAGGGTTAAAATTTTGATGAACCTAATATTAGAACTTTAAACCTTAGGTAAATTAGGGGTTTCTAATTTTTTCCCATTGTTGATCCCTGATTGTTATAATTTTACAATCATGTTTTATATGGGTATCTCTGTTAATTATTTCATGGTATAATACCTTATAGTGGTTTTTAATTTATATATCTCATACCTAGTTAAATTAGTCCAATTTATTAGGGATTTCAAACCTACATTCCTATATACTCCTTATTGTTCTATTGTTTACAATGAACTTTTACTTATCATTACAAAGCACCAAAGGGAGTGCATGAAACAATCATCCTCCCTAGGTCATGTTACTACCCATTCTAAAGATATTAATTTGAAAAAATCACTCTTGGACTTGATACACCATTCATCCCATTACAAGGATGTCCTTTTGGATGCATTGCATATGACCATACTCCTTTGTAATGTCAAACCACTATATAAGGCCTCTATCTTAAATTCCATCTAATGGACCAAGAATAATATATCCTTTAAAAATGAAGATTTATCATCTCAACATATTATAAATAGTTGGTTACCACTCTACATCCAAATGTGTATTTACAACAAAATGATAAAATGAGTTCTTGTGGATAATGGTTCAAGACTCAACTTTTACAACATATCCTTTCTATCCTTAATTAGGATTATACCTTTAGATTTGGAACCATCTAATATGAGCATCAAGGGATTTGATAATATTTAAAGATTAGTATTGGATCAAATAACATTGAATATTATCATGGGTCCCTGTACATTACCCACTTTGTGCGAAGTTATGCCAAATGATTTGAACTATAACATTCTCTTGGGATGGCCCTAGATACACGGGATGTATGTAATTCCCTCTATGTTGCATGCATGTTTAAAATTTAGTCATTAGGGATCTATTTACATAGATCCAATAAATATTAATCCATATAAACATTGTGCAATGAAAAACCTAATAATACTACACTGCAATCCTATTATCCTAATTTTAGTTCTTGATATTTAATAAAATATGGATACAAGTGACATATCTCATCCCATTGTTCCTATAAATAATATAAATTGGTAAGGTTTGGTTTTTATATAAAAATGCTACAAGACACAATCACATCTCTTGTAGTAGAATTTGTTTTAAAAAGTCCAAAACATAATGTATGCATACCTCTAAAAATAAGCTTCAATTTGTCAATCATCATCTAATTGATGAGGGTGTTTCCTTAAAAAAATAAACATTGGACGAGTTTACTAATGATGAATCATTACTAGAGTACTTATGGGCATATGATGATCTCCCTATATTTTATCATAAAAATAAGTTTTCTCATGCTAACTATGCTCATGCTTTCTTTGCTAAGAGCGATGATACTAATGTCTAACATGATGAATCAAACACTATTCCTACCACACTGTTTATCATAGAGAAATCTACTTTGTTAAATGAAGAAACAATCAAATATAACTTTGGACTAGACAAGGACACTCGACCAGTTTTACTTATGATATTGATGTAGGATGATGAAGGAAAAATCTATTGACGGGTCCTCCATGATTTTCCTAAACTCTTTGATTGGGCTTATTTGGATATTCCTAGGATTGATCCATTGATCATAATGCATAACATATTATTGTACCTAGATGCAAAATTAGTAATTTTTTTTTTGAAAAATGTATCCTAAAGTGACATTATTAGTAAAAGATGAAATTTAAAAACTCTTAGACACCCACTTTATAAGAGCCATTACACATTTTAACTGGGTGTTCAACATTTTCCATGTTAAAAAACCCAATGGTGAAATTTGTTTTTGCATTGATTACCATGATTTAAACAAGTCTTGTCCTAAAGATGATTTTCCATTACCTAATATTGACATGATTGTAGATTATATATCTAGATACGAGACATTTTAATTTATGGATAGATTTGTGGGATATAACTAAATCAAAATCAACCTTATAGATCAAGAAAAGACCACATTTACCACTCCGTAGGGTACATTTTGTTATATAATCATGCCCTTTAGATTAAAAAATGTAGGAGACACATATCAAAGGGATATGACTCATATATTTCATGATTGTATACATGAAACTATTAAGGATTATGTTTATTATCTACTCATGAAATCTAAACATCATTAGGACCATGTTATTGATTTATGAAAAAAATTTGTGTACTTTTGAAATTTTAATGTTTGATTAAATCCATAAAAATATATCTTTGAGGTATATTTGGGAAAGCTCCTAGGATACATTATTTCTCACTGAGGTATTGAGGTTGATCCAACAAAGGTAAAATCCATTGTATAAATGCCATCACCAACCAATCTAAAATAGTTGTGATGTTTTCAAGATCAAATTTAGGTTGTTTGGCATTTCATTGCTCTGTTGGCTAATAAAATCATTCCGTTCACATGTTTACTAAAAAAGGACTCAAAATTCATAAAGAATGATGTGTGTCAACAATTTTTGATAAAATCAAAACATATTTATTAAACCACAAGTACTTATGCCTCTTATTCCAAATAGACCATTACTTCTTTTCATATCAACAACCCATGAGGCCCTTGGGGCCATCTTAACACAATTTAATGATAATGAAAAAGAGCATGAAATCCATTATACCAATCACCAGCTAGTCGATTATGAATGCAAATATACAACAAAGGAAAAACTATGTTTATCCTTAGTTTTTGTTACTCAAATATATGACATTATTTTTCTAATAATGAAGTTCATGTTATAATTAAAGAAGATCCATTAAGGTTCCTTATAAATAAAATTCACCTAAATAGACATATCATAAAATAGGTGATGCAACTTACAGAGTTTGATCTTAAATTTGTAATCTAAAAGTCAATAAAAGGTCAAGTCATAGCCGACCAATTGGATGTAGTTCCCTTACCATATTATTTTCTGCTCATCAAAGATTTTTGTGATGAGTTCAAGGTATATAATATATCTTCTAATCCATGGAAAATGTTCTTTGATGGATTAAAATGTAGAGCATGGGTGGGTGCTAGAATTGTATTTTATACCCTTAAGGGTGAATATATGCCTTTATCTTAAAAATTATCCTTTTCTTAGACCAAAAATGTAGACAAATATGAGGCCTTGACCAACGTATTATACATAACACACAATATTCATATATAAGAGACATCCGAATTTTTGGTGATTTTAAATTGGTTATTAATCAAACTACCAATCATTACCAAACCAAAGAAGAGCATCTTCAGACATATAAATAAATGGTAGATAAACTCACAAAGACATTTGATGCTTTCTATTGATAGTATATCATGTAAAGATAACCTACCATGCAGATGCCATGATAAGTGGAGCATCCTTGATGGTTTTTGATATTAATGATGATCATACAGACTTTACTATATGATAGTTACAAGATCCTTCCATTTTTTTTGATAAAATGAATAGCTTGGTCGTTCTTGTTGTTACTCGCAGTACTATAAACATAGAATGGTACAATAATATTTATAATTTTCTCTATCGAGCCTAAATACTAGACCATTTTTCACAAAATGATAAATTAAAATTACAACATGAAGTATTTAGTTATGTTATTATTGTAAATGATTGATTAAAATGAAGTTTTGATGGATAATTACTTCGATGCTTAAACAAAGATGAGGCCTGCACTACACTCTTGAAGATACATGATAATAAGCATGGTGGGAATTTTAGTGGACATGTCATATGTCAAAATTTATTATACTAAGGCAATTTTTAGCCTACCATGGAACAATAATGTATTGAACATGAAAAACTATGTTTACAATGACAAAAATATAGCAATTTGAATCATGTGTCGTCACATGAGTTACAACTAATTGTTTCATCGTGGAATTTTTCCTTATGGGGTTTTGACTTAATTGGAAAGGTAAATACAATATCTACTAGTGGAGACAAAATAATCATCACATCCATATAATATTTTAAAAAATAGGTGGCAACAATTCCACTTGAGTTTATCATAGGGTATGACATATGTAGGTTTCTAATGATAAATATTATTTCCCATTTTGGCATACCTTCAACTTTTATTTATGATAATGGATCATAATTTAAAAAGAAGATGGTAAAATTATTTTATAGTAAATACTATATTAATCATACCTTTTATACACCTTATTACCCACAGGGCAATGGCCAAGTAGAGGTATCCAATAAGATAAATTTCAAAATACTTGGCAAAATAGTTGAATGATACATCACTAATTGGAACTCATAAATGGTATATGCTTTATGGAAATATTGAACTAGTGTCTACACACCTACTTAGGCTACACCTTAATCCTTGGTCTATAATACAGAGGCTATTTTAATGTTTGAACTTGAGATACCATCTTTGTGTGTTTCTCTTAAAGACATTGTTAAAGATGGTGAATATCATGAAAAGAGATTGCATTAGTTAGATCAGTTGAGTGTGAAATGCACATAGGCTACTGATCATTTACGTGTTTATCAAGATTATGTAAAATGAGCATATAATAAAAAGGATCAACCATGTGACTTTGATGTGGGTGACCTAGTACTAAAAGAAAATCAAAATAATACCAATTCAGAAAAAACAAGGAAAGTTCAAACCAAATTGGTTGGGACCATTCAAAGTTACATAAAATTTGGAAAAAGACATATACCACTTTTTTACACTTGAAGGAAAATATTTAAAAATTATAATGAACATTAAGAACTTGAATAAATATATTAGAGAAATCTTCAAATATTCTAAAAATACCAAAAAACAAAAATGTTCAAAAATCCAAAAACACTTTTGGCACCTACATATTATATTGGCTCCTTGGCATCTATGTGTTAGTTCCATATTAATGGAGGGTGTATACAAAGGGAAATGCAACTAACATATTAATGAATCCTATTTTGGAGAAGATAAATCCTACTTACACTTCTGATTGTTAATATATTAGATATTTAGGGTTATGACCAAGATGGATCCACTAGACCTAAACAAGTGATATATTACCACAATACCACCACTAGAGACGGTTTCAAAGCATCTAGTCAAGCAACACCATGCAATAACCTTAGTTAGGTCCTATGTTTTCACATTCACAAAATATATGCAAAGCAAAGTAAAATCTAACCTAGTCCTCACCAAAGCTTATGACACAAAGTAGGGGTAATAAAAATAAAAAATAAAAATGCATAAGAGAATCTTAATTAATCTTTGTATATGTGAAATCCTAATGCATGGAGAGAGAAATTATTCAAAAGCCATTACTTATGCTACTTCTATCTAATAAAATAGAGGAGTAAAGTTAGAGATACTGACCTTGAAGATGAATCCATCGAGACTCAATCTCTCCCTTGCCCAAAGGTGATTTGAAAGAGGTTGTTATGGTTTGAAAGGATAACTAAGAAAGGCCAAAGCATCCAATACTTTTCCACAAGATAAAATTCTTTTCCAAGTATAAACCCTAAGTAATAACTCCTCAAGTAGAATGGTGGAAGAGTAGATTATAAAGAAACACAAATAAATAATTAAATCCTTATATATTATAGAAATAGAGAAATGAATGTGTATATATAAATAAATATAACCCTAACCATTTTTGAAAGATTCATTGACAAGGTTGACCCAATCGAATCTGTATCATTATTTGCTAAAAATAAGTTAGGTCTCTATCTAGGTTGGCTAGAGTTGACCTAAACCCATATCACGATTTTAAAAATTAGGATATAGGTTTGGAAAAAGTGATGTAGAGGTAAGGGAAGAAGTCTAAAAAGAAATAATTTTGAAGTTCTAAACTTTTCTGATCATAATTACTTGCTATGGATTGTTCTTGATTGTCCTTGCTTTAATCTAGTTTCACTCTGTCAACTCACTATGATTGATGGATTACTTGCATAGTTATTGTATATTTTAATCTTATAGGAACTCATAAATTGAATTATTATTTTCACATGACATTATCATTCATCATCTGACTCAGGGCATTCACTCTTTCACAAACTCTCTCTTTCTCTTCCACTGGCTTTCCACTAGGCAAGTTCCTTAGGCTTAAAAGACCAAATCTTGAGCTATGTTTTAAGAATACAATATCAATTATTGAATGGAATTATATGATAATAACATACCTGGTATAACCTCTTTCAAGTACTCCAACACTCTTTAACTTTTATTCCACTCCTTATGGACACAATGCTCTCTCAAGACTTGTAGCCTTTTTTTACTATATTTTGCCTAGTATGGAAAAATTATGATAGTTAAAGAGATTATAAGGGTATTTATAGGAACCCTATATAATTTTTAATGTTTTTGTAAAATTTAATAGCCCAATTCCACCTCTAACACATACTTCCTTTGTAGATAATCTCTAAATTAAGCCTAATTAGCCCTTGCACACACTCCAACCATAGAAACCATACTATATGATCTAAAATTAGAATAAAACATCTCTATTAATTATTTTCACTTCAATAATGTGGGATCACAAATTTTTATAGTTTTTTAAGGGTTTAAACCCCCCAAAACACCCAAATCCTATAGAGTTTCTCTAGCTTATATAGGTCTGAGAACACATTAAATTCCATAGATTGAGTTGGGTAATGATTCAATGGACCAAATGAAATTTATTAGGTCTATTTAAATGTATTTCACATTATATAATAGGTTATAAGACTTGTTCTACTCATTCTATGCTTAAAACAATCAAAACTCAGTTGACTATGTTCTTAATTGATTAAGCAGGGGTTTTCAACAGTCCTTTCACCTTTTCAAACACTCTATTCTCACCTGGGTCATTATTCAAGTTCCCCCACCTTCCTCCAACATAAACTTACCTACCACAAGATTCATACACCTTTTATTTCTCAATTACACTTAGACCAGTTAACTAATTATACAAACAAGTTATTTCTAGTGCAAACATGGGTCTGATTTATTAGACCTATAGGTATTCAAAGGTTATATATCCTAATCCAAAGGATTTTATTCATCAATCCTCATCATTTTATCTCATTGTTTTTCAAAATTCTAGCTATAGAGATCATAGTCAGTGGAGTCCACTTTTATAATGGAAGGGGATTCTGTCATCATATATGGTAATAGTGTTTTTTAATTTCATGATTACACTATAATGAACCATATATTATTTTGGTGATTTTGAATTGTGACACGTGGCAGGATGAGGAGTGTTTAGGAAAGGTCCACATGGTTGGTCCTTAGGCTACCACATGGCCTGCCACCACATCCTTTCTATTTTTATAGCCACTTTTTACATGCCAAGTTTGAGTTATGTCAACCCAAGACCCAATTCAAGTTCCAAGTCAAGTTGTATTGGTATTGAAATCGAGTTGCATGGAGGCCGAATTGGACCAAGTTACATGGAGATTGAGTTGGATAAAATTACATGGAGATTGAGTTGAGATTGAGTTGAGTTGGGTTAACAACTGAGCTTGAGTTACAAATAACAACCAACTCATAATTGGTTTACCAAGCTTCACTTTCCAACATTTTCCAACACATCAAACTAAGATTTTGTTAGGTCGAGATTCCAATCCAGGATCATTTCAACCAAAACCAACTCATATAAAAGGGCAAGGTGCATGGCTGAAGCCACAATATATGATAGTAACAAAATCCTATTTAAAGGATTAAGAATAGTATTATCCCACAAATGTGGGATTTTGAGAGATGCATGCTTTGTTTTAGACCAAAACCATTCGACCATGACTAAGTAATGAAATGTAGGTGAATATATATCTAGGAAAAAATCTTGAGTAAAGAGGAGGATGGTTGTTAGAAGTTTGATGAGGCCATGGTGAAAAAAGGAGTGGTAGATGGATCGAGTGATCATGCCCATTGTATAAATCCATTGGCCATGGGCTTGGTATCATTTTGGACATGACAAATTCGAGTTTGAGCTAGAAAGAATAAGGGGTGTTTATTTGAGAGGATGGGCTAAATATTAAGATGATATATGTATATTACTTGATTCTAAATATGAAGAGTGGAGTGAATGGTCTATATCTTGAAGGTTATAATATATACATCTTATTTTAGCCTTAGATGTATTTGTTTTGGTAAGTCATGTAGCTAGGGCATGGATGTTTATGGTGCCATTGTAAATAGAACCGTGGTGGAGTCTTTTTTGGGAAATACCTAAGACTACTTTGTCATTTCACCTATTTTTCAAGGCTTATAGCCATGGAAAATGGGATTAACATTGTCTTTTCACTCATATAATATTGTGATGTGGTTATGCTCAATGTCAGAGACCATAGTTTTACTATTCTAAAAAATGGATGACCACAACTTGGTTAAAACTCTTTGATGCATATTTGAGTTCATAAAATGAATCACATTGCTTGAGAGGTGGATAAATGACAATCTAGGACTAATTTTTCATAATAATGACTTATAACTATACTGGGATGAGAATGCCTATTTGAGGGATTTTCAGAGCCATGGGTGAGAATGATTCATCAAAGGATATATGAAGTCTTAAATGGGGTAGATTTTTATATAGCGACCCAAAATGTTGATGCTTATGCATCATTTAGTTAGAGATCCAAGTCTATCACCTATAGTGTAAGGCTTTGAATAGTGGGAAAAGGTTTTTTTATGCAAACCAAAGATGTAAATAAATAATACAAATTAATCCTATGGAAGTTGATTCTCTCCTATTGTATAGCTCTTGGCCATGGAAGATTGATGCATGACTATGACCTACATATTTTATTTTATGGCAAAGGATTTACACTTTTAGGTTATTTTACACAGTTGGAGCATGAGGTGGAGCTCATTTTCACTAGAGTCATGCCTTGTGGAATGCCATCACCTACATATTTTGAAAGTCTTTAGGTGAATGCCGAATGGTAGTTAGTTCTGAAGGAGGGTGAGTCTATGTTTTATGTCATATAATTAAAATTATGTAGACCAAAGACTCCTCACCTATGTTATTACATTTTCCTTCTATTTTTATGGTTATAGGAAAGGAGTAATGTATATGTGACTATGTAATAATACACAAAGAAACTTGACTGTATTTTTAATGCCTCTATAAGGCTCTTGGCCAAGAGGATGTATATGTAGATATAATTGTAGGGTTCCTTTAAGGAGTTATAGGTCTAAAATAAATACCAAGACTTTCCTTATTATTATCATGCCCATTTTAAGAGTTTACAGATACACTCACATGGAGAATTTGTAGTTAATGTATGGGGAAGAATAAATAGTTGCTACAGACTTCGATGAGATGAAGTACATAGTCTTCATTCAGTTAGTATCAGCATCACATTACAAGCTCCCTAAATCTATTATAATGTAAGTTAGTAGTTGTTGACTCTTACATCATTTTTATAATGGATTAGATTGTAGCTATATAATCTCAAATATGTATCCCAAATGAAGGGTGAATTCTGTTATCAGATTGGTGTAGATTCTCCTTTCATTGATTTCTAGTTTCGCCTTAATTTCGTTGCAAATGAATTAAAAAGAACACTAGAATTAGTTATAAGAACTTAAAAAGTAACACTAATTAGGAGTAAATATGAGAAATTAATTTATAGAGTTTTTTGATTACTTTAAGTCATTCCTAGAATTCCATAACCAATTCTATTTACTTCAGGGAATTGAGAATTTTAGAATCTATTTAGAAATTGTTTTTCTAGTTTATGGATCAATATTTGGTATCAAAGCAGGTGAATGCATGGATTAGATTTAGTTGTGATATACTTCAATTTTGAATTTATTTTTAGATATTAGATTTTTGATTTTTGATTATTATATTTGAGGTAACCATGCAGGAAGGCTAGTGTAAATGAAGATTAGAAGGTGTTCCAATTCGCTAGAAGAAGACAAGCTTCTAAAAGCAAAGGTTCTGGAACCACTATCCCTGCATGATCAACATGGATGAAGAACACAACACATTATCACTTGCATTGTGAGATGGTTTTATGAGATGATTTGAATTTCTATCTTGGGACTCAGTTAGATAAAATTCAAGGCATTTTTAGTGATGCACATACAAGTGGAAAAAATTGCAGTTTGATTACTAGTCTTACATAGAGTGCAGATTGAGGAATGGTTATGGTTTGATTTAATATTGGTATTGACAAAATATTTTGGTCTTTGGTAACTAGTTGTGTAGAATTTATATTTTGGATTATTAATTATATTATGGATGCCTATGTCCTTCATGATAGGAACAAGTGAAAATACCAATTCCATGTTAAGATCTAGAAATGGCAATAAGGCATTGTTCAAAATTTTGGATAGGTTTTTACATTTTGAGTTTTGAGTTGTTAACTGGTTCATAGATTGGTATATTTCATAGCCTTGTTAAGAATTGCAGGAAGTTATTTAAGATACCAAAAATATATTACCTAGTACTCAATAGGTGTATTTCACAGTTTTCAAAGAGGCATGAGTTATTTTTAGTGTAACTATATTTGCACAATTTTTGGTTTAAATCCAGAAAACCTTTATGTGGGTTACTTTGAAATTAAAATATACCTTTATGTGAATGTGTTTTGAAAGCCTTTTGGAAATCTTAAATGGATCATCTAACTCTTTGAGATAGATCTAAAAAGATGAAACCACATTCCATTCAGTTATGGAAACCATCAATTGGGAACAACCCTGATGGATTATATGGTTTATTTAAATAGTATTGGATAAGCATTACTATAATATTGAAGAGTATGCTTAGTTCCATTCAACAAATTATTTTTATAAAATTAGTAACTATTAGATCTAGAGAAGGAATTTTTTATAAAAGTTGTGTTTGGAAGTACACACACACACACACACACACACACACACACACACACACACACACACACACACACACACACACACACACACACACATGAGTTTGTTTCCAAAATCTAATTAGAATGGAAAAATAAAATAGGAGATAACAAATATCTAAAATATGAGACTCATATATATATATATATATATATATATATATATATATATATATATATATATATATATATATATATATATATATATATATATATATATGAGTTAGTTTCCAAAATATAATTAGAATGGAAAACTAAAATAGGAGATATAAAATATCTAAAATATGAGATAACAAATATATATATATATATATATATATATATATTTTCTATCTCCTATTTTAGTTTTCCATTCTGATAAGATTTTGGAAACCAAGTTAGATGAGTTATGGAGGTATGAATCAGGGAGAAATTAGATGCTGAAGGAAACCTTGAGACATGTTTAATATACTTGGTTTTCTTCTCACCTTTATATTATATTTGCTTATAGTTACTTGCAGGTTTGTGAGTTTATAAAGAAACTCTTATTATGGAAAGTTTATAAGTTAACATTGGAGTTTGACAGGTACATGGAAATATTTAAGAGACATAATAGTTAACTAATTTGTTTACAGTTCCCTTGATTGTGCTTTTAGGTATTATGCATTAGTTATCTTAGGATAGGCAAATCCATTACACATTTTTATACTTGACATTGTATACATCTAAGTCCCATAGTAATATGGGCAATGCTTGTATTACAAACTTTCTGTACACACATGTATGTTTTTTAGTCACATCATGTAAGGGTAATTTTAAAAGATCCATCGATGGGAAATTTTTTAAAATATAAGAATACATGTGTGCAACTTGTTTGTAAATCCTATAGGTATATGAAACACAATGTGATTTTGCTTGTGTGATAACAAGGAGAATACCTTAGCCTTCATGTAGTGAAGGGGTTGAGAGAATTTGCCAAGTGCAATAACTATTTTGGGTAAACAATTCAGTTTGGAAAAATGGATACAAGGATTGTAATTTTAGTTGAATAGTCGAATTCTATAGGTTTATGTACATTAATGTGGTGCAGAGAACCATTTAGCAGATGTAGTGGAGTATTTAGACTTTTGGAGACCAAAATCCTATTTGTGGGGAGGTTTGATCTGAAGGATTTTTATTCATTGATCCTCATCAGTAAATCTCATCAATTTTTAAAAGGCTGACTACGAAGACTGTAGTCGATGGAGTTTACTTTTATAATGAAGGGGGACTCTATTGCTGTATATGGTAATAGTGTTTTTTAATTTCATGATTACACTATAATGAACCATATATTATTTTGGTAGATTTTGAATTGATGACTAAAAATGGACTCTAAGACAACAAAAGGACCTGATAAGGTCCCTTAAACACATTGACATTGAACTTTTACCACCTTTAACTTCTTATTAACAAAAACCCAAAAATGTTGTTTCCTAGTTTGTTGCTCCTACATCATAGTCCCTAAGAGGGAGAAAGATTGATCCAGCAACCTTATTAATTTCATTCCAATTTATTCTTTTAGGGTCCTTCATGCTTGCTTGACTTCTGTTCATCCTTTCTTGTTCCTTTTTCTTTGCTAAACTCTTACATTTCTTTCTTTTGGATTTGTCTCGCTCCCTTGTCATTGCACCTTCTACCTAGATGAGGTGTTCACACTATTGTAGACTCTCATTTTATGCATATTCCACTTGTTAAAATTCAATTTGAACCTCATCATACTTAGATACAACCAAATAGTTCTTATTCTTCTTCTTCATGCTTGTTTTATTACTTGCTTCCTCATTATTTTCACTTGATTCTTGCTTATCTAGTGATTTTTGATTTTTGATCATGCGAGCATCTTATTCCTTAGGATTTAATGGATTCATTGGTATGTTAACCTATATATTTTGCTCATCTATACTCCCTTTTTTTTCCTCTACTTCACATTCTTTCTCTTTTTGATGTCTTTTTCCATCATCTTGCTCATTGTGCAAGAAAAACTTCTTGTTCCTTTCATCCTCATCATAGTACAACATGATTTGACCAGTTTTGGACCATACATACCCATAATTATAAAATTTAAACTTATATTTATCTTGACCCATGGAATAACTCACCTTCTTTTCTTATTCATACTCCACTTACTTGCTTGTGGCCTTATTTACACAACTCTTTGTGCTTTCCTTTACTGCTTCTCTTTTGATTTTTATTTGAGTTCATCCTTGACTTTTTCCTATTGTAACTCACCTTATTTTATCCCATTATATGGATTGCATATATTTTCTAATATCTCCAACTCTGCTAGCAACTTGGAAGCATTAACTTCTTCATAATCCTCATCAAATCTTGGTCCACATTGCTCTTTACTCTCTTGGGAAACTTGTTCTTTGTCTTGTTATTGGACTCCCTCAATTATAAGATTCAATTAATTTTCACTCTAATACATAATATGCTTCTCATGCACTCTTTGAGGTGCTTCATTCTCATCTTGCCTTGCTACACATTCATTCATCAATGCTATTGTTTCTATGTACAAAATTTCTTCACCATTGGAGTCAAATTTACAAACACCATCATAAACAACATTTGAAAACAAATATTGTAAATACTCATATTTTATACACTCATCCTCATGCTTACATGGCTGTACCTTCACTTCCTTGGCTTGATTTGCTTTCACCATCCCTTTGGTTTGCTCTACAGGTTTATATTCTTCCTCAATCTTCATACTTGTTTGGGATACACCTACAATATGTTATTCTTGTACCCTTGTCATGATTTTTATCATCCATTTTTTCTTTGTACCTTCTTGGGCTGCCACTTGCTTCTTATTGCATCTCATTCTTACTTCATGCCTTGGTTATCTACCATGCCATCTTGATGTTCCTTGCCTTTTGTTCTTTGTTTCCACATTTGTGTTTATTTTCCACCTATGCTTTTTCTTGGTTTAACCTCCTGTTTGAGGTTATCCTCTTCCTTCTCATTACCTGCTTGTTTAATCCACTTAGGACATATATATCCATGCCCTTGTTCTCTTTTTTATGGCTGCACTTTGTCATTCTTTTTCCCAATCTGCATATTAGCTTTTGCTTCTTCATGGATGCAATCAAAATCAATGTTCAAATGTGCATTTACCTCTAAAGGCAATTGTTGAAAGCTCATATCTTTGTTCATGTCTTCATGGGTGACGTTAATGTGTTCTTTACATGCTTATTCTTTTTTTTAGGTGATATAATTGGCAATGCATCATAATATTCTTCTTCCACTTCATCTTAAATATGTATAATTCCTTCAATCTCCATCATCTTATCTTCTATAATAGGTTCTCTTTATTTTCCATCCTATTTCCACTTGATAGGTGATGTTATTAGCTTATCATTCACCAAATTTGAGGCCTTATGCTTGGCCTTCACCAATTATTCCTTCATACCTACATGCACAATCTTGAAATCAATGTTATCATACAAAATGAGAGACCACATAGTCTCTTTGAATGTCCTTAACATAGACATCCTTCATCTATTCTTCTTGTCTTCATTCTCATGTGATCTTCTTGGAACTTATATCTTATTATTGTTCTCTTCAATGATAAATATCTTCTCTACCTCTTTGTTTTATTCTTCACTTGGAAACATATGATCTCTCATGCCTCATTGGGTTGCCTTCTATTTCTTTTCTTCATTCTTCAAGACACTCATCTTGTGCCTTTTTTATTTCACAAGTGACTCTAGTGGCCACTTTAATATTTTCCTCATATTATATCTAGTCCATTGGTTTTGTTGTCTTCTCATGAGCTTGACGATGAGTTCTATCCTCTCTCCACTTTGCCCTAATTCTCTTCTCAAGTCTTCTACTTCTCTCTCTACACCCATCTTGTCTCACTTTTTTGCTTCCTAAGCCTATTTAGACCTTTCTCTTAGCAAGATTGTTAATATTGAATCTTATAAATATTTTTAACCATTCCTATTATTTGAGTCCTCTATCTAGGACCTCTTATTATCCTCATTTACTCACTTGTGGAGTCTTCTTTCTTCTCTCTTCTCTCTTTGAGTTCCAAGGCTTTTTCTTCTCTAGTCCTTGCTTGACTAGCTTCTAGTCCTTTCTCATAGGAATATGGGGATATTTTCCATATCTTAGAAATTTTATATTCCTATATAATAATATCAATATATCAGACCTACAAGACACTTCTTCTCCCTCAATACCTTTCAAGGTTATCTCTCATGCATACCTCATAACAAGCTTAGTCAATTATAAATAGACAAGTTTCAAAGAAATCAAAACAAAAATTACCTTGATATGATACAAAATGATGTCGAGGTAAGGGAAGAAGTATCCAAAAACATCATTGTTAGGTTTCAATCTTTGTTGATCACAATTACTTGCTATGGCTTGTTCTTGATTGTCCTTGCTTCAATCTAGTTTCAATCTCTCAACTCACTATGTTTGATGGATTCGTTACTTAATTACTATTTATTTTACTCTTAGAGGCAATAATAAATTGAATTATTCTTTTCACATGACATTCTCATTCATCATCTGACTTAGGGCATTCACTCTTTCACAAACTCTCTCTTTTTCTTCCATTAGTTTTCTACTAGGCAAGTTCCTTAGGCTTCAAAGACCAAATCCCGATCTATGTTTCAAGAATCCAATATAAATGCTTGAATGGTATTATATTATGATAAAATACCTTTTATAACCTTATTAAATTACTCCAAAACTATTTAATTCTCATTCCACTCCTTATGGGTACAATGCTCTGTTAAGGCTTGTAGCCTTTTTTACTATATTTTGACTTATATGGAAAAATTATGATTGATAAGGAGATTAAAAGGTCATTTATAGGAACCATATATTATTTTTAATGTTTATATAAAATTTCATATCCCAATTCTATGTTTAGCTCATACTTCCTTTGTAGATGTTCTCTAAAGTAGGCCTAATTAACCCTTACACACACTCCAACCCTAGAAACCATATTGTACGGTCTCAAATCAGAATAAAATATATTTATTAATTTTTTTCCACATAAAATAAGGTGGGATTAATTTTTTTTATAAATTTTTAAGGGTTAAAACTCCCCAAAACACCGATACCCTAATCCTAGAGTTTCTCTAGCTTATATAAGTATGAAAGCACATTAAATTCCATAACATTAGTTGGGTAATGAGTCAAAGGAACAGATTATATTTATTAGGTCTATTTAAATGTATTTAAAATTATTTGATATGTTATAAGACTTGTTCCACTCATTCCATGCTTAAAACAATCAAAACTTAGTTAACTATGTGTTCTTTGTTGACTGAGCAGGGGTTTTCAACAGTGCTTTCACCTTTCAAACACTCTAGTCTCACCTAGCTCATTATTAAAGTTACCAAAAATTACAAAAAAATAAAATTACCTTCCAAAATCTTCATATACCTTCCATTTCTCAATTACACCTAGATTAGTTAACTGATTGTGCAAACAAGGTATTTCTAGTGCAAATAGGGGTCTGAGTTATTAAACTTATAGGTATTCAAAGGTTATAATTCATGAAAAATTTATTTATGGTATTTGTGATCTATAATAATGAAAATTATATCATTTCCGTGATCATCTAGCTCCCTCAAACATATAGTCTCCAACATCCTTGGGTTGAGCAAACAGACCTTATGTTGTATATATAGTCTTCTCACAAAACTATAGACATTCCAAGGGATTTAAACACTTTCCAAGGATTACTGTTAAAAACTTAATATTTATACAATCATAATGAGATCAATAATAATTCATATTCATGTTATTCCTTGTGTTTTATCTCTCCTTATTTAGGATTGTGGATAAGGGATCTTAAACTACAAACATGGTACTTGTCCTACTAATTGTAGCTTGTCATTCCACCACTCAAGTTTGGATTCACATTAAATAAGGCATCCTTTAATTAATCATATAAATTATTCATAAATTTATCGATTATAATACTTCTTTCTTTATACTCGCAGGGACTATAGGAATCATTCTCCTATCCTCTTTCTATTAGACTAAAACATACCTTGTTTAATTGCATACCTATAGAAATACAACATACAGTGTGATTTTGACCTCAAGGGCATCTAAAAAAAATATGAAATTTAATGATACATCATGAAACATTGGCACATAGAAAATCTCTATCTTTATTTGTTTGAAACACCAGTTATACAATATAGTCTATGAAGGACTTGTTCATCTTTCTTGGGAGGGTTTTTTTATCTTCTCTCATTCTTTGTCACTCATCTCCTTCTATATGGAAATATATCTCCTATATACACCATTAAAATTAATACCATTGACTTTTTCTCACCAAATTAAATGTAGGTTTGGTTGATGGTTACACCAACTTGGTTTCCATAACTAAATTCCATGTATAAGAGGGATTTTTACTAGTTCATATGACTTGATTTAGGCACTATACATGAAATTCATTAAAACCCCCTTATAATGAATTTAATGGACCTCCTATACAAAATTTTTCACCTATAAATTTCAAACCATGCATATGATCCTCCTAGACTCTTGTCAAACATTTAAATTTTTAAATTCCCTATTTTGGAGGGAAAACTCCTAGAAGCCATATAACACACATTGATGACTCCAAATGGACTCTAAGATAAAAAAATGGACCTAATAAGGTCAATTAAACACATTTAATTAAAAATTTTACCACATTTGACTTCTTATTAACAAAAACACAAAAATGTTGTTTCCTAGCTTGATGTTCCTACATCACCAAGCTGATAGTGTAGTGTAAACTATAAAAAAGGGTTTTAGCTTTATATAGGTGGTAATGAAGGTGGTGAAAATATTTTAGGAGTATGAAATATAGGAATAAATTCTTAGGTAAGTACATAAGATAAGGTTGTGTAGATATCAAGTGGTGGTATAAAGGATAATAATCCTGTGAAGCACCGATGGTCTGCCCACCCCTTTCTCAATGCACCCTTTAAGGCATGCACTCAGATAAATTAAGACTCAAGGGGTTAATATAAGAGATAAAGCATAATTAATTGATAAATATTATAAATATCATGTATATACATATTCCCCTCTTGAATCTCATCATGTTTCATGAAGGTTCAACAAGGAATGGTACTTTGAGAAAAGGACAACAATATAAAATGCTGAAGCTAAATAAATTGTAGTATTTTAAATAATAAAATAACTACAAGTAATTGAATGAAATAAAATAACTAAAATTAATGTATGAGTATCTTGAATTACCTTTATCAATGGATAGTTGTCTACTATGTTTGTAGTCTTGATCATGTAGGGCGCAAAGACTGATTTAGACAAACCTAAGGATACAAAAGTAAAGAGTAAAAACAAACATAACAAATACAAGATAAATGACACATTTTAGGCATGATATACTTGGAAATTTGGTAATCTAGGGTGATAAATGCTAAGTTAGGACCAAATTACCAAGTTAAAATTTAGATTAAATTGGGTAACCAAAAATCCAAGGCTACTAAATGACCGAAAAACTCAAAGAAGTAAACCTTAAGTAAGAAAGGCAAACAAACCAAGTCAAACTAAGGATACATGGAAAAATGGTAATCGAATATCAATGTGAAAGTAGTAACAATACTTAATTAGACAAAGATGGGACATAAAATGGCAAAAAAACATTGATGGGTGAGCAGTAACAATCCTTACTCAATTATCAATGGAAAAAGGACATGAAAAGGGAAAAAAACATTGGTGAGTGAGAAGTAACAAGCCAACTTCACTCAATAATGGAAAAAGTACATGAAAAATATAAATGAATGCAATCGTCTAAAAAATGAGGTACAAAAATGGAAAAACTTTAAAATAAACCTAAGGAAATTCTATAAATGTAAAGCAATGGTGTAGAGAAAGGTATCGATAGTTTCTCAAGCATACTATGTTGTTCTAAAGATAGATAAAACTAAAACAAAGTAGTGATAACATGTTCTTAATATGTGAAGAAGAGAGAATATAGAAGTGGGAAATAAATTTAAAATCAAACTTGCCTGTCAAGGGGGGAATGAAATGGGTAGAGGGGAAAAAGAAGGAAAAAATAAGGTAGAGAAACTCTTTATTGAAGTTAAGATACATAAGTTAGGTTTTCCAAAACAAGAGGAATTTTGACACTAAGGAATCTAAGGAACTTTTTCTAACCACACAAATCTTGGATTATCAAAATAAGTATGAATATCATTCCATGAAAATTAAAGTAGACCTACCTTCCCATAACATGTTTTCCATTCCTCAGGACCCCTTATAGAGCTGTCAGTGTACTATAAAGATTAGGTTTTTATGTGAGAAAGTACATAGCACCATAGATTATTTTGAAATATCCTATTCCAATCTACTGACCTACCATACCCCAATGGACCTTGACTCTATCATGAGGCCAACTATGGATTTTGAGCTTCAATTGGGGATAGAAAATGTGTTATTAATCACATCCTTTAGTGTGATTTTGAATTTTGACTTTGGATGTTGCCTTTTGTCATTAATTTTTGTTTTAGATGATTTGGATCTTAATTTTTGAAGGTTTTTTCTATTCCTCCTCCATACATAATTAGAAAACCAAACATGGGTGCTAAAAATGACTATCATTTAAAAACTCTAGAATTGGTAGCTAAGAAAGAGAACTTAGAGAGTAGGGTGTCTAAGAGTCTTATTTATCCATGTGAAATAAAAATTCTATATTGACTTTGACCTTGTTTTATCCAAATTAGAGTGGAAGGAAAGGAAATCAAGGGAAATGAACATGAAATAATTTGAAAAACTTCAAACTGTAAAAAATGTGACAAAGGTGAAAAATGGATAAAATGATAGGTAAGTATGATTCCTTATCATAAGAATCTATGAAAGTGTATGGAAATATGCTAACATAGTTTGTTGTGCAAGGTTTATCTACAAAAAAAATGAAAAAATAAAAACTAAAGCTGAGAATAAGGGATCACAAGTTTGTAACCATTACTTAAAATTCTATAAAAGAAACATTGAATTATTTAAATATGGTTATTTTATGAGGAGGGTGTTTCTATGCTAGATTTTCGCTTTCACATTCAAAGAAGGAATTAAGAAACTAAGAGAATGGTCAAGGCTTGTATGAACCTGGATATAGTCATGTGCACCGTAATCCAAACGATAGAAGGTACTCCTCTTTGGCTGTGGAGGAATGACACCTGCAAAAGGAAGAGACTAAGACAAAGAAGGCGTTAGATAAGGAGATGGTGGGTTGCCAAGCAAAAGCTTGATCCCAAAAGCAAAAGCTTAAGAGATGTCAACCCACTGATTAATAAAAGATGTCTGATAAATGATAGAAAGATAAAACACTGAAAATGATAAAGATAGAATAAAAAGTGGAAGCAAATGCTTACCTGAATGTGCTGTCGGCTTAGTCACAGTCGCCGGCATCGGTGGTCCTACCGGCGTCAGTTGTCAAGGATGCCGAGGTCGGTTAGTCTGCCGACGTCAGTTGGGGAAGTGACCAGCGTCGATCGGGGCAGTAGTCTATGGATGAGTTCTGGACATGATTTTGGTCTGTGGACAGATCTTAGACAGAGTTTTGGGCTTGGTTGAATGGTCTAGGGGTCTGGGTCTGAGAGTCTGGTTTTGGTTAATGGTCTGGGAGTATGTGCAGAGTTCTGGGACAATGGACAAAATGTCGAAAAGGGACAGAGGGATAGAGGAGACCAATAGGGGGACAGGGATATAAGGATTCAGGTCGAGTCTGGTCTGGTGATAGGGAGTGCTAAATTGATTGGACAGAGGGTGTTTGTCTAAAGGGAGACTAAACGGGTGTCAGAGGCAAAGAAAAGGGAATAAGAGGTGAGAGAAGGCTTTTTAGCCTCTCCAAGAAGAATAGAGAAGGTGGGGACAAGGATGCTTGGAATAGACAGTAGATAGAATGTTAATATATTTGAAATGAAATAGAAATAAAAATAGTGAAAATACTTAGCTGTGACATGGGTTAGCAAAGGTGCAGAAGTTGTGTTTCCATTGTCGCTGGTGATGAAGATATCAGGCAATCCCTGTGTAGAATGTCTGATGCAAGACCTCAGTGCCTAGAAAATTCTATCAAGAATGCTGATCCCTGCAAGAAAATAAGAAGCTAGAGCACTGGAAAGCAAGAACACACGAGAACTTTGTTTCGCTGGAAGAAGTCTTTTGATTAGCTCCAGAGATTAACGATTTTTGATTAGCCCCGTCAAAGGCTTGAAAATTAGTTTAAGTAAAACCGACGTCGGCGATCCCGCCGGCGCCGGCCGACATTTGACCGACGTCGGCAGGTGGAGAATGGGTAAAAGAGCCACCAAGCCCGTTCTACATCCGCTAAGTACACTATCCGTTGGAGATATGTCGAAGGTTGGGATAAATACGGACGAGAGTTGGTTAGGCGGTTATAAAGAAGTAGGAATAGGTCTTGGGTGAGTCATAGGGTGGGAAATAGTCCAAGGCGAGGTGTCAGACGAGGTGTTATAGGTGATGTGTCAAAGGGGAGGATATTAATAATTAAATTATTATTTTTAAATTAGTAAGTGCATGATTTAGGAATGGGTTAGGAATGGACCAAGGGGGAGGATGACCAAGGGTTAGACACGATTTCGGTGTCTACATTTGCCCCTTTTTGTCTTGTTGGTTGCTCTAGACGAACTGCAAGACAAAAACAACAGTTGATTGCCCCAGGTATGGGATAAGGTTAATTTCATCTTGTTGGTTGTTCAAGTGAACTGCAAGACAAAAATATGAGGGTTGATTGCCCCGATTAGGGATAAGGTATTCCCCCTCAAAGCAGGAGTCGAAGAAAAGGAACCTGAAATTGGGTGCTGATTTGACAAAGAGTGGATGAAGATGGTGAAGATAGAGGGAGAACGCTGCAAAAGTTGTGATTGTGCGTACACCACTTCACGACATGGTCAGGTCAAATTGTCACAAGTCGAGGGTCAAGGAGTGCCAAAATTGAAATAATCGGGCCCCAGCATTTAGTCTTCTGCTGATTGGGTTATTCAATCTAAGCTAAAGCTCTAAATGGTCATCGTGTTCCAGGTATCCCAAGCTCAGAAAGTGCTCCCAAAAACACGAAAATGTCACAAGTAGTGCAGATCAACCGGCTTGCGATCCTATACTTGTGAGGGTCAAAAATAGTCTGTGCACAATTTTGCTAACCAGTTATGAGGTAGCATAAAGGCAAACAACAACCAGGGCAACATTGTCTTGGAAGTGGTCAAAGTCGGAGGAGATAGGCATGATCTCCAATGGTCATTGGTCGAGGTGGATGGATGGACGAAGGAATGGCCGAGCTAACTTCAGAAGACCCCATGTCAACTGAGTGCTGCCTGCATAGCCCCTGTCGTAAGGGGCCTCAGGCCTATGTAGTTCTCCCAAGAGGGAGGAAGAGGGTCAAAGTTGTTGATTTTGGTCATGTGTTGAAATGATGAGGATAAGATGATGTTGTAGCCTTTTCCATATTGTGTAATGGTGTATTTTGCAACATTGGTCAAGAGGTCTTTCATCCCTAGCAATTTTCCATAGTCGTGATGGATGTATGCTAAAAATGAATTGGGTCCATTTACGCTTCAGCAAGTAATGGTTTATGCTTAACATAAATTGTGTCTGGTCAATAGTCCCTATGTGTATTATTGTCCATAGAAACTATGTGAATAGGCTGTGATGATGTATGATGTCATAATGGCATGTTGGTGGTCTGAAAAGAGAGTTGAGTTGAGTCGATTAGGTTTGACAAGTGATAAATTGAATGTGACCAAAGTGCAGAAGAAGTGAAAAGCATATTGCTCGTTCATTGACAAGGACTAGAATAACATCATAGATAGGGGTTGTTAGAACAAAAACCCTGTTTATGCATTGCATCGTTGACCATAGGTTGTGTTAGAGAGGTAATCGAATCATTTTGACATTAAAATAAGCTCGAAGTCCCTTGAGTAGGTGATGTGATAGGAGGAGAGGTTAACCCATTTTAGAGTAGGGATAACTTTGCCCCTTTTTATAAGAGACCCTGAGACGACTACAAGCCAAGTCCATGACCCATTTTTTTTTTAGAGCGGACTGATCGATGCGGGAAGTCCACATAGAGATGTCACTTTGCTTGGTGGTCATTTGTGAAGCTGATCGATGTGGGAAGCTTCTAAGAAAATGCTATTTATAGCAAGATTTAGTCATAGCCATCCTTTGAGGGAGTGGTCTATATTTTGCTTTTTATATGTTTAAGGGCTTTTGAATAGCTGTCCTTCGAGGGAGCAGTCTATTAGCTACAACAATGATAGTGTAGCTGTCCTTTGAGGGAGCAGTCTGCTTTTTGATTTGATTTTGTGACCTTGGATATTTTGACATCTTGATTGATTTTTGACAGAATGTTGAGTCATGGACAAGACTATAGAAGGTCAAGGGCTTCCTTTTATTAGGAAAAAGCATTCATACATCATAAAAGGGTTAAAGAGGATTTATGAAGGGAAAAAGGGTGGAAAGGATTGAGGATTAAAAGGACAGGGATTGCTCAAGGGAAGAGCTCAAGTTAAATGTCAAGTGGAGGAGTACTCGACTAACAGTAGAATGGTCATAGATGCAAGGCATTAAGGGGCTCGGGTTCTGGTCGGTCTTCAAGAGAAGACAGATGATAAGTCCCTGAGCCATACTTATGCATGATGATATAAGGTCCGAGCCAATTAGGAGCAAATTTGCCGCGTTTACTCCGTTCCGTATTGGTCACATGTTGGTTCTCTTTGAGGATGAGGTCTCCGATATTGAAATCTCATTCTCTCAGATTTTTGTTATAGGCTCGTTTGATGCGATGTTGATAGACGTGGAGATGGTTGAGGGCAGCAAGACGACGTTCATCGAGTAACTCAAGTTGAGCTAATCGATCTTGACAAAAGTCATCGTTAGAAATAATGTCATGTAGAGAAATATGAAGAGACGGGATCTGTACTTCGAGAGGTAGGATAGCCTCTATTTTGTACACTAGAGAGAAAGGGGTAGCACCTGTAGAAGTTTGGATGCTAGTGCGGTAGGTCCATAAAGCGAAGGGAACATGAATGTGCCAGTCCCTTCCTATGTCGTTGACCACCTTCATGAGAATTTTAGTTAGGATTTTGTTAGAAGCCTCAGCTTACCCATTTGCTTGTGGGTAGTAAGGCGAAGAAAAACTGAGTTTAATGCCAAAGGAGTCACAAAGTTTCTGGATAGTTTTGTTTTTAAATGACTTTCCGTTATCGGTGATGATTTTGTGAGGTACACCAAAACGACATATGATATGGGTGTTGATGAAGTTGGCAATCTTGTCAGCTTTTGTGGAGACGAGAGGAATAGCTTCCACCCATTTAGTGAAATATTCGGTGGCGGTGATGATGGACTGATGACGAAGAGATGAATGAGGGTTAATCTCACCGATGAGATCCAAACCCCATTGTGAAAAAGGCCAGAAATCTTGAGCAACTTGTAAGGCGTGGCTAGGGAGATGAAGCAAGTTAGCATGCTACTGACACTTGATGCAACGCTGAACATAATCGCTATAGTCTTGATGAAGAGTGGGCCAATAATAACCCAGGTGAAGGATGTGTTTGGAAACTGAGTTACCACTGAAGTGTCTGCCACAAATCCCATCATGGGCTTGTTTAATAGCATGAGAGGCTTCAGTGGAGTTTAAATAGTGAATAAGAAGGCTGTCAAAACCTCTTTTATAGAGAATGCCTCCTAACATGGTATAGCAAGCAGTGCGCTTGATGAAAGCCCGCCGTGCATTACTAGAGAGGTTGGGAGGAATGAGAGAATGAGCCAAGTAGTCCACAAGTTGTTTATACCATACATCTTGTGAACTAGAATCTATGGTGTGGATGAGGTTGATGTCAGTGGAAATGTATGAAGGCAATAGCACACGATGTACCATGACATAAAGTCTTGATGAGAATGATGAAGAAGGAATATGCGAGGCGAGAGAAGCCATGGTGTCAGCAAACTTATTCGTAGATCGAGGAACAGTCTGCAATAAGTGATGGTTGAAAGATGCTAGAAGGGTGTCAACACAGTGCTTGTACCTTTGTAAGATTTCATTTTTACAAAGATATGAGCCATTGATTTGATTGATGACAAGTTGTGAGTCGCTGAAGATGTTGATAGTCTTGATGCTTAAAGAAAGGGCAGTTTGAAGTCCCAAAATTAAGGCTTCATATTTGGCCATATTATTGGTACATTCAAAGTCAAGTTTGAAAGACGGGGGCATGGGCTCACCCTCATGTGGGATGAGGATGACCCCCACACCTCCACCGAGTTGACATTTGGAGCCGTCGAAGAACATCATCATTTGGTAGAATGTGTCATCAGTCGAGAGAGTGGCGATAGATTCATCAGGAAACTCGCACTGAGAAGGTTAATTGTCGGGAAGAGGGGCATCTGCTAGTTGGTCAGTGATTGTTTGCCCCTTTATAGATTTTTGCTGGACAAATTCCAAGTCAAACTCAACAAGAAGCATGAGCCAACGAGCCATACATTGGTTTTGATATGGCTTGGAATGCATGCACTTAAGAGGATCAGTGTGAGTGATGAAAAAGGTTTTGTGATTGAGAAGATAGTGACGAAGCTTGGTAATGGCAAAGACTAATGCCAAATAGAGTTTCTCAGTATGAGTATACCGAGTTTCATAGTCGACAAGTGTTCAGCGTATGTAGTAGACCACTTGCTCACGGTGTTGCTCGTCTCGGTGTGCGATCATGGCACCTAACGAATGGTTGGTTGCTGAGATGTAGAGGTAGAAGGGTTGGTCATCTTTAGGTGGAATGAGGACTGGTGGAGAGACTAAATAGCTTTTAAGGGCTTCAAATGCCTCTTGACAGTCCTTATCCCATTTAAAGGAGATGTCCTTCTTGAGGAGATGATGAAAGGGTTGGCAGCGGTCAAAAAGTTGCGAAATGAAGCGACGGATGGACTGGAGCTTCCCTTGCAGACTACGAAGTTGCTTGAGATTAATCAGAGGTGGCATTTCAAGGATAGCACGAATTTTGATTTTGGATGTTGCCTTTTGTCATTAATTTTTGTTTTAGATGATTTGGATCTTAATTTTTGAAGGTTTTTTCTATTCCTCCTCCATACATAATTAGAAAACCAAACATGGGTGCTAAAAATGACTATCATTTAAAAACTCTAGAATTGGTAGCTAAGAAAGAGAAATTAGAGAGTACGGTGTCTAAGAGTCTTATTTATCCATGTGAAATAAATATTCTATATTGACTTTGACCTTGTTTTATCCAAATTGGAGTGGAAGGAAAGGAAATCAAGGGAAATGAACATGAAATAATTTGAAAAACTTCAAACTGTAAAAAATGTGACAAAGGTGAAAAATGGATAAAATGATAGGTAAGTATGATTCCTTATCATAAGAATCTATGAAAGTGTATGTAAATATGCTAACATAGTTTGTTGTGCAAGGTTTATCTACAAAAAAAATGAAAAAATAAAAACTAAAGCTGAGAATAAGGGATCACAAGTTTGTAACCATTGCTTAAAATTCTATAAAAGAAACATTGAATTATTTAAATATGGTTATTTTATGAGGAGGGCCTGGTCCTATCCATGGTATTACACTGGAAATCATAAAAGAGGAACCTAAGAGGGTAAACAAAGCATATATAAAATAAAAATGTGAAAGATGGTATTTGTGAGGAAGGCATGTTCCTATCCATGGGCTTACACTGGAAGTCATAAAATAAAAAAACCCAATGGAATGTAAAAATCATTGGAATATAAAAAATCAATAATAGTGAAAGGAAGTCATGAAGAAGATTTGGCCCTATCCATATTTTTACAATGTAACTTGTGAGAAAGAGAAACCAAAGGACCAAGAGAAGGAACTAAAGTTTATGGAAAGAGAAATGGCTGTAGAGTGTGACCCATTTAAAAATATTTCAAAAAGTGTTAGTAAGAGAACATATAGAAAAAATGATAAGGGAAATATTTAAACAATTCACTTTTTTAATAATTGCACATTGGTGGGATATTTGAAAACATGGCCCTCATTAGTTTGGAGGCGATAGGTGCTAAGAACACGTATATCTTTTACTAAATAAGGGGCCCACCATTTTTGGGTGTATTTGATTTACTTGTCATGGGTATAGTCTAATTTAAGGACTAGATCACCAATATTAAAAGTGTGGACTTTATCCTTTTTGTTATGTTATTTGGTGATATGAGCCTTGTATTGACAATTATGTTGCAGAGCAGCAAGATGGTGTTCATCAAGAAGATCAAGAAAATGAAGGTGATCTTCACATAATTCATCATTGAATAAGATACCATGAAGGAATATAATTTAGGAGGGAAGATCAACTTCTATTGGTAAGACAAACTCAAAACTATAAACTAGTGAGAATGGTGTTACCCCAGTAGTAGTGCATATGCTAGTGTGATAGGCCCAAAGTGTAGGATATAACTGAATATTCTAATATGTACAAGTTTAACAGATTATCTTTTGGATTATTTTATTGAGAATTTTGTTAGTGTCCTTATCTTGGCCATTTCATTGTGGATGATAGGGTGTGGAAATTTTATGCGATATTTTGAATTTAACATAGTTGTTTTACGTCCTCATTTTTGAAATTATCACCTTTATTAGTAATAATAGTATGGGGAAATCCAAAATGATAAATGAATTAACTAAGGATGAAATTAAGAATAGTGGTTCTTATGACATTGATGAGAGGCATGACTTCTACCTATTTGGTAAAATATTTAGTAGCCATGATGATAAAAACATTCCCATCTTGTGATCTACATAGTTTGCCTATGAGATCTAATCCCCACATGAAAAATGGCCAAGGAGATTCCATAGTTTGGAGCTCATATGGTGGAGAATGGATTATATCATCATAAATTTATCAAGGACTACACTTTTTACCAAACTTAATAACATCCTTTTAAAGAGTAGGCCAAAAGTATCCCATAAATAGGCATTTCAGTGTTGTAGTATGTCCGATTTAGTGACCACCACAAATGATCTATGTGCTTGTTCAAGGAGAGGAGGAACCTATATTTTCATTACATAGTGGATCAAAGGACCTTAAACAATGTGAAAATAAAGGGTGTTATATCAAAAGACATATTTGAAAGCTTATTTATGAATTTGAATCTTTTCACAAGAATTCATATCCAAAGGATAAGTTTGATGCTCAAGGAATTGGATAATGTCTTTATACCACATGCTCTATCAAATGGTTACAACCTCAATATGATAGATAAGTGAATATTGTGGTTAGATGGAAGATGGAGTCTTTCGTATTTGAATAAGAAGGGTAGAATCAGTGAGAACTTGGTATAGGTAAAATAAGGATGTTGAAGAAGCAAGTGAATCAATGATAGAGTTTTGATCTCTAGGGATGAGCTCCATGGTAAAATAATCAAATTATTTATAAAGGTTAGTGTCCATTTGATGATAATTAATAATGTTTTTGCTTTTAAATTGATAATTGCCATTATCTTATTAGTATATGAGTTGGGAGTCACCTAAAGCATGTAGATATGCAATATCTAAGTCAAGTGTTGCTCCCATGTCTAGGATTAATGATTCATATTCTACCATGTTATTAGTGACATAAAATGTAAGTGTAAATGCTGAAGGGATGGTTTTACCATGAGGACTAGTAAGTATAAAATCTTCCCCAACTATTTGGAGACATTCAACACCATCAAAATGAAGGCCCCAAGTGTCTTCATCTAAATTGATGTCAATTTTGAGAAGTTATTCAATGACTACTTTAGATTTATTAGTATCAAGAATGATGTAGGAATATTATTGATTAATTGATTCTAAATCAACAATGAAGTTATGAAAGTAATCTTTAAGAGAGATATCTTGATTAAGACCTTCAAAATAGAGGATGTTATCATTGGGGAGACTATCTTGAAGGTGATTGGTAGTGGGTATGGGTCTTGCTGTGAGTTAGTTAGAAATGAATTATCCTTTGAATTATTTTTGCATGATAATATAGAGATAAAATTACATTAAAAGAACCATCCACTTGCCGATTTTGTCTCTAGAGAGAAAGGCTTTAGAGAAAAAGTGATGAAGTGGGTTAGAAAGAACTATGACATAAGTTGTTTGATAAAACATGTAATGACAGAGCTTTTTAGCTACAAAATAGATAATGAGGAAATCATGTTCTTATTTGGTATAATTTTTTTTGTAATCAATGATAAATTGAATGATATAGTAAATAACATACTCTCTTCCAGTATCATCTTATTGGGCAAGCATTTCCCCAACTGATACAGGTTGGAAGAAGTGTACAAAATTAAAGGATGATCATTGGAAGGTGGATGAAGGGTGGGCAGATGGAGCAATGACTATTTCATATTGTCAAATTATTTATGACAAATATAAGTCCATTTATAAGAATTACCTTTCTTAAGAAAGGAATTAATAGAATAAATGTGATAAGCTATTTGAGGACAAATCATCATATTTCCCCAAACTTGCCAAGGTAAGTACGAATGTCTAGAATGGAATGAGGAATAGACATGATAACAATAACTTTGATCTTAGTGGGATTAACATCAATACTATGAAGAGAGACTAAAAACCCTATCACTTTACTAGATTTGACATTAAGGACACATTTATGGGGGTTTAGTCTAACTTTATATTTTATGAGTCGATCGAAGATGATGGCAAGATAAAAAAGATGAGTTTTTTGACTTCTAGATTTGGTGATGAGATCATCCACATAGGTTTACACAATCTTATGGATAAGATCATGAAAATTGTGGGTCATATCTTGCTGAGAGGTAGATACAATATTTTTAAGGTTGAAGGGCATTTTAACATAGCAATAGGTGCCCTATTCTATGGTGAAATTTGTCTTGTGTTGGTCTCTAGAGGTGATATGAATTTGATTGTAGCCCTAAAAACTATCCATGAGGGACAAAATTTCATAGTCAATAGTGGAATCGATGATGTAATATATTGAAGGTAATGGAAAGTTATCCTTAGGACAAGTGAGATTAAGATTACAAAAATTGATGTAAATGCGAATTACCATGGTGAATTTTTTGTGAATTAGGACAATGTTGGAGACCCATTCAAAATGTTACATAGGTTTGATTAATTTGGAATATGTAAGTTTAATAATTTATTTATGCCATAAGTTAGAAAATTTGGGGGGAAATTTCCACTATTTATACCAAATGGGTTTGGCATCAGGATATGTGATGATGTTGTGCACCATGATACTAGGATAGATGGCAAGCATGTCCTCATATTACCATGAAAAAGTCTCATGATATTTGTCAAAAAATAAGTTAAATTTATCATGTTTAGTTGGTGTGAGTTCTCTAGAAACTATCATAGGTAAAGGGCATGAGGGAGTGCAATATTCAATTCTTGTAGTTTCCTAGATAAGCATAACATTTCCATATTGAAAATGATATGGCATGTTAGGAAGGGAGGAAATGGGATTAGTTTTAGGATCAATGCTAGCAATGAAATTGTTAAAATGAGGGGCCTTTCACTTGAAATTCCAAAGTTTTTGAAGTTTCAAGGAATTTGAGGCTCTCAGGCATGGAGTAATTCAAGAATGGCTTCATATCTAGATAATGTAAGTATAGGTCCATAATATTCCACTTCTACTTCAAGATCAATAATTTTATTACCATGACTATCATATTCAAAATTTATCTGACATACAGCTATGGCTTTGGCATGAAGGTGATCTCAGGAGTAGGTGGAATTATAGAGGAAGGTTGAACAAAGTTAATTAGTGTATCTTTAGTATTATTGATAGGAAGAGGATCAGGTAGAATGAATAATGTGATAAGAGGAATATAAGGTTCTAGAAGATTCAAAGATGCAATGGGAAATATTTGTTTAACCACCCAAGGAGTATCAAGAAGTGGAAAATTAATTTGAGGTACATGAGCTTCAAGTTTGAAATAAAAATTAATGGAAATGGTATGGACATCAAAGTTAAAAGCATGTAATTGGGCGAAAGTTTTCTGATAATGTTGAATATCCAAGTCTCATGATTGAGCCTGAGCCATGATGTAGTTATCAGCACAAGTTATAGAAGTTGTATATGCTCATGACTTGGAAGGAAATTCAGAAGATGAGATGCCTAAATCACTAAATTTATGTGGTGACATAATTAAATGATCTTGAAATAATTTATCCACTCCATAATTATTACATGTGAAATCATCTTTGGTATAGGATGCTTCATGGGCATTGCATGGATGAGGGAAATCAATGATGTCATAAATAAGAGGGATGGTATGATCATGGGGTAATAAGGAAGGAGGTAGCCACTCTAAGATGTAAGGATTTAGCTTGGTAGTATTGCATGTATTTGTCAAGTCATTATGCTCATGGTCATTATAATTATCAAGAGTGACATGTAAATCAGGATTCATATTAATGGATTTGGGTAAATGGGAAATATTAATCTTCAGAATAGTGGGAATCTGATATTGAAATTTAGGATTAGGAACCTAAATAATCTATGGGTTAGGATCGATATCATGTTTATACCATTTTCCATTATGAATGGACTTGGTACATTGGCTTTCAGAAGAGGCAATATCCCTCATGTGATGAGTCCATGGGCAACCTAGGAGTATAGTGTAATATAATGGTACATCAAGGACCATAAACTTAGTACGTATAGTTTTGGGTCTAATAGTAAGAGAGAGACAAATACAACCAAGTGGGTTTTGATTGGTCTTGTCAAATCCACAACATGTCAAACAAGTTTGTTTGAGATGATCTTTGATATATTCAAGTTATTGAATGAGCCAAAGAGATGTCACATTAATTCCCGAACCCTCATATACTAATAATTTATGAGTAAGGGTGGTATTAATGGATATTTTAATAAATAAGGGTGGATCATTAGCTCAAAATAATATTTCATCATTAATCATGTCTTACTCAAGGAAGTCTATAGAAGGTTTATAAGAAGGACAAATGGATTCAATGGTATACACTTCAGTTGGTTGAGGCTCATTAGAAGATGGTTCCTCTTGTAAGGGAGAAGGTTCTTCAAATTCTTCAAGTTATTGCATGATGTATTTATGATTATAAGGAGAGGTATGAACTAACTCCATGAGAGGAATTTTTAAAGTTATGTAATTTAGTTCTTAGAGGAAGTTCCAATGGGTATTGGAAGAAGAAGAACCAGGATGAGGCTTGGAAGCTAAAATAGGTTTACGAGGAAGAGATGTAATTGGAAGTTCAGAGGGAGGAGATGGTTCTTTGTTGGTTTCTAAATATATGTGGGTAGTATTAGTATCTTTGAGAATTTACTCTTCCAAATATGGTTTCTTAGGTTTGGTGCCAGGATCTTTATGGGCTAGTTTACCTCAAGAATTGACCTTAGCCACATTTACGTATTGGGAATTGGTGTAATATTGATCATAATCAACATCAATCACTCAAATATCCTTATTTTCTTATTGAGGGTTAGATGTAGAGAAAGATTTGGGGTTATTAGAAGAAAAATATTTGGAATCTTGTTTGTTTTGAGAAACGTTAAAGTAATCTTGATGATAGCTTTTAATCATGGAGTCATGATTGAATGAATCACCAAGCATAAAAGAAATGGAAAATCTAGTAATCCTTCTACATGTTTCATGGGAATGACCTATATCAACGTGGAATCAACAAAATTGATTAGGGTCATACCATTTGGGGGGATTATTGGGGTAAGTGAATGGTTTATAGGGCGATAAAAATTATTTCATTTGTTGCATAGTTAATGGTCTATGAGAAGGTTGGGGATTGTTAGATTTGGCTATTCCTGGTTTGGGTTGAGGAGGATTGCTAGTTATTTCATTGGTTGAATGTTGAAAATATACTTTAATAATTTTAGTATTAGGTTAAAACTATTTCATTAAAAAGTCTTGATGTTTAGCTTTGTCAAAAACTTCATTAAATGTTTGGGGAGAAAAAGTTTGAACCTTGTATTGGAGTGAAGGTGTTAATGTTGTTATAAAGAGTTTAAACAATTTGTCATTAGTCATGTTGTGATCAGTGTTGTGAGCCAAAGATTTCCAGTATTTGATGAAACCATGAGCTGATTTGATGGGAGATTACTTAACATGAAATCTCTAAAGTAATTTTTAGACAATCCTTGTGTTGAACCTCTTTAACTAGAGGATTGAATAAATCCTCTAGTTGTCATATAGAGTGTTGGATAAAGATTTGGGGTTGTTAGAAGAAGAATATTTATAATCTTGTTTATTTTGAGAAGCATTAAGGTTGTCTTGATGACATATTTAATCATGGCATCGTGATTGAATGACTAGCCAAGCATTAAAAAAATAGAAAATATGGTAATATCTCTACATGTTTCATGGAAATGACCTATATCAATGTGGAACCAATAAAATTGATTAGGGTTATACCATTTTGGGGGATTATTTAGGTAAATGAATGGTTTAGAGGGCTCTATTTCATTGTTTACACAATTAATGGCATATGAGAAGGTTGGGGATTGTTAGCTTTGGATACTCCTAGTTTGGGTTGAGGAGGATTTCCAGTTATTACATTGGTTGAATGTTGAAAATATTCTTTAATGATTTTAGTAGTAGGTTCAAACTATTTCATTAAAAAGTCTTGATGCTTAACTTGGTCAAGAGCTTCATATAATGTTTGGGGAGCAAAAGTTTGAACCTTGTATTGGAGTGAAGATGTTAATGTTGTTATAAAGAGTTTAAACAAGTTGTCATCAATCATGTTGTGATCAGCCTTGTGAGCTAAATATTTCTGTCATTTGTTGAAATCATGAGCTGATTTAGTGGGAGATTTCTTAGCATTGATGAAATGACTAAGGCAATTTTTGGATGATCGTTATGTTGAATTTATTTAACTAGAGGATTGACTAAATCCTCTATTTGACATATAGAGTGTTGGGGAAATTTATTATACCATTATAATACATCATCGGTGAAATTTTTGACTAAAAGTTTGGTTGTGATGAAAGTATTAGTTTGGATCCTATATTTTTAAAGATTGCCAAATGCCTTAAGAAAAGGTGCAGGACTTTAGTCTGAACATATTTAATAGTTGGAGATATATTACCAATATCAATAGAAATAATGAAAGGGGATAAAGGATCATTTTAGATGTGTTGAAGCATATTAATATGCATGATAGGTTGGGGGATGACATTCCCCACAACATCTCAAAGATGTGGAGGAATAAAGTTTTGATTATTTTGAGGGAGAAGAACAAGAGGTTGATTAGCCATGTTGATCAAATGGTGTTTTAGTTGCATCATTTGGGAGGTGTTAGATGTTTGAATTATGTTTATTTGTTGCACTATCTATGCAAGAATCTGAGTGGTATCAATTTTTGGGTTAGTGTTTGTATGATTATTAACCAAATTAATATTAGGTGGAGTATTTCTAGGTGGCAAATTTCCTATGGGGTTATTAGATAGACTTGTTTAAATTTCCCCCACATTATGGTGAGATGTTTAAAAATGAGAATTGTCTTGGTAAGTATGGAAAGGATCTGATCCAAAAATATCATCTATTTGAGTGATTTGAACCATGTTGAAATTGAAATATTAGGGAGGGGAAGAGGTACTCCAAGAGTGAGGATCCTCTTGGGAAGTAAAGATAGGAAGAAAAGAGCACCCCATATAGTGCATAAATGGATTCAGGTTGTCCAAAAATATTATGATAGGGTATTTCATGATGCTTGAAGAAAAATATAATATTAAGAAAAAAGAATGAAAAATATGGACAGATTCAGCCAGACATTAAATAATGTTAGCCAATAGGTAAAAAGTTGACTAGGTTGATATAGCAGGTGAAGAAAATTCACAGAATAAGAAAATAAGAGGACACAATTGAGCTGGTCGATTGTGTGTTGTAAGGGATGAAATTTAAATAGGCTAAAGAGGTACATAGTTGTATGGGTCGATAATATAATGATGAACATGGAACAAGATAAGAAATAAGAAGACATAATCAGATAAGTTGATTATGTACTACTTAAATAGGGGATTGGATAAGAAGATAAATAGACATAGTTGGATAGGTCAACTGTGTATTGTAGGTAGAGGGGCTAAATAGTCTATAACAATTTGTATCAACAAAATGATAGTGATCTAAAATAGAGAAATGTTTTGTAAGATATAATATAAGCAAATGAAATTAAGCACACAAGTAATTGGATCATGGTGTCCCCAAAATATCACACTTGAAAAATTTGGGTACACCCCTATTGAAATATTTGCCTTTTTTCTTATGAAAGTCAGTTTCCCTTGTCAAAACTTAGTCCCCTGAATAAGACTTAGAATTTAGTATTTTTCATTGTAATTGATTTCATTACCAATTGCTTCAACTTAATCTAGAAGGTTAGAAAATGTCTGCCTAGGTCATTATCATAAAACCTATTTGCCCATCTTTTTAAGAGATTAAAAAAAAGTGTTTGGATTCATTTCTAGGCCAACTCTGGTTCTCTAAGATGCTTTAATTATTCAAAAAGGTGAATAAAGTTGTGTCAAAAAACTTGAGTTACACTATCTAGATCAAATCAAAATTGTGTAATGACTTTACTTGTCATAAGAGCAAGTAAAGTAAATTCATAAAAACACAAAGCACTAATTAGAACAACCTAGTGTTTCAAATGTACTTCACTTGATTAAAGTCATAAGTAAAATCAATAAGGGTTCACAAGTCCAAAGTATTCATAAGTTTTAACCAAATCAAGGTTATGAAGTTATTGACTTCGTAGACCAAATTAAGAAAAGCAGTTCATGAAACTCGACAGTCATCAAAGCACTTATGTGGATACCCTCACATGTGTCACTTAGTTGTCATTAATGCATGGGTTAATTTAAAAATTAGAAAATTCCATCTCATTTCCCACTTGGATTTCAAGTTTTCTAAACCTAGCTGCTGCCCCTATGAATCTTGAGCAACATCATTTGAACTTTTGGAGTGATTTTGGAGTAAATTATTCACAACCCATTTGCATTTAAGGTATTTAGATTGTTTCCCCTTCAGTTTCATGTTTCCATTTTGGGTGTTTATCTCATTTTTCCTTTGGTAAAATTTTCATTCACCATTTTGAAGGTTTCTCTATCATTTCTTATTTTGTTTACTATTGTAAGTTATTTTTGCATGGATGATGTTGTTGAAAACCTTGTAAAATTTTTAGAAAAACTTTGCATATAAAAATCTTAAGCAAAAAACCAAAAGACAAAATATTTATGAAAAGACCTAGCAGTTGATGTAGATTACCTACCTGGACTTTTCATAACTTGTTACTTATTTAGAGTCCCAAACTTGAGCAACTGGTCTCAAGAAACTCAAAGTTCTCAAGGGGCATTGCTTGCTCAGATTTCAAACAACTGATTACTTACCCAAAGTTTTCAATACCTATTGCTTCTGCTTCATTGGGTTTTCTAACCCAAGTAACTTGCCCAAATAAACCCAAAGTTGTAAATACTTGTTACTTACTTGGAGTTTACAACCCTGCAGACTTGAGAAATACCTAGACCTTCTTGGGATAATGATAACCTGTTACTTAGAATGAGTTTCCTAAAGTTTTAAAGGTTTGATACTGCTAGAATTTTGTAATACCTGAACCTTGCTTAGGATTGTTACTCAAGACAACAACTTAACTTAGTTGTTCAACCTTTTATAAATCAATAGAGATATTTACTAATTTTTCAAGAGTATTTATCAAGTCTTTTCAGTATTAGTCACAACAAATATCAGGAGTAGAGGAAGAAGAAAATCTGGTTGAAGAAGTTCCTAAGCTTGCACTTTTAAAGGAAAGACAAAAACAAAGAGAATGGAAAATCCAAAAGAAGCAAGAATGAAGTATGCATACAAGGGATATCCCATTGAGTCTTGAATTACATCCAAATTATTAAAAATTAATGATACTGACATGGGACATGTTTTCATAACTGAGTTGTTGGAAAGATCTAAAGCCATAGTTAAAACACCACTCATGCAGGCAATGACAAATAGTGGAATCCTACAAGCTATAACTTTCTAAAGCTCTGCACAAATTCCCAAATTTATCCTCGACTGTGCTAAGTATTATGATTCTCTCACTAATACAGTAAAAGATACTATAGGTAATGTGGTGGTCAGATTAGATGTTTAGTATTTTGATTACTATTTGAAGATCCCAATAAGACCTAAAGTTCTCAACTTATCAATGGAAAAATATAAAAATCAATAGGAGAATAAAATAGTATATTGCATCAAGATAATGAATACTACTTATCTAAAGAAACCAAAAAAACCCTCAAGGTTTCCAAATTAAATAGTGATGTTTGACTTGGTCCAAGAAGTTGATGATATCACCTAATTATTGTGTGGAATCAATGAAGATAAAAATGCCAAAAACTTTTCCACCTGGATGTATGCTGACATAAGGGCTATTGATGTCAATAGGAGTTCTACTATGATTTAATGGTCAAAAATGATAAGTGATAACATTGATCAATAGTTGAGTAAGGTATTTCAGACTCTTGACTTCAAAATGACTTCATATTTAGTATATGCTGCATCATCTAATAGAGCCTTTTCTAGGCTGACTACAAAATGGCTATTGGCAATAGAGCCCATCTATGAATACTACCCTCAATCGACTCTTTCTGAATACTTCAAGTAGTATAAAATGGTAAATGATGCATTATTTTATGAATTCATTTGTAAGTTGAATGTTGCTTTAAAATCCAAGAGAGTATCTGATGCAGCTTGGGAGGTAATTTCCCATTTTAGGTGTATTTTTATTCAATTATTAAATTTCATATATATTAGAATTGGTGGTTTCATAGGGACACTAGTCAAACTACCAAGGTACCCTAGTGATAAATGGATTCTAATGGAATTATGTAGACAATTGGTGGAATTAAATGATCTATAGTCAAAATTATACCATTCTTCAGTTGGTTTTCCTATTATTATCAACCATTATCATTGTCCAAGTATATATAAGACCAAAAATGTAGAAATATAGACATATCATAACTACAATAAATCACATTTTGAGGCTAGAGTAAATTTTGATTATAGAGGCATAACACAAAACATAGTTTCTCTTAAATATATGTATATTCCTATACTTACAAACTTTTGGACTGATTGCAAAGATGAATTTGAAGTGAGCAGAAGAGATAATAGTAGGATGATTGTGCAACAAATTCATTCTTTTGACTTGGATACCATTCATGAAGACATGAAAGATGATAGTTAATTAGTTCATGATTCTTATCACGCAATGGGAGGAGATAATGCTCCACTCCTAGAAATTGACTACAAGAAAAATATAGTAAAGACTATTGCTGAGATAACTTCAGTGGTTATCGCTATGACTTCAACATGGATTTTAAGTAAGGGATACTGTATGAAGGAGCCAATAATAATATAAATTGGCAAAGTAAGATATAAGAGGAAAATGAAGCAAGGAGAAGGTAGTCAAGAGCCAAATAAGAATTTGAAATTAAAGAACAATTTTGATGATACATATTCCCTGGTAAAAAGAAGAGCCAGTTTAGCCAATTACCCCTGCATCTCCTTTGGTCTCTTCCACTCCTATTTATACCACATCCATCACATTTTAATCTTCATTACTGATGAAAAACATACAACCAATAGTGAAAGAAGTAGATCCTTCCACACTCATGCCACCTCCAAAGTCTCCTAGCTTCAAACCTCCTGAGAGACCTATTTAAAAGGAGATAGATGTTCCTCCTCCTCTACCCCCATATTCTCCACCTACTACTCCTCTTACACCTCCTTTTGATGATCAACCCACCATTTTTCATAATCATACCCAAAAAGAGTTAGAGTAGGTAATTACTGGAGAAGAGATCTCATCTCAGGAGGTATCACAATAAAAGGTAAGATTTGAACCTGAGGATAAAACCACTAGACAAGGCAAAGAACAAGAAAATTTTAACAAAGAGCTAGAGAAAGAGAAATATGAACAAATAGTTTCTAATATTGTTCAAGGTATTCTAGATGCAAAGGAAGTTCCTTCTCAAGAGATAGTGGTGAGAGATAATTAGAAACAAACGGTAATTTATTTAGCCACTTCCATTGGTAAAAATTTCTCTTTATGGTTGGCATTGCAAATAGCTCCTGAATCAAAAGAAGAAATTAAATTGGAGGAGATAGACTTGCAACTTCTGAAAAGTCTTGATTGTAAGGGTAAAAATCCTAAGAGTGCTAGAGTGACTTTAGAGCTAATAATTGAGCCTTCAAGTTAGAAATTTACAAAAATATTAGCTCTTCTATAGGGTAAGCATAAGGGTGAAATCACTAAAGAATGCTTAGTAATTTTGAAGGTATCCTTTGGAGAAATCACTATAGAGGGCCTGAAGTAGGACATGCAGAACCTTATCAATACTCTTTTTTATAAGCTTGATGAAGAGAAGGTTGATAAAGCCAATTTAAAGGAACATATTTCTAAGTTGTGTGAAATAATTGCCAAAGTGGCAAGATCTGCTCCTAACAACCATTACTTTTAGAATATGTATTTGATCAGCAAATAAAAACTTAGGTAGAGGAAATGGTGACAAGGCCAAAATAATTTATGAGTAGATAAGGAAAATGATACAAACTACATAAAAATGGTTTCTTAAGGTCCTATGTATTCTATATGATATTGAGAACAAATTGGCACAACTAAAAACATTGATGAAGGAGATTAAAAGTGAAAATGGAATATTTCAATTGCAACATGACAACCTTTAGTGAATAAATGCTTTAAGTTAAAAGATTTTGATTCGAGAAAAGATTATTTGAGAGGGATCAGTTACAAAATCAAATCAAGAAGAATACATCATATCTTTTTGCATGTGCATTTTTAGAGCAATGCTTGAATAAATGAAGATTTTGGAAGAAGATGATTAAAAAATAAAAGTAGATCTGAAAGATTTTATCTTCTATCTCATAAATGTTTGGTCTAAATAAATGTCAAGGACACATGATCAATTACATCAATAATTAAAGCAAGTAATTAAAAATGCCATGACTCCATTCATAACAAAATCAATAAAGGAGTTAATAAAGAGTCAACAACAGGTCAAAAAACTAGAACCCAAGCTTGAGAAGGTGAAAGGATATTCTAAAAAGCTAGAAAGAGAATTGTTGAGATTTGAAATAGAAAGGAAATTAGTTGCCCAGTCAGATGATGTAGCGATTCAGTTCATGATGTCTCAACACATCAACTACAGGGAAAAGTGTAGAACAAAGGTTCACAAGTTAGAGTGATTACTCTTATTTCTCTTTTCAAATTCTTCATTTTCTTTAGAAATGTATTTGAAGTAATTTTGTTTTAATTAGTTAATTTATAAGTAATGTCACTCAGATAAATTACTTGTAAAATTAAGTTTCTTCATAAATTTAAAGACTCAAGTAATTTACCTAGATGCCATTACTTGAAGTCATTTTGTAAAAATAAATTACTTAAGTGAGCTCAGTGCAACATGCAAGGAAGCTGTATTTGATCTAAATAGTGAAACTGAGAAGAGCTACATGTCATCAATCATTGAATGCCACAATGGAGAAATTCAAAGAAGATGTCTCTCAATAGTTTTCATAATTTAGTGTAGCACATGGGGAATTCAAGGAGCTATCTCCTAATTGTTTTTGATATTTGAATTAGTATAAGTATGGGTGAAGGCTTGTGTGCCAAAGGGATGGTAATTTTATAAATGCAATTGTAACTAATATACAATAAAGTTTAATAAATCTAAAACTTTGTGTTCAGATTTTTGGATTTTTTTTGTATGAACTTGGTTCAAAGTGAATAATAAAAAGTTGATTTCTGAGGAACTTTGTATTGAAGGAGATCATTTGGTGTTTTTATGAAGGATTAAAATGGTAAATTTTGTGTTATCCTTAAATCTAAATATGACTTCAAATATTTATTAATCATTTGTGAAAAGAATTATCATATCTGTATGTTTATCTACTTTGTACAGATACAAAAGCTCTATAAAACTACTTGTTGTGAAGTACAATTTCTTTCTTTCTCACATATTCTAGTCTTTTCATTCTTCACATTCTAATAACTACTTTGCATCATTTCTAAATCAGATAATTACTAAAAAATCACTCTATTATGGCTCATGAACTTTGTGATTAAAGTAATACCTAAAAATAAGATAACTTGTGTATATCTTGTGCATGATTAGTATAAGTTGTGAGAAAACTAAAGTATGAATAATAAGAGTAGATAACATAAGAGTACGAGAGATTAACCATTAAATGAAGGGGATTTAATCCCATGACTACCTAGGTACTTTTTCTAGCCTACAAAATATGTAGCTGATAGAACACATATCACAAATCTTGCACCAATGCCTATTAATACAAGTATTTCAATTTACCATATAATGATCAAATAGAAAGCAAAAAATTGAAATTAAATGTTAACTAATTGGTCATATTAAGTGTTATTAAGTTATAATGAGGTTTAATTTATTGTGAATGGGGAGTTGACTATAATAAGGAACTAAAAGGTAATCTAAGTCTAGTTTCAAGATGTTTAGGCTAAAAGGGATATGTATTGGTAATGGTATTAGCTTGGTATTGGGGTGTACCCACTCACTTCACAATCCTCTAATGATAAAGTTATTGGGTGCTTTTCCAATATATACAATCAACCACATATTTATACTTGGCTATAAAACCAAGTTGACTTCCCCCTTGATAATATAATTCAAGTAGGTAGACCTTGGGAAGATAAACATCTAATGTTTTTTGTATGTAATGTGATTGTAAGTGTGTGCAAAAGAGAAAAATAGTATAGCTAAATTTATAATTTGAAAAACCACCCAATTAATCTATGTTTGTTACTCTAAGCATGTAAGTAACTGAAAATAAAGGTGAATTAATTACTAGAAGAAAGAGGTTAATTTGCTTGATTATGAAGAACACAAAATTAGTTCAAGCAACATTGTATGCAAATTATGTGGAATAGAGTTGACTAGGTCACTACTATTTTGTAGAAGCAAGATATAAAAGAACACAATCAAATAGGTCAACTCCATCTTCTAGATAGAAGACTGGCTACATAACTATGTCAAGTTGGTCAACCTAGTTGGTTGTAGGGCTATAGTTTTGCAAACTAGAAACTTGTGAAAAATAGTATTGAAAAGAAATAAATGAAATGACAGAGAGTAAGAATGAACCTTGAGGGGCTTGAAATTTTTTATATTTTAAAATTTTATATTGTGATGTTCAAATGTTGATTCAAATTTTTTTCTAATAGATCTGACTGGTTTGATAGAGTTTGTACAACTTGTGCATTAAAAAATAAGATATGAATAGAGTCGACTAGATCGACTATGTTTGTATACTTGTATGCTACAATAAGAGAATTTTAAACAAATTTGACTGATTTGACTATGTATACAAATTTATAACTAAAAAACAAAACTGTGTCGAATTGATTGATCCAGTCACCTATATTTGGAGAAGACCTTCACAAATAGAACATAGTCATTTTGGAGTGATTGTGTGTTAAATTTGTTTATAGACTATTAGAAATATATTAACTAGTTTAATACAATACTAAAAAAATGGAAATATATAATATGATGACAAAATGAAAGCATGAAAGAAAACCTACAAGGGTTTGATTTCATGTCAAGTTCACTAGAATGTATACAAAGGGAAATGCAACTGATTTATTAATCAATCCTAGTTCAAAGAAGATAAATCCCACTTGTACTTTCAATTGTTGATAAATTGTATGTTCAGGGTCATGACGAAGATGGATCTGCTAGACCTAACTAAGGGATATATTACCATAGGGTTCTAAAACCTCTAGTTAAGCAACACCATGCAATAACCATAGCTAGGTCCTATGTTTTTATATTCACAAAAGTAAATGACAAGTAAATTAAAAATATAATCTAGTGCTCAATAAAGCTCACGGCACAAATTGGGGGTAACAAACATAAAATTAAACATGCATAAGATAATATTAATTAAGCTATGTATAGATAATACCCTAATGCATGGGTAGAGTAATATATTCAAAATCAACTACTTATGCTACTTCTATCTACTAAAATAAAGGAGTAAAGTTAGAGATACTTACCTTGAAGATGAATCTGTCGAGACTCAATCTCTCCCTTGGTCAAGGGTGGTTTGTAAGAGGTTGTTTTGATTTTTAAGGATCACTAAGAAGGGCCAAGTATCCAAGACTTTTCCAAAAGACAAAATTCTTCTCCATGTATAAACCTTAAGTTATAAATCCTCAAGTAGAATGGTAGAAGAGCTGATTGTAAAGAAGTGTAAATGAATAATTAACTTCCTATCTCTCTAAGAAATGGAGAAATAAATGTGTATATATCTTAATCTAACCCTAAACCTTTTTAAAAGTTTAGCTAATAGGGTTGGCTCAATTGACTCTATATCATTACTTAATAAAATCAAGTCAAGTCTTGGTCTAGGTCATCCTATACCCTTAACATGATTTATCAATTTAAATACAAGGTCGATGGGATTAACAATGTAACATAAACTATTAAAAAGGGTTTTAGTCTTAAGAAGGGGATAACCAAGGTGGTGAATCTTTAGAGGAGTGTGTAAGAGAGGAGAGATGGCTTAGGTAAATGTGTAGGATAAGGTTGGATTGATAGTAAGTGGTGATACAGGGGACGACAATCATGAAAAGTACCAATGGTCTGCCCACCCCTTTCTTGGTGCACCCTTTAAGGCATGCACTCAAAGAGATTGAGACTCGATAGGTTTCTTTAAGAGAGAAATCACAAGGAATTGATAAAGTTTGAAAATATTTTGTGTATATAGTGTGAATAGGTTTATTTATAAAACTAGATCCACCTTTGAGTCCCTTTCACACACTTTTATTTAAGTTTACTTAGGATTTTTTTTTTATATCTTGACTCATATGATTATGACACTTATCAATATCTACTTATGAATGGTTGGTGACTGGTATTTCTATAACTAATCTTTATAATCTCATTTAAAACCAATTCATTCATTTGAAATTGATTGTTGCATATTGTATTTTAGCATCCTTGATTACGATTTATTCTAATTAATTTTGATCTCTTGTTTTGTGAGTGCTTCTATTAGGCCTTTAGATCCCAATTAGTTATATTCATAGCCAAATTTCACAACTCTTTTATGATAAACACATAAATTTATTGTATGATTAAATAAGTGTAAATTTAAAGAATATCATAATAGTAAGGATGTATAATAATTGACAATTTTGATTTCGATAAATTGCTAAATATGGAAAATTGTTATTTTTAGGAAAACACTAAGAAGAGATAAAGTTAGCTTGCACATAGTTTTGAGTTGAATACTCTAATTTTATGAAAATGGAAATTGGTAAAATAGGTGATTATGAATACTCAAAATTAGACATGAAATTAGAAACAAAATCTGGACAGGTCCACTATAAATGGATGGTAGTGGAAAATGTTTGAGTCTATTGACTGAGGACTTGTCCCACTTGATTGTGATGAATTATTGATAAAAAAAGATAGAGAAAGCATATTTATGAAAATGACAGATCAAAAACAAAATTAGAGAATATTTTTGGATGTGGCCACTTTAAATGGACAATAATATAATGCATTCAATTCCATTATATGCAGACTTATCCTAGTTGACTATGACAAAAAATTGATCGTTGCACTATCTGCACCTTCTATTAATATAGGTTTTGATGTATTTTAAGATCCAAAATGACATACAAAATACCTACAATGATAAATCCCTAGTTTCCTACACAAACAAAAAATTATATAAAGTTGGGGGGTGTAATGGGTGGAGGGATTTAGTTGGACTAACCCTTGTAAATCCCTATTAATTGACCAAACATTGGACTACATTATCAATACTCTAAATAGGGCTCAAAATAAAATATAGTTTTACCACTTACATGTATGTGTGAAAATATGAATTCAAGTTTGGATGATATTTTTCCTATTTTAACCTTGGCCTTAATCATACAAATGAGGATTTAACATTTTAAAATCTTGAATCTAGCTTTAGTAAATTTACAGATAAAACATTAAAATATTTGAACAACTTTTGAGAGAGAAGAACTATCCTTTATGCCTTAGAGAAGTATTATATTCATAGATATTCTATTTTTAATTTGTTGCCTATTGATGTGTAAAATGTGACCCAAGATAAGACCCACAAGACAAAAATAAAAATATAATAAAACATGATTCGAGAGAAGTTTCAAAAATTATGCCTAGATAAGTCCGTGCTTCATGGATAGGGCCATAAGCCGATCCTATACAGATACCATAGAGTTTTCCAAAATGACAAAGGACCAAAATTAGGCATCCACATGAATAAATAATGTGATGAATGACCAATAGACAAATTCACAAATTAGAATAAAGAAAAGACCCAAGTAAAGTGCACTAATAGATACCTTATTCATTGTCAATATTTTATGCACACAAAGTTGTAATAAATGACACAAAGGATGGGCTTGTATCAAATTTGGTTTTCTACATTTTCCTCCCCTTTATTATAGTAATGAAATTTATAGTGTAAATGAAATAATAAAACTTGAGTGTGTAAACACACTTTATCTTGTAATTGATTTATGAATTTTGATTATGTGAGATACGTCATGGTGGCATATATAATGACATTTAGTAATTAATGTCCATATGTGAAATCTGAAACATTGAATTTTAAATTTGGAAAGGTGAAGAGTGAGGAAAGAGTACACCTATATTCATGTGGCATTATTTTATTTATGGAGAATTCTTGTGCTATGCTTAATGGAGAGAGGATGATTTTGGTCTTATTTATTTGTTGGTTAGGGGAATGAATAATCCCTAAATTGGTAATGGGAGAGTAAATATTATGTCAGGTGTCACTATACCTGACCATATTGACTAGAGTAACTAAGCTAGCTCTGATCCTATATCTTGAGATAAAATATTGTAGAAAATGTGCTCCCTTATTGAAGCACCTTGGAGAGAGTAATAGCTTACATTGAAATATTTAAGGAGTTGAGAGTGATAAAGTCTCAAATTTTATATTTAGATTATCAAGCCCATGAGTTGGAGATATGCATTATTATAACTCTTATTAAGGAAGAAAAATCCTACATGTACTGAGCCTAAAAAGGTGAAACTATGATGGGTTCTCTATAAGTTATGCCAAGGTCATTGAGTGTCACTAGACTCAAACATACATCACCCACAACACATTTGAATCACACCCCTACATATGGATCTAGATTTTGTTTTTTCATGATCAAAAGGGGATGAAGAGCATTCATGCCCATACCATGAATAAATTTCTCATATATTTGAATTTAAATGAATATTTTGCATTTAAAATTATAACTTTGAAATTTGAAACATGCGCTTGAAACTTTTTTGATGCCATTTTGGAACACTGAGATTTTGAACTTTAAAACAATGGATTTTGAAAATTTTAACGTTTTAACTTTGTGAGTGTGCATATGAGCATGAAAAAGCATCATGCCTTCAAATTTTGAAAATTTTAAAATGTAAATTTGATATTTTAATGAACATGAACATGAATGAGTATCATACCCCTTGAATCTATGCCAAGTGATATAAAATACCATGTACCTATATGCTCAATTGCAATTGTATTTGCAACTTATATCTCTTTGATTTTGTATCTATTTGTCACATGCTTGTGTATGTGCATTAAATTTTGTAAGAAATTATGCTTTAGTTTTTATAAAAGTGAGTGCATATGCATGCCATATTCCCTTAAAAACTATATTAATGTGCCAACATATGTTTTGTGTTGGACTTCTGAATTGTTTGCAATCTTTTAAAACTTGTATTCTGTTATGGAATCTAAATTTTTACTACTTTGGACCCTGTATTTTGTACTTAGTTTAATTTGAGTGCAATTTTTATGTCATGTTCCCAAAATATTCATGCCACCAAGTATGATTTTATAAGAAATCTATCATAAATAGTACATGACTAGTTTGGATAATTTTGAATCCTGCATAGTATGCTAAAATTTATTATATGATATGATACATGTATTATCCCCTTTTGATGTGAGGTATGAGATAATTGAGTGCATCGTATTGAAATTTTTTTATATGTTTTGCATTACATGTTGATTAAATGTCAAGTGACTCTTTGATTATTCTGGTATGTTAGCATTTTAATCATTATACTGTGATGATTATTGTATCTTAAAAAGGTTTGTCAACAACTTAAGAATTGTATGAGATTCTACATATAGGTAAGTAAGCATAAAATTTGTCATTTTTTAAAGGTTAATTAATGCCATGAAAATGATACTATGAGGAATAATGCATTATGTGTGTTCCAATGTAGCTTATGGGGAGTAATTTTGATATGTATGGATCAAGATATCACATGAACAAGTTTGAGAGGGATTAGTTATCAAGATTTCTGAACTTTGAAATAAAATAAAAAATCAACCCATATAAATAGTTTGATTGAAAAATAAACTGTAATTCATTTGCATATTGAAATTTTAATATTTTTGAGCTCTGATTAAGATATGTTGTCATAGAGGAGAGTGTCAAGGTTGACACGGTTTGATAAACTTAGGGATAGCTAACACTCTTAGGATGTATCATCCAAGTAAGCCAAAATCTCAATTTTTGAACTATGTAAAATTTGAAATTTTATTCATTTTTATGTAGGTTAATTGCTTTTCAAAGTTTTTTGGTCACGTTCACTTGGAATCAGTCCTGTCTAGACCTTGATAATTTTATCTTGATCAAGTGCATATTTATTTAGTTCACATTGGACTTGTCTACGGGGTTGTCTACCTAAATTTGGTCATGTCCGAGGGATTAATATTTTATTAAACTAAACTTTATAAATTTGTTGAACATATTTGTGTCTAAGAGTTTCTAATTTTTGTTATGTGAACTTGTGATTATAGGTGGATATGTGGGCCAGAGAGTTTTGATGCGACCATATGATGGAAATGTTATTGTACTACTAATAACCAATGATGAAAGGGATACACTAAATGCAACCAATCTTAGGCATGTTGGATGTATATCAATAATGTCATATGATAACTACCATGGTTGAGTATTAGGACTCATAAGTTAAATTTTTTGGATCTCGATAGGGGAGATTGTTGATGGTTGAAAATGTTACATCAACGAATCATCCATTTCACCTATAATAAGGTTAAATCGGAATCATACCAGTCTAATAGTAAATGTATAATAGGTCATAAAGGATATAAAAGATGCTCAAGGGGTTTTTAAATGTTTTGATAATTAATAAGTAGGAAAAATACTAAACCATACTTCATTATATATTTGAGAATCAACATTCTCTTTAAATTTGAATACTATCTGATAGATAAGATCTACGATCAAGATAATCTCTTAAAGGAAATATTTATGTTCCTTATAAATATTTTTGCTTTGCTCAAATACCCTTAAACTTCATGAAAAAACTTAGGAAAGATCAAAATAAAAGTAACACAAAGACCTGAAAGAAAAAAAAAGCCAAAGAAAGAAATCAAAATAACAACTAACATAATCACTTAAGGAGATAAAAACTAAATAATGATAAAATAACTAAATACTAAATTAACCAATTCAAAGTTTGAACATAAACTAAAAATGACTAAGAAAGAACATTTTTTTAACTCGATATTAGGGTTAAATGGGTCCCTATCCCAATTCAACTTTTGACTAGATCCAAAACTAGTTATGGAACACAACGAGAGGTCCAGTCTCCCAAAAAAATTTAAAACCAAAAAATAGAGTGTATCCATTAAAAATTTAAAATTCCAACAAAATAGTGAGGATATAGATGTAAAAAATAGGCTCTAAATTTAATTTAAACACCTAAGCAAATAATTGAGTAGAAAAAAATAAAATCTTTATAAAAAACAAGAACAATACCATGAGCCTAGTCTTCAAATCATCCTTTTGCTACTGACATTCATCTGCCCCTAATAGACAACAACAATTTCATAGTCCATTGAGTACTACCCTTAATAAAATTATAATCATCCAACTGTAATCTTTTTACTTCCATTTTCTTACCTCTTTTCCCTTTTTGAGCATAGCTAGGAGACTTTAAAGAATATGATCTCTGAGAAATAGAAAAAAAACCCTGCTTTCTAGCTCTTCTTCTTCTTCCTCCCATCCCTCCCTCTCCTCTTCTAAGTCTTCCTTCTCTTTGGGGCTATCCACTATTGGAGAAATTTTATCCAAATCCTTTAGCTTAAATTTCAAAACATTATCTTTCTTTCCCAACTTGGAAGAATAAGGCTACCTTGACTCTAAATCAATTAGTTTCTTTGCTACTGCTAGAACCTCACTCTTTTGAGGATATTGCTGAACCTCCTAAAGGGATATCGTAGATAGGACTTCAATCGATTTTGATTTAGATAAAAATAGAAAACTATGAACCAAATCATGATTTAGGAAACCAATTGTTCTAACTCATTTTTGAATAATAATTGCATGGGAAACTTTGAAACCCTTCTCAGGACAAGCAATAATCTTATGATCTATTTTATTACATTTGAAGCATCTAAATGGAAGAACTTTAAAATTAAAAAAATTGAGAACACACTCCATGGGATGAAGAGATTTTAATAGAAAGATGCAGAGGTTTAGATAAATTAACTATTATACACACCCTAACAAAATTTAGATTACCTTCTATGGAATCATCAATTTTAACAAAGACTCCCAATTTACTCACCACCTATTTGAAAAGACCAAGATCATGCAAGGCTAATGGAAGATTATAAAATCTTACCCATACTAGGGCTCACAAAATAATTGAAGAATATGTATTAAATAATGGATCTTAGAGGCAAAAAACACCCCTTGTTTACCTACAAACCAAGGCCCATTTATCCACACAAAATCTCTATCTTTTGAAGAATGATACTAAAGAAAAAAAACATTTGAAAACATAGAGACAGAAGGAGTTTTAAACAAAGTCTAAGATCCTACCACCCATTTCTGAAGCACTTCCCATGAAGACCATTTCCAAACACATCTTCTAATCAAAGATTTACTCCCCTTTTCCAAACTAACCACTAAAAGCTCTGAATTCGTTATATCTAGAATAGGAGAATTTTAAGATAAAATTAAGGGAACATCACCTAGGTAAGCCATTTTCGGAAAATTTTTATGGGAATAATATACTTTTGGGTTCCCTTTAATGCCTTCTACATCAACTATTTCCTTCTCAAGGAACTTTTTTGAAGGAATCTGACTTCTGAGAACCAAAATTAGATCTAAACTAGGCTAAGCCTTGAGGTTAGCTTCTTTGTAAAAGGATCCACAAGTATGAAATGGGTTAGAGCTATTAATTCACATAAATACACTAAATACTTGAATAAAACCCTATTCATTGATGCTCCATCTTCTCTCTCCTCCTAAGAGGAGCCTTCTTTTGACATGGCATTATTCACACCCAACTGTTTCTACTCTAAAAAACTTTAGGATGCAAAAATTGATTCCAACTACTTAAAGGTAAATAAAGCTTGATCTAGATATTGATTTTTTCACCATCCCCTACCCCTATTTCATTTTTCTATTGATCCTGACTCTACCAAACTTACCCTAAAACCTATTTTGCCTTTATCCTCTCCTTCATCCTCTTCGCCCACTTGCCCACTTAACTATTCAACTCCTTGTCCCTTTTTTTCTTGTGCCCCTTTGTGCTATATTTTGATGCCTTCACTGTTATCAATAACTTCCCCTTCGACTGTGATCTTGCCTGCCATCCACATTATGTCGAATCCATTGACTCTGCTATCATCTTAAAGTTTAAGCCTATTATTCAACCTAAAACCATCAGACTAAGAAATTGATTAAAATAAAAACTTTAGAAATAAACTAAGACTAAATAACTTTAGAAATAAATTAAAATAACTCAAATATTTTAATACTTAATTAAATCTAAAACAACTAATTCTAAACTAATAATTAATCTATGATTAAACTAAAATAAAGAAACAAATAAATAACCTAGAAAACATAATTAAGATTTAAACTAACAAAAAATTAAAAAAAAAAAACTATTTAAGAAGATTAAGAAATACAACAAACACATAATTTAGATTAAACAATGACTAAACAAAACTGAAACTAATTAATCTAATCTAAAGTGTCATTAAATAAATTAACAAGTAAAATAAATAAATAAAATGAAAAATAAAATATTGCAAGTCTATGAGAGAGCATCTTAGCAAAGATAAATGAGTTTTATTGATAAAAAAAATATTCAATACAAAATCTTTGATATAAAAATCAAATAATTTGAATGAATAAAAAACATGTCATTTCAAGCGATGTATTCATCAGTATCTAGGCTAAGTAGTTTAGATTCTGCTCATATGACTGTAATTCTAGAATCATCATAATATTTTAAACCTAACAACTTTCAGATAAATTGTTTATAAATTAAACAATAAAACCTAGATATACTTGTGCTAATTAAACATCATACCTAACCGTTAGAGATTGTGTCTTTGATCTACCTAAAAAAGTTGCTTTATCTCATATATGATGCATAGAAAGAAGTAGTATGATGAAAAAAGAAATACAATGTTTAATATATTATTATTGTGTTTAATTATTTTCTTTATGTTCAGCTCTTTTCCTATGCAAACTTGAACACGAATTAACATCTAGTATTAGAGTAGATTAGTGTAAAATCTATGAAATTCATCAACATCTATAGGTTATATTTGCAACACCATTATGATCTATAATGTCTCAATTATCCATGCCAATGGTAAAAGAGAATATGTTCATTATTGAGTATGCTTGACTATTTAGTGCCCATGCCATGAAGGAGAATCCTTATTTGTTTATTTGATGCTTTGCATTTGTCATGTTGATGGGATTAATGAAATTTAGAGTAAATCAAAATCTTAAAAAATACCTATGTAAATGTTCCTCCTTTTGAAATGTCACTTTGATCTTCATATTTAATCCTCCTCTCAAGAGATAGTTGAGGAGTAAGTTATAAATAACCTTATTTAGTTATTAGTTAAGTCTTAAATGACTTTAATTAAGTGAATTAAATTTTATTTATGACTTAACTTGATGCAAAAAAAATTTAAATAATTATTTTAAAGATAAAAATAAATATTTTATAGACCAAGGGGTCAAACTCTAATTGGGTGGGGCCCCATAGACAAGACAACACCTAAATAAGCTTATTATGCAAAATATTTAAAAACAATCTAAGTCATTTAAATACAATTACTACATCTAACATTATCCATACACATTATATATAAGTTCATATACATTCCACATCAAAATTATCTAAAGTATCTAAATATTGTCAAAATACTATAAAACCATTGTCAAATCAATTTTAAACAATATCAAAACATTATAAAATATCTGGTAATGTATCGAACAACATAATTAAACAACTATAAACCTTTTAATCCTCATTTGAATCTGAAAGCATCTCTATCAGTGGATAATCTTTATATATCAAATACTCCATGTAGCTCATGCTAATGGCTAGAAACCTATTTAATTTAACAACATCCTCATTATCTTCATCATCTAATTCCATCTTACCTTCTTTACCATCCTGGTGATGTTTGGTGATGCTGAAGGACTAATTTCCTATCTTTTGTGGTTAAGTAGCACTATTATTTTTTCTTTGAGTAGGTGATGAAGAAAATCAACAAAATTCAATCTTGAAAATGTTCCCACAGGATTTACTAGTTCAAGTTTAATAGCACAAGGGCATAGGAATGAAATTTAACAACTTGTTGTAGGTTATTTTTAGGTTTTTATTCATTACATTGAGGTGAATGATGGGAAATTGAGTTGTGATCTGATTGTAGGACTATCTGCATTCACTGTGTTAAGCCACTTAGATTCTCACATCTGTGTGATTGGGCTCCCGAATATGGCCTCCTCAACCCATGATTTCCTTTATTCACAGGGTTAAATGGCAAAACATCTAAAACATCCTAGAAATAAGGATATGAATCATCAAACTGAATAGACATCCTATTTTCCTTGTTAAAATGTCTCAAAAAATTTCTTACCACACCCTCTACCACCAAAAAACTAGAATCTAGAGGCAAAACTATGAGAAGATGAATCTTCTCTCTTCTAAGCTTGGTCAGTTCTCCATACATTACCATGAGAATTATTTAAATTAGGTGTACAACTCAATATTTATAAAATAAATGAAATAAATCAAAACCTAATTTCCTCTTTACAAAATTGTTCCCAATATATATAAAGCCATATAAATTTCAATAAATAGATTGAAATTTGAAACCCCATGCATCAATGTAGTCTATAAAATAATCAATAATTTACTTATGAAATCAAAATAAATAAATTCATTTGAAACCTTGAATAAACATCATTAATGCTCAAAACCAACTAATATGCAAGTCTACTTAAACCATTGATCTTTATTTTGAAATCAATATAAAAAACATTTGCCAACTGTTAAAATGAAAAATTAATATCACATTGCCAATAACTGCGAATAAAAACTGAACAAAAGCTTAATATTGCTAACTAAAAATCAATTTTCTTTTTCAACTTTGATGGCTAGACCAAAATTCAACTATTTAAACCAAAAATATAAACCCTGTGTGACATTAAGTCTGAATCTCAAAACCATCTAATATGAAGCCTTCATATTGATTTTGTCATAAATTTTTTTAACAGTACAAAGTAATATTGAAAACTAATATTATCATGAAGCTTTGAATAATCACATTCAACTACTATATATATCTTCAAGTAGACGACAAAACTAAAATATCAAAAATTGAATCTGAATTTCTTTTCAAAACCATCCAACATGCAAAACCAAAAATTATTATATACATCTTACCATAAAATTTCTAAATTGATAATGATTGCCATGACATCATTATTATTTTCAACTGATCAAAAATAAAAATATTTTTTATCTTTGAAAATTCAACTCTCAAAAATATCCATTTTATTTGACTCAAACCAAATAAACATTCCAAGTTTATGAAGCAAATGGCAATGATTTTGACTCAACATAGAAAATACTAATTTAGATAAAAATAGGTCAATGAATACCATAAATATTTCCAATCCCAACTAAGAAAATACCAAATCTGAGAAGTAGACAACATATAACAAGTGTTTATCAAAACATGTCAGACATCAAATTTCAACATTTTGAATAACCTTCTCTTTCAAAAAACATCATAAATTTTATACTGAATTGCCCACAACTAGTATTCCATAACCCAATATAACAAAAACCATCTTGCTCTTCCCAATATATCTACATATTCACTTCTAATCAATCTGTAACCAAAAATATGCCAAGCAAAAACATTCTGTAACTAAAAATACTTAAAACTTTGTAAACTCAAAACCCAATTATCCTTTGTAAATAGATATATCATCTTTAAAAAAATAAGTAAAAGAATGCTACTAAAGTTTATATTTTTCATATTCACAACTGATAGGAAACACACCAACCATCAAAATATCTTGTTGAAGACCCAAATATCAAAAAAAAAAAAACAAAAAAACTTAACATGCATGCATTTGAAATATTTATATCATATTTTACACCCAAAAACCAAATTGCACACCTTCGAACTAAAACTCAAATCAACAACATACATCAAATATGCATGTCATACTCATAATGAATGCATGAAAAATGAATTCAGACATAACTACATGCCTTTTGTTATCTTAAATTCCTTATTGCATGTACTCAAAAATTATCAAATAATCTTCACCACTTAAAACACTTATTGAAAATGATAAAAAATATGAAGAACCCACCTGACTCTGTAAGTTTCACTACAAACTACCAAATATCTTGTCGCTTCAAGAATTCCACCACCAAAATTTTGCTTCTACACCCAAGCTTTGTCAAGAATAAAATTAATTGAAAGAAAAAGTCCTTTAATATTATTTTTAAACTATAGTTACTGCTAGTACGTATGTGCTTCATTCATTTTGGATGATGAGTTGTAAGTGTTTACCACCAACCGAATTGGTGTTTTATCAAATTTAGTTATAACCAAGACTTTCACCAAACTGCCTACTAAATTTACTTGGGTGGTGCACGTACTCTATGATTTAAACACCTTAAATTTTTTAGGTTGTTAATGAATCCCAATTTATTCACCATATCCCTGAACATTAACTTCATGCCACTTGCCATCTAGAAAACTATTAAACCTAAGCTTCAAATCCATAATCAACAATAAACACTTAGTCACCTACATGGAATCTTGCCACCCTAGGTTATTTTAATTTTACACATAGGTTGATGATATTTATTCATTTATCATTATCACCCTTAAGTTAAATAATACTTGACCTTTAATATAATATACCTTACAAAATGCCTTCATCCTCAAACTTAAACTTAGATCATAGGTTAAAAACATTAGGTTTAAAAACAAAATAAAACCTTAAAAACATTTTCATTTATTTCAATATAAATAATGTTATATTATATTATATTGAACTTAACAATATTTAGAATAAATTTGATGATCAACATAACCATTTATCAAACAAATTTCACATCCAACCATAACTAATCTCAAATTTATACTCATTTGATTCATAAAATCAAAGAACTATTTTCATACCATTTCTAGTATATCCTTATTTTTCATTAAATCCATAAATGATTTCAAAACCACTTTAAAATAAAAAGTAATATTTCCATAAAATATGAAGATCATAATAAAAATTATGATAATAATGCATATTCAAATGTTGTAATGAACTAAGACCCTCATTTAGCAGTTTTAAATGTTATGACAAAGTCATCACTATGGTAAATTTGTTTCAAGACTCTTGGCTTAAAAATGAAAAAGAGGGGATGTCAAAAATAGGATCAATAGAGATGACAATGAATTTAGAGGATGTGTGGAGGATTATGTAGTTTCCTATTATTGGGAAACATGTGACCTTACAGGGTGATGGTGGGCTAACCTATGTTACTTAGGATCATTTGTATATGACTAGACATGCTCGAGGTGATCGTTATGCCCCATGCAATACTACCATCCTATTTTTAAATATTGTGTTGGAAAATGTTTTACATCTGATGAAATTCATTTGTGCACTATCTGCTTTGTTTATTGTACTTGTCTATTTCTTAACAAATAAACCAATTTGTTTATGATATTGAAGATCATGGCATGAGATATTTTTGGGGTCACACCATGTTGGCCCATTTTTAAATGAACATGAAAAGGTTTGACAAAGAGGGTTTTAAAGGAGGATTGGGCATGACCACACTATTAAATTATTGAGCCTATGAAAACATTATAGTTATTTGACCTTTGGGGATGTCTTGTGGTTGATGGGCTCATCCAAAAATATATGTGGAGAGATGGGTGTGTACAACCCATATTATGAGAGGTGGGATGATAGAGTGTCATCGGATACTAGATCATTTATTTGTTGGAGATATTGGATGGTGGCCTTACAAGGGTTATGGAGGATGGCCAAAGGATAGGGTGGAGCCTAGCTACATTTAGGTTAGTTATTTTTTACATGATTGATGTCTTGATATTTATAGTGTTTCTAGTTTGAGCATGTCATGAGATAATTTATCATCACACATGATGTTCCTATATAAATTTATGTGTGGAAATGATTAGCAAGGGCTCCACTGTGAGAGGGAGATATGGGTTATCCTAGTGTTACAAACCTAGCTTCTATTGCACTGATAGATGTGGATTCAATGATCTAAACACAAGATGTAGATGATGTTAGTTTCACACCAGTATATATATGATGTTGGTTATCCCATACATGGCCTATTTTATTTCAATTTATGGTCAATGATGTTATTACAACATAACGTGGTTTAGAAGAAGGTGGTGCAAAAAGGGTTGGCCTTTAGGCTCCTCCTATGAGTATGTTTATGCAAATTTAGAGTTTTTATGGAGAGTTAT